>OV656691.1:21200000-21855000 GCA_927399405.1 Agonopterix arenella
TTGGATTTTAACGAGAGTTAGCTTGTTTACTTAATTTTGTTTCCAAGATATTAGTGATAAAGTAGTTTGGGCAGAAGTATAATTACGTACAGTAGACAACGACAGTTTGAGTAATATTTTTCGTCTTTATTAGTATGACTGTAAGGTTCAGAAAGGTTGATGAATTTTCGTTTCCGACAGACTTTTGTCGTAGAATGTCTACTGTAGTTGTCTTGGAGAATATAGTAGATAATGCTATGGTACTAATCATGTTTGTATTACTGTGATTGGTTTTGTCTTCTAAACAATTATAAGACTGTGAAAGACGAGCTGTGCATAAAAGATAACATTATATTTCAGAAAAAAATATCTACTTGATATAGGATTAGGAAACTTCGATCTTAAAGAATTATTATTGATTGCATGCTGGCTGCACGGTCATATGTCATGAACCATGCATTTGAATGCATTTCTATTGCAGTCAGTCCAACTGATTTAGAGCTGAATAAAAACGTGCAGCCACCATACAGCCTACAGTCATAGATACTAGTTACTTCGTAACAGAGACATTACTTCCTTAAAAAACTATAAATTCTCACGCAATCATTACCTACTGATGGTTGACTACTAATGACTAATGGTTGTCTGAAAGAAATCGCTTTTAGTGATAAGACCGCCCTTTGTACCCATTGTTGTTCTCATTATTGTTATAAATTATATTTGTCTATTTTTGGTGTGCAAATAAAGAATATTTATTTTATATCTTACTGCCAAACGGTAAGCGCCAAAATGTACCTAGTAAAGCTTGCCACAGCGTTGTTATTACTTTGTACAGCGCGACGAATGCGACGTTGCCGTCTGGAGTGAGTGGCAGAAATCAAGCAAACGCATCGCTTGCAATGCACCAAAGTGTAGATTCTTATCTCGGTACCTACGGCCGAGTGACGGAGGCCTCCTACAGTAACGATTGCATGCTGACTGCAAGCTGACTATAGAAGATAGTAGATTCTTATAGAATCTATAATATAGATAGATAGTCAACTGCACAAAACCCTATTGCAATTTGACAGCTGGCTTAAAGTTGAAATGCAGTCCATCTGTGTACACCTTATTTAAAATATTTATGAATTTTAACTATTCCTATTCACGTTTTTTTCCTCACGAATCTTGATAAAAATTCTCCCTCCACTTTTGTCACCACTTGTCGTTCACACCTTCAAGTGTTCCCTCTGACATTATTTCACGTCATCGCCACGCTCCCTGTGGAATATGACGTGAACATGAACATTTTTTTGCCGCCAGATATTGGTAAGATGAATAATACATTGGCGGAATTTTCTGCAAGGCAAGAGAGAAGGGTGAGCGGAAATACATTTGAGTATCGAAGATTACATTTTTGTGTTTCTTTTGTGGGTTGCTTGGGGGTGTGCTGAGGTATTGAATTGTGCTTTTAGTAAGTCAGTAAAATATTTTTATTCTCTAAACTTGATAATTTCACGTGATTCCAGGGTTGTCGGGATCTTCGTTACGAGTACCAACTCTACACTGTCTATGCAGTTGTAGCAATACTAATGTTTAGCATTATTAAAGATTTCAAAATTGAATATCGCGTTAAAAAGTTTTAGTAAATTTGTAATGCAGTGTTGTAAGCTTTTCGCTCACAAAAACACTATATAAGAATCCTTATTCCTTACCCAACTCGTACGACAACCATAGGAAGCAATAACGTGGTCCATTTTATACCGGAACCACCTTAGATCATTATAGTATGTTCGCAAGGAACCAGACGGTTAATCACTTAATAATTGCCTTATATGCAACGATGTTTCCAGGATACTTTAAAATTGACTTGACTTGTCTATTCTCTCCATTATATCAATATCTATTTCTGAAAAGTCAATATTCAATTTGTTCCTACCACAACCTATAGAATCCAACAAGAAGCGATATCATTGAAACCCTCTAAAATTTTAAGCCCTTTCCAACGAGATTTAAGCTGACTCCGGCAAATCGGAAACCCATCCAATAGGTTGTTTCAAAGGCCTGCAGTTACCCACGTCGGGGTAATGGAAAACGGGTGTTTTACCCCTAAGGGAGGAATCAAAGCCATACTATGCTGTGCATACGCTAGAAAGGTTTGTTTACCAATATTACTGAAGTGTTATTACTGGGTTAGTACGGGGATAGCGCGTGAAGTCAGCGGAAAATTAGTTCTATTATAAACTCTATTTTAATTCATATTAATTAAGTTTATTAAGTTGTTTAAACATTGTATAAATACAGGATAAAATTAAGAACAGTAGGACGTGGTCCCAAACATTTCTACCGCCCATAAACAAACTTCCTTTTCCCTATAAAAGAACAATTTGTTGCTGCCGCCCGCTGTGTTTCACAACTGTTACACTATAGGGTGTTAGGGTAAACAGTTGCATTACTTTAAAGGATGATTGTACCCTTGATACTAAACAACATTTCCAAAAACCGTTAGGAAATTCGCAATTATTTTTCGTCTTTTCATCGAAAAGTTTGATCAGCTGATTGCATTTAGTATGGGAAGTACAAACATTTTTTTACGAATTCCCTATAGGTTTCTAATGGAAAGTTATTCAGTACCACGGGTACAATCACCTCGTAATGCAAGTGTTTACCCTAACACCCTGTACATGGAATGGATGCTTTTGTTTTATAACCTATCTTTTTATAAATTAGGATTATTCAAATTTCCCATTAAATAATTTAACAATTTTCTTTTTACAATAATCCTAAGTACATTCCCTGTCTTTTGACGAAAAATTGACCAGACGCAAGATCAGCCTGACTTCCATAGAACTTTGGGCAATTTTCTTTCATACTAAAAAAGAAAAAACATAGTAAATAAGGATCGCCACAAAAATCAACCCTGCGCTGCCCTCTGCTGCTCTGCCATCCAACGGATGCATTTTGTTAGTAACAAATACAGGGTAAATTTTATATCATTGCGGATAACTCGAGCATGTACTCATCAAACTTTCACTATGGAGCCAACATAGAAATCGCGAAAAAAAAAACAGTTTTGTATGGGACAGCTGATTTTTTTTCGCGATTTCAAAGTTGGCTACATAGTGAAAGTTGTTCAGTTTGATGAGTAGAATAAATGCTGAAGTTATCCGCAGTGACATAAAATTTACCCTGTATTAACACAGCGCCTTGAAATCAAATATTATCCCAAATATTCTTAATCACTACAACAAAATATAATAGTATACATTACAAGTAACGATAAAGTTATAACTGAAGGGTCTCCAAATCGTATCATCATCATTGACGGCCCGGTAGCACAGACTATAGTGAACCTGCTTGCTGTGCCGAGGGTCGCTGGTTCGAATCCCGAAAGGAACAAATATTTATATGATGAATATGAATATTTGTACCCGAGTCATGGATGTTTGTATCTATACATATATGTATTCTATATCGTTGTCTAATCATCATAATACAAGTCCAGGTACTTTAAATGTGACTAGATAATTTGTGTGACAATGTCCAAGATATTTATTTATTTATTATCACAATCAGCCTATCCAATTGTCTACTGCCAATGATATAAATGTAATAGATAAGGTTATCAGTAGGAACTGCATGTTACACTGAAATACGGTTCCCGCACTGCATTGATGTTAGATTCACTTTGTACTAATGGCAATGACAGATCCCAATGTCTCATTGTGTGCTGTTTTGTGTGACATGTTGTTTCTATGAACTTGCTTCTCTAGAACATCCTCTCTCAGTGGCCAGGCCCAAAACGTATAGAAGTGCAATATTAATTGGCAAATCTTAAATATCATGGAAGTTATAAAGGGGTACTTAAACAAGATAGGTTCTTTAGTTAAGGCCTGTATTTCCCAGGCCTGAAAGAAAAGTCCAAGTAAGATAAAGTACCGAGATGATTTGGAACTTATCCTATTCTCGATAACAGAACCTTCACTTAAAAAACCTGCCTTCTCTTTCTAACTCTATGCTGGAAACAGAAACGACAACATCAAACGTGAAATATTTTTTCTCAATGATAGAGTATTTTGTATGCAAAAAACAATAGTAGTATCCATGGCCGATTGTTTAATATGCCTTTCGAAACACGGATATACTAGCTAGAGATGCAAATATAAAAATATATGAACTCACGACCTAACCCCCTATCGGAGTTTAGAGAATTTTTGCTACTACAACGAATAAGTAAACCAACTATCTTCCACTTAATCAGTCACCTACCCAAAGGCTCCATTGTTTTTTCTAACATTGAGTTACATAATTATTATGTTCAAGTGCCCTTGCAGTATGATTTGATGAGTAAGATTCACTGAATTATCTACTATATGTAACATTGTACATTGTAAGTTAAGTCTCATTTCCTTGATAACTGAACTGACCCTCGATCTGTTTTCCATAGGTACATCTTTTCCTATGTCTGTGGTTCATGTTTTCCTATAGTATTTTGTTGTGTAGTACGCGTATTTATGTATGATGTATGTGTGTATATATATATATATATATATATATTTATATGAGTATGTATATTATATATGTATTTATAATAGGTTTATTTTGTATATTTACTTTTTGTTTTTACTAATAACTGCCGATTTTTGATATTTTTTTCTGGAAACACCGCCTACCTTTCTTCTTTTCACCGTTTCCTCTACCCTAAGGTTGTCTGGAAGAAATCGCTTCTTAGCGATAAGACCGCCTTATTTTGTGCCTCTTGTATTTTATTTCTGTATTTTACTGTTTATGTTTTTGGTGTAAAATAAAGTATATTTGATTGATTGATTGATTGTACTTATATTTCCGAGAACTTCATCGACCGTGAGAGGGACCATCTATCTTGTTCAACGTGTCACGTACTGCTCAGTTCATTTTGTCGAGTTATATCGACGCGACAATATCAAGATAACGCTTTTACTTTATTAGATACTATTTACTAGATAAAAAACTATGTTGTGCTTTTACAGATATACTTAAATACCTCACAACTACTATCATGAGATCAGAAACTTTGCTACAAATGGCAACTTTTAAAATGTAAATTTTTAGTTTATTTAGTTTCTGGGTGACAGAAAAATATGGTTTTGGCTTTTTCCTACTCGACAGGCATGGTTACCCGTCATTAGGCCACAGATAGAACGAACGGTAGATATAACTCGTTTATTTCACCAGAACAATGCAAGACAAACAGTGACGGACAAGGCAGCGGGTAACACTACTATGGAATCCGTATAAGGAAGTCCGTGCAAAATCGCAACAGGAAGTTCCCAAAGTTCCCATGACGGACCATTTAAACACAAACACGATATAGTAGGTCTCGCTAGATGTTAGAATATGACACCATGCGACTCGTATTGCGGCGATGAAAATGGTTCTGAACAAGCACGTATCCAGTGGGGTGATAGGTGGGACATATTCATCCGAATACTTGTATGGTACAGTGATTACTAAACCCCTCTCCCCCCCCCTGAACCCAAAGTCTGGATACGTGCTTAATTCTGAGTTAGCATTTGTGTTCAGATGGTTATTATAAGATTTTTCCAGATTTCCTTATACCATCCAACCCCATTCCCATTAAATTTGATGTCTGTCTAAATATGTCAATATCTAATTTAAAGTAACATATTGTAGTTTAAACATCAATCACCTTATTGAAGGGTAGTAAACTTGCGATTCACTCAAACACTTTACATAGATATTATCATCGTCTCGTATGCGAGAGGCCATCCATCTTGTTCGATGTTCCACGTGCCACTCTGTTCGTTTTGTATCGATGGCACTATCTAATAGATATGCGGGGTGTAAACTTAAACGTGACACATACTTTCGAGCTTCAGACGTTCTGACTGAACAAGTTCACCATTACAATCGCGAAAAAAATTCAGCTGTTCCATAAAAAAGCCAATGGCGATTCGACCCAAATCTATGAAACACCTGATTTTTTTTTCGCGATTTTAATATTGGTCCAATAGTGAAAATTGTTCAGTTTGATGGTCTGAAGCATACCTACTAATGTGTGTCGCTTTTAAGTTTTCACCCTGTGTAGGGTAATATGTTGTAAAGACAAAAGTTTGAGTAGAGCATTTCATTCAGTGTCTCCTATAATGTATTTTATATGCGTGAGTTAGTATACGAGTGGAATTCTTGGTAGTATAATTAAATAGAATAACGTTTCTTTTCACTATTTGTTATAGGCATGCCGTGCAAAGCCGTTTGGTTTCGGCTTCGAATGGAACACCCTATTTCTTCATGTGGGTGTCTTATAAGACGACTAACTGATAAGGTTTCTTATAATATATTATGCTGTGTTTCTGTAGATAAAAAAGCTAACCCTATATGACCCTTTGATACAAGCTTGAAACATCGTGAGATTGCTATTTATATTTTATTTATTTTTTGCTAAGATCTCCATAAACATGAATCAAGTTAAAAAAGAAACAGTTCAAAGAACCAATTTCGTTTGTTTATTCTTATATTTAGAAAACAAATTAATTTTCCCATTTACGATTAGAATCGCATTAAAATGTCCGCCGCGTCGTTTCAAAAGGCCAACATTGTAGAAAAGCGGCGAAAATCAAAGTCCCCAAATAAATGATTTACCAAGTAATCTAAATTATCAATTCAAAGAGGATTACAAAAATAAGAAAACAGCGGTAGCGATAAAAAATATAGTTCAAATTTGCCCGCAAACCAGAAACCGCGGCAAAGCAGAGCGAGCGAAGCTATGTGGAAATAAATTGTAACACGGTCGACGTTGCTTCCGCCGCTTCCGCTGTCACCGAACAATTTCGCTGTACCTCTTTTTTTACAAATTCAAAGCGAAAATGTGAATTTTAATAAAATAACAGTATAATATTATGATTTATTAACAGTATACGTTACTAGGTGACACGGAAGCGACTTTGTGTGTGTTACAAACACTTTTAGTAATTACTGTTAGTAATATTTAATGTTGTTCTTTATGACAAACAACTACAACCCGGTTACATTATCTATGCACCTTGCTGGAATGTGATTCGATTCCGCTCTCCCGACTCCTTTTGCGTCAGTAGAGTTAGCATCATCTTTGTTATAATTGTTTTTATTTTTATTTTGAACAAATAGCTCTGCGGCATTCATTGTAAATATAAATCGATGTCAAAAAATACTTAACGGATTTAGTTGCACTCTGAGCAATGATAACAATGAGCAGCACCGTAGCACAGATTATTTAAAATTGAATGAACATAATATTATGGTTGGAACGGGGTTTTCTATTCTATGGTTACTATATATGTATGGTCTACAAATTATCATTATTACTGACACTAAAAAAAGGTCAGCAAGACTTTGTCAAATATTAGAACCACAAAGTATTTTTGTCTTCGAGAGAGGATGCTAAAAAAGCCAAGAATATTTTGGAAAAAACGTAAAGAAAAGATTGATTTAACGTCCCTCCCTGTCACATCATTTCTACAACAAAGGCTTTCATAAATCCATCATCGAGGTTATCAAGCAAAGAGACATAGAATTATGACCCACTTGCATTTGACAAATGCATTTCCATAAAAGCGAATAGCAAGAAGCAGAACAGTTTCACCTACAGTAACTCGAATGCAAACTATCGATATGTCGATAAATAACTAAAGATTTGCCGACCGCAGAACTCCACCGCAATTTATAGAACAAAGTTTTGAGCTCAACATTTTCCGGTTCATACGTTATATGTGGTGTGAGGTAAGAACTTGAGCGATTTATGAACTCTTGTGCATCTAATTGAAGGCACATTTTCACTAAAGTCGAGATGATCACAAGTTTGGTTTGGGGTCTGCACACACATGCTGCATTATTGAGTACGAATTTAATAACGATGCCAAAGTACCTTCCACGCACTTAACAGCAGTTGCAGTTGTTGATTTCAGAATACTAGGATAGGAGCTATTTGTCATTTGGCCACACACAAAAAACTGCTGTAAAATTCGTGCTATGTGTGTACAAAGTGAGAGCACGTGGTCCTTCAGTTGGCCAAGTACAAGATCTACAATTAGAAACGGAGTTGTCAAATACTATAAATAATGCTAATAACTTATTACAAAGACTGCTGATAAAAAAATATAAAAGCCAAAAACCGGTCTAACGTGGAAGTTCTGAGTTGTGGGAATCTTCTGAACACCTCGGGGAATATAGTGTGATGCAGAATCCAGTCAAAAGTTAAGCCACTCCTCCATTCAACCTTAATTTGCAATGCAGACTGTGAAGAACCCATGAAATTAAACTGAGACGTGAGACATCGAATTTTTGTATTCAAATATGAGACATTTCACGTCATGACACGGGGTACCGTCCCGCTTCGCTCCTGTCCCGACCGCTGTGTGTAACTTACATTTAAAATGCTCCTCGCTCCATCCACAGAAATATTATAAAAGGATTATATCTTGTACCAAAACAGCAGAAGTATACCACTAATAAATTCCAACTCAGGTAAGTTCCAGCATGAAATGACAATAACGTACTACCATACTCGAAACTTTCGACGGGGAATAGTTCCCTGAGCACAAAACGTTAGAATTTACAACAAGTCGATTTTTAATGGTACTCGTACCTAATGAGAAATGACTAAGTATTTCTGGAGTTCGAGGAAGTTCAAGAAAACTTGTATTTCAGCTGAAACTAAGTTAACCTTCTTGGATTGAGTCAGGCCAATCAGATTTGCAGGGATGCAACGCCAAAGCAAGAGCTTATTCTGTAACATTATGTTGTTATGTAGGTATGTGCACTGTGCATCTTAATTTAAATTTCGTAATATGTCTTTTCTAGTATTTGTCGTCTAGATAAATAAAAAATGTTGCATTATGAATTTACAATTATGATACGCAAGTTTAGGGTTGTATAAAATATTTTTTCGTCTTGGTTTTGTATATAGGGTCCTTCTTAATATGCTGATCGTTTTTTAAGAGGATGATCAGACCATCAAACTGAACAACTTTCTCTGTGGGATCAACAGTAAAATTACTAAAAATAAATCAGCTGTTTCATACAAAACTGCAATCCTACTCGACCAAAATGTTATGTATGGGTCAGCAGATTTTTTTTCGCAATTTCGAAGTTGGTGCCATACAGAAAGTTGTTCAGTTTCATGGTCTGATCATCCCATTAAACAACCGTCAGCATATTAAGTTGGACCCTGTATTTGTGAAGACCTTTTTTGAATATTTGTGAACATAAAGCATGTGTGACTTAAATTGGCATTTATTAAAAACTAGCGTTAACCCGCGACTTTGTCCGCACAAATTATATACCAGATTTTAAGTCAGATAATAAGCTACCAAAGAAAAAAAGTTTAATTAAAATCTGTTCAGTAGTTTTTGCGTGATGCTCGTTCAAACAAACAAACAGACAGACAAAAAAGCCAAAATTGGTGATATGGAATCAGGGATACCTAAAAACCATATCGTAACTTTTTTTTGTTAATATCTTCAATGTACAGACAAACTTCCTGATACAGTTTTATAATAGTTTTAGCTGCTCTACTGTACCTACACGCGGCAAGGAAGCGTGCACTATAACCATCTCACCCTAATTCGTGAGAAGGTTTTTGCCCTGCAGTGGGATTTTAAAGAGTAAAACGCACCATAATATGTACAGGGTGTAAGTGTAAGTAGTTTTGTAACTATTATTATTATTTGTGGTTGGGCTATTGCAAGCAAGGGTCGTTATGTAACACGGAGACCAGCGCTGGTCCTTTGTGTTCGCCCCAAGCTCACCCATATTTTACGCATACCTCCGAACTTATGGTATTTTCTTTTCATCCTCGGGTATGCAGGTTTCCTCACGATGTTTTCCTTCACCGCCGAGCTAGTAAATGATACCGTACATAAATTCCGAAGATCTTAGTGGTACAGGCCAGGAATCGAACCGCGTCCTTAGGATTGAGGCGCTAGCTCTCTTCCGTATGGGCTATCATCGCTCTGTAACTAACTATTCATGATACTGAATAACTTTCTCCGAGGAAACTACCTTGCGAATTTCCCCTAGGTTCCTTTAAAGTAATAAAGCTGTCACAAATTTCTTATGCCACAAAAATACATACAATTCATTATGCGTCTCTCGTTGAGGTAGGCAAGAGCTCACTACAGGTGGCAAAACGAGTTGTATTTCAGGATACATGTCTTTCACTTCTTCATAAGATACCTAACTCGCTTCACAACTATGATGCAATAACATTAATAAGTATATCTCCATATATCTCTCCTACCTATGAATGACCGTGCCATAACGCACCGAAACATTATGAAGATATATTCGTTGAGCCATTAGCGGCCAGGGTCGTGACAAATGACTGGCGTCTTGGACGATATATAGCCGCTTGGGAGCCGTAGAGGTGACTTACAAGGCCGTGTGGAAACCGCAAGACGAAATGACTTGATCAGGAAATTGTTTTCGTTTCCTGTGGAAGATGGATAGAGGAAAGAGCTTCTTACTGGTACGGATAGAGCTTTTTAACCGACTTCAAAGAAAGGAGGTTCTCAATTCGATTTCATGTTTCTTTTTTGTTACGCATTACTACCGCCAATTATGAATTAATTTTAATGATTTTTTCCATACATCAGAGGTAGTCTTATTTTAATTTGGTGAAAATCTGGTGAAGGGCTTCAGAGATAGACGATGGAACTCCTAAAAAGATATAGCAAATCATCGGCGTTCGAAACAAATGTTTCGTGTTGATGTTCCCCTTGCATGTAGGTGATGTAGCTACAACTGATATGTCAACCCAATATACCACCACTAAAAATTTTGACACAAAATATTTTTAACAAAACAATTTCTATCCATTAGAATAGATAGAACTTGTTTTGTTAAAAATATTACATTTAAAGTACCATAATCTAGGGTTTTGTGTTATGAGGTAGTCGTTTTCCTTGAATTTTCCCTTCTTTTTCTAGAAATGTGGTAGAATGTAAGACTGCTTCTATATACGCCGACTGTTATATCAGTTACTGTCACAATGGTAGCATCTGTGGTAATGTGTAGTGATACAGCTGCTATTAGCCCGTTTTTATATCCATACGTTAAACTGGTGTTCAACAAGGGAGAGTTAGTGACGGTGAACGTGTAGCTCGAGAGGTCTGATTACTGATTTCAAAAAGATTGTCATTTGCCGCGATCTTATCTATTACGAGCGTTAACCCGCGACTTCGTCCGCACAAATTATATACCAGATTTTAAGTCAGATCATAAGCTATCAAACAAAAAAAGTTTCATCAAAATCGGTTCAGTAATTTTTACGTGATACTCGTTCAAACAAACAAACAAACAAACAAACAAACACACAAACAAACAGACAGACAAAAAATCCAAAAATTGGTGAAATGGAATCAGGGGCACCTAAAAACCATATCGTAACTTTTTTTTTGTTAATATCTTCAATGTACAGACAAACTGCCTGTTACAGTTTTATAATAGTATAGATACGAATATAGCCGATTTACCCGACACCCGAATCATATTCTAAGAGCTCATGGACTTTAAGTAGTTGATGTCTGTTTGATTAGGGAAAAGTAGGAATACTCGTTGGCCAAGCTGAGCTTTAGGTGTCGAAAATAATCCAATTAGATTTTTTTTTGGATGGGTAACTCTTTTTTGTGGATATTCTATATTATAGATCTATTTTATTTCAACCGCATCCCTGCTTGAAAATGCACGTTGTACGCAATTGGTTTTAGATACAGGCAGACCACAGTGGTGTAATTATTTGTTAAGTCAGATCAAATGCTATTGAGGCCGCTCGAAAATACTCAAAAAGCATGCTTTGCACTAACTTGCCTCCACCACTACAATAGTTGCTTACAAATACTTCGATTGCCTGATAACGTAAGAAGTCGTAACGTACTTTTGTACAAATGTAGTAGTTACCACCATACATCACATACAAACTCCACCTTAATAGAATTGTGTGCTAGCCTTACGATCCTCTTAATACTGGAATGTACACGCAGCAGTAAATGATTTGATTCAGCACATAAAGCCAGACAGTCGGTCATTTTGACATCGTTCCATTAGCGGTGACCGCCTTGATTCTCCTCGCCTCGAGCTGTGGTCAAATGACAAATGTGTCTACCAGTCTACCAGGCAGAATGGTCAGATACTTTAGACTACTTTATACATACATATTTAAAACTGATTGATAGCTCAGTTGGTAGTGATCTGCCAGCTGAGCCAAAAATCTCAGGTTCGAATCCAGCAAGAGGCAAATATTTTTATAGGACGTATGAATTTTTGTACCCGAGTCATGGCTGTTTGCTGAGAAGGCCGATGACGCTCATAGACACTCTGTATTATTATAAACGCGAAAGTTTTTAAGTATGGATGGATGCTTGTTACTCTTTCACGTAAAAACTACTGAATGGATTTTAATGAAATTTTACAATAATATAGCTTATATATCAGAATATCACATCGGCTACAATTTATAAAGATATTCTGTAAATTGTTCAGACGAAGCGCAGACGAAGTCGCGGGAACCAGCTAGTACGTACATATTTTCACACAAAATTATCTGAAATCGTAATTGAAAGTGTACAAAACGAACCCTTGTTAAAGCATTTTATTATTAAATTAAAACACAAACTGTGTAAAAACAAACACCAATATTTGGGGCTTCGATAAAGAAACAATTTTTATTGAAAAATTACGGTACGCTGAATTTTGAAAGCTCATAAAAACATTAATTGCTTCCCAGCGTTTCTACCTGTTGTTTTTTACCTCGTGAAGAGTAACTGGGCGATAATACCCATGGTCACAGCAGACATAAACGGAGCAGTAGAGTTACTCTGTCTTTTCCTTGAAATTAATACCTACTCTCAGTCAGAGAGCAAGATAACCTTCTTTCAGAATCAGGTAGGAAGTTTAACACGTTCCGGGACAGTGACCGGCTATAGCAGTGATAACAATAAAAGTTCTATTGTGTCTCGTTCACTGCCCCGGAACGTGTTAAAATACATAGCCTTAAATGGCAGCAGCTGCTAAAAAGATAGCGGGGAGCGACTGGATGTGCAAGGCCAAGGATAGAGTTCGGCAGTGAACAATGATAGGCTGATGGTGATGATACACTGCAATAAGAATACAGAATATTTATATTTCACTTACGAGCCCACGATAGCAGCGCCATCTTTATATGCAGTATGATAGTACTCACTTCTACCGGTTATGTTGCTTTCTGAAGTATCCTAGCGGGCCATGTGTTTATGCGTCAATTCGGGCTTCTTTTTTCTTGAAACTGACTAATCATAGTGTTGCTCAGGGAGCAGTTTATTACTGCGGACCTTGGGGAGACCACACCAGTGACGGCAAAGCGCCCTGGTAGGACAATTGAACCAGTAAAAGAACATAAGCAACCTGCCCAAGGGCAGCCATAAAGGGTACGGACCTCGGCATTGAAATACGCGGCGGATTGGGTAGTATGGATATCTGTCTACTGTGCCATGTTTTTTTTTAAATATGGGTTTGTTCTTGACTTCAGTCTAGCCCTCAGGACAAAGATGGGGTCGAAAATGTAACGAGCTTACTGAGCACAATCACCGAAGTAGAAGACCGACAAGCAGGCGGCGGGCTAGGCTATGAAGCTTGGTCTCCACCAGCTTACTGTCGCTAATAAGTCTCCTGGCTCTGCGTTCAACTGAGTCGAGTCAGACTAGTCCATACGGTATGAAGTTGGATTACTGCTACAGCTATCGGTCTACTGTGTCATGTTAGTTAGTGAACTAGTAGCCTCACTTTCCATGCAACCCAGTACACTTAAAAGTTTGTTGAATGTTTTAACTCTGTAGAATATCTCTTATTAGCTTTTGCCCGTGACTTTGTCTGCGTAAAATTCAAATATTACATCATATTTAAGAACACTTTTCGACGCGGAAGCAGAGTCAAAAAAATTACATCAGAATGTTATCTATGTGAAACATTAAGACATCAATGGTGAGTTGATAAAAATATTTAGTGCTTTGAGTTTGGCAATGTCTAAGAAATTCAATCTTAACTTTACGACCTAAATCTATTTTTTGAAATAAACAGTTTTACACATTCCGACCCAAAATAGAGAGAACATTTTTAATTCAATCTTTATTCAATTAAAACACCTTTCAAAGTATAAAGAGGCTTAACACAGCTCGGGTATAAATTATTCGAGTGCTCAGAAACCAAAACACTTTGAAACTGGATTAAAATCGTTAGATCTGCAGAGTTATTTGCTGGCAGGCGACGGAGGTTAATAGTTTTAGTTCCAGTTTGAAATTAAGGTTTATTTGTTGTACATAGAGTTAATTTAGATGTAAATATTAATCAAATAAAAAATTAAAATTTTCGTTTCGGACGAGATTCGAACGAGCAACCTGTGCTTCCGCAATCCAAGGCTTTGCTTTCGTTCTATGAAATATAACAGCAACAGATCAAGCTGTCAATACATTCACAATCTTTGAATCCTTCGCGTCTCATCTTTAAGGCCTGTGATCAAAGTTTTAAGGCGTACCGCCCGGCCCCCCACCCCCGGCTCTTACCTTTAGAAACCTTGTTCAAAAATGAAAATTCATATTAAATAATATAAGCTTAAAACTTCGGAACGCTGATATATGCGCGGGTCCAACTCGCTCTTGGTGTCTTTTATTCACTGTTTTTGTGAACAAAAGGCACTTAATATCACCACTTGTCATCATGTATATAGTTGAAACCTAAAATATGCTAAAGGTGAGCCTTTAACAACTGTTATTTAAAAATACGGTTGGTAGTTGTACGTGTGTTTCTGATTACCGCGAAAGGGGTAATGGTCGCAAAGTTTATGTACGTATATATAATAGTATCATGATTTACCTTCCCTACCTTCCGTAACATAAAGCTCCAAGATTGCTACGCCAGATTTTCGAGTAAATGGTCAAATTTATTTTCGCTTTTATTGCTTTCGTTACTAAATGGATTACATTTTGCCATTCGTTTTGACATTTTTGGATGAAATGTAAGTTTTGAATATTTTAAACACTTTTTAAATTGCTTTCAAGTTAATAAAGCCAGATTTTAGGTACAAAACCTTACTCCTAACAAAAATATTTCAAAAAATAACTTATTCCCTTCGTACGACATTCATTGGAATATCAGGTGGTATACGGTACAAACCATTTAAAGGCTCCAAAGATTAGAAACTTTTATTTTTTTCCTTTTTAACCTTTGTCGGCTATAAATATTTAATTCATTAGTTTTTTTTTATTTATACAATACATTACTTTATAATAACTATTTATAAATATAAAACGCACTTCAGAAACTTCTATATTATCTTCTATATTATAATTAGTTTAGATCTAGTTTAGATAATTATTTAGTTTATTTACAATTGTGTATTCCCCTTCTTGAGAATAATAAATAATAATATAAGAAGAATAAATTTACAGAGATATTACTTATGTTATATTTTAAAAACCAGTTTTGACTATAAACCTTTAAAATTTACGAGCGTTAACCCGCGACTTCGTCCGCACAAATTATATACCAGATTTTAAGTCAGATCATAAGCTATCAAACAAAAAAAGTTTCATCAAAATCGGTTCAGTAGTTTTTGCGTGATACTCGTTCAAACAAACAAACAGACAGACAAAAAATCCAATAATTGGTGAAATGGAATCAGGGACACCTAAAAACCATATCGTAACTTTTTTTTTGTTAATATCTTCAATGTACAGACAAACTTCCTGTTACAGTTTTATAATAGTACTAGCTTTTGCCCGCGACTTCGTCTGCGTAGACATGTAATTTTGTCTAATGTCTCATCTAAGGTCATGAAGGTCATGGTCTGAACCAAGTCTAGGAATCCTGGCATGTAACATTAGAATGGCGATTAAGGAATGGACTGATAAAAGACACAGGCTAGAATGCTCTGGCCTCTTGGGTCTGCAACACTGCAGGAAATTCATCAGCAATCTTCTTATTATCGTGTGGGCAAAGCCCTGGTGTCAGAGTATAACAGCAATATAACACCACGAATCCCACAGTTCATACTGAACAACAGCAGGAGCAAAGCTCGTGCCATCGTCGGAGCCCTCACCGGGTACTACGCAACAGGCACAATAAAGCTCACTCTAGATCCCGGTTGCCGAGCGTGTGGAGAGGAGGAGGAAACCATGGAACATTTGTACTGTGTGACTGCGATGTCTTGGTGGGTAAACGTATGTGACTCCTGAGAGATGGTTATTCATTACAGGTTTCTTACCCTAAACGCTATTGCCTCCCTCATTTTCCAAGTTTTTCAAGGATGAAGAAAATAATATGTAGGGTTCAATACAAAAGATACCATTGGGTCGAAGTGTTGCTGGCTTGCCATTTCCCATAATAAGATAAGAAAGTCATGAACTTAAGCTAAATCAAAATCAGAAAGTACCCCAAGTAATTCTGTAGGTATCAGATTTAAAAGTCATTCACTGGATCCATCACTTTAATTTTTCTACTGTTCGTCGTTTATTAGTTTTTTATTTATGTCGAGCAGCATAATAATCATCTTACGACCCACTGCGGGTCACAGACCTCCACTCACGTATAAACGTTAGAGGATACTCTACCACGCGGGCTACTGTAAAATGGTGAAGGCAAGAGCTAAAACGATAATATTCTAGGAAGCTAATGGTCATTTGGTAAAAAAGATTTTCAATTATGTAAGTAGCTACATTACCGACCTGTGGTGTTATATTATAAGGACCTTTTAGATACGTAGGTACCTTTTTATACGTTGTGGTAGTATGACGTTCTATAGTTAAGTTGCACAAGCCCTCAAAAATTCATAATTGAGACCGAAAATCAAACAAAACAAAAATTTTGCAAGAATTACTGCAACAAAATTCGTCCTTTCTGTAAAATAAGGTTATCATTCCGTAGCATTGGCTCAGATTGGACTCAAACAATCAATATACTTACAACGATGTATTACAACGATAATATAATCAACTAAATTTGTAAGCTCCTGCTATAGCTAGGTTTTTGAAATAATAATTGTAGCTCACTTGCTTTAAAAATCTCCCAACGCCATCTATTAAGATGAAAACAATACGACGATTAAATTTTTGAACACTTGATTTTTAATATTTGACGACCCGGTTGGTATTTAATTAATTGTTGGTCTTGATACAATCGTGTCATCTACATATTTGACCCGGTTGGTGTAATGGTTACCTCGCCGGACTGCCAAACCAGGGTCCTGGGTTCGAAACCCGGTTCGGTCATGGATGTTATAAATGTTTGTGCCGTTGTTGTATGGTTTCTATAATAAAAAGCCTATAGTGCTTGCTTGGAATCATAACAATGTTCCTGTAAGCGTTATTTATTTATTTAATTATTTTTCTAATTCAGCCGGTAAGTAACTATACAATCAAATCTGTAAGACCGAATATCTGAGATGTCTTGAGTGTGAATTGAGTATGGTACTTGCTTCAAAAAAACACGCAACGCCATCTATTAAGATGAAAACAATACTACGATAAAATTATGAACACTAACTTTAGAAAAGGTTAAAAGAAAGAGGATTTTTAGTATTTGCCGACCCGGTTGGTGTAATGGTTACCACGCCAGACTGCCAAGCTCCTTGCCCCCTGCCAAGAGTCCTGGGTTCGAGTCCCGGTTCGGTCTTGGATGTTATATGTTTATGCCGTTGTTGTATGGTTTCCACAATAAAAAGCCTATAATGCTTGCTTGGGATAATTAAAATAATGTTTGTGCCTGTGAGCGTTATTTATTTATTTGTTTAATTATTTTTCTCGCGTTCTCCGCTGGAGAATACGCTTGCCCGGTGTGGGGCCGATCTGCCCACGCCAAGCTGGTAGATACCGGAACTAAACAAAACGTGTCGGATTATAACTGGATGCTTGAAACCGACTCCAGTACAGTTGCTTTACCCGCTGGCTGGCATAGCGCCCCCAGATGTAAGTAGGGCTGTGGCAGGTTCCTCAGAGAGAGCCCAAATGGTGGACGACACACGACATCCCATGCATGGCTTTATTCCTGCGCCGCAAAGGCTGCCAAGCCGACGCAGCTTTATGAAGTGTGTCGACCCCCTGAATACTGGCCCAGCGCAAGCAAGGTGTACACTATGGCGACAAAAAGTGTCCCTCCCAACTCCATTTGTGTCGCCGTCTGAGAGCCTCACGCCTAGACATGACTTGCCTTGGGCGATCTGGAAGTCTTTAAACCGACTTCGAACCCAGGCCGGTCGCAGTAAGGACAACATGGTCAGGTGGGGATACTCGGATGCGCAAAATGTGACTTGTTTGTGTGGAACTCCACAAACGATGGCCCATCTCACATCGTGCCCTGCGTGCCCTAACATCTGCACGCAGGAGGAGCTCATGACTGCTAGCGACGGTGCAGTATCGGTTGCCCGATTCTGGCAAGCTACTATTTAGCGACTTTGTTCAGAATTAGAAGTCGACACGATAAGAAGAAGATTATTTTTCCAATTCGCCCAGTACCTATACAATCAACTCTGTAAACCCGAATTTCTGAGACGTGTTGATGATAGAACCACAAACATAATATTAATATTAGTGAGATACCTGGTAGGATGGTAGGATTAAAATTAGAAAAAAGCCAAAATAAAACATCCTGCGCTAATATTAGATCAGATATGATCTCAGGATATTATTATGATTGAAGATCAGGCCTTTAACATATCAAGCCTAACTGCTTCTGTCTAATCCGGTGAAAAATGGATATAGTCGTTGAATGTATTTAAAAAAAAATAAAAAAAACATTCTCGACCAAGAATCGAACCTCCACCTCATGCACGAAAATCTAACCATATACCAAATATACTACACAGCTGTTGTCAAAACTGTTGAAAAAAGTAAATACTATTTTTATCACTGCAATCTACACAAATGCATCAAATTGGCGCTAGTGAGCATAGAATAAAAACGTGGTACATGTTTCAGCATGATAAAACATTGTAATTTATCCCACAGGAACCCATTGCTAGGATAAAAAGTATCCTATATCTTAATCCTGAACACATTCTATCTGCGTGCCAAATTTCATCAAAATCCATTCAGCCGTTTATGCGTGATTGCGCCACAAACATACAACATTACAACTTTACAAACATCGTCAAAAACTTTCACGTTTATAATATTAGTTCTTCTTCGTGATGGCATTTTTCATTATTGAAAACAGTCAAGTGTACTGGCAGATACAAAATTATTTTTAAGTATGATTATCACTGAACGGAACGCGTCGGGGCGCATTATATATATATTACTTTATTTTTTATATATTTAACTTAATATGCTGACACTTTTTTAAGAGGATGATCAGACCATCAAACAGCTTTCTCTATGGGACTGTCATCGATATCGCGAAAACAAATCTTCTGCCCCATACATTTTGTAGAGTAGGATTGCAGTTTTGTATGGAAAAGTTGATTTTTTTTCGTGATTTTGACTTTGGTCCCATACAGAAAGTTGTTCAGTATGATGGTCTGATCATACCCTTAAAAAACTGTCTGCATATAAGAAGGACCATATACATCTTCCAATCCGGTCAGATGCGCGCGAAATCGGTGACAGCCGCATTCCACTGCAACTTCGCCTGGTCAGCACTCGCTGTCAATTTGCGTACATCTGAAACAACGGCTGAGGCGCACGTATGCGCCTGGATTCCAGCGAATAATTTCGTCCGGAAGGACGCAGTCAGCTATTGCCGAATGTTACATTAATTTATGTAAAGCTCATATCAAGCGACAGTCCGTAGGGATGTGGCAGGTTCCTCAGAGAGAGCCCAAATGGTGGACGACACACGACACGGACGGACTACAAACTTTGAGTCAAGATAACTTTAGAACTAAACATTTAAAAGGAAATCACAGATATTGGTTTCTAGATTGTTTTAAAACCATTCATTTTTTACTTTAATTACTAAATATTCAAACTAAGCTTCGTTTTGTATGGAGCGCCGTAGAAAAATGCGCAAAATGCACGGCGGCACATCGCATCGGCGGCATAAAAAACCGACCCTTATTAATTTGTTAGAGTTGTTCGTTTGTATTTTAGTAATAATTTACGGTATTTCAAAATAGTTCCTTACCTGTCTTATAATTGCTTTAAAATATTAGCTATTATCCAGTCTTGCGTAACTGTGTGATTAAACCGTAAATAAAAACATTCCGAATTAAAAATCGAGTTTTAGACATCTTTCGGGTGCTGATTTGAAATCATGATTATATTCTCTTTGTTTGAAATTGGCGTGCAGTTTTTTTTAAATAATTACTCCTGCTTTGTTTGCACTGTAATTCTACAAAACGTCAAGAAATTTGTAATTCGAATCTTGTTTTCTTGTGGCCAGTACTAAGGTTTTTTTTTTGTTATGCAAAGGTTTTCTCCATGAAGTTTGAAAGATTTTATAGCCAAAAAGAAAAACAATGTTATACCGGTGCAGTCATCAGCACTGGACAATGATAAAATTTATAATTATTGGTATTTATTTTGTAATTTATTGTTATTTTCGTTATTTGTAAATCAAACAGTCTTCAGAATTAGCTTACTTTATTACAAGTCTTTTAATTTTAATTAGTGTTACTTAGATGAAATTGAAATGGTACCGTACATTGGTTGCACTTGCGGTTATATGTTTATATCTCCGGCTCCCGTCAACGTAGCGAGATAAATTATATACCAGATTTTAAGTCAGATTATAAGCTATCAAACAAAAAAAGTTTCATCAAAATCGGTTCAGTAGTTCTTGCGTGATACTCGTTCAAACAAACAAACAAACAAACAAATAAACAAACAAACAAACACACAAACAAACAGACAGACAAAAAATCCAAAAATTGGTGAAATGGAATCAGGGACACCTAAAAACCATATCGTAACTTTTTTTTTGTTAATATCTTCAATGTACAGACAAACGTTCTGCTACAGTTTTATAATAGTTTAGAAGATAGATAGATAATAGTTTTAGCAATATTTCTGTCCACACCCAAAAGAGATAATGGTCTAGGAGATGACGTGTACATTTACATTATGAACCTATTTCGTACCTAAAACTTCGCATATGTAAAAGCCAGCCATATTTAAATATAATTAAAATACATCCAGTTACCAAGGGGGATTTGAACAAAATTTTATTGCAGAGTGTATATAAGTAATTTCGTGGAAAACGGCATGTTTCCACACTTGGTGGAAACTTACGGAGCAGTTTTGTGTCCCCGGATGCTCTTAGCGAGTTCTCTTTGAGTAAACGAGAATACGAAATGTCGCTGAATGGATATCGATTCGAATTTCTTGGTGATTTTAGTTTTGCATTAGATTCTAATTCTATGAAATTGAAAGATCAACATTTTCGCACAGGGTGTTAAAAAAAGAACAATAACAATATTCTCCGGGTCTAAAATGTCTGATACCTGAACAACATTTGGTATGATATCGTTTGAAATACGCAAAAACATGTCAGACTTTATCAAAACTAAAAAAAAAAGAATTTCATAATCAACGTTAACCACAAAAATAAAAACCTACTTTAAATCTATATAAGTATTCAAAGTTGAAAATAATTAATATCATATTCTTCTTATCTTGTTAGCAGAGCCCTGGTGTCAGAGTTTTTTCAGACCGCCTTACAGCCTCTGACGTGGTTTTTATGTAACGACTACTACCACCAGAGATAGTAGTAGCCGGGACCAATGGCTTAACGTGCCATCCGAAGTACGGAATCATTTCATCATATCTTTTCATCATCATCATTTGTTTTCAGACAATCAGGCGATTCAGCCTGAAATGTCCTAACCAACTGGAGAAAAACGCACATAGTGACATATCATAAGGTGTCCCTGCGTGGGAATCGAACCCACGACCTCCGTGTCGAGAGCCAATGCTCTTAACCATTAGACCACGGAGGCAGTATTAATATCATTAAAATAAGTATTATATTGTATTAGAAATTAGTATTCATAAAAATCGGTTAGTATATTTTTAACTCTTCAGTTTTAGCACATTTAGGACATTCTTACCACTTCCTGATAAATGTCAGATGGCCAACAGATAAGCAGACCAAAGCTCTATAATTTATTTGCCATCTATTTGTTAGATAGGCTATCTGAAACTTATCAGGAAGTGGTGAAACAGGTCCATTGAGTTTCAAAATGAATTAGATGTCAAGAGAAAGTGGCTAACCATTAGACCACAAAGCAAGAAAAATACAATAATTATAAAATACGAGCGTTACCCCGCGACTTCGTCCGCACAAATTATATACCAGATTTTAAGTCAGATCATAAGCTATCAAACAAAAAAAGTTTCATCAAAATCAGTTCAGTAGTTTTTGCGTGATACTCGTTCAAACAAACAAACAAACAACCACCCAAACAAACACACAAACAAACAAACAAACAGACAAAAAATCCAAAAATTGGTGAAATGGAATCAGGGACACCTAAAACCATATCGTAACTTTTTTTTTTGTTAATATCTTCAATGTACAGACAAACTTCCTGTTACAGTTTTATGATAGTACTAGAGTTAACCCGCGACTTTGTCCGCACAAATTATATACCAGATTTTAAGTCAGATCATAAGCTATCAAACAAAAAAAGTTTCATCAAAATCGGTTCTGTAGTTTTTGCGTGATACTCGTTCAAACAAACAAACACCCAAACAAACACACAAACAAACAGACTGACAAAAAATCCAAAAATTGGTGATATGGCATCAGGGATACCTAAAAACCATATCGTAACTTTTTTTTTGTTAATATCTTCAATGTACAGACAATTTTTCTGCTACAGTTTTATAATAGTTTAGATAGATAGATAGAGTCTGCACGTGAAAGCAGCTAACACTAAACAGTATGTTCCCGACCCAACATTTATATTACGCATTAGATAGCTAGCTTAAAACTTAAAGTGGCAGGAGCGTGCGTGAGCCCGCTTAATGAGGACCCTCATAAATAGACTAAGATCCCACTGCAAGTTTTCAACACCCACATGTTCAGACAATGTTTGGGAATGTCATACTTTAAGGACCCTAAAAAGAAGCCACCACTCTGAAGCCAGTCGCAACATTTTATACATAATAGTTGATTGTAGAAATGTTGTTTCTGTTGTGCTATTTTAATATGTAATACAACCTTCCCTGAAAAGAGATTTCATTATGTGAAAGAATCAAAATCAGTCCGATAGTTCTCAAGTAAATCTTCCCCTTTTAAACGACCAAAAATAATGTGGCAACACTATATTGTGACCATCAGTATGCAGATTTTCCTATTTTTTTCGTGTAGTTTATACGTTCACTTTCAATTTTGTATCAAATTAATTGCCTAAACAAATGAGAGTATAAAACATGATTCAACAGGAACAAAGTTAATGCAGCAGTCGTTTGCCAGGATGTTACGACAGGCTTCAGGGTTACAACCCATTTTTTTCAGCACTTTTAACCTATAACTTTTCGACTGGAAAATGTAAAATTGCCCAAACAAAGAGTGTATAAAACTTGCAGTGGGATCTTAGAGTAAAACGTGTGAAACCTATACCACACAGGTAGCATTGCAAAATGTGAGACGTGTTTAACAGGAAAGTTTAATCTAAATTAAAGTGTTCGTATATTCGCTTTCTCAAAGACCCAACGAGACAGCCTCTGAAACGAGAGAGCATTTCCCGATCCTGTGAAACCACTCGCCATATTTTGGCTTGAAGTTCGCATAGGCTTGTTTCATATATCGCTTCAGCGATGTCGGCCAGTAGGTCGAACTAGATACCTTTTATGCTTTCCTGACATAGCAGTCCAATTTCTTTATCAGCGAAGCCTGCAGATGTGGTGTGCTTTCGTCTAGAATTATCATCCACACCTACTAATAATTATTAATGCCAAAGTATCTCTCTGTCTTCACGGTTCCACCCCTGTGGCGCGGATTTTGAAAGTCACACGTCCAAAATCATGTCATGACGCATGATTGAATGTAGCATAGTTCCATATAGTAATTTTCACATTTTCTACTGCTTATTTGAACGTATGACCTTAGAAAAAGTATATGTCTAGAATGAGCCTCATGGTTCTACCGTATAAAACAAATGGGGCCAACTTTCTTACGTTGGTGTGCGTGAGGCGCGTGTGTGCGTGTGTATGGATAGGGCTTAGAGGCCAATACTGGTTACAATTTTTTTCTACGCTTTTGTAGCTTCGACTGTCAATCTTGACATATCCAAGCTTATGACTTTCAAAAATCTCTTCTAAACTGTATTATGCAAGTTTCCGATTATATTGTTTACAAGATTGATTTCGTATTTTGACTGTACTAGGCAGTTTTTAACCCCCGAAGCAAAAAGAGGGGTGTTATAAGTTTGGCGCCTATGTTGGTCTGTCTGTCTGTCTCTCTGAGCAGGTCTGGCTGTCTGTGGCAACGTAGCGCCCAAACGGGTGGACTGATTTCGGGTGGGTGATGCGGTTTTTGTAGTAGAAAGCTAATTTTTGCGGGAGTGTTTTTAGCTTTGTTTCATGAAAATCAGTTCAGCAGTTTTCTAGTAACTTTAAAAATTACGAAATAACAATAAATTACAAATTTAAAAAAGCCCCAACACTAAAAACGAACATTTAAAAAGTGAAAAAAAATCAGTCACCTATAATTATTGATGTAAGCAAATGTATGTTACATTTGCTTAAAATTATAGGTGACTAAATTATTTTCACTTTGTACATGTTTGTTTTTATTAAGTCCTATTTTATTTACTTTTGTGATCATGTCATATCAGTGTCCAAAATTAATTAACTTGCAAAAAAAGAACACTTGGTCGATATAGTAGCGATTGAATTGGGTAGTTACACAATAAGACTATAGTCTTATTGTTTCTATAGAACCACCAAAACCACCTGAACCGTGCCATGTTGACAACGATGTAAAAAAAACTCGTGTGTTTAAAATAAAATACTATAGAGAGAGTACAGTAGGTCTACTTCGTGTAAACGCATGGCGCATGAATGGATACAAGATAAAATCGTACAAGTTATTACTACCTACTAACAAGATGACCATGTCGGAAATAAATTGATTTTATTCTATTAATTTATTTACTCTTCATACTAGATATATAGAATAGAACAAATTATTTGCATAAGTAACATATACATTATATTACAGTTCACGATATGATAGAATATGTAATTTATTGTATGATGTAGCAAATAGGTCCCAGCTCAACATTGACCTTGTCCGAAAGCAGGGTGTTGATTTTCAGTTGAAACCACTACACAAACGCTCGCATGTTGCAGGTAACAAAAATTAGATACTGAAGTAAGCTACACAGTCAGTAAAACTTGAGCAAGAAGAGCGCGCTTATATCCCAAAAATAAAACTATGTCGCACTGCTCGTTTAAAAAAGGATTTTATTTAAAATGTTTCGATAGGTCGCACTGATTTGATTATCGATAAAATGTGTTTAACAATTTATCAAAAGTCCTTCTACAAGGTGAAGCAAAATGCCGTACTGATATTTAAAGAGGCGGTTAAGACCATCAACCTGAACAACTTTCACAATAGAAACAAGGCATCCTCTTTTATAATGAGAACCGGTTAGGTTTGGAACTCACTCCCTGCGTCTGTGTTTCCAAGCAAATACAATCAGGATATTTTCAAAAGAAGAGTTAATAGGGTTTTTCTGGGTGAGCGCGCTACATCCTCGGCTTCGTCTACACTTCCCATCAGGTGAGATGAAGCCAAGCGCAAACCCATTATACATAAAAAAAAAAAAAAAAAGGCCAAAAAAAAAAAACAGGAGAGTACCTCCTGTACTTTCACAATACAACACACGACACGCATCAGAAGTGCTCACGTCGTTCATTAGTCTCTACTGTTTTTGCTACCCCTACACACACTTGCAGTGAAAATGTGCAAAAACTGAGTGCTTAATGATTATTAGCCGTGCCGATGTTCTGAAATAATTGAATTGCTACGTGGTTGGAGTTAAAAAATAAGTGTCTCCATAGAGGTGGATTTTAACCGTCTGGTCCCGGCACATTCGAAAACACTGCTTATGCCAAAATGAGTGCATCATTATTTTCTCGTTTTGTTGCTTCGTCGTCCTTGGCATATACCGTACTGGCTCAGAGTAAGTATGGCGCCATCTAAAGGATATATCCAGGTCTAACGTGCCTTCCGAAGCGCACTGGCGATGGAAATATCACTAAGTTCACCCATCCAAAACCCGGATGATAAATATAAATTTATAACGCTCACCGGTACATATAGGGTCCTTCTTAATTTAGCCCAGTCATTTTACGGTTTGAGCCAGGACTAATTAGTAATAGAATTTTTTTTTCGGTATAATATTGAAGAGCCAATTTGAGCCTAGAAATGTACCAAAATAAAAAAAAACACGTCAGCAACAGTTCCAATTTTAAAATTTTGCTATTATCTCGTTCTAAAAATCCTGATGGTCATTTTTTTTGGACATATTTAAGGCTTAAGGCCATTATAATGGCTTAATATTTAAGGCCATTATACATACATACTACAAACATGGTATGAATATGTATGTCTACTTAGAAGGTTTTGAAAAATACATTCGTATTTTCTAATAAATACCTCATTTTTTTAATTTCACTGCCTATTTTATTACTCAAAAATAATTTATAGTGTTAAATCTAAGTCAAATGAGTGCATTGGTATTAATATTATTAATTTAGAATCCTTCTGGGACACATAATTTTGATTTCTTTGTAGCGGTGCGATTTTTTTAAATATTCTTTAATATAGTCCTTTTGTCACTTAATGGTTCCGGTTACAGTTTAAGAGTCTCAATTAGTAATTACTCTCTACCCTGCCTAACAAAACTCCGTAAAATGACTGGGCTAATTATGCTGACACTTTTTTAAGGCGATGATCAGACTGTCAAATTGAACCACTTTCTCGCGATTCTTGGAGAACTCTTCGTGATTTCGTTGTTGGTCCCTTAGAGAAACTTGTTCAGTTAGATGGTCTAATCATCCCCTTAGAAAGTGTCAGCATATAAAGAAGGACCCTTTATATTGTTTTGATGAAATAATCCCAAGTAAACTACTAGGCTTTTTATCACGGAAGTAATGGCACAAACATATAACATCGACGATCAAACCGGGATTCAAACCCAAAACCCTAGTTTGGCAGTCGTGCGTGGTAACCGTTACACTAACCGGGTCGTCATGATACGGTGCCTAACTTCAGTGATGGTTTCTGAAACTAAAGCTTCACTACGCTTCTCTCGTAATTAAACTCCCAAGAGACGCTATACTTGCATATAACTACCCATAACAGCAAACCAAGTAATTAGTGTAAAACCGTTGAACAGCAGTTTTTCAAGTCCTTTAACTAGCTAATACGTAACGTAGACGTATATGTTTACGTTGCGTTTTACTGCGTACGTTTATGAGTCGCACGGGAGTCGCTAGGCTTTCTTTACTGTACAGTCAGGCGATTTGGTTTTAGTAGAAAATAGTTATGAAATAGACGTTAAAGCATGAAGACGTAATGTGGTTTTTTATGGGAAATCCGTTGTTTTGTATTTAAAAATCGTAGACTAATTTTCTCCCCTCGATCCTTCACTCGAGTTGTATGTAAAAAGAATTCGCTTAGCTAAACCCTCGTCCACCACAACTGACCTAATCTAAGCTATGAAAATAGAGTGATCTTATTGGTTATTTTTTCCTCGCACACCGCTCGACTACATCGCACATCTCTGGTGTAGAATAAAGAAAGGAAATTTCTTTTTCGATTTCGATGTAGGTCCCATAGAGAAAGTTGTTCCGTTTGATAATCTGATCATTTCCCTAAAAACCGTCCGTAAGCATATTAAGAAGGACACTATATAATATAGTGAGAACCGCATCTCTTTTTTCTGTAGAACGCTCGGAGCAGTGGTGGTCTAGTGGCGAGTTACCTTACCGGCCGTGCAGGAGGCAATGGTTGTTCCTCGTCCAGGCCGTCTCGTACTAATGAGTTTTTTGGAATTTAGGTACGATTTGTAACAGCACTGGCTATTCGGTGAAGGAAAATATCGTTTCAATTTCGAGGCATGTATTCGTACCCACCTAACCTAAGCTATGAAAATAGAGTGATCTTATTGGTTATTTTTTCCTCGCACACCGCTCGACTACATCGCACATCTCTGGTGTAGAATAAAGAAAGGAAATTTCTTTTTCGATTTTGATGTAGGTCCCATAGAGAAAGTTGTTCCGTTTGATAATCTGATCATTTCCCTAAAAACCGTCCGTAAGCATATTAAGATATATAATATAGTGAGAACCGCATCTCTTTTTTCTGTAGAACGCTCGGAGCAGTGGTGGTCTAGTGGCGAGTTACCTTACCGGCCGTGCAGGAGGCAATGGTTGTTCCTCGTCCAGGCCGTCTCGTACTAATGAGTTTTTTGGAATTTAGGTACGATTTGTAACAGCACTGGCTATTCGGTGAAGGAAAATATCGTTTCAATTTCGAGGCATGTATTCGTACCCACTGTCCATTACAAATGGTGACGGGCTCACTCCCCATCACACTGGATAGAATTTCGGTACTACTGGTGAGACGCGGATGTTCTGAAGTTTCAGAATATCTCTAACTACCCCCTCGGGGAACATAGTCGTGAGTATACGCTTATACTTATGCATGTTCGGAGTAAATCGTGTTTTCGTCATCACCCCTTTTCACAACTGCACTTCCATACAAAGTCTTTGCTTTTATGTTTTAAAGTCAAATACAGTCTAAATTCTCTCAGACTGTACAAGTACGTTATTGTCACCAGTTTTTACAACGCCCTCCGTCACTGAACTTAGGATGTCAGTAATAAAGCCCGTGGTTAACCGCCAATGGACTGGGGTTAAGTGAAATTGTCGCTTGTTAACGAGCGGTAAGGTTGTTTGTCGCTTGGGGAGGGTAATGAAAAACAGTGGGGGTCGTTAGTCATCTGTCACGTAGTTGCTGCTTGTTAGTTGGAAGGTTTTTATGTAGGGAATGTGTTATGTTACATGTATGTTATACTTATAGTTAATACATTATGTATATGGTAAGCAACAGAATTCCAAGAAGGCAAATTGCTAATGGCTAAAGTAAGGGTGTTTACAAATGAAGTCGAAACATGAATATTTTAATATTTTATTTTATTTTATTGTATAAGTACACGTACAGAATACAGTCAAGATGAAACCATTCTCATTGCAATAAGATATGAAGAACTAGATTGTAATCCAATTATATATGTACACAGCATCACTATCTTTAAAACATGGCGGAGTGAATTTGTTACATAAATTAAAATCCTGATTAATTCCTAAAACATCGAAGCGAAACGAAGCAAGTACATTTAAGTATACATAGGCAATTATAATGTATACAGGGTGTAATATAAAATGGGACAGTTACTTAAAGAGGTGCTTCAGACCATCAAACTAAATAACTTTCTCTATGGGACCAATAAAGAAATCACGAAAAAAAAAATCGTCTGTCCCATACATTTCAGTCGAGGTATGTCTGCAGTTTTGAATGGGACAGCGGATTTTTTTTTCGCCATTTCAGTGTTGGTCGAATAGTAAAAGTTGTTCAGTTAGATGATCTGAAGTACCCCTTTAAGTGATTGTCCCATTTGTATTACACCCTGTTTAAGTACCGTGTACACTACCTATAAACAGATTAAACGCATCACACATTTTCAACACGCTTGATACCTACGCTTATCTGCGAAATAACAGATACCCAAAATGAGAATCTTTAATTTTTGGGGCCAACTATACATGGTTTACTAATATTTTATAATCTATTTATTACATCGCCATCATCATCTCAGCTGGTAGATGTCCTCTGGCCCAAGGATCGCCACAAGGACCGGTCCTGCGCTGCCCTCATCTAATGGGTTTCCGCCGCCTTCAACAGTTCTTCAGTCCAACTTGTTCACTGCCTAGCCACGCTGCGCTTTCCGTTCCACAATCGCCACTCAAGAACTCTTCGGTCCCATCAGCCATCGGTTCTGCGAGTAATGTGCCCCGCCCATTACCGACTCCGAGCATAGCCCTCTCCATTAACCTTTGGGTGACTTTCAGCCTTTTTCATAAAGCCTTTAGTGAGCGACTAACGTCTCCGTTCCGTATTTAATACGTTTTCTTAATGGTTTGACTGGTAGAAACACGGGCAAACAAATTGCCCTGCGTAGTTTGCAGTAGGAGTACGGGAAACAAACGATGTCATCACTAGCAGTACCCAGTATAGACTTTCGTCTTGAGAGAAGATACCTACTACGTAGCTTCTCACATGCTGACCAAGCTGAATTCAACGTAATACATGTATGCTGTATTTAAAATGTAACCCCCGAGTTGAATACAGTAGTGAGCGCAAGCTTTTATCAGGAAAACTATACTAACATAATTATTCTCCTATTCCAGCTCAATTTACTATCAACAAACAAATTACTTAATCTACCGTCACAATACATACAATACCAACGGAGAAGCTCACAAAAGTATCTGAGCTAATTTAAGTGCATTAGGGTTGCCAAAAGCTCCCCGGGGTGCCATTAGGGCTGCCTCAAAATTTGCTTCGAACGTATAGACGTAGTAACCCAATGGTTTTCTGTAGTGTATTTGACTATTCACGGTGTAATGGTAAGTAATATCTAGAGAAAATGGTTCGGGTTTTTTGGCATGGTTTGTTAGGGTTTTGCAGCGTATGTGACGGAAATAAGGTTTAAAATTGATTGAAGGATTGTCTGGTCGACTTTTAGTAGCTAAATAGTCGTCCTCGTAATCTTGCTGAAGCTAAAACGCTTAGTATAATGTTATAGAAGCGCATCCCCGTTTAGTTACCAAAATATACAACTTCAAATTTTGGACACATTAGAACAAAATAATTAGACAAATGGAGGGCACAATGCAATATGAGTGTTTTATTAACACCAAGCGACGAAGGTATAAATTGTGTTATATCGTAGGCGACAGACTAAGCACTTAGTACCATTTGTCACGTCATATTCCATCTATCCTGGAACCTTCAATATGTTAAGGGTGAGTTATTGCAAATGCACGTTTAAAAAGATGGATGCCAAAGGGATTATAGCCATGTATGTGTATGCATTTTATCATCGGATTATTGTACGGACACGTGTCAATTTGTAAATATAATCGCGAGCAAAAAAAAACTTAAGCAAACAAGATTTAAAGATTATTTTTCGAAAGCAAGAAAATTTAATCCATCCTTTCTCAGGTACTCAGGCTGCTTTATTTTCCATAGTTTCGGCTCAAAAAGATAATATTATGGAGCACTCACGAAGTTAATCTCAACATTTTGACGTCCCTGTCTCCGCGTTTACTTTGAGGCGCGGTTTCAGTTACAGCGGTTAGTTTGCAAACAAGAGGTTTAAAAAGTGAAAATCCGGACAATGCACTTAAAAAATTGTTCCTAGTTACGGCAAGCTTATTTCGGTTGATGTGTTGCCGTGTGTACAGGACTGATATATGACTGATACCATCTACAAATTACACATTTAAACGACTGTAACTCATAGGTTTGAAACTCAGATTCTCAATGGGTGTCGGTGGTATACGATGTTATAGAAACATCGTATAAAAATCAGTCAACACACGGCAACACATCAACCGAAATAAGCTGGCCATGCGACGTTATACGTAATTCAACCTACGACTCGCGGCCAGCTTATTATATTATGTTGGTTTTGTATAGCTTGATGTATCGCAGTGTGTTCTATCTGCTCTTCTCTTCAACTGTCGGATAAACATGAAATCTCTGCCTAGTAACTAAGTTGTGACTTGGGTTGCATTGTGTTCATTTTATAATTTTGCATTTTTGAAACTTTCTACTTGAGTGCAACATGGTCCAGCCCAGGTTTAAATTTGCCATTTGGACATTTATTTATGCTTATAGTAATGGTGATAAGAACGCGAGATGCATTGGTTGATTTATGATTTTAAGTTTTTCACGGAGTCATGGATAATAAAAAACACTACCCCATTAAAAATGTTACAGAATTGAGGAAAACTTTGCAAAGCAAATCTTAATAACACATTCACTTATTTTCAAAGAGACTTTGATAACCTCGAAGGCTTCTTAACCAATTTGCTGAACTTTGTAAAGTAGTATCTGAAAGCTTTTTTCTTTTCAGTGAATATTAAGAAGCTAGTTTAAATGATAACAGATTTTCCAAGGTTCCGACGGGATTTTTAAATGAATTAGGCTATTTAAGTTTGGTATCTTTACTAATTCAAAATACATGCTTTAATTTTGCCTGCATAGGAAAAGATTAAAATCGAATCGTAACGAATGCTTGATGTATTCCTGTACATAATTATAAAACCAATGATAATATCAAAAAAAAGTATCAAACAAAAAAATCATACTAACTTATAAAGAGAACTGTTACTTATGAAAATTATGAAATCGAATATGATACTAACAAATTAAAGACGATAATTATATTCTATTCTATCTATACTATTATAAAACTGTAACAGGAAGTTTGTCTGTGCATTGAAGATATTAACAAAAAAAAAGTTACGATATGGTTTTTAGGTGTCCCTGATTCCATTTCACCAACTTTTGGATTTTTTGTCTGTCTGTTTGTTTGTGTGTTTGTTTGTGTGTTTGTTTGAACGAGTATCACGCAAAAACTACTGAACCGATTTTGATGAAACTTTTTTTGTTTGATAGCTTATGATCTGACTTAAAATCTGGTATATAATTTGTGCGGACGAAGTCGCGGGTTAACGCTCGTACTATTATAAAACTGTTACAGAAGATTATCTGTACATTGAAGATATTAACAAACAAAAAAAATTACGATATGGTTTTTAGGTGTCCCTGATTCCATATCACCAATTTTTGGATTTTTTGTCTCTCTGTTTGTTTGGTTGTTTGAACGAACATCACGCAAAAACTACTAAAAAGATTTTGATGAAACTTTTCTTGAATGATAGCTAATAATCTGAATTAAAATCTGATATATAATTTATGCGGATAAAGTCGCAGGTTAACGCTCGTATTCTAATATAATTATGTTACTTTACACCCTACTATTTATAATTTAAATATGAATCTATAATTATGCAATAAAGACGTTAAATGTTGTTTGTTCTTTTAGTAGTAGAGATCTAAATATTTTCCTTATAAAGGAATCCCAAAAATTTCAGGGCATTAAGCTCACTTTAGAGGGATTTTAAGAACGCGCGAGTGCTAAAGTTTGGTTTTAATAATTATCTCAAAGTACTTAGGTGTAGCAATTTACGGCCCAAACCGCTTACAGTGTGACAAACAGCCATAAGGAAGAGGTTTAGTTGAGTCCGTATTTACTTTTCTCCTCGGAAAATCTTTTACACGTTGCGACATGTCTGAGCTGACTATTTATAGGAACAATACCTTTCCTATTAATTTATCAAACCTACGGAGTACACTATTTTGAATCTTATATGTATTTAGACCCGCGTAGTGGAATGTGGTCCTCGTGAGAAGATCTCTGCTCTACAAATCTTTGACTGTAGTTTCCAAAGTACCGAATCAGATAAATTTTGAGTCAATGCAAAGACTTTATTCATGCACTTTACTCGTCAAATTAAACAACTTTCACTACGAAGCAAACATGGAAATCGCGAGAAATATTGTTCTTCCATACAAAACAGTATCTAATCCACTGAAATTGTATGGAACATTTGATATTGGTTTGATTATTAACATTGAATGCATGGTTAAAGCTTCCGTACTGATTCGAAATTTATCCTGTTTATTTCAAATCAAGAACACAATAGAAAACGATTAACATAAAAATCTTTCAAAAACGTATCAGTTAAAATTATGAAATTTACAACCTCATTCAATAATTATAGCGTATCTTCAACAAAATTCAACGACATTATGATTCTTCTTTGAAAAGAATAATTCAGAAAAAATACGAGACAGAAGAATCGAGTCGACCTTGTGATTTAATGCGAAATGTTATTGTAGCTTTGATTTACTAGGCTTTCAAAGTGAAGTGTATTATTAAAAATTTCTGAGACAAAGATTTTTTTTAGAAGAATTCCACTGTGGGACGTCATACACAGAGGTACAAAGTTGGTAGGTAAATAGTGAATGACCAAACAGTACATGATAATGATGACAATGCCTGCGCATTGTATATACCATATAAGAATGATGATGATGCCATAAGCATGTCCGTTTTTATTAAAATCCCCTCAAGTAGTTTTAAAAAACAAAATCCTGGAGTGACATACGTTCAAAATTTTGAAATTTTCTACTGATTTCAACGCGTGACTTTCAAAAATAGTATTCCTGTATTTAGAAATTGTAATGGCTGAGATCCGATCGAAACGGGTGAGTGGGCATGATAAGATGCTGAAAAACGATTTAAGCAAATATCCACCTTTTGATTAAACATAAACCGCATCCAAATGTGCCTATCCATTTCCGCGCTAGGCGGACACAGCCAAATACATAAAAATAGATTTCAAACTAATTACATCAACTTTTTTTGCATCTGGGATTTAAAAAAAAAAAGAAAGAATATTCAAGCTAAACTTGACTTGCCGTTCCATTCAGCTCCGGTTCTAATAATGTAGCGTAGATGAAACCTTATCCACAAGTTACATTAACACCCTCACGGCTGATTTATTAGTAGTAAGTTTATCAGTAGTCGAGTCACGAAAGCCGCGTCGGCTTCCATCAACCTTTGAGTTCCGATTCGCATTTATTAGGATGGGTATTAGGTTTCGTGTTCGAAGCTTTGGAGCCTTTCTTGTTGCGGATGTCACTTGTCATTTTCGTAGATTGACTGTATGCTTCGGCATATTAATGGCGTAAAACCAAGATTAGTATACGTTTTAAGTCTTTTCGTTTAATTTCTATTGTGCAGAAATAATTAAAAATGCAAATGAAGAAAATACATGTTTTTTTTGCTTATATGTAGTGTGACGTAAGTACAATGAGAAGATTGAAGGCATATTCTAAACATGGAAAGTTTCCTTTTAACTTGACGCTAAAATAGTATTAAAGGAAGAAAAACGTATCAAAACATTGTAATAGTTTGTATACGACGACAGAGCTAAGATGTATCTCCAGATAACGTTTCAAGTTCAAAAGCCATTAAACTTAGCAGACTCACGTGATGGTGGCAGGTGGGTTGGCGTGCACCAGGCAGGGAAGCACCACGTCTCCGCCGCGACGCACGCTTGCCTCCCACGGCCCGTGGGATACGCTGCGTGGTGCTGACGCCACGCTTATTGCTAGAAGATGTAATGATTATTATAGGTAGATGTTTTATTGAAGTTTTGGGATCATTTACATTGACCTCTTATACTAGACCCCAGACGAAAATGTTTGTCCGCATTGACACAAAAAACGACACAAGTATGCATGCTGTTGGTTGGCACTAATATGTTGTATTTGATTCAAAAAATTAGCTTAGTCGTATTTGGCATGTTAACTGTCAGCCAAAAAGAAGAAGCCAAAAAGAGAAGAAAAAAAAGAGCTCTGGGGAGCTCTTTTCATGGTGCCATTTTTCGAACGTTGATTGTGAATCTAGTAAAGTTTTATATAGGATATCAATGCAAATTTACCAGTAAAATTCACACGCCCCGCAATTCTAACGGTAGGGGGTCACGTATTCTTTTTTCGGGCTTGTGGCTGCGCCATTTTGTAACGCTCTAATTTGTTCTTGACCACAGAATAATACTTGAGAATAAAACACTAAGCTACTTGACATTGGCAGAATTGCCACGCTAGACGCGAGCAACCGACCATTAATGAAGAATAAAAACTTATTTCCGAAAACCAGTCATACATCTAGAAGTTCACTTACGCGCAACATCTATAGTGGCAGGCGTGCTGCGCCTGCGCTCGCCGGTCAGCGAGTCAAGAACTGAGCACGAGAATTGTGCGCGGGAGTCTTCCACGCGCACTGAGTGGAGGATGAGCTTCCAACCCTCGTCTACTAAGAGAGTGGAGCCAGCTAAAATAGAAACATTTTGGTTAATGCCTCTGTAGATGCTACAGGGTTTAACAGAAGGGATTGACCATCAAACTTAATGACTTTCACTAAGGAGTCAAATTACCCACTTTTGTTAAAACTTAGTATAGACTAGTAGGCCAAAAGATAATGAATGAGATTGTTGAAGATATAATAAGTGGATATAATAAGTAATTTAGTGGATGCCGTTGAAAAGACTCGTCAGAGAGATTGCCATAATAATTTATAATCTCACTATAAGAAAGTGTATCTTCTAGTACTACATAATGTAATGTAGATTCTGCAGAATAGAAAGCAACAGAAAATTCATTTTTAAAGATAGATTAAGCGTTAGAGGATTCATCATTGACTAAATGAGTTGACAAATATGAATTAGTAGGTAATATAAGTACTACAAGTCAGTTGTATGTTGTGCATATGTATGTGTAAAAACTGATAAAATGCTCACAAAGGTGGTCAGACGCCGGTAGTACAGCGTCGTCTTTGTACCACGCAGCCACAGCGGCGTGTTCTCGTAACGATGCTGGTGCAGAACACGAGAGCATCGCCGGCCCTCCCGCCTCGGCCGACGTCGCCGTCACCCGGACTTGCCACTCCTGCCATACCACTGAGGATCAAGAGAAATTAAAGTTAATATGTGGAAATCAGTCGATACTATCTTAGAAAATAGTTTTGTTTTCAGGTAGGCTAGGTTAGCAGGTTAGGTTTTAAACTGTAGTTATGAGTTTCATCAATTTAAAGGTTGAAATTTTATATAACTTATCAGATGAAAAGTTAGACATATTTTATATTGTTTGTTTGCAATAACGTTTAACAAATAGATGCGTCATACGATATACTTTAAAACGGCGTAAAATTGTGACGTGTAGCCAGTACAGTCGAAGGCGCGTGACTATGTGAAAGTTGGGCAATTACCTTGCCTTTTTATTGCCATTTTGGAGCGCGGGCAACGTATCTTCATATAAAAACAACTTAGTTTGTATGAGACCATTTTGTGAGCCTTCGACGAATAACTTTCGTTCGGGAATCTAGTAATAAATTACATTTTATGACAATATTTACGTGATAACAAGCCTTTATATAGGAAGTAAAACGGAGGGGAACGCATGATTTCGATGCGGGAATAATTCCTGATTTACTCATAATACATTCAACCAAACTGCCGTCATTTCCCGGCTGGAGGACAGTAAATTTGCATCCGTTCCGAAATGAAGATATACAGAGCAACTGTTTCATATCTAAATCGAATTGCGAAATTATGAACATCAGCAGAGGGATTGGTTTCTGCGAAAATTTTACTTACATCATAACGATGTCAAGTAATGTTCTGTTGTATTGGACATAAAAACTGAGAATTTTTTAACTAAGTAATTAAATTGAATAAATTTGAATCTATCAGATAAATAAATATCTAAGATATTTAAGTACAAATGAAAAAAAAATCGTTATTTCAACATGCATAACAGACAATTAAAAAAAATAAAAATATTGAGAATAAATCTAGTCCCAAAGGTACAGAAATTAGTTCAGACTTGTATTATGATGATCACGATAAGGACATGAATACATTGAATATAAGGCACAAATAGAATCTATGACTTTTTGAGCGGACGCCAATTTGTAAATATGAGCATTGAACTTATGAGATATAAAATATTATAATCATTCGTGTCATGTAATGACTCGAGTATATACTTCATATTTATAACACGGTAAGTCGGAATCTCGAGTCTCAGCATTAAAGGCAAATTACCAACAAGGCTGGGCTGCTAAATTAGCTATCTTAAGCTTTAAATTAAACAACATAAGACCTTGTTTTGCTGTCAAATCTAGGAAACAGTGCCAAGATACTAAGTTAACATTACGAAAACAAACATTGGACGTAATATCTTACAGATCGGCAGAAAGAGTTGGCACGTTTACAAATGTCGATTCTGCGTGTATAGGCAAAGATTCTCGATGTCGATGTTCTTATTAGCATTGGGAATGCTTACCTAATCAAAACATGGAATAGAAAATGACAATTCTCTGTTTGACCTTTGTGATGCCTTTATTGTGTTTGTGCAAAAATGGGTTCGATTGGGGAAGAAATTCCTTTGGTTTAGATGGTAAAATGCCTGAGGGACTAGCAAGTAGCCCAACAGTTGGTGGTTTTGACTAGAATATCGCCACATGGGTATATACATAAGTAGGAATATGTTGCAATATTCTTTGTGAATATTGATAAATACATGGTGTAAAATTAAATAGGACACTTACTTACATGGGTGCTTCAGACCACCAAACTGAATAACTTTTACTATGGGACCAACGCTAAAAAAAATTCGCTGTCCCAAAACTGCAAACATAACTCGACTGCAATGTATGGGACAGCAGATTATTTTCGCGATTTCTATATTGGTCCCATAGAGAAAGTTCTTCAGTTTGATGATCTGAAGCACCCCTTTAAGTAAATGTCCCACTTAATTTTACAGCCATTTAATTGGCAAAAGGTCATGTATAAGAATTGCAGGTCTGATTATCTTACAAGATTTCAGAGTAATTAGATAAAGGTTGACCGGAAGAGGTATGACTTTATAGATAGATAGATATATAAAGTTGGTTTCGGCTCAGAATTATACAATAAAAAATTTTTCGTGGGTATCGTATGTACGAGGTGACTAAGGGATAATGTTTCTAATACAGTGTTTTATGGGCGAAAGGCTGGCCGTTCATCACCTTTTGATACCGGAAACTTTCATTGAGCATTGCAACTTATTTTTTTTAAAGCCTTTTTCATCCTATTGCTGGGCAAAGGCCTCTCCCCTGCTCTTCCACTCGTTCCTGTTGTGAGCAACTATACTATTTAAAATACAGTTGGTAGTTGTAGTACCTAAAATCTATGATTACCCCCCTAAAAGGATGAAGGTTGTAAATTTTATGTCTGTTGCTGGAGTCATGCCTACTTCTGCGAATTCATCCATTGCACCACTACGCAACGTTATTTCTATCCATATGGTAGTAATGCTTCTTTATTTTTAAAAATAAAAACAAATTATTCCCTCGGTGCTCCTCGGAGTATCGAAGCAAAATCGCAGGCAGGCACTAACTAACCACCCGGAGCGATGCTGTTTCGTGTTTTCTTTATTTTTGTAAATTTTTTACACTTTTTGCTTGTGAAACCATCATGATACGAGTTTCGGTGTATTTGTATTGTCTTTCAAACATCTCTAATACGTATTTTCCAGTTACGTTCTAAAATTGTCTTAATGTCTTAATTGGGACTTGGGATGAATAAGCTCTTAAAATACTTTTAGAATCGGAACAGCACTGTGTATGTAATTAAATTAATAAAGATTGAAAAATTTGTCTCGGGGGGTCTTGAACCCGCACTTTTCCAAACCGGGGAACTGCGTTATCCAATTTTGCCACCGAGCCCACTACCCAGAGAACGAAATAGCACAACATTGCACAACAACAGTGTGGGAAAACCATTATTCGATTTAGGGATCCGTTAGCGAAATATTAAACTTTAAAGTGAAAATTTTTGTTAGAGTCAAGTGTGCCCCTGCCAGCTAAACCGTTGTTTCTGGAAATGTGAAAAATTCATGGCAGTAGTATATATGAGTCGACTATTATCAAAAACGGCTATCTTTCCAGACACCATGGATTTTTCCATTGTGTCTGAATTTATGACCGATTTTGATAGTAACCAACATATATTATGTAAAGAAATTAAAAGGAAAACTATCACCGCTAAGTAGGCTTTACAAGTTTACGAGTAATAGTCGACCAACTTATAAAATGTACTTTTTAGACTTTATTAACAAAAAGCCTTCTTCTAAGTCCATATTATATTGTGACGGGCAACTACGAAACCCTACACTGCGCGTGGTCCGACACGCACTTGACCAGTTATTTTAAAGTCGAGGCACTTAAAAGGTAACCAGCGTAAATCTTTAACAATGTTGTTATTTTGAAGAATTCACTATTTCAACCTCATCATTCAACGTCTGATAATAACAGTGATGTTCCAATTTGAAAAAAAAAAAACAACTATATCGATTCCGCTCGAGGCCAGATTTGGGACCTATTTTAACGAAAACATGTACAGTCAATGTAGAAAAACGAAAGAAAAAAAATATACTTCTGGATAGAGTACCAAATAAATTTTTTTATTCGGAGAATTTTATTTTATTTATTGACGAAATCGACAGCAGCGAAAGTAAAGTAAACTAACATTACAAAGCCAATTGCAGATTTTCTAAGAAGTGTGTCAACATTGAGGATACACTGTACAAGAAAAATATTACGATATGGTTTTTAGGTGTCCTGACACCAAATCACAAAGTTTTGAATTTTTCTTCTGTCTGTTTGTTTGTTTGTCTGTTCGGGCATCATGCAACAAATACTGAACTGATATTGCGTGATTTGTTTGAAAGCTTATGATTTGACTTAAAATTTGGTATATAATTTGTGCGGACGTAGTCGCAGCTAAAAGCTCATATATTATAAAATTAAAAAAGAAGTAGTTGATGATTTAGTTTTGTGGCAGACTGTACCAAGTTATGAATTATAAAGTAATTTCAGTATTAGCTGCAGGCGAGGGGCTCGGATATGTACGCCATTGTTCTCAATATAGTCCAAAATTGAGTTTTACAAATATCTTATATTTTCTTTTTTCTGGGAAAGTAAATTCTTTCAACGAATTAATTTAAGGTAAGATAAGATAAATATATTCTTTATTTGCACACCAAAATATCTACTTCTGGATAAAACCAAAAGTATCCTACAAATATCGTATTTTTTTTTTCTGGGAAAGTAAATATAAATTTCTTTCAAAGAATTTAATTGAATGAATATTCCTATTAAATTTTTTCCCCTGAGACCCATTAAAATTTTGTAATGCAATTTTTTGGTAGAGTATATGACTCACTCCCATTACAATTTCAATCTATATTGTGGCCCACAGAGGGATTTTAATGGCTATAGCTAACTTAGGGTGTATGTTGACCGAAGATTGTGTAAGAGATACCTCTGGTGTCCTTACCAAGCGATTGAATTTTGTCCTCACTTACCAATTCCCTTTCTTGCAGTTGTACATCTCAGATAGGTGACTTACGGCTGGTCATGATTGACTAGACAATATTGGGGATATTGAACTACTTTGTAAACTAAAGGAAGTAGGAGAAGTTGGTATATTTGATGGAATGAGCAATTCATAGGTTGACCATATAAACAATTAGAGCGATGTCCATGAATGTATAAAACATGATTTTAACCTTCAATGTAGATAGATAGATCGAGGTAGAAAAACAACTTATTTGCAGAAGTAACACACTCATAATATTACAGTTCACAACAGTGTAATGATAATTATGGATGATTAATCAAATAACGGTAATGTTAACCTTTTGGTGGATATGTGTCAGTTCTTACGCATCGCATCTCATCAAAATGTCAATGTTGTTTGTCTTAGAGAATCCAGAAATTCTCTTAGTTGTTTGTTCCTAACATAACATTTCACCTCTATTACCCGAACATGGAACTAAAAGTCAAATTGTTTCGAAGCATTGGATACAACGACCATACCCCAAACAACTTGTAATTGGACAATCGACCTAAAAGCCCTTGCCACAGGGAACGTCGACGTCCAAACATGAAATCCAAAGGGATTTAAAAAAGACGCGAATTTAACGAACAAATTATTTGAAAGGTTCTTTCGAAGTTGCCTTTGAAGTGGATCAATGTTACGATCAAATCGTCTTACGTTTTAAAGTTGTCGAGTTTTCGTAAACATTTCGTTGGAAAATTATGCAAACTCGATGAGACTTCGATAACGGTCGTGGAAACATACGAATAGGTATAAAACACGTGGAAGTTGCTGATTTTAATTAAAAGTCAATAGGCACTTTCATAGACGATGAACGATTGGATAAGGCATGCAGAAGATATAATATCTTTTTAAACTATAGTTTCGTGGCTCGCCTTGGCAAACCTTGATTTAACAGAAGATGACGATAGGGTGAAAAAATAAAATTTACGACTGTAATAACTTTCGTAAAGATTAAACATGGAGAGAAGATTGATATTGAAGATGGGATGATAATTAATTTTGCTGCAACTATAAACTGTAGCATAGCATGCAGTTTGTAGCAAGGTAAACCAAACCACATACTAAGGGCACACCTTAGACACTTTGCTGTCATTTTAAAATATAAAAGGAAACACCAGCAAGAGGTACGCATGTGCTATACACTATACAAAGTGATTGCAAGTGAGATAGGACAATACTGTCAAAGAAAAATAAACTCTGATTTTGCCTCCGTCAGGCAAGAGCGGGAGAGGCAAAAAATTGGTGGGGGTAGAGAGTGTCCATACCGAATGTAGCAATAGATACTCTTTCTTTACTATGCTAAGGATTTTTAAGACGAAGAAATGTTTTCCCAATTTCAATGTTAACTCCATGATACTTAAAATTGCTTAGTTTCATGGTCTGAAGCTTATATCAAAGAAATGGAAAAACAATAATGTAATTCTTTACGAAAAGTAGATGTTTCACTAAACTAAACCGCTATCAATAGATTCCTTAGACAGTTTTACTGAATCCAAGCGACGCGGACGACGCTTGAATACAGATGAGCAAATCTCTGTGACAATTCTCACCTCTCGTTGCAGGAATACACTTGGTTTCAATTTACGTGATATTCAAAAATAAACCCTACAGTCAAGCGGATATTTTTTATTTTGTCACAAATGTAAAGCAAGAGTTGCATTTCATTGAACTTAAACAATGTTTGGTCGTTTGGTTTGGGTTCTTAAAAGTAATTTAGTATCTGGTCTAGAATATAATGACGGTATGAAGACCTACATTTACTAATGAAGGTGAAACACGCAGGTTTAGTGCAAGTCTTTAAACAATATTTACCAAAACTACGTCTTAAACTTTTAGCTTCAAACAGCAACAAAGTATATGGACCAAATCTACGAACAGTATACCAAAAACTAAAAATATAACACAGTTATAAAAATAACATTCAAAACGCCACCTCATTATTCAGAGGTGTAGTCTTTCCAGGGTCACATAATAATATAATATATGCCAGGGTCCTAATAGTCTTAAGGATAGCTAATCTCTGACAGAAGATAGAACCACTAGAAGAAAAGATACAAGAAGTTATGATCATCTTTTTGAAGCGAATACAATGTTTGAAAAGAAGCATCAGCTTCCATAAAATTATGGAAGCTTTAATAATGAAACGCAGTTAGACTTTGTTGGTTTTTCAATTATGTCCATCAATAGGTAAGTACGTCTATTTATAAGTTGGCTTTATTGATATGAATAAAGAAAGATGGATAAAAAAGCATCTTAATATAATTATGATAAAGCAAAGAAAAGCAACTCTTAACACGGAAACAACGAAACCTTTACAATGACATCCTGATTTCCAAACTATTTCATTAAAAAACACAATAATACAATGCCATTTTGTCAACAACATGAAAAACTCAAATGGCTGTCAAAGAAAAAAATTGTTCAGTGCGTTAACAATACCCGTGAATTTTCATCCGTACAAAATTAAACTTCATGTTAAGTAGTGAATGTCTGAAATGACCGTACCTTTGGCTCAATTCATTTAACTACTCCCCCCGCCCTGTCCCGCATCCCTCTCCCGTTAGGGGGCCGTTCTGTGCAGTTAATTCATCAAATTAAATTAAATTATGAGCTCTCGACTTCATTTAAATATTTCGAATGTTGTGAGCTATGTTTTTATGGAGGGGACAACATTCGCTTGTTGCGAATACAAAATTGACTTGTTTCTAGAGACCATGAAAAAAGACCATACTGTTTTTAAAAAAGTGTTTTGATAGAGTTTAAATAATCCAGAGCGATGTACAAAGAGCGTCGGATTTCTAGAGCAGGTATTGAGTCTTCTCAAATGAACCAACTTTTGTTAAGTGACTTAGCAAGAAACTTATTCAACTTAAAAGCGGTGATATCAAATACGAAAGAGAGCTAACGACTCAATGAAGAGGCGACGGTTCGATTCCTGGCCTGTACCGCTTAGTTCTCAGGAATTTATGTACGGAATGTTGTATTTGTCATTATCACTACCTCGGCGGTGAAGGAAAACATCGTGAGGAAACCTGCATACTTGAGAAAGAAAAGAAAATACCATTATATCGGAGGTACGAACACAATAGATTAGCAGTGGTCGCAGTTTTGTAAGCTTCGGCTTACACCTCAATATGCCATTAAAAGAAAAGAAGCGATACCTGCTCTAGAAGCCTTATGCTCATAGAATGTCCGTTTACGATGGAACGTAAATATTATTTTCATTTCAGTTGATATCAAAATCGACTATGATTATTATCAGTATCTTGAAACTTGAGCAGGTTTCCCTGCATCAACTGTGATGCAGGGAAACCTGGATACGAAAGAGTATCTAGTACTACATACATGCAGAGTAAATGCAATCGAAAATGTTTACCTATTAGACCATAACTGAACCCTGAAGGTACATAAACAGACTCAATGCTAGAAATTGTTCCAATTAAGCTCTCGCAATAGTCCCCTTAGGTAAGATCCGATGTCTAGGTCTTTCATTAGTCGATCCAATTAAAATCGGTTCAGTTAGTACGATCTGTTCCATCATTGTGAACGTATCGTGTTCTTCAAGCGAGGGGATATAGACTAGAACGAAGAAATACTAGGTGGAATTGAAGTCGTTGGCATCCATTTAAACTAAAACTAAACAACTAGTACCTGAAATCATAACAATTTTCTTTTCCTTATTTTATTGATTTATTAAATGGGTGATTGTACTCATGACACTGAACAACTTTCCCAAAGGACGAAAAGGGAAATTCGAAAAAAATATTTGACTTTTGATACAAACGTTTGATCAGCTGGGCCTATATACAAAGTAACATTTCTATTGGCGTAGACGCTAGTAGAAAAGACAGAATGTATGGATTTGAAATCGGCCTGGAAGGGGATCAAACCATCGCTTCCTGCACGGCACGCAAGGTTACTCGCCACTGGACCACCGCGGCTTTATAACGAGCGATATATCTTGAAAACGCAAGAGAAGGCTTTTGTCATGAGGTATGCTAAATTGAGACATCCGATAATAGCATACAAATATTATCAATCGCATAGCACAGGACCGTGAGGAATGTTGCAATAAAAGGGAGGCCTATGCCACAGTATAAGCAGTGGGTAGATGTGCACTGATTTAATAGATAATCATCTCTATCTATAACGTCACGCCTCTTTCCCTGAGGAGTAGGCATATGAATGAATTCAGAAAAAGTCTTCAAATAATAATCAAATAATTTATAGTGATATAATTTCGTCTCACTACTTCGGTTGTCCAAGCGAACCTCTACTAACCTCTCTAGTACCTATCATTAGTGTGAATATTAGTTGAGTTACCGAACTGATTCTTCTTGACAGACTGACTGAGTTCTTTTGTATCATTAATTCAAACGTTAAAAAAAACGTTATCATCATCATGATCAGCCTACTGAAGGTCCACAGGCCTACCTAGGTGTATGAGCGTAAGTCCACCATTCGTTCCCAATGCGGATTGGTAAACTTTACATACACATCGCAATTTCGTCTTCTCCAGCGTATGTAGATTTCCTCACGATTTTTTCCTTCACCGAAACACTTCACTTCACTTGAGAGCAGTCAGTATTACGTACATAATTTAGAAAACTCATTTGTACATGGCATTTCGTCCGTGCGGATTCGAACCCGGATCTCAAGATTGAGTTTATATACCTCACCGCTCGACGCTCTTAAAAAACGTATAAATAACAAAATTGATAAAACAAACAAATAACAATTATTTATGACCTAAATGTAAATATTTGGCGCCTATTACTGCTTGTTATAATGTAGATGTATGAATGCGGGGATAACAAAGTAGGTACGTAGATTTATGAGTGCCGGCAGCATTTCACGTAAAATTTACTATTCGCTCGGGGAACGTATGTCATTCACGATAAAATACTTATTTTAATTTATATCTTTGAAGGCAAGTTACTTTAAACTTACCTAAAGTGTACAATTACGTAACCACACGACCGTATACCCTTTTTGGGTGGTCATGAACTTTGTTACTATTATCAACTGCTAGGATCCTCAAGGGACCTATACAGGGTGTTAGGGTTAACAGTTGTACCCATGATGCTGAACAACTCTTCCAAAGAAACTTATAGAAAATTAAAAAAAAATCGACATTCCGTACTAAATGCAATCAGCTGATCGAACGTTTGTATGAAAAGTAGATTTTTTTTGCGTTTTTGCTTTATGGTACTTTGGGAAAGTTGTTCAGTATCATGGGTACAATCAGCTCTTAAACTTAAAGTAATGCAACTGTTTACCCTAAAACACTTACATTACAAACACTATTTTGTTAATCTCTGGATTTTGGCTTACCATTAGCCTTGTTTTTTCTATAGCTGTCTCCCGTATGCAATGTACAGAAGGCGGATCCTGGAAATTTCTACTCCTAACCTTCTTTCATTAAATTCGTTTCTTGTTCCAAGACAGATTATTACAAATCCCCCGTTTGCTTGCTTTTGTGAATGGTGGTTGTTTGTGACAATCAACCGTTGGTTTGTGAAACACGATAATTTTTTGACATTGGCTTCTTTTTGTGACGTAGATATTCTTTTTCTTCTCTTCCTCTTACCCCTACTTGAGGTTAAGGGCTCGGATAATAGCTCTCCACCAGTTCCAATCTTGGGCAGCACTGTAGTAAGATATGATTTTTCCAAATAAAGCCTAAGAGATAATGTCATCTTTAGTCAAGTAAACGAGCGATTGAATTGAAAAATTTAAAATTCTCTTATTTTTGTATACACTCATGCTCGTTTGAGTGGTGGTACGCGCTTTGCTCGTGATATCTGTCACTAGTTGCGACACTCAAGCGGGCAGGGTAAAGCAGTACAAAATGTGGCGATATTTTTTAAATTTGTTAAATATTTGGTTGAAAACATTTTGGTTTGTGAAATTTTATCAGTTAATTTTGTAACGAAGTAATAGATAAGTATGCATTTTCTATTTATAACACTCTTAGAGACTAGGAATATTGAAATTGATTTAAGAATTTTTTGTTTTTTTTTCAATATCTTCCCACATCCCATGTTTGGGAAATATATTCCATTTAATAACGAGGAATTTTCCCGTGTTACTTTCTTTTTACTAAAAGGCGTTTATAATTCGTTTCTAATTAAAATACAGATAAAAAAATTGGTAAACTTTAAATATAAAAAATGAAATTTAAATCTAACTTTTTTAACAAAGCGTACCGTGTACATAAAATGACGTCGAAAAATACCGCAATATTTTCACGAGCGAGAAAATGGATATTGTAAAAGTTAGGTGCAAAGTTAGACGCGTCTTCGCAAACAGATATCAAAATGGGAAATTGTTTATTTTACTACCTACTTCCCTAACTCTATGTGAAGTATTAAATTGTATTGCTCTGACGCGGTTATGTTGCGACAGGGGAGTTTTTTTGCATTACGAATAGTGAAAATAAAGTTATTCGAGCCAGAACAAGCAATAAGTGTTTTTCCAGCAATATTTTAGAGGATAACTAGACGGCACCATCGAACTTTAAAAATTTTGTTCTGAAAAGATAATATGAAAGATGCAAACATTATTTTATTCATGTACAAGCTGACCCGGCGAACTTCGTACCGCCTCAGAATCAGTTTTATCTGACACACACTTTTTTGTTTATAAATCTTCCTTGGCATATGCACAACAACCCAGCAAAGTTTCACCGCAATCGGTCCAGCCGTTCTCGAGTGATGTTATGACCAAGGTAAATAGGGATTCATTTATAGATTACTATAACTGAAATATACTTTACGACCTATTCTCGGACCTACTGAATATACACACAATACCAATCGGTCAAGCCGTTTTGGAGGAGTTTTGTTACAAACACCGCGATCGAGAATTTTATATATTAGAATTTAGTTATTTACAAATGATAAACATTTGAAAAAAATTTATACAAGAAGTAAATGTTTTCAGATGTGTATCATTTTGAAGCAATTAAGGTTAGTTTGGATTTTGTCACTCGGCCGTAGGTACCGAGATAGGTATGCACTTACCAGCTTACACTTTGGCGCATCATAAGCGATTGCTTGATTTCTGACACTCGCTCCAGACGAAAATGTCGCATACATCGCGCGCATCTCGCACGTCGCATACATATTTGAACCTAGTAAATGTTCGTCTTCTTAGTTTTGATAAATTTTAACATTTTAAATAATAACTCTATCAGTCATAAATCCACATTTAGTTGGTAGTTTTATCAAACTTTCAGAACACCCCAGATGGGAATATGCTCATAAGTTAAGTTAGCGCAAGTCAAACTAATACGTTTTTAAGATTAAGTACCTACCAACGAATGAATTCTAAATGACGTTGAAACTGGAATTAAAATTAATGTTAAAGTTCAAAATTCAAAATAACGTTGTTTGAAAACATTAAAATGCTTTCATTGCAGTCCCTTGACAGCTCTTGCAAATATTCGTTTTGTAGCATGACCGAAAAACAAAGGTGTGTGCTCCAACCGTGCCCGCTCACCCGTCTAAATGTAGGCTTATAGGTTATATGAAATTTAGCTTGAGAAACGGTAAATATACCTCAGAGTACCATGGCATACTCATGGCATACATGACACTTTACAGTTCTAACGTATAAATAGTCGCCTATAACACTTTTCTATTCAATCTGAGGACTAGATTGAGGTCAAGAGCAAACCCATACGTAATAAAAAAAAAAAAAAAAAAATCTGACTATAATTTTTGTGTCATTGTACTACGTTAAATTCCACTTAATATGTGAAGACTCATACAGCTCAGGCTATCCTTGTTTAGGAGTACGACGTTGTAATAAATTTTACATAAACCCTTTTACATTGTATTTTCAATACTAGTGCACTAACACTTATCAATTCAATTCATTTATTCAACAACTTACACTAACAGTACAAACACTAAACATGTAAGTTTTAGTCATTTGATAATTTAAATCACATTATTTCATAGATTAATACTTATAGTAAGCCACTGTAGCTACAATAGGCTTATTGGATACAAAAAATTGCTTAAACTGGATGAAAACATTATAGGGACGGAACTCGCTGTATTTTTTCTAGCTTGAAAAATTGACCCAGGGAGCACTTAGATTATAGTTCTCTTTAATAAACATACGTTTTCTGGATAAGCGTGCTACATCTTTGGATTCTGTCTAGTGCACTTTAAGTCCAATAGGATAAACGAAATCAAATCCTATAAATTAATAAACCAAATCAATTAAAATGGATAATTCGTAGGAGGAGGATAAGAAATTCAACTTTTAATTAAAGTTAATCTTAAAGTTATTAAATGGAAAACAATACCCTATATTTTACCTCAATAAAATGCAAACTAACATTAAAACGAACGCGGTCGTAAAACCGCCTCGTGTATTTACACGACGTCCTCGTTTAATTCAGCAGTTGTTTGTGACAGAATCGTGAGCAGAGTCGAGTCATGGCATGGGAAATTATTATTTACTAGAGTTTACCCGCGGCTTTCCGCGGGTTCCCGCTATCGTAGTGAGATAAATGATATACCAGATTGTAAATGTATTCACAAGCTTTCATACAAACCAAGTTTCATCAAAAATCAGTTCTGTAGTTTTTGCATGAACTGAGGACAAACAAACAAAAAATTCTTTTTCTTGTAAATGTCTTCAATATACAGACACACTTCTTTGACAGTCTTATAATAGTTAAGATTAGATTGTTTATTCTTAAACCAGTTTAGTCGGTTCAGTCACAGTATAACAAAGAGTATTTATTACGTTCAGTGGAGAATTTTATCAGACCAAAACACCATTGGTAACCTTAAATCTTTAAGTACCAGGGACGTAACCGTCTCATGGTGAAAGAAGGTGTTAAGAAAATACAAATGCAAACTGTTTAATATCTCTGGTAAGAAAAAAGAAAAAAGTTAATTTTGCTCGTTCTTTATTGCTCACCCAGACAAATCTATTTTTATTACTAGCTTTGTCCGCGCCATAAAAACTAGACTAACGTAACTTGATTGGGTCGCCTTCTAGCCAAAGGGAGACAAGGGTAATATTTTTTAGCCCTGAAGCACAGAATAAACAGGGTGTAAAAAAAGATTCTAGTAATATTTAATGGGGTGAATCATCAAACCGGACCACTTTCACTACGGTGCCATCATCAAAATAAATAGAAAAATCTGCTTTTCCATACATTGGAGTCGAGTCGGTACTAAATTTTTTTATGAAACATCAGTTTTTTTCGTAACAATTTAATGTACTCATAAATTCATCTAGGCGAACTAGGTCTTTTCTACGCACGTTATTTTAGAATATTGTCTTTTCTCTAAGTAGGTCATTTCTTACGCAAGCACGTATCCAAGGGCGATAGGTAGGGGATGGGGGAGGTATGAAACAGTGATTACTAGCTGTAATTTAAATTTTTTCATCGTTTTTCTATGAGAATCACCTAGATTTCAATATTCTGGATACGTGCTTGTCATTACGCTTTTGGTACAGTTGCTATTATACAGGGTGTTACAGAAATAAAAATAAAAATTTAAAACTTTTAAGTGAAAATTTTTCAGTTCATTGGTCTAAGCCACCCCGGCTTAGAAAAACTGAACAAACTGAACAATTTTCACTATGGGACCAACATCGTAATCGCGAAAAAAAAATCTTTTATCCCAAACATTTAGCTCGAGTAGATCTGTAGTTTAGTATGGAACATCGCAAACGCATCGCATCATGGAGATTATGGCAAATCTCCTCATTTAGGGGGAGATCTCTGTCCAGCAGTGGACGTCTATTGGCTGATATGATGATGATGGAACATCTTTTTTTTCGCGGTTTCAATATTAGTCCCATAGTGAAAGTTGTTTCGTTTGATGGTCTTAACCGCCCCATGTTTATTTGTATTTTTGTAACACCCTATATAATTTATATATTAAAAGCTGCAGTGATTAGAAATTTTGGGCGTAATTGCAGTCTATCGATAGTACCGATGTTCTGAAAAACAATACTATCGAAAGTATCGATAGTATTGCACTCTGTCAATAGTATTGTCATAATCCGAGCTATCGGCAGTATCGATAGGCCTATCGATAGAGTGACTGTTGTTAGATGAAATCTATCGACTGTAAATCTATCGATGTTTCGGCAACACTCACCGAAAGTAATAGATTCTTGCTCGAACAACACAAGAGTTCTGCAAACAGTATAAAGTGATTTATGCTCGTAAGTGCTCGTTACAAACAAACAACTCTCATAATAGTATCTTGGGTAGAGAAAGTGGAAGGTCCACTTGGTAAAAACTCCTGAACGGGAATAATTCGAAGATTGTGCCTTTTGAGTAATGCGTATTAAGTGTAAAAAAAATTAGGGCTGGGTTATACAATATACAGGGTGTAAAATTAAATGCGTCACATATCGAACAGGGTGCTCCGAACCATAGAACTGAACAAATTTCACCATAGTGAACCAAGATACAAGACGTGAAAAAACAGCTGTTCCATAGTAGGGAAATGTCAATTAGTTACTCGACCAAAATGTATGAATCAGTAGAGTACCATACTGAAAGTTGTTCAGTTTGATGGTCTAAAGCATCCTGTTCGATATGTTACGCATTTAAGTTTACACCCTGTGTTGAATAAATTATTTTGAGTTTGAGTTAGCGTGCGAGTTGGCCTGGTCAGTTACTACACTACAGTTACATGCACAGTGTAACTGCGTTATACGAGTTTCTGGTTTGTGCAAGTTGGTCAGAAGCTAAACATTTTGGTTTTTACTCCTCACTTAGCTTGTATTATTTACGAGCGTTAACCCGCGACTTCGACCGCACAAATTATATACCAGATTTTAAGTCAGATCATAAGCTATCAAACAAAAAAAGTTTCATCAAAATCGGTTCAGTAGTTTTTGCGTGATACTCGTTCAAACGAACAAACAAACAAACAAACACACAAACAAACAAACACACAAACAAACAGACAGACAAAAATCCAAAAATTGGTGAAATGGAATCAGGGACACCTAAAAACCATATCGTAACTTTTTTTTTGTTAATATCTTCAATGTACAGACAAACTTCCTGTTACAGTTTTATAATAGTATATAGTATAGATACATAATTATTCTGGCACCTATGTCCCACTAAGGTAGGCAGCGACAATAGATTGCCACATACTACGATTCTGATTCTGACACAATACCTCTCGCCTCTTCTATATTTTCGTACATACTTGACGGATCCGAGTACATTTTATTTGGCCCTTCTCTTCATTACGCATCCGATTTGCTCAGCGTACGTGGGTCTTAGGAAACCCTTAGGTATAAACATACGTCAACCTATCTATACATTTTTATTATTCGTCCAATAGCGAACGAATAATAATAATATTTAGACCAGAAAATAAGCAGTAAAACATAGAAAAAAGAAAATTAAAAGCGCGAGCGAATAATAGTCGTCATTGTTTAATAAATTCCACACAACGGTGACTGAAGACCTGGTGAAGGCAGCAGGAGCCCGTTGGATGAGGGCCGCGCAGGACCGCTCGTTGTGGGAGGCATATATCAAGGGGATGAATGGGTTTATGTATAGTAAGCCGGAAGCAAAAGGTAAGAATTTATTCAAATCAAAATTAAATAATAATGAACTCTGTGCCATCAGCTTAAGTCCTAATCTTACATTAAGCGGATTACTTCCCTTAGTCCATTTTAAAAAAGGAATGCCCGAATACGGCCCCGCGCGGTCAGCCCTGATTGTGGCACTTCTAAGGCCTTTACAAACCAGAAAGTCTCCTTTCACAGCTCTTGTTTCTACGACATAAAGATTAAAATAGCCTAATTCTGGAGATATTGGATGTAGACTGTACTATAGTTTCATTAAGGTAAGAGCTCCAAAAGTAGTCTCACGGTAGAAAAGTTTATTTTCATTTTTATACCGACAGACGATAGTGGTTTAGAAATATTTTTAGTTAAGTTGAAAGCTTGGTTTAGTTCGTTGTGAAAATTTTTCTTTAGGCTTTTATTATTATTATATCACTGTTGGGTTAAAACCCTGTTCCAAAGATAACATCAATTTTTAGATTCCACCTCGGCGCTCGGCAAATTGCTTTTATCTTCTGTATCTGTATAATAAATAATTCTGTTTTTGTGGCCAAACCATAAACTTAATACTCATATTCAGTTTATGGGCCAAACAGTGTTGCATCCAGATAAATGACTTTAAAATCCTAGACAAGTCCGACACGCACTTGGACGAATTTAGTAATTAAATGCTGAGAAACATTAATTGTATTATCAAACTCCATTTCGTTTTTTAAATTTATTCTATGTACAAAATGTTGGAAATTGACACGGGCTAGAAGTAAATCTTGCAACAACTGCAACTGCAACTTTTAATGGTAGTGTATTAGATATACAGGGTGTTAGGGTAAACAGTTTCATTACTTTAAGGGGTGATTGTACCCATGATACCGAACAACTTTTCTTAAAAAACCTATTGGAATTTCTGAAATTTTTTTTTGGGATTCCCATTCTAAATGCAATCAGCTGATCGAAGTTTTGTATGAAAAGTCGAAATATTTTTTTGTAAATTTTCTATAGGTATCTTTGGGGAAGTTGTTCAGTATCATGGGTACAATCACCCCTTAAAGTAATGAAACTGTTTACAAATATTATATAATATTTCATTACTTTAAGGGGTGATTGTACCCATGATACTGAACAACTTTTCTTAAAAAACCTATTGGAATTTCGGATTTTTTTTTTTTGGGATTCCCATTCTAAATGCAATCAGCTGATCGAAGTTTTGTATGAAAAGTCGAAATATTTTTTTGTGAATTTTCTATAGGTTTCTTTGGGGAAGTTGTTCAGTATCATGGGTATAATTACCCCTTAAAGTAATACAACTGTTTACCCTAACACCCTGTAGTTGTAAAAAGTTGAAATGAACTCCAAACTAGAATATTAAAAATAATTTAACTTCCGATGTCTTTTACATTCGCATCTAACTAAGCTAAGAACATTGATTTGTTAGATCGAAGCCCAGTAGATAGTTTGTTAGAAAGCCTTCTTTTTGGAAGTCGGTTAAAATTAGCATACCTAGTGGTTAGGTAACCACTATTGAACAAACTTAACCTAAAAAGCTTAGCATAAGTCCAGCGACCAAATCCATTGCATTTCCCGGCGTTTGAATGGAATGTCTAATGTACTTGTCCGTTCTGAATTATTGGCGGAACGGACTAATGGACGCCGTGTCCCGCCGTCCCGTCCCGCACCGTCCCGCACCGTCCCGAATGTCCCGCGATACCAACTGATTTATATAGCGCCCAGGCCTCCCAGTGTTTTAGTTTATTTAACTAATCGTCTTGATTTTGTTTGTGACGAAAACTGGGGGAGTTACCTTACTAGTTGTATATAGCTAGATATTTTGTGTAACGTATGCTCAGTATTTAAATTCGATAGGTAGAGGTAGATCGTTACAAAAATGAGAAATTACTGCCAAAATGGACAAAAAGATTCCATTTCAATTTCTGTATTAATTTCTCGTTATATTAAGGGCCTATGTTGAAAAATAATTGAAGCAAAATGGGCGTGTGATAGCTTATATTACTGCCTGATGCGAGAGAAAGTGGTGGGGCGGCACGCGCGCCTAAAACAACGCAAGCGTAAAACAAACTTTAATTAATTGTGATTGTACTATTTATCTTAGTTCCTTTAGTTTTTGTGAATTGAACTAACCACAGGGTTAGTTCAATTCTGCTCTAATCAAAATTTATAAAATATCAATCTCTTTTTTTAAATCAAGTCTTGTGTTTCTATTATTCACCGTTTAGCAGTTCCAAGCGTTTATCGATAAAGAAGGAGGCTACTTTGGCTTGTTTTTCTATCGAGAAAATGTATCTTAATCGTGTTTTGGCTCTAATCAAAACTTCAATTATATGTTCAATTTACACATATCCGCTAATCATACTTCTACTTTTAGTACCTTATTATATATGACGCTTTGAAGAATCCTATCTTTTTCACATAGCCTCTTAAAGTTGTTCTATAGGTCGCGGGCCTTAAAGAAAATGAAACACCCGGCCTAAAGGCGTGTCGGAATCGATCGCCCATGATAGGGTTCCGTAGTAATTATAATATGAAAAGTAATAAGTAAGATAACATCCTATTATCTATCTTCATGCACAAATTTTGATTCCATAGGTTTAAATATGAGGGGGTAATAGGGCAGAATAATAAGGCGCGGCACACAAACAGAATATACGGATGCATAAAGGTACCTTGTTTGACTACGGAACCCTAAAAAGGAAGATGATGAAGAATACGTTTATAAGATAATTAATTTCAGTCATTTTGTCTGTAGACCTATCTGCTTGTTTGTGACGTTTCAGTCACAAACAAAATAACTTTAATTGTGTTGCATAGCAGTTGATGTTGCGGTTACATGTGCGTGTGTGTAGGGCGGTATGGCACCTTGCTGTGATATGTTTATAGGATGATGCCAATAATTACACATATTTGCAATTCTTTCTTGCCTTCGCATTTGTTTCGTTTTATATGAAACATCTGTTGTTTCATATAAAATGAAACAAATATCAGGCAATATTGTGAAAAGGTCACCCAGGCCATGTGCTGGCCTGAATAAATAATAAATTGAACCGATTCAGACCCTTGAACTCCCTTGACACAAATCGATATTGGGGATCACTCCCAATAACAGACGCGCATACTTTATTGTATCTACACTTGTATACAGGGTGTAAGTGACAGCCTAGCAAATACTGCAACCGTGAACTCAGACCATCAAACTGAACAACTATCACTATGGAGCCTACCTCAGGAGACGCGAAGAAAAATCTGCCGTCCCATAGAAAACTACTGTACCTACCCGATTAAATTTATGGGAGAGCTGATTTTTTTTCGCGTCTCCTGAGTTAGGCTCCATAGTGAAAGTTGTTCAGTTTGATGGACTGAGTTCACTGTTTTAGTATTTGCTAGGATGTCACTTATACCCTGTAGACAGGGTGACGGGCAGACTTTGATAATGTTACTAATACAATTCTCTCTATTTAACTATCTCTTAATCGCTTAGATCAAATATATGGATCAATCAAAGACTTTAAGCGAGCAATAACTTAAGCAAACAAAAGAGCTTTTTAAGCAAAACTTTAAAAATAGACATTTTTCTTTATCTTTACTTATTTATGCAGAGTGTAAAATAAAATACATTACACATACATTTTGGGGTGCTCATACCATCAAACTGAACAACTTTCACTATGAGACAAACATAGACACCGCGAAAAAATCAGCTGTTCCATAGAAAACATCAATGACAACTCGGCTCTTTATGGAACAGCAGATTTTTTCACGATTTCATTTGTGGCCTCGTAGCGAAAGTTGTTCAGTTTGGTGGTCTGAAGCACTCCGTTTAATATGTAATAGTAACACCCTATAAAAGAGCACAAAGGGGGTAAAATTAAATGCGTTACATAGTACTAAAAGGGATCCTTCAGACGTATCGTAACGCTAATGTATCAGAAATTGTTTTCTGAAAAAAACAAACAAATTTAATCATAATACATTTTTATTTATTTAGATTGTACCCATGATACTTAACATTATAACTTTCTTTAAGAAACCTATGGGAAATTCGGAAAAGGAAATGTCGACTTTCCATACAAACGTTCGATCAGCTGATTGCTTTTAGTATGGAAGATAAATTTTTTTTTTCAGAATTTCCTATAGATTTTTAAGGGAAAGTTGATCAGTATCATGGGTACAATCGAGCGATGATAGCCCATACGGAAGAGAGCTAGCGCCTCAATCCTGAGGACGCGGTTCGATTCCTGGCCTGTACCACTAAGTTCTTCGGAATTTATGTACGGTTGTATTTATCATTTACTAGCTCGGCGGTGAAGGAAAACATCGTGAGGAAACCTGCATTCCCGAGGATGAAAAGAAAATACCATAAGTTCGGAGGTATGCGTAAAATATGGGTGAGCTTGGGGCGACCACAAAGGACCAGCGCTGGTCTCCGTGTTACATAACGACCCTTGCTTGCAATAGCCCAACCACAAATAATAATGGGTACAATCACCCCTTAAATTAGCAACTGTTTACCCTAACATCCTGTATACTATAATAGTAAAGAGTATAGAGAAAATGCAGTGGTGGACTCTAACCAACGGATTATAAGGCTAACCAGAATGGATAGACACAGACAGAAATACTAACTGTTCACATTAAGGCTACGAACATCGCAATAAATATGAATATGCATGTAGCTCTCTAAAATCGAGACCTGGGTCACAACTAGACCCATTAGTCATACAGAACCGAACGCTAAATCAATTCACTCCTGATTTAACATTGTACATTCATATCAGTGCATGAAACATATAGGGTCCATCATAATATGCTAACGGTTCTTCAAAGGGGATGATCAGATTATTAAACTGTTCAACTTTCTCTATTGAACCATGGTTGAAATAGCGAAAAAATACTCAGCTGTTTTATATGGAAAACTGCAATCTTACTCGACCAAAATGTGTGGGACAGCTGATTTTTATTCGCGATTTCCATATTGGTCCCATAGAGAAAGTTGATCAGTTTGATGGTATGATCATCTCCTTAAAAAACCGTCAGCATATTAATAAGATGAACCCCGTGTAAACTTGGTTGCATTACGTACGCACGGCGACACATCCAAGCTATACAAAACCAAAAGGCCGGCCGCGCGTAGGACGAGTAACGTATAACGTCTCGCGTCCAGCTTATATTGGTTTTGTATAGCTTGATTTGTCGCCGTGTGTACATACTCAAAGTAATTCTTCAGACCATCAAACTCAACAACTGCCTAAATGTTTAAAAAAATTTAGAAGGCCATCCTCTAAATATAGTTCTAACCCTGGTCTAGACTTTATTCCCGGAGGAAATAATCAAACATTCTAAATATTCACATTTGACCTTTAGCTAAGTTTTAGTTCAACAGAATATTTTGGGCTTTACGTTCGTTCGAACGACGCATCAAAGTGGAAAACTTACATTCTGTATAAGACCATAAAAACAATATATTTATAACTTGCTTAAAAATTCACGCTTTATAAAAGATAGTTTTAGTTATAGCCACAGACAATAACTACAGACCACCCAAAAACGAGTTATGGTCGTGAATCTATGTATGAATATTTAGCTTTTTAATCAGAGCAGCAATTAATTAACTGTTCAAACAAGCTGCAAAGTTTATAATAAAATTTAATATTAAAATGAGTTGACTGGTCGCCCGCTTCATTAGTAAATGCGACCGGCCGTAAAACAAAGTTGTTGAATTCCATACGAATCATAATTTAGTGCAGTGCACTGTTTAATTTGTATAAATGGGCGTGGCACATTGCTCATAGAACCAATGGCTGGAGTGGCGACGGCGTACCGGAAAGTGCAGCATAGGTAGACTACCCACAAGGTGGACCAACGAATTGGTGAACGCGGCGGAAACCCGTTGGATGAGGGCAGCGCAGGACAGGTCTTGTCGGTGGCGATCCTTGGTACGTCGGTACGGTAGTGAACGTCCATCGACTGATATGATGATGATGATGACTGTTTAATTTGGAAATTCATACATTATATTCCGCACCAAACGTAGAGTTGAAGCTGATGGGCAGGTAATACACTATGTTGATGAGTATATTTACTTGGGCCAGGTAGTCTCCTTCGAAAACAGGCAGGACAAAGAAGTCGCACGTCGTGTCGACAACGCCTGGAAGAGCTACTGGTCCATGAAGGAGTTAATGAAGGGTGAACTCCCGCTATCCCTCAAACGAAGACTCATTGACATGTGTATCCTGCCTATCCTAACCTACGGTGCCCAAACCTAGTCTCTCACAGAGTCTCAAAAGTCCAAACTCAAGGTTTGTCAAAGAGCGATGGAGCGCAGTATATAAGGTGTTAAAAGAAAAGATCGTGTCAGGAACACTACACTGCGCTCCAAAATACAAATCGCCGACGTCGGGGAGAAAACAGCTAAACTAAAATGGGAATGGGCCGGCCATGTCTTTCGAATGCACCAGGAGAGGTGGGTAAAAATTGTTACGCCCTGGATCCCAGAAAACGGTCGTCGGCGCCCGGGTCGTCCTAGGAAGAGGTGGCGGGATGATCTGGATGCTTTTGACGACAAGTGGCCAGAGCTTGCCCAGAATAGAGATGGTTGGAAGATTAAAGGGGAGGCCTTTGCCCAGTAGTGGGATGAAATAGGCTAGAAAAAAAAAATTCACGTTCTTTAGGGGTTAAGCAGTGTCTGCGACTCATACTTCTTTCGGATCATACACATTTGTTAAATCTTTTCATGCACTTTCATCGGTTGAGGGGCCTACCCGCTTGGTTCTTTTTAGGTTTCCGCCGTCAAAAAAGGAACCTGAGTATTTCTTGTACTTCTGCCTTTTTTAGATCGGGCATGGGCCCACCACACATTCCCACCGCTGTTACTCCTGTAAGCTAGGATCAACAGCGGCGACCATTCACAACACTAGACAATAAAGTCCAGCGAGCCCGGGGGATGACTCTAATCGGTCTTGAAACCCGCTATGAACTAATTAAAGAAGATATGAGGAGTAGGAAAAAAAAGAGAACTACTTATCTCCTACTGACACTGCAATTAGTTCCTCATTTTTACAACGTTTGGCATGAAGACTTGCCAACAGATGTCAACACCTACAAAGTGTAGCAACGAAGCTTACAGATGGTGCTACAGTCGCACTCGCAATGGTGCACAGTAAGACAACTTGCGACGTCACATTGGTAACCCGTTAGCGGCTACACATAAGGTTCATAAACGTATAGCAAGACCTGAATCGCGGAAGAGAAATAATTACAGAGATTCGATATACAGGGTGAAATTGATATCATTAGCATCCTTTTAAAATAAGAGTTTACTCATCAAACTGAACAACGTTTACTATGGGAGCAAACCGATTGGAGCAAATAAAAAATCAGCTATTCCATACTAAACTGCAATGTCGACGCGCGAGTTCGCGACTCAAATGTATGCAACAGCAGATTTTTTTTTACTCCGGTCGGTTTGCTCCCATAGTAAAAGTTGTTCAGTTCGATGAGTAGACTCTTAGTTTAAAAGGATGCTAATGATATCACCCTGTATATACAAGTTCCAACAAGTTGGCCTTTACCACGGCCGGTCCCCAGGCTTCACACATAGCCTGGTAGGAGATTTCCCTTTTCAATGGAGGAAAATTTCCAATAGCACTTCCATACACGAAAACAGAAATGTGACCATCACTATTAAAATAAAAATGTTTGCGTCGTCCTAGACAATGTGAAAAATGGAACCAAACGTCCATTGGGACAAACTTATTTTAATTCTTTAAATCTCGAACTATTTGCGGTCATCAAAATCAAATATTTGAAAGAAGTTCTTACAATTATTTATTCTATGATTTAATTCGAGCATTTTACGTTTTAATTTGACGTTGAGTTTTTAATGTAACGTCTGAATTGACAAATAAATTCTTTCGAAATCTTTCAGTCTGTTACCAATCAATCACGTCTTTACCTCGTACCACTTTTTTTAATGTTTAAAAAAAAAGAAATTACAGCCTAGTCTAGACGCACTAATAATTTTTAATAGCGTAGTCTAACAGCGTGTAAACTTAATGCTCTTACTTTAAAACGGGTGAATGTCCCCATGAAACTATAAAACTTTACAACTTTAAGATATGAACACAACTTTTAGTGTCTTATACTTTATTACTTTAATCTCTCACAAACATAGATTAACTTGTAAAATATTTCACACGTTTTTGGCTTTGCAAACATTATTTTACACTGAAAAGCTAGACGAGACCACAGGCACAATGAGAGGCAAATTCTAGTCGCTTTTTCAAGAAGTTATGTGACAATGATAACAGCTATGAAAGATTCATTTTGGTACATCTTGATAAAATATTCGTAATTCATAATTCATAAATTCTTTATTGTGGTACACAGGTTGATAGGTTGTTACATGACGTTTTTATATTATATGTTCGCTGTGATCCGCCAGAAGGTATTAGGTATGGTATTAGGTACAATTATAAATTGAATTTACTCTTACATTTAGAACACTATTATTACATTAATAATTAATTCATACTAATATAGTCTTTATCTGAAGAAATTAGGCATGATGTCAATCGGTACAATCAATAAATTTAAATTTAAATAACATATCATAATTAAATAGTTGTGAATCAATACATCAATCATACATCGTTCAAAAATTCAATAATAGTGTAAAATATCTTATCAGTAAGGTTTTCTCTTAAATGTAATATTTATATTGTCACACTTCCATATTTGAAGGGGTAATTTATTGTATACTTTCGGGGCTATTCGTTACTAAAAGTAATTTTCATTTGATTCTAAATTAATGTTGGTACTTACATAGATGTGACCTTTGTCATTTCTCTGTGGATATTACTAAATTGGAATTATAACAACTAAACAACCATGTCTATAGGTAAATGAAAATTATAACTTGAGAACGGCTGGATAGATTTGGCTATTTTTTATTTAAATGTTCTTAATGGTCCGAAAAGGTTTAAAAAAAACGCCCAGGTCTGTGTCTGAATTTATTTTTTAATTATTTATTATTATTTTCTCCGTTTGCCATCTATACTTTTTTTTCATAAAACCAAACCTTTTGTAATTATTTATTGAAATAGCGTGAAGTAGCAAAATGTAATCAGTACATCTATTGGTTTTTTAATCAATACACTTTGATAGTCATATAAACATCAAGTAACTGTAGCCTACCAGTATCATCATCATCATCATTACCATCGGGCTACAGGGTGTAAAGGGGTTAAATGCGTTACATATTGAACAAGGTGCAAACTACTAAACTGAACACTTTCACTACTAAACTGAACACTAAAAATCAGGTGTTCCATACATTGGGTCGAGTAGCCATTGATATTTTGTAAGGAACAGCTGATTTTTTTTTCGCTATTTCTATATTGGTAAAAGTTGTTCAGTTTGTTTGTCGGACCCCTCTTGGATATGACGTAACGCATTTAATTTTACACCCTGTTTAACTAAACATCTCACTGGGGGCAACAGGCTTCCCACGAATAAGGGTGAGATGTACCTTCACATGGCGGATAAAGGAGGAAAGTCAGTATTCTGTATATATTTTTAGCCGTTCCAGCACAACCAGCTGCTCAATATGTAAATCAAACATCGATACAGCTTCCATTACTCAATGTCACAGATTAGCACTAATGTCTACAATATACGGCCGACAAATGTGGCTGGTGGGAATACACGCATATTGCCTGATTGTACGCTGTACAAGATACTACGTCATGTTCACATTTGTAGCTAAGCTCTCTCTTCTGTGTGTTTAGTGTGGTGGCATTTATTTGTTTGTAATAAAGTTGAAGTTGGTGCAAAATAACAGTTAAACTAGAGTGACCCATTGGGAGAGATGTAACACCACAGTTTTCACAGAATATATAGCTTTTTTTGGGTGAATTCTACTTGAGTTTTTTTGTGGGTGAACTCAACACTAAGTGTGTGTGCTTTTGTGTATAATTATAAAGCTTCAAAAATAATACAATGTATTAAAGTGATGACTTATACAGGGTGTAAGGGACAGCCAAGCAAACATTAAAACGGTGAATTCAAAACATTTAAACTGATAAACTCTCACTATGGATCTAAACGCGAAAATAAAAAAAATGAGATGAGATATCGAAAAAATTAAATAAAAAACCTTTGAGATATGACTTTGGGCTATGTTTAAAAAAAATATATTGGAGGAGCGTATCACTAATGGGTTATTCAGAGACATAGACCATATCTCTATGTTCAGAAGTTGTACCTTTGAGACGCGGAGAAAAAAAAAAATCAGTTTATTTGGCAGATTGATTTTCAATGCTACTATAAACTCGATGACTATTTGAATGACCAAAATGTCTGGTCTTGATAATGTTACTCTATGTAATGCAATATTTTATTTTAATTGTACTTTGTATATTTTGTTTTGTTTAAAAGATGTGTGTTGTAGAGTTTCTGGCCGCATCTTCTCTCAACGGAACACCTTCCGACGCGGTGGTAGAGTCAAAAAATTACGTCAAAAACCTATCTTTGGGATATTATGTTGAATAAAAATTTTCAAAGTCAAAGCTCATTTCCTCGAGCACTGACTACCTATCCTGAATGGTCACCTCTCTGGTTCATGTTTTTCTCTCTTTGATAAATAATTGTTGTTTTAGTACTCTTTTATGTATGATATGTATTTGTAGGTATGAATATGTATTCGTAATAGGTATTTATATTATATATATATTTTTATATTACAGTATGTTTGTATTTGTATAACATTATTTGTTTATGTTATCTATATTGTGTTTTTATGATCTACACCGCCTACCAATTATCTTTCACTATTTCCTCTACCCTAAGGTTGTCTGGAAGAAATCGCTTCTTAGCGATAAGACCGCCTGTTTTAGTGCCTTTTGTATTTCCTGATTGTTTGATCTCTGTATACTCTGTTTTTTTGGTGTCAAATAAAGTATAATTGATTGATTGATTGATTTGATTTGATTTGAATGTACCCAATGGCGTGAAGGACACGAGATCTGTGATTTCTTTTTGCAACGATCGGTTTGTTCCCATAGTAAAAATTGTTCAGTTCAGTTTGATGGGTAGACTCTTAGTTGAAAAGGATGCCGATGATATCAATTTCACCCTATATATTACATACGTCACTCAAACGTTGCTTGGTATCCTCGTTCGATACTTGTCAAATAGCAGTAAATCACGTGTATTACTCATGCCGCACATCTATCAAATTAATTCGGTTTGATATAATTGATGACCTGGTTTATTTGACTGATGTTAAAGTAATGTTGGTAAATAACGTATATGTATTATACAATTAATGTTCTATCATTCACGTTATCAATATAAATAATTAAATATTTTTTATTTATTTGCACACCAAAATAAACAGAAAAATCGGGTAGGCTGTATAAAGGACGCAGCCGCAGTGGAGTACATGAAACATCTTGTACCGAGTAATGGCTTTTATATCTTCTAAATTATGGTAATTAAATAATGCCGGTAGGTAACTTATTATTAATCTGTGCCGATACATGCCATACTTCCAAAATAATAAGCTATCTTGTCATGTATGGTTTATCCAAGTGACAGAAATGAACGAACAAAAGTATAAATTTGAATATATAAACTAGAAGATACAAAGAACGACCTTACTAAAAGTGATTTCTTCCAGACTACCATTGAGATAAATGTTTTGGCAGTGTACTAGGTACACGATAAATGCTACTGTACCGACTCGACTCAAATGTATGGGACAGCAGATTCTTTTTTCGCGATTTTGATGTTAGCTCCATAGTGAAAGTTGTTCAGTTTGATGGCCTGAAGCGCTTCCTTAAGTATTATTAAGGTATTTTGTATACCCTATATAAAACTGTACTCCATTTTCTTATTTTATAAACAAAAACCCTTACATCTCAACACAACAGCTCAGAAGTTGAAATGTAAACGATGCAATAAAAACCGACGAGATGACCTCGCTGTATATTCACTGTACTTCACTCCTTTACCACTGTCAGCCTTATGTCTCTCGTAATAGAGTTCGTATTGTTTGTGTAAATGTAAAGGACAAAGTCTAAGCCAGTTGGTAGTTATCTTAGGGACAACTGTTTCATTTCTATGTGGTCACGTTGTTGGGAAGATTCGTTTTTGTCTGCTAAATTGTTTTAGAGTAGAGTCACATGCATGAAAGAGAATCATATTATGGTACTTGGTTATTGACCAAACCCTTACAACTTACAACCAAATAATATTGTACCAAGTTACTAAGTTAAGGTGAGGTGTTTTTTCTTATTATGGTACTAAGTTTAAAAATAAATATTTATCTTATCTTATCTTATCTTATCTTATCTTATCTTATCTTATCTTATCTTATCTTATCTTATCTTATCTATCTTATCTTATCTTATCTTATCTTATCTTATCTTATCTTATCTTATCTTATCTTATCTTATCTTATCTTATCTTATCTTATCTTATCTTATCTTATCTTATCTTACTACGTACAGTACAGACACTCCCTGTTTGACACTTCAATTTTTACCTCATCCCCTCGTGGAAGATGGGAGGAAGATGACTGTAAGCAATAGTGCAGTATTCTCTCTCACTCGCACTTACTCAGTATCGCACGTGCTTACCTCTTCTTATCAGTACGAGCTTATTTGTACGGAGTGTCCATGGTGTGGTAGAGTCGGTAGAGCATTATTACGGTTACTGAACAACTTTTTCTATGGAACCATAATTGAAATCGCGAAAAAAAAAATCGGCTGTCCCATACATTTTGTGTGAGAAACTGCTGTCGCATATAAAACTGCAGTTTTTATACGACTGCAGGTTTTCTTGGTCCAATAGTGATTGTTGATAATTGTTCATGTTTGATGTTCTGATCATCCCTTTAAAATAGTTTCAGCTAATTTTGTTAGACCTTATACTGGGTGCCCAATAGCTTGAGCGTGATTGTAGCTCCCACAGACAAACCGAGCAATTGGTTTTGTGAGATTCTTTGTCATTAAGTGTTCACTGTAACTTATGTAATAATAATAATAATTAAAAAAAAAAAACGTAACGAGGGACCCTCCCTTCAAGGGTGCATTCAGACAATGAAACCGAACAACTTTTCCTGATGAACTGGGTCGAACGAAAAAAAATTTTTGACTTCCCACACAAAAAGTGCGGATCAGTATTATATAAAATAATAAATAAAATAAAAATCTTTTATTTCAGACAACTTATAGATGGTTCGTATAAAAAATGTTAGTAGGTATTGGAGAACTTATAAACTACACTGACCTGCCAAACTAAGGACTACACTTTCAATATTTAAATTTTTTCTAAACTATAGAAATTAGAGATTTAAAATAAAAAACGTTTTACAGCAAATGTTATCAGAGCTCTTTGTAACTATTCTTTTTAAATTAAACTCTTTTTCAAGTCCTTTTTATTTCGAAAGTATATTTTATGTACTTAAAAAGTTATCGCAATTTTAAAAGTGTGATACTTAGTTTTGCAGGCCAGTGTATGTTAGTAGATTTCAATATTAATAAATAAATAATTAAACTATCAAGAGTTGACAGAGGTGGCTAATTACTTCCCTACCTGGGAATCTATGAGAGTTTTTTTTAGTTTTTCGGCCCATGTTCCTAAGGGAAAGTTGTTTGGTTTCATGGTCTGAATACACCCTGAAAGGGTTGGTCCCTCGTAACGTTTTACCCCGTATAGGGCAAATATGCTGCAGATGGTAAAACGATTTTACTTTTCTGAGTTTAATTGATTTAAAATGCTTGTATTATATTTAATAATGAAAAGCGTAAAGCTTAGTATTCTGTCTCCAAGACTATTGTTATAAGGCTTTAGATCACGAATATGTTGATATTGTTGTGACACGGCTTTACTGCGGACATGTGATTGTCGGACGCGAGGCACTGCGCAAGTCACGAGAGAGAAGAGGTTGCTGAATTATAGTTTAACGGTTTTGCAACTGCCATGATTACGGTTTAGCACCTACGCTGCTGAAACATCGAGAACTTAAAAATTAAAAAAAACTTTTATAGGATGACACTGAGGAATGTTGTAAGCTCATTAAGAAAAAAATATTCTGTTGAATATTACCAACCACAGTGAGATTATCTCTGAGTTTTATTGGTCTTGTCAATTTATTATACAGACATATTTAATTTTAAGCTAGTACATTTTAAATAGTTAGATTTATCTATCTATACTATTATAAAACTGTAACAGGAAGTTTGTCTGTACATTGAAGATATTAACATAAATAAAGTTACGACATGGTTTTTAGGTGTCCCTGACTCCATTTCACCAATTTTTGGATTTTTTGTCAGTCTGTTTGTTTGTGTGTTTGTTTGTTTGAACGAGTATCACGCAAAAACTGCTGAACCGATTTTGATGAAACTTTTTTGTTTGATAGCTTATGATCTGACTTAAAATCTGGTATATAATTTGTGCGGACGAAGTCGCGGGTTAACGCTCGTTTATTTATATAAATCAGATTTATGGGTAGGTAGTTCGAAAAGCTACGGACAAAGTTTACACATTCATATAGAACAAAAAACTGTTATTCAATAACTAAGCTGAGAGATAATTACAGTAATGAGTCATACTCCACCATCTGAGGTTTGTGAGTCCACGAGTTGACCTTGTATAAGGTTCATGTATGGGTGTTTAAATAAAATATAATCCCACAAGTAAGCCTAACATAATATCATAATAACCAAACCAATTCAAGCCAAACGACAAATTTAACCAAACGATCATCAGAAAAATATTTGAGCGTCACATTATCGCTCGCCGCTTATCGCTTACGAGCGCATTATGCAAATTGCGAGCGATTCCAGCGAAGGGAAACGTTACATACATCCGCAATGGAAGCGGGATGAGGGTGTGACATGGCTGACGTTATGCGGAACTTGTTTGTTTTTAGTTGGACAACTTTTGTGCTTTTTTAAACGCTTTTATGTTACTATTTGAGAGTAATGGTGACGCGTAATTAAGCATACTATAAATGGGCTGACTGGGTACAGTTTGTTAATACGGGCTTTAATCTGGCGAATACCAGATCCTAAACCTGATACTGCTGGGCAAAGGCCTCGTCTTTTACTCTCCTATCCTCTCTATAGTGTGCAACTACTGACCAACTTTCCAAGAGAGCATCCATCTCTCCACATTTTTCTGGGTCTATCTCGACGACGGCGACCTCCTGGGGAACCCAGTCTGTGGTGATTTTGGCCCGAATGCATGCGACAGACATGTCCGGCCCAGTCTCACTATAGCCACAACCCGGACACTGAATACAAAAAAATTAAATTGACAAAATGACGTCAGCACATGCGAAACCAAAGAAATTGAACCTTAAGTCTTCTTCGTAGGTAACTGCCGGGAAACCAGAGGGCGATAGAGGGGGTGAGGTAAAAAGTTGGTGGGAGGAAGGGAGTGTCCGTACTGTATCTAGTCTATACTATTATAAAACTGTAACAGGAAGTTTGTCTGTACATTGAAGATATTAACAAAAAACAAGTTACGATATGGTTTTTACGTGTCCCTGATTCCATTTCACCAATTTTTGGATTTTTTGTCTGTCTGTTTGTTTGTGTGTTTGTTTGTGTGTTTGTTTGTGTGTTTGTTTGAACGAGTATCACGCAAAGACTACTGAACCGATTTTGATGAAACTTTTTTTGTTTGATAGCTTATGATCTGACTTAAAATCTGGTATATAATTTGTGCGGACGAAGTCGCGGGTTAACGCTCGTAATATATATTCTTTCTTATACTGTGCTATAGCTGAGCTATATTGCTCCCCACGTCCGCTATGCCAGTTCTGAAGCGCAGTTCCGTGTTTCTAACACGATCGGTTAATATTACACCTAAAATACTGCGCTCCATCCTGATATAATAATTGCAAATATAATTGCAGTTACAGTTTTATAATAGTACGAGCGTTAACCCGCGACTTCGTCCGCACAAATTATATACCAGATTTTAAGTCAGATCATAAGCTATCAAACAAAAAAAGTTTCATCAAAATCGGTTCAGTAGTTTTTGCGTGATACTCGTTCAAACAAACAAACAAACACACAAACAAACACACAAACAAACAGACAGACAAAAAATCCAAAAATTGGTGAAATGGAATCAGGGACACCTAAAAACCATATCGTAACTTGTTTTTTGTTAATATCTTCAATGTACAGACAAACTTCCTGTTACAGTTTTATAATAGTACGAGCGTTAACCCGCGACTTCGTCCGCACAAATTATATACCAGATTTTAAGTCAGATCATAAGCTATCAAACAAAAAAAGTTTCATCAAAATCGGTTCAGTAGTTTTTGCGTGATACTCGTTCAAACAAACAAACACAGAAACAAACAGACAGACAAAAAATCCAAAAATTGGTGAAATGGAATCAGGGACACCTAAAAACCATATCGTAACTTTTTTTTGTTAATATCTTCAATGTACAGACAAACTTGCTGTTACAGTTTTATAATAGTCTAGATAATAACTAAGTTAACCAGAAGCTATACCACACCATCGAGCACTTCGCAAGAAGTTATGATTAAGTACGCGTAAACTCTTAACTTAACTGAAAAACAGACAACTCTGAACGTATTTGCTGAGGTTAGAACGCAGTTAAGGAAATCAGGTTAAACTATTCTGAAACATGTTTAAAAAGTTGAAGAGGGAGTCTCCAGGGAATAGATAAGTTGTTAATATTTTAAATGTAAAAGAAAAAATAATCACGATTTTATAATTATAGTAGTGAAGCCAATGGTGAAGCCGTGGTCTGCACGTAAACAACTTCATACGTGCCAAAGACTTTAAATACTCTTGAATTTTGATTAAAGGAACCGATCGCGATAAAATAAAGCCCTAATATGAATACAAGCTTTTATGAAAACCACATTAAAATCGATCAGACGGAAGTGCATGAAAAGATGTATGAATATCAATGAGGCTAAAGAGGTGTGTCAGAGTCGTAGCGTGTGGCGGTTCGTGGTCTCTGCCTACCCCCATGGGACAATGGCGTGAGCTTATGTATGTATGTATGTACATTAAAATCAGTTTAGAAGTTTTTAAAAGATGCGTGCACAAAGAAACAGACAAATAGATAAACAGACTAAAATTCTTTAAAAAATGGTCTCAAAGCATTCCATCACAATTAATATTTTTGCAAACATTATCAATGTATATCCACGCTAAGTTTACAATATGATTATATGTGTAGATATAGAAGATGTAGATGTAAATGAGCATGCGTATGGCAATGCGTTACAGACAGTTAAATAAACAAATATCCAGTGCTTAATAATTGAGTAAATATAAGGTCTAACAAAATTAGGTGAAAATATTTTAAGGGGATGATTAGACCATCAAACTGAACAATTTTCTCTATGGGACTAATATCGAAATCGCGAAAAAAAATCAGCTGTTCCATACAAACCTACTCGACCTAAATGTATGGGACAGTAGTTTTTTTTTTCGCGATTTCAATATTGGTCCCATAGAGAAAGTTGTTCAGTTTGATGGTCTGATCATCCCCTTAAAATAGTTTCACCTAATATTGTTAGACCTTATAGGTATATCACACAAGTGGTTTAAATAAGTAATAAATGTACTCGCAAAACTCGACTCTATCAAGTCTACTTGAAGTATTTCCTCAATTAAGAGTCCCGCGTCTCATCCCGCGTCTCGTCTCGAAATGTCCCGAATATTTAAATTTAGGGACAAAAAACTCGGTGCAGACTCGGAATAATGAGATATAAAAGTGAGTTTTTCTCACTCTTAATATTCATGCAAAAATATTTACTTTTTATTTTTTATACTTTTTATTTAGAGTGAGAAAAATGGCTCGTTTTAAAAAGTTTCGTGGGAATGATTTATTTTGTGATGTAGTATTAGTGGACAGTTTTCAAGTTGTGATTTAAATTTCACAATAATTATGATTCATACTTTTGAATGCTTTTGGATTTATTTATTTTATTTATATATTATATTTATTTGTATAGGTGTATCTTATATTATTTCTTATTTTATAGGTATTCATTTTACTATCTCATAATTAGTAGATTTTTATTTGTGTGCACACTTATTTTACCCAAACATATTAGTTTTCCTCTCACTCAACGGTATGCTGGAAGAAAACTCTTTTAGAGTTAAGCTCGCCTTTGTACATCACGACTTGTTGTAATTTTTTTTCATAATTATGTTTTTGTGTACAATAAAGAATCTAAAGCATTGTTATTTAAGTCGTGTTACGTTCTAGAGTTGTTGTAGAGTAATGTTACTACTGTTCTACAGTGACAACACGTTCCAACGCAGTGGTAGCTTCAATAAAAGATTTGATATTTTAACAATATTGAATAATTTTTTATGAGTTTGAGTTTTTTGAGTTTGAGCTTGATTGGTAAGATGGGTAATAGAAGAGAAGTGGAAGAATAATTATGAAGTTTTTGCCCTCTCGGTATGGCTTTCATTTATATTCACTAAATACTCATTATCATCATCATCATATCAGCCGGTAGACGTGCACTGCTGGACATAGGCCTCCCCCAAAATGGGGGGATTTGCCATAATCGCCACGGTTGGCAGGCGGGTGGGGAATCGCAGTTGGATTGAATGTGTGTACTCAGAGGATGCTGCTGCCCATACTTCGGTAGATCCCTTAGTCGCCTTTTACGACACCCGCGGGAGGAAATGGTATGGTGCTATTCTTAGCCGACACCATACGGACATTGAAATACTCATATTAACAATATATTTTTTCATCGGGAGAGAATTACGTTCAAGGAAACATGCTCTTTGAACGCAACGGTCTTTCGTTGAAGAACATAAACGAGAGAGAGAGATAGAGAGAGATAGAGAGAGAGAGAGAAAGAGTAAGATGTGTTTAGCCCACACAATTAAATAGTAATATTGTATATCACATCACGCGTATTTTGATAATGTGTGTCGCCCTCCGATTGCGCGTAATATTTAACACGTACAGCTGCATGTTTCCAATGATCTGTAGGTGGAATATCTTTCAATTTCTTCATTTCGAACAGTTCTATTTTTACTAAGTGACTTGCGGTGGATCCATCATCCAGACTAACTGAAATGCATGAGGTGCCTCCCTCACCATTAGGTTGTGTAATGGTTGATGATAGGGATGTCTTCTTTTTCTTCTGAGATTTCTCAAAGAAACTCTCGATGCTGTTATTACTGACTCGTTTTAATGTGTTTTTCTTGTTCTTCAAACCAATAGAGTCGTTATTCTCATCATCACTAAGATCAATCGACCGATAATAGTTTTGAAATTGATAGTCATTTGTGTTAGGTGGTGTCAACTGTGAAATAAGTAAAAAAGACGCAATTAGAATACGGAAAGTTTGGTGTAATTAACATTGTTTCGAGAGAGGTTATGATGGGGCTAATACTTAAACACATCCTGCATACCTGACTTCTTTTGTAATCAAGCAGTCGCTGTATTCGAAACCGACTATGAAAAATCAATTAAGACGATTTCCCCACCGAACAACCTTGACACTTTCAGAGCCGATAGCCTCACCTCTATTAACTACATCATTTTAGTAAGTATTCATATTTTTCACTGGTTTGTCCTTTATTATGGCACTGTGGTGCCTTCTAATCCAAGGAAATCAAATAACGAGAAGATAGCGTCTAAAAACCAGCAAAATATGGTCCGGCCCCGCGTTTACATAGTGAGAGCGTCCTAACTAATTTACCAAAACGAACAACTGATTTCAATAAAATATTGAGTGTCAGAACTAAGCTACTTTTCATCGTTAAAACTTTCAACTAAGGCAAAACGCAAATTTAGCTGAGCTAATGTAATTAAATCAAACCTAAATGGCTTAACTTAACATCAAACTTAGTGGCTTTAGCTTCTATCATAACTTAATAATAATGTCCAAAATTATATCTGCTTTATGCAAGACAACAATGTTTCGTGAGGTTTACGAGTTTACGATGAAGAGCTTGTGGTTTTGGCCAAGAATAGTTTTGGTTAGAATTGACTATCTCAGTTCTTTCCAAGGCTAAAAGAAGTGATTGTGGAATGAGGTTTTTTATGCAGTACCTTCGAAGGCTGGCCAACTATAACATCTACTTGATATGTCATAAACTCATACCAACCAATCATAACCACGACTAAATGGGTGTATATCTCATGCATACTCTAAGGGTGTATTCAAAGATGTTCTAAATTATGTTGTATTCAGAAAATTCTCATTTCAGCATTAGCAGTGATCAAAACTTATCTTTGATTCTTCAACTTCATTCCAGACTCTAACCTAAGAAATAAAATAACACAATTCTACAATTAAAACATTAAAATCTGATTTTTATTTGTAGAAAATTTTCTAAATGTACTTTAATGTACAAGTACATGAATACAAGCGGAAAAAACAATTACTTTCCCCAACCATTCCCCTACCATGTAAACAAAAAAACTAACGTTACTTGAACAAAAACCCCATACCCGGATAATAAATTAGTCTTACCCCTTTATCCGGTTATCGCAATAACGTACATTTGTTACGGTCCGGACGCACTAACTGCTCTCGTGGCGACCGTAACCGTAAGGATGAGTGTACATTGTTATCTGGATTCCGGATTTGTCATTCAATTGACGGGACTGAATTTAAGGTTGGTTGGTATTTTCGTTCAATCATGGTTCGATCTACGTTTTTTTTTAATCACTATTATAAAGGTCTTTACTTCGTTTTGTCTTGTTTTTATTTTATCATCGCGTACCGTGGAAACGTTTAGGTTCAATCAAATATTTTATTGCTACTTTATATCATCCCACTACTGGGAAAAGGCCAGAGGCAAATAATATTAGGATGTAGCGTAAACTTGTGAGTGAATGAATCTATATCTATCTAAACTATTATAAAACTGTAGCAGAACGTTTGTCTGTACATTGAAGATATTAACAAAAAAAAAGTTACGATATGGTTTTTAGGTGTCCCTGATTCCATTTCACCAATTTTTGGATTTTTTGTCTGTCTGTTTGTTTGTGTGTTTGTTTGTTTGTTTATTTGTTTGTTTGTTTGTTTGTTTGAACGAGTATCACGCAAGAACTACTGAACCGATTTTGATGAAACTTTTTTTGTTTGATAGCTTATGATCTGACTTAAAATCTGGTATATAATTTATCTCGCTACGTTGACGGGAGCCGGAGATATAAACATATAACCGCAAGTGCAACCAATGTACGGTACCATTTCAATTTCATCTAAGTAACACTAATTAAAATTAAAAGACTTGTAATAAAGTAAGCTAATTCTGAAGACTGTTTGATTTATAAATAACGAAAATAACAATAAATTACAAAATAAATACCAATAATTATAAATTTTATCATTGTCCAGTGCTGATGACTGCACCGGTATAACATTGTTTTTCTTTTTGGCTATAAAATCTTTCAAACTTCATGGAGAAAACCTTTGCATAACAAAAAAAAACCTTAGTACTGGCCACAAGAAAACAAGATTCGAATTACAAATTTCTTGACATTTTGTAGAATTACAGTGCAAACAAAGCAGGAGTAATTATTTAAAAAAAACTGCACGCCAATTTCAAACAAAGAGAATATAATCATGATTTCAAATCAGCAGCCGAAAGATGTCTAAAACTCGATTTTTAATTCGGAATGTTTTTATTTACGGTGTAATCACACAGTTACGCAAGACTGGATAATAGCTAATATTTTAAAGCAATTATAAGACAGGTAAGGAACTATTTTGAAATACCGTAAATTATTACTAAAATACAAACGAACAACTCTAACAAATTAATAAGGGTCGGTTTTTTATGCCGCCGATGCGATGTGCCGCCGTGCATTTTGCGCATTTTTCTACGGCGCTCCATACAAAACGAAGCTTAGTTTGAACATTTAGTAATTAAAGTAAAAAATGAATGGTTTTAAAACAATCTAGAAACCAATATCTGTGATTTCCTTTTAAATGTTTAGTTCTAAAGTTATCTTGACTCAAAGTTTGTAGTCCGTCCGTGTCGTGTGTCGTCCACCATTTGGGCTCTCTCTGAGGAACCTGCCACATCCCTACGGACTGTCGCTTGATATGAGCTTTACATAAATTAATGTAACATTCGGCAATAGCTGACTGCGTCCTTCCGGACGAAATTATTCGCTGGAATCCAGGCGCATACGTGCGCCTCAGCCGTTGTTTCAGATGTACGCAAATTGACAGCGAGTGCTGACCAGGCGACGTTGCAGTGGAATGCGGCCGTCACCGATTTCGCGCGCATCTGACCGGATTGGAAGATGTATATGGTCCTTCTTATATGCAGACAGTTTTTTAAGGGTATGATCAGACCATCATACTGAACAACTTTCTGTATGGGACCAAAGTCAAAATCACGAAAAAAAATCAACTGTTCCATACAAAACTGCAATCCTACTCTACAAAATGTATGGGGCAGAAGATTTGTTTTCGCGATATCGATGACAGTCCCATAGAGAAAGCTGTTTGATGGTCTGATCACCCTCTTAAAAAAGTGTCAGCATATTAAGTTAAATATATAAAAAATAAAGTAATATATATATAATGCGCCCCGACGCGTTCCGTTCAGTGATAATCATACTTAAAAATAATTTTGTATCTGCCAGTACACTTGACTGTTTTCAATAATGAAAAATTCCATCACGAAGAAGAACTAATAATCTCACTAATATTATAAACGTGAAAGTTTTTGACGATGTTTGTAAAGTTGTAATGTTGTATGTTTGTGGCGCAATCACGCATAAACGGCTGAATGGATTTTGATGAAATTTGGCACGCAGATAGAATGTGTTCAGGATTAAGATATAGGATACTTTTTATCCTAGCAATGGGTTCCTGTGGGATAAATTACAATGTTTTATCATGCTGAAACATGTACCACGTTTTTATTCTATGCTCACTAGCGCCAATTTGATGCATTTGTGTAGATTGCAGTGATAAAAATAGTATTTACTTTTTTCAACAGTTTTGACAACAGCTGTGTAGTATATTTGGTATATGGTTAGATTTTCGTGAATGAGGTGGAGGTTCGATTCTTGGTCGAGAATGTTTTTTTTATTTTTTTTTAAATACATTCAACGACTATATCCATTTTTCACCGGATTAGACAGAAGCAGTTAGGCTTGATATGTTAAGGGCCTGATCTTCAATCATAATAATATCCTGAGATCATATCAGATCTAATATTAGCGCAGGATGTTTTCTTTTGGCTTTTTTCTAATTTTAATCCTACCATCCTACCAGGTATCTCACTAATATTAATATTATGTTTGTGGTTCTATCATCAACACGTCTCAGAAATTCGGGTTTACAGATTTGATTGTATAGGTACTGGGCGAATTGGAAAAATAATCTTCTTCTTATCGTGTCGACTTCTAATTCTGAACAAAGTCGCTAAATAGTAGCTTGCCAGAATCGGGCAACCAATACTGCACCGTCGCTAGCAGTCATGAGCTCCTCCTGCGTGCAGATGTTAGGGCACGCAGGGCACGATGTGAGATGGGCCATCGTTTGTGGAGTTCCACACAAGCAAGTCACATTTTGCGCATCCGAGTATCAACACCTGACCATGTTGTCCTTACTGCGACCGACCTGGGTTCGAAGTCGGTTTAAAGACTTCCAGGTCGCCCAAGGCAAGTCATGTCTAGGCGTGAGGCTCTCAGACGGCGACACAAATGGAGTTGGGAGGGACACTTTTTGTCGCCATAGAGTACACCTTACTTGCGCTGGGCCAGTATTCAGGGGGTCGACACACTTCATAAAGCTGCGTCGGCTTGGCAGCCTTTGCGGCGCAGGAATAAAGCCATGCATGGGATGTCGTGTGTCGTCCACCATTTGGGCTCTCTCTGAGGAACCTGCCACAGCCCTACTTACATCTGGGGGCGCTATGCCAGCCAGCGGGTAAAGCAACTGTACTGGAGTCGGGTTCAAGCAACCAGTTATAATCCGACACGTTTTGTTTAGTGCCGGTATCCATCAGCTTGGCGTGGGCAGATCGGCCCCACACCGGGCAAGCGTATTCTCCAGCGGAGAACGCGAGAAAAATAAATAAATAACGCTCACAGGCACAAACATTATTTTAATCATTCCAAGCAAGCATTATAGGCTTTTTATTGTGGAAACCATATAACAACGGCATAAACATATAACATCCAAGACCGAACCGGGACTGGAACCCAGGACTCTGGTTTGGCAGTCTGGCGTGGTAACCATTACACCAACCGGGTCGGCAAATACTAAAAATCCTCTTTCTTTTAACCTTTTCTAAAGTTAGTGTTCATAATTTTATCGTAGTATTGTTTTCATCTTAATAGATGGCGTTGCGTGTTTTTTTGAAGCAAGTACCATACTCAATTCACACTCAAGACATCTCAGATATTCGGTCTTACAGATTTGATTGTATAGTTACTTACCGGCTGAATTCGAAAAATAATTAAATAAATAAATAACGCTTACAGGAACATTGTTATGATTCCAAGCAAGCACTATAGGCTTTTTATTATACAGGGTGACTGGTAATTCGACCTATTCCTTGAAAGGGGTTATACTAGAGTTCATTTGCAACAATTTTGCCCCAGTTAACTGGGGGTCGAAAATCGCTTGTTTTCGAGTTATCTCATTTTTAAGATTTTTTTGAAAAAATCCATTTTTCCACTTAAAACTGACAATTGTGAAAAAAATACTCCCTACTCTCTGCACTAAGTAAGCATTTTCCTAATAGCTGATGAATGAGCGACTACATTAAACTAAAATACATGTGTAAAATACCCGAAACCACTGAAATAAAAGGTTATAAACCGCACGACAAAATTTTTTTATTTGGATTTCGTTTCAATCCAAAGAGGATTACTTAAAAAAAATGTATCACACTTGGCGTACAAATTACGGAAATAACTTCCTCAATTCCTAAACTTTCCAAAAAGGTGCAAATGTTGTCTACTTTGACAAGAGTTTGAAAAAAATTGTTAACAATGGCAGAGCAGGTAGCGGATTTCCTAGAAGCGAACCTTACAAGATGCCGATTTGCTTTTGTCTCTTTCATTTTATTGCTTACATTGTTTCTCTTTTGTAAGAATTCGGGAATGTTTGTACTAAGGTTCACAATCGAGGCCCACTCATTCGCTCAATTCATTAAGTAATCAGTTAGTTTCAACCATCTTGGAGTTCGGACGTGTCGTTGTTAACTAACTTAAATTCTGCGCTAAAACAGCTTCCTTTTCAAATGGCTGCTTACCAAAATGAAGAATACGCGGATATCATGTATTGTTACGGGTTTTGTGATGGTGACGCTGCTGCTGCTCGAAGAGACTATCAAAGACGTTTTCCTACCCGCCGTTTACCTGATGTCAGCGTGTTTGGTACGACATATCGGCGCATTCGAGAAACGGGATCGGTTCGACGTCGCCAAACCGACGCTGGTAGACCTAGCGTTAGTGATCCAATCGAAGAGGAGCAAATTTTGCAGTGTTTTCAAGCAGACGGCACTACTTCAACAAGAATTGTGGCTAGGCAGCTTGGTATGTCTCAGTGGAAAGTCTGGTTCACTCAGCACACAGCACGGCAGTATCCATTCCATTACACGCCAGTACAAGCTATCGAGGAGGGAGATCCTGTCAGAAGGATGGATTTCTGCAGATTTCTAATAAATGCAGACATTGAAGACCCTGAGTATCTAAAAACAATCTTGTGGACAGATGAATCGAACTTCGACCGTGATGGTATTACAAACTATCATAATCTGCATTTTTGGGCCCCTAAAGGTCAGAATCCGAGAAAATCTAACGAAGGAGCTCACCAGCACAGATTCTCACTTAATGTGTGGATGGGAATCGTGCACAATAATTTAATCGGGCCATTCTTTCTGCCGGCACGCCTAACCGGCATCGCCTATGAAAACTTTTTAAGAGAAGAGTTACGTCCGCTGCTGGAGGATGTGCCGCTTACCACAAGAACAGCTTTGGTGTATCAACATGATGGCTGCCCAGCCCACTATTACCGGGGCGTGCGACAGTGGATGGATGAGAACTATCCACTGAGATGGATTGGTCGAGGCGGCCCGATCCCTTGGCCGGCTAGGAGTCCCGATCTAACCCCATGCGACTTCTACATTTGGAGTCATATGAAGACATTGGTGTATCGTACACCTATCTCTTCTCAAGAAGAATTAAGAGAGAGGATTTTGGCAGCTGCCCAACAAATTAAAGACACGCTTTCAACTCGAGTGACAGTAAGCGAAGTACGTCGCAGGCTTCGTGCTTGCATACGTAACGGAGGAAGACAATTTGAGCAAGACTTGTGATTTTTAAATGTAAAACTTTAAAACAAAATTTGTAATTTCATATGATTAGGTACTAAACATTATTATTTTACTCTTTTTTTTATTTTCACCAAACCAATAACTTTTTGAATAAAATTCACATCTGCGTGTTTAATAAGGTTTATTTTCCAAACTTGAACTAAAGTACACAACTTTTGCATCTTTTTGGAAAGCTTAGGAATTGAGGAAGTTATTTCCGCAATTTGTACGCCAAGTGTCATAAATTTTTTTTGAGTAATCCTCTTTGGATTGAAACAAAATCCAAATAAAAAATTGTTGTCTTGCGGTTTATAACCTTTTATTTCGGTGGTTTTGGGTATTTTTCACATGTATTTTAGTTTAAAGTAGTCGCTCATTCATCAGCTACTAGAAAAATGCTTACAGAGTGCAGAGAGTGGAGTATTTTTTTCACAATTGTCATTTTTAGGTCGAAAAACGGAAATATTCAAAAAATTCTTAAAAATGAGAGAACTCGAAAACAAGCGATTTTCGACCCCCAGTTAACTGGGGAAAAATTGTTGCAAATGAACTCTAGTATAACCCCTTTCAAGGAATAGGTCGAATTACCAGTCACCCTGTAGAAACCATACAACAACGGCACAAACATTTATAACATCCATGACCGAACCGGGTTTCGAACCCAGGACCCTGGTTTGGCAGTCCGGCGAGGTAACCATTACACCAACCGGGTCAAATATGTAGATGACACGATTGTATCAAGACCAACAATTAATTAAATACCAACCGGGTCGTCAAATATTAAAAATCAAGTGTTCAAAAATTTAATCGTCGTATTGTTTTCATCTTAATAGATGGCGTTGGGAGTTTTTTTAAAGCAAGTGAGCTACAATTATTATTTCAAAAACCTAGCTATAGCAGGAGCTTACAAATTTAGTTGATTATATTATCGTTGTAATACATCGTTGTAAGTATATTGATTGTTTGAGTCCAATCTGAGCCAATGCTACGGAATGATAACCTTATTTTACAGAAAGGACGAATTTTGTTGCAGTAATTCTTGCCAAATTTTTGTTTTGTTTGATTTTCGGTCTCAATTATGAATTTTTGAGGGCTTGTGCAACTTAACTATAGAACGTCATACTACCACAACGTATAAAAAGGTACCTACGTATCTAAAAGGTCCTTATAATATAACACCACAGGTCGGTAATGTAGCTACTTACATAATTGAAAATCTTTTTTAGCAAATTGACCATTAGCTTCCTAGAATATTATCGTTTTAGCTCTTGCCTTCACCATTTTACAGTAGCCCGCGTGGTAGAGTATCCTCTAACGTTTATACGTGAGTGGAGGTCTGTGACCCGCAGTGGGTCGTAAGATGATTATTATGCTGCTCGACATAAATAAAAAACTAATAAACGACGAACAGTAGAAAAATTAAAGTGATGGATCCAGTGAATGACTTTTAAATCTGATACCTACAGAATTACTTGGGGTACTTTCTGATTTTGATTTAGCTTAAGTTCATGACTTTCTTATCTTATTATGGGAAATGGCAAGCCAGCAACACTTCGACCCAATGGTATCTTTTGTATTGAACCCTACATATTATTTTCTTCATCCTTGAAAAACTTGGAAAATGAGGGAGGCAATAGCGTTTAGGGTAAGAAACCTGTAATGAATAACCATCTCTCAGGAGTCACATACGTTTACCCACCAAGACATCGCAGTCAAACAGTACAAATGTTCCATGGTTTCCTCCTCATCTCCACACGCTCGGCAACCGGGATCTAGAGTGAGCTTTATTGTGCCTGTTGCGTAGTACCCGGTGAGGGCTCCGACGATGGCACGAGCTTTGCTCCTGCTGTTGTTCAGTATGAACTGTGGGATTCGTGGTGTTATATTGCTGTTATACTCTGACACCAGGGCTTTGCCCACACGATAATAAGAAGATTGCTGATGAATTTCCTGCAGTGTTGCAGACCCAAGAGGCCAGAGCATTCTAGCCTGTGTCTTTTATCAGCCCATTCCTTAATCACCATTCTAATGTTACATGCCAGGATTCCTAGACTTGGTTCAGACCATGACCTTCATGACCTTAGATGAGACATTAGACAAAATTACATGTCTACGCAGACGAAGTCGCGGGCAAAAGCTAGTTACTATTATAAAACTGTAACAGGAAGTTTGTCTGTACATTGGAGATATTAACAAAAAAAAAGTTACGATATGGTTTTTAGGTGTCCCTGATTCCATTTCACCAATTTTTGGATTTTTTGTCTGTCTGTTTGTTTGTGTGTTTGTTTGTTTGCTTGAACGAGTATCACGCAAAAACTACTGAACCGATTCTGATGAAACTTTTTTTGTTTGATAGCTTATGATCTGACTTAAAATCTGGTATATAATTTGTGCGGACGAAGTCGCGGGTTAACGCTCGTTTAAAATTAATTGATAAAACAAAAAGAGCCGTTTGGAAAATATGCTGAAATTACGTAGGTAGTACTTATAGTTTCTTTTTGCAATTTTTTTATTCGGTAATGGCATCGTTTTAAAATTGCCATCTAATAAATGTTACAGAATTATAAATAAGCTAGTTTTCGACCGCAATGTGAAAACGATTTTATATTAGGGCACGATAGTGTCCCGCTAAGTTTAGCCAAAAGAGTAGAGCACTGACGTATTTATTATAATTTCGGGAAAATTTTTGGATATCTTAAAATAACTCGAACCAAAATTCCTACCTCTTTTCACGCTCGTCTTTATCCGGGTAAGAGTTGTGTACAAGCCCCTTAATGATAAATAGATAGATAAACAATTTATTTGCATAAATAACACACACATAATATTACAGTTCACAAGTTTACAAAACAAGAATACAACGAAACATCGATAGAACAACATGTAATTTATTGTATGCTACAGCAGCAAATAGGTCCCAGCTCAACATAGACCTTGCCCGAAAGCAGGGTGTTGATTTTCAGATGAAACCTTTTTAGTAGTAGTCAGACGCAGCAACCAATGAAATGAGTGATAATAAATAAGTAAGTGTAAGTTCAAATGAATGCCGTGTAACCGGACCGTAACTGCACAGTTGTACCTGGCACCAGTGTGTACGGGACACAACAATATTCACGTGGTTTTATGTATTGAATGACCATTTGGAATTAGTTGTAAATTTTAAGGTTTGTTTGAAGTGTTTTTTGACGTGAGTTTGCAAGATAAGGCAATACCGAGGAGTTGCAAGACTAGTAAGTAAATTACCAAACGTTATGCTTATGTTCCTTGTATAATTTTTTAAAGGAAGTCCGATAAAACATGGCTTTGTTGCCTTTTACAAGGAAATATGAAGATGATAATTTATGTTCATAGTCGATTTCATACTTTTATTTTTTTTATTTTATTTTATTGGATTAGGGAAACATACAGCGTTAATATTTACACCTGGATTACAAAACTTAATCAACGAATTAGCCAAAACGGTTTCCACTTATAAAAGTTACAGTAGACATGTTGCTCAAACTTAAAATTGTCATAATTTAACTAAAGCTAAAACAAAAGGAAAAACAAAACAAAATTGTGTAATTTAACTAAGAAAATTAGGGAGAAAAACAAATCATATACAGTTAGGTAACTTTTTTGACTTCAGAAACATATTTATGAAATTTCTCATGAAATATATCGATGTGCTGATACATCATTGTAAGCAGAACAGGTCCTTACCATGTACCGGTTTGAGGAGTAATTAGTTCTACAGTACGGAACAGCGAACACATTATTGGAGCGAGTGCGGGTACCAGAACAGCGAAAACGTACTTTGCTGACCTGGGAAACATACTTATGAAAGAGTTCTGTGACTGACTGACAGACAACGTACAGACCGAACCGAATACCTAACGAAGAAATGTAGGGCTGCACAAAGAAAGGATTTTACGAAAATAAACCTAAAAGTCGCAGACTCGTAAAAAATGTACAGATGAGCAAAGTTCACTTTACACCATATTTTTAGAAAATGCTATGATCATCATCGTCATCATCATCATCTGCCAATCATAGTTCTCTGCTGAAACTACCATAGAATATTAAAATATACATCTTGTTTATCAAAGGCGGTTTAAAATACATTACTCATTTATTTTTATAGTCTTCTTTGGCAAAACGGAACAATTATGAAATCATCTCGCCTCGGTATCTGTCTGTCTGTCTGTCACACGAATTTTTCTTGGAGACTTTAGAACATAGGAAAATGAAACTTTGGCCCAATTACAGTAACAATTCTTTTAAGAGGCACTATAATTAAATTAGCGTAGTGTTCGTAGCACTTGTAGCAATGTAGCGCACGTAGTTATTTTAGACAACGCTATTTAAAAACACTTGAACCAAAGTCAAGCCAAAATATACACATTGGCAAACGATATGCAGGCTCATGTTAACGTAACCAGTATTAAAGCTAGTTAGCTCAGCTTTACGGCCGAGTTGTTTGATTAACGCCCCCTCCCCCCCCCCCCCCCCCCCGCCCGCACACCTGTGACCCCTCACCTCCCCCCTGCCGCTGGTCGCGGTCGCCGCAAAAAGGCAGGTTTTTGCACTACAGTTAATTACGAACCTCCTAGTTCGCGTTCGGTGCTCACTCGGATAATCTACATTTTTTTTTATTTTAGGGTTGACGCTAAAATTTAATGCTGCTTAAATCGATTTTAACTTTAGAGGTTACATAATTATAAAACATTAGCAATTGCCTCCGGCTATAGCTGGGTTTTTCTTATTTCTCTTTGCACCATCCAACTTTAGGTGGGTGTAGCATTGAATGTATGTCATCTTCGTAGGCACGGTTGGCTACTGCTGTCAATTAAGCAGGCTGAGAATAGCTCCCGGTCGCTTCCTTGTTCAATAAATTGCTCTCGCTTATACACCGTGGAAACACTACGAGCGTAACGGACACATTTGAACCGGGTTCGACTCCAGGCGAGCTCTTCGATTGCACATAATTACTTATAGTTATTAATTTACCGTTTTTAATCGTTGTCAATATTTTATTTTCTGTTTAAAATATGCAAGCAGTGTCCATAGAAGAACAATTTTACATGACTAGTCCTATTCCAGTGCTGTAAAAACGGCCGCAAACTCAAAAAGTCCTGAACGGCTTATCGGTGGATGGCGGTGGGATTGAGACATCATCTCTCAGCCATCAATGAAAACAAGGTTTCAACATGAGTAGTGCGACATTCTCTGATTTTCCCTCTCAACTCTCCTCTACTTTGCGCGAGCTCTTCCCAATTTGCATGGTCGATTTTAAAGGAGGTCAGAATCCTCTTCACGCATTCCTTACCTATTCATTTATCTTTATGTTTTTTCGTATATTTTTATGTTAATAAGATTTCAAGGAAATAAGATCAAAAGCTTATTTGCTTGACTTACGCTGACGTATTAGATTTCCCAGTGAAATCAGCTCGGCAACCCTACCTCGCAATGAAAGCTCCGCGTATTTTTCCTGCGTTAACCAGGATTTACTGTAATTACTGACATTTAACGAGAGGTTAGAGATTAACGCGTTAATTAAAGGGCTGCGACCTCGGCTTGTGTGTACTAGTTTTTGATAAATCTAGATTTTGTTTATTTACATGTTCTAGATAGATATTTTTGGGATGGCAATTGCAGATTGTAGGATATTAAATTGTGCGGTGTCTTTTTGCTCTCGTCCACAAAAGGGCATTTTTGAATACATTCTTTTTATTACACGTCACGCTCATCTTGAGCTTGATGTTGATGTTTTTTTATTTTTATTCTTAACATCGTTTTCTTCTTTAAAGCAGCCGTAGTTAACCTCTAATACGTCTGGTATACCCTGATCATTCAGAAAGCATTTATTATCATATCACCGGGATGCCAAGTCAAACTTCATGACAAAATCAATTCAAATTGAAATTAGATTCTGTGTTCCTAATACTGATTAATGTCTATTAAAATAAGTGAGATAATTTAAAAAACCCCATGAAAAAACCAAACAATTTTAAAAGAAATTTCGCAGTGACACAGGGTATCAATAATAAAGTCTCAACGCTCCTTCCTTTTCGCTTCCTTGAACAAAACTATATTATTCGAAGCCAGTTAAACGAGTCACTCCACATTTTATTTCTAAAGGCAACAGCAGTAAAAAGCGGTGTCTTTCTGTCTTACGAGAAACGGCATGATGTTACAAAATAGAAGGCACTCGTGTCAGCTGAGAAATGAATGCTAGCCGGAGTTCTAGGAACTACATATATGTATCGTGTACACCTCGCTACACGATAGCTGTCATGATTACAATCTTACTAAAAACGTGAAAGTTTCTGATGAATGATGATCGATGTTTTGATTTTGGGATGTTTAGATGTTAGATGAATTTGTTGTAAAGATTTGAATTAAATTTAGCAAAAAGATCGAAAATGTTCTGAATAATTAACACATAGTCTATTTTAAAGTCAACGAGTTATATTACAATACGATACAATATTTGTCAGGATGGGCGCGCATTTTTTTCGAGTATAGTCCCACCACACATTCCCACTGCTGTAACTCCTGTAAACCAGGATCAACAGCGGCGACCATTCACAAGACTAGACAATGAAGTCCTGCGATCCCGGGGGATGACTCTAATCTGTCTTGGAATCCGCAATGAATTAATCAAAGAAGATAGGAGGAGTAGAAAAAAAAATTATCCAACTTCCCTCCATTGCAAACGGGAGACAGCAATAAGAAAAAAAAACATGGCTATTAGAGAGCCTATTCCAGAGATCAGAGAGCATGAGCGCGCAAAATACGCGACAAAAAGTACTTGCTCAGCACACGCCTCTCGAAAGTGTCGTGCTCGCGTAGCGAGCGCATCGGTTACATTTCAAATCGTTTTTGCTCCTGAAAAGAGTTCTCTTCCGCAACGCTTACGCGACCATGGCGCGAAAAAAATCGTTTTATGTTAACGCACACTGAGTCTCTCACTCACTTACCGGCATGGGCGCGCATGTCGCGCGACACGATGGCGCCGTGCGCGTTGTGAGCGCGACACCTGTATACGGCGGCATGCACGTCGGGACGGTATTGCGCTGCGCCGAACGGCAGGAACACTAGAGTGCCGTTCTCCAGCACTTGTCTGTGGGCAAACGAAACATATCAGTTCAGCATGATTCAATTTGTCATGATTACAGGCGCAAGTGAATCAAATTGTCGATTGTGGTCAGGTCAATCCGAGGACCCATAAAAAAGTTCTCCTTTTGATAAGGTCTTGGAGTGTGAATGTGAATGTGAATGATAATTACAATAAGAAATGGTAGACTATTAACACAGCTTCTGAAAATAGATAAGTTGAAAACAGAGAATTGAGGTACAAAGTCATCAAATTAGACAACTTTCGTTCACGTCATTTAGTTAATTAATGTTTTAAAACAGCCCCGGAGCAGTATACGAATTTGAATAACCAAAGTCTTTTGGCCTTATCAGGGCACAAGCCACAAAGTAAGTTAAAATTGAAATATTTTACGGCACCGTCCTATAAAAGGGAAGTACTTAAACAACTGGAAACTGTCTTAAAATATTAACTCTTAAAAGACGGGCATAAAACAGCCGTTGTCGATCTCAGACAAATTATTCCGACGTTTTAGGAACTTTATTTTCTTCTAAAAATTTTCCAGACTCTGGAACAAAATGCGAGAGAATTATGCTCTTGTAGATCTTGTCTATCATATCTGCATAATTTAGCAAGAGCGTCATATAATTGACTGTAAAAATAAACTTACGTGGGTATCTAAGAATAAAAAGAGTCCGCTCAAAATTGTGATAAAATTGTATAATAGAGAGTGTAAACTTAAATGCGTTACATATCTAGGAGGTGCTTCAGACCATCAAACTGAACAAATTTCACTATGGGACCAACAAGGAAATCGAAAAAAAAAATCTGCTGTTCCATTTATATTTGGGTCGAGACGTCATTAAATATAATATGTTTATGGAAAATATTTTGCAGCCTGAATAATACGATGGCCCTTAAGTATACACCACTAGTTTTTAACATAATTTTAAGGGTGAATTCGGTAAATCTAGACAACTTTCCCTAAGGAACATGGGCCGAAAAACGAATTTTTTAAAGTTTGCACCCTGAATAATACGATGGAAACATGCGTTTATGTGTAAGTTTGTGTGTGTGTGGCTTTTGTTTTTCATATTTACAGTAAAGCAGAATTTTAACGATGAAAATACTCTAGTAAAGTAAAAAGAGGTAGACAAAACTACTTGATGATACCCACGCTACCCTAAAAATGTGATGGGGCGATCTACACTCTGTTTTTTGTAACAAAAAATCCCGGTGAGCCGTAATTGGCGCTCGGGATTCCAGTTGCCCGCGGGACCGGAACCCGGGAATAGTAAAAGGTGCGCTTGTGCATATTTGAGTCAGCGGGCAGGTCGCAAATTGACCTGAAAGTCTGAAAGGCTGCTGGAGCGGAATGAAACTAACCTTTATTATTTAGTCTAAGCTATATTTTATGTACGAGTATTTCTGGTACAGAATTCCTACAATTTTTAAAGGGAGTATGGTAGTATGTTATGTGATAGATTTCAAAGTTGCTGGGTATCTTTCCTACCTACAGCTAGAATAGCTTAGTCAGTTTAAAAGGGTAACGTTTTACCAGGGTCCTGGGTTGGAATCCCGGTTCGGTCATGGATGTTAATATGTTTGTGCCGTTTTTGTATGGTTTCCATATTAAACAGCCTATAGTGCTTGCTTGGGATCTTGTATGTGCCTGTGAGCGTATTATTTTCTTTTTATTAAAAAAAGTCGTAAATTTTTGACTGATTTACAACCTATGCAGTAAGTAGTAGTAGGTAGGTACAAAAAAAGTTTTACACCCGTATTCTTAGTTATTTTCTTGACATTTCCTTGAGCGCTTTTGACATGATTTGTATGATAATAATTTCAAAAGCGTCTTTGACTCGAGTGTCTCAAGGACACAATTAAGAATACGTACTATAAGTCTCTCTTTCAAAGGTCTGCTGGAAGAAATCTCTCCACAAATAAGCTCGCCGTTTGTACTTATCAACTACGCTGTATTTTTATAATTAATATTGAGTTGAAATGGGTAATGAAATGGTTTGAAAGGAAATATTGAGTTAAATCTTATGGAAAGAATGGATCAGGCAAGATTGAAGAGTACGATTTGTAAAGCGTAAGCGATAACGTTAAAAAGGGACGACCTACTCTGATGAAATTGGTGATGTGCTTAAAAAGATCAAATCAGGTTATGTACCCGAAACCGAAGAGCACGCATGGAAAGACTGATGAATATGGAGTAAGCGAAAGAGGTTTTTCAGGATCGTAGTAGGTAGCGTTGTGTCTTACGAGTGTAAGGAAACGAATATAGAACAATAGGGAAAAAATATATAATTATATCCTACTTTTACAAGTGCGTGAGTTATTAAAATGCAATTTGGGTCGAGAAAAATCTGTCATCATAACGTCTTGTATATAGGATGTAAACTTCAATGTGTTATACATTTAGAGAGTGGTTCAGATCGTCAAACTGAAGAAGGTATATAATCAAGGTAAATATTGAAGCCTAAAAAAATCGATGTTCCATACATTTGGGTCGAGCCATTGACATTATCAATGGAACAAAAATTGTTTTCTTTTACATTTTCTACTTTGGCTCCACAGCGATATGTTTTCAGCTTGATAGTCTGAAGTAACCCCAAAAATATGTACAAGTAGCTCAGTCCTAGTGAACTTGCCTGCTGTGCCGAGGGTCGCGGATTCCAATTCCGTAAGGGGCAAATATTTGTATGATGAATACGAGACATATGTCATTTTTTTTTTAATTTTATATACAGTAGAAAAAAACAAAATTTATATTCAACATCGATGGCTAACACCAAAATATTGCCTTACGCTTTTATTAAAGCGTAACATTAAAAAATATATATAATGCCTATTTTTACGTAAATGTATGTGAGTAAATGATGATACAACAGCTATGGGATGTATCCAGGCATCCTTATCAGGTTCTATGATTTATAACCAAGAATATAAAATAAAAGCACTAGGTATGGATTACGTTTTAAAGGACTTAGAATTTCAATAAAACTGAAAATAAACCATTATTTCGACATAACTGCTTTTATTTTATATTCTTGGTTATAAATCATGGAACCCGTGTAAGCCTTAGGTTGGTAATAAATCCTAGTCATGAGGTTGCCTGGATACATCCCATAGCTATTGTATCATCATTTACTCACATACATTTACGTAAAAATACGCATTATCTATATTTTTTTAATGTACGCTTTAATGAAAGCATAAGGCAATATTTTCGTGTTAGCCATCGATGTTGAATATAAATTTTGTTTTTTTCTACTGTATAAAAAATTAAAAAAAAAAGACATATGTCTCGTTGCTGTCGGGCCTGGGTTTTTTTTCTATGGGCCGTGACCGTTCTCCTTTGAACTAGTAGGCATTGCAATTTAGTATGGAACATCTTTTTTCCCCACATCTTTCGTCCCGTTTGGTCCCATGGTAAAAGATGTTCAGTTTGCTGGTCTGAACCACACCTGAAAGTTTCGAAACGGTAAAAAAATCAATTGGTCTTTACTCGTTGTTCATTCATCGTAATATAATTCCAGGCTTGATTCCGGTACTTTAAATGTTACTAGATAATTTGTGTTACAATGTCCAAGATATTTATTTATTTATTAAATTAACACCCTGCAGAGTATACGTATTTATAGAAAGCTCTTCTCTCTAACCTTGGAACACCGGCGGTATTTCCAAAGTAAGCAAAGAACGAGCAAGATTTAATGATCCAGAGAAAAGTAAACATATTCGATGTGTATGTGTACCGAGTTATCCGTAATCGCTTTCATTTCCATTCGATTCCAGCATCAGGCTGAAATCCAAGATTAATAACATAAGTATACTACATACATTATATAGGTACCCAAATTCCATTTTAGGGTAGCATTACCTAACAATATATATATTTTTAAGCGTTGGAGCAAAGGCTCTATATTCGCATTAAAATGGTGCCTAGAATTCCATTCACAAACTTAACCAAGATATAATAAACTTTAATCCCTTACTTACCTCACACCATTATACAGAGTCCTTCTTTATAATGCTGACCATACATTTGGGTCGAATAGGATTGCAGTTTTGCATGGAACAGTTTTTTTTTCGCGATTTCCGAGTTCCCATAAAGAAAGTGGTTCAGTTTGATGGTGTGATCATCCCCTTAAAAAACACCGTTAGCATATTAAGAAGAACCCTGTAGATGGGATGAAATGGGGAGATTTGATGGTTATAAAATGGCTATAATTTTTTTTATCATGCAATCGCAGCATTTTAAAAGTATAGACATATTTTCAAAGCTTTTAGTTCACTTGTTTGTTTTCTTTTTGTACGGATCCTGAAAACATTCTGCCTTGGCGAGTTTCAAAGCACAATCAGTTACCTCTACTCGTAAACATTCGCTCAAAGTTTAAAGCCAGAGTTTAAAAGCAAAGTATTCCAAACTTTATCAAAGTTGTGTACACTCGGTAGAAAAGCTAGGAAAGCCAAGTAGTTGATTTGTCTTGAAGCTTGTATATGAGCGCGGTGTTAAATGGAATAAAATAATGAAAACTCCATTGGCACTCTTTTATACTCGAATTTGGGCGGAAGGAGCCCTTTGGAACTTCTGTTTGGTTACCTACCGCTTTCGAGGGTTTTAATAATCGTGTAATATTTGTCAACTAACTCTGAAAATTTGATGTAGTTTTGGTCTAGTTTCTAAATGATTTCTTTTGTCTATCTTTCGTCCATTTTTCTGTACCCCGCCTCAATGTCACCTATTCAATTCAAATGAATCGTTTGACATGAAGACAAATAATTAGGAACTCAAAAACAGAAATACGGTAGTTACGAGAAAACAAAAAAAATTCGTAATACAGCGAAAAAGGGGTTGAAAAGATTTGTTTTTTCTACTAAATCAAGTGAGGTGGCGTTCGATAGGGTTTGTGTAGTAGAAAAAAAATCTTATACAAATTAAGTCGTTTAAAAAATGCTTCTATTGGCATTGGCGCTCATAGTCAAAAATAGGGCGCCCCTCTGTATTTTAAAATACTTCTATTGCTTCCCAGACAGTAGTCGTCGAGGTGACTAACAGATAAGGATTCCTATGTCGTGTTTTTGTGGGCGAACAGCTAGCATATTATCAATTGACACGTAATTTTGATCCTGTAACCTTCAATATGCGTCTACTTCATCGTATAAATGGGGTGATTCGTCCATCAAACTGAACAACTTTCACTATCGGATCATCATAAAAAGGTTGGTCTCAACGTTTTGAGTTGGAGTATATTTTTACGCATTGTTTCTAGCGAACTTGATAGTGTACCTTACAGAACATTATAAGAGGGGGTTAGAAGTGCAAAGTAGGCGTGGAACGTGTCGCCACAGGTTATGCAATGATTTGCATAACACCATAAGACGTTCGGCGAGGTGCGAGCGAGAGGGTATGAGTAATTGTTGCAGCGTGAGCGGGAAGACAAGTGGTGACAGCCGTCTCCGAAGCAAAAGCGTTACTTTGCATTTCTAACCCCTCTTATAATGTTCTGTGGTGTACCTAGTTTAGGCGTTCATGATTTTTGTTTGGTTAAAATTCGTTACAGTATCATTATATAGGTATGTAAGTATGTCATTTTATTATTGTCATTATAAGTCAGTGATGTCGTACAAAGCTTTGCATTGTCTCTTTTATGTTTTTGTGATAGCATTCTTGCGCTTTCTTATAACTTTTCTTTTTCTATAAATTTTCTACATCTTTGTTTTCAGTACATTTATGTCTCCCAAAAAATAAAATTCAAAGAATTACATTTACAATGTAACTGTATAAAAGATAAATTTATAAATGTGTCTAAACCCCGAAGCGAAAGACTATTTGAATAATTTCTTTTATAACCTTTTTTTCTTCCAATTTGAAATAAGGTAAATTGTTTTTTCATACGTGTCATCACGGTATTCGTATTACATTTGTTCCTGAGGGAAATCTTGTGGATTACGGAAATATAGGAACTTTATCTTTTAGCGGTATCGTAAGAATATATGAAAGTATTTACTTTGCGATATATTGAGTTAATCCACGTTGAACAAAACTTTTCCTTTAAGATAGAAATGTGAGTAAATAAAAATTACAGTTCATCTACTTTTCCATAGCGTAACGAGCAATCACCCGTCTAAAGAGTGACTGGGACAGTCGTTGCTCATCTTTGGTGACAAAAACCGAAAATAATAGGTAAATTTTTTTTGCGTTTTCGATATCGACTCCATAGTGAAAGTTGTTCAGTTTTATTGTCTAAAGCACCCCCTTTGATATGTTACGTATTTAATTTTACACCCTGTATAGTTATTTATGTTATATATATGTTATTTCTTATTTTATAGGTATTCATTTTATTATCTCATAATTAAGTAGATTTTTTAGACTCTTCTTCTTCTTTTAAAATTAGTATCGAAATCACCACATACACCAAATATAAATAGACAAATAAACACCAACTTCCCCTCTCAGTAGCTTTATGTATTATTTTTAAAGCACAGGATTCTTTTCCCTGTTTGTTCGGATTCCCAGCAACAAGATTAGTAGTCTCATTTCTTCCACCCACTTCCCAAACTTCCACAATATTTCTCAACAAACAATTCCATTTATTGCACCCACTTATACCAATAACATTTATTTACACCCTATTTCACGACCGTGAAGTTATTTGCGAAAATCTTGGATTAAACAGAAAAAAAGAAGCAGCAACTTAAATGCTGACGATTGTATAAGAGAATGGTCAAACCATCAAACTGAATAAACTCTATGGGGCCAATGTCGAAATCGTGAAAAATATGCTGGTCCATGCCAAACTTCAATTTTACTCGACCCATAATTATGTATGGAATATATGGACAAAAATAAACTATTTAGTTTTTTGAAGATTTGGCCAAAAACTCGACAACATATCACTGGATTCCATTATTCAGATATACTCACCTTCCTTATTTATTTTACATCTAAGTCCAAACACAACTTCCCTTATAAAGCCAACGCTTAACTTTTGACATAAATTTTTGTCATTCGCTTTCTCATTAAAGCCGGTAATGTAATTTCGAAGGGCGGCAGAAGCTTAACGAAATTGCTACTAGAGCCTCGCAATATGCGGCTCATTGTATGCTTCATCTCGTCAACTATATTATGTGAACTATGTTTATAGTATCCTATCTCCATGTTACGTAATTATTATGTTCGTTAGATTTAAGGAGCCGTAGAGTTTTAGTTTTTACTCATATGTACTAGTATTAACTTTGGAAATTGATGAGACGATGCTGTAGGCCTGATAACTCTATTTATTATTTTATCTTGCAGTTAGGTTTTTTTATTATTTTTACTGTGGGGTTTTTAACCATACGAATATGTCAGCCCCATCGTTTTAACACTAACTAAACAATACTATTATTATTATTATTTGGTTATAAGGGCTTGGTCAATGACCAAATAGCTACTGCGACCTAGATAGATCTATTGTAGCTGTCACCCTAGACCCAAAGGTCATTTCCTAGGCCCACGGACTTCATGAACCGTGTTATGCTTTTGGAGGGGAGGTCCTTAATGTCAGTAGGTGTTATTATGTATCCACCTAGACAATACTAACTAATAATAAAAAGGTACACCATTTTAGCGAAGCAGAGGAGGCTAAAATTGTGAAAAATCAGTCTACCTCTAAAATATTGAATTTTTAACAATCAAACAGTATCTTCTTTTGTTATTGGTTCAGGGGCTCATTCCACTGATAAGTGCTGGATCTTCTACTGTACCAAATACATCGCAATTCCAAGCTTCGTAACTGTACATTTAATTGTATTTAATTGCACTGTCATAAGTATGTGATAATGATAAGATCGTGATTACTGATCGGATTAGAAACACGGAACTGCGCTCCAGAACTGGCATAGCGGACGTGCGGCGCAAGACAGCTCAGCTAAAGTGGGACTGGGCCGGACATGTCCGTTGCATGCATTCGGAAAGATGGGCCAAAATCACCACAGACTGGGTTCCCCAGGATGGTCGCTGGCGTCGAGGCAGACCCAGAAAAAGGTGGAGAGACAACATGGTTGCCTTCATGGTTGAATCAGGGACACCTAAAAACCATATCGTAACTTATTTTTTGTTAATATCTTCAATGTACAGACAAACTTCTGTTACAGCTTTATAATAGTACTAGCTTTTGCCCGCGACTTCGTCTGCGTAGACATGTAATTTTGTCTAATGTCTCATCTAAGGTCATGAAGGTCATGGTCTGAACCAAGTCTAGGAATCCTGGCATGTAACATTAGAATGGCGATTAAGGAATGGGCTGATAAAAGACACAGGCTAGAATGCTCTGGCCTCTTGGGTCTGCAACACTGCAGGAAATTCATCAGCAATCTTCTTATTATCGTGTGAGCAAAGCCCTGGTGTCAGAGTATAACAGCAATATAACACCACGAATCCCACAGTTCATACTGAACAACAGCAGGAGCAAAGCTCGTGCCATCGTCGGAGCCCTCACCGGGTACTACGCAACAGGCACAATAAAGCTCACTCTAGATCCCGGTTGCCGAGCGTGTGGAGAGGAGGAGGAAACCATGGAACATTTGTACTGTGTGACTGCGATGTCTTGGTGGGTAAACGTATGTGACTCCTGAGAGATGGTTATTCATTAGTCATTACAGGTTTCTTACCCTAAACGCTATTGCCTCCCTCATTTTCCAAGTTTTTCAAGGATGAAGAAAATAATATGTAGGGTTCAATACAAAAGATACCATTGGGTCGAAGTGTTGCTGGCTTGCCATTTCCCATAATAAGATAAGAAAGTCATGAACTTAAGCTAAATCAAAATCAGAAAGTACCCCAAGTAATTCTGTAGGTATCAGATTTAAAAGTCATTCACTGGATCCATCACTTTAATTTTTCTACTGTTCGTCGTTTATTAGTTTTTTATTTATGTCGAGCAGCATAATAATCATCTTACGACCCACTGCGGGTCACAGACCTCCACTCACGTATAAACGTTAGAGGATACTCTACCACGCGGGCTACTGTAAAATGGTGAAGGCAAGAGCTAAAACGATAATATTCTAGGAAGCTAATGGTCAATTTGCTAAAACAGATTTTCAATTATGTAAGTAGCTACATTACCGACCTGTAGTGTTATATTATAAGGACCTTTTAGATACGTAGGTACCTTTTTATACGTTGTGGTAGTATGACGTTCTATAGTTAAGTTGCACAAGCCCTCAAAAATTCATAATTGAGACTGAAAATCAAACAAAACAAAAATTTGGCAAGAATTACTGCAACAAAATTCGTCCTTTCTGTAAAATAAGGTTTTCATTCCGTAGCATTGGCTCAGATTGGACTCAAACAATCAATATACTTACAACGATGTATTACAACGATAATATAATCAACTAAATTTGTAAGCTCCTGCTATAGCTAGGTTTTTGAAATAATAATTGTAGCTCACTTGCTTTAAAAAAACTCCCAACGCCATCTATTAAGATGAAAACAATACGACGATTAAATTTTTGAACACTTGATTTTTAATATTTGACGACCCGGTTGGTATTTAATTAATTGCTGGTCTTGATACAATCGTGTCATCTACATATTTGACCCGGTTGGTGTAATGGTTACCTCGCCGGACTGCCAAACCAGGGTCCTGGGTTCGAAACCCGGTTCGGTCATGGATGTTATAAATGTTTGTGCCGTTGTTGTATGGTTTCTATAATAAAAAGCCTATAGTGCTTGCTTGGAATCATAACAATGTTCCTGTAAGCGTTATTTATTTATTTAATTATTTTTCTAATTCAGCCGGTAAGTAACTATACAATCAAATCTGTAAGACCGAATATCTGAGATGTCTTGAGTGTGAATTGAGTATGGTACTTGCTTCAAAAAAACACGCAACGCCATCTATTAAGATGAAAACAATACTACGATAAAATTATGAACACTAACTTTAGAAAAGGTTAAAAGAAAGAGGATTTTTAGTATTTGCCGACCCGGTTGGTGTAATGGTTACCACGCCAGACTGCCAAGCCAGAGTCCTGGGTTCGAGTCCCGGTTCGGTCTTGGATGTTATATGTTTATGCCGTTATTGTATGGTTTCAACAATAAAAAGCCTATAATGCTTGCTTGGGATAATTAAAATAATGTTTGTGCCTGTGAGCGTTATTTATTTATTTTTCTCGCGTTCTCCGCTGGAGAATACGCTTGCCCGGTGTGGGGCCGATCTGCCCACGCCAAGCTGGTGGATACCGGAACTAAACAAAACGTGTCGGATTATAACTGGATGCTTGAAACCGACTCCAGTACAGTTGCTTTACCCACTGGCTGGCATAGCGCCCCCAGATGTAAGTAGGGCTGTGGCAGGTTCCTCAGAGAGAGAGATCCCATGCATGGCTTTATTCCTGCGCCGCAAAGGCTGCCAAGCCGACGCAGCTTTATGAAGTGTGTCGACCCCCTGAATACTGGCCCAGCGCAAGCAAGGTGTACACTATGGCGACAAAAAGTGTCCCTCCCAACTCCATTTGTGTCGCCGTCTGAGAGCCTCACGCCTAGACATGACTTGCCTTGGGCGACCTGGAAGTCTTTAAACCGACTTCGAACCCAGGTCGGTCGCAGTAAGGACAACATGGTCAGGTGGGGATACTCGGATGCGCAAAATGTGACTTGCTTGTGTGGAACTCCACAAACGATGGCCCATCTCACATCGTGCCCTGCGTGCCCTAACATCTGCACGCAGGAGGAGCTCATGACTGCTAGCGACGGTGCAGTATCGGTTGCCCGATTCTGGCAAGCTACTATTTAGCGACTTTGTTCAGAATTAGAAGTCGACACGATAAGAAGAAGATTATTTTTCCAATTCGCCCAGTACCTATACAATCAAATCTGTAAACCCGAATTTCTGAGACGTGTTGATGATAGAACCACAAACATAATATTAATATTAGTGAGATACCTGGTAGGATGGTAGGATTAAAATTAGAAAAAAGCCAAAATAAAACATCCTGCGCTAATATTAGATCTGATATGATCTCAGGATATTATTATGATTGAAGATCAGGCCCTTAACATATCAAGCCTAACTGCTTCTGTCTAATCCGGTGAAAAATGGATATAGTCGTTGAATGTATTTAAAAAAAAATAAAAAAAACATTCTCGACCAAGAATCGAACCTCCACCTCATGCACGAAAATCTAACCATATACCAAATATACTACACAGCTGTTGTCAAAACTGTTGAAAAAAGTAAATACTATTTTTATCACTGCAATCTACACAAATGCATCAAATTGGCGCTAGTGAGCATAGAAAAAAAACGTGGTACATGTTTCAGCATGATAAAACATTGTAATTTATCCCACAGGAACCCATTGCTAGGATAAAAAGTATCCTATATCTTAATCCTGAACACATTCTATCTGCGTGCCAAATTTCATCAAAATCCATTCAGCCGTTTATGCGTGATTGCGCCACAAACATACAACATTACAACTTTACAAACATCGTCAAAAACTTTCACGTTTATAATATTAGTGAGATTATTAGTTCTTCTTCGTGATGGCATTTTTCATTATTGAAAACAGTCAAGTGTACTGGCAGATACAAAATTATTTTTAAGTATGATTATCACTGAACGGAACGCGTCGGGGCGCATTATATATATATTACTTTATTTTTTATATATTTAACTTAATATGCTGACACTTTTTTAAGAGGATGATCAGACCATCAAACAGCTTTCTCTATGGGACTGTCATCGATATCGCGAAAACAAATCTTCTCCCCATACATTTTGTAGAGTAGGATTGCAGTTTTGTATGGAACAGTTGATTTTTTTTCGTGATTTTGACTTTGGTCCCATACAGAAAGTTGTTCAGTATGATGGTCTGATCATACCCTTAAAAAACTGTCTGCATATAAGAAGGACCATATACATCTTCCAATCCGGTCAGATGCGCGCGAAATCGGTGACGGCCGCATTCCACTGCAACGTCGCCTGGTCAGCACTCGCTGTCAATTTGCGTACATCTGAAACAACGGCTGAGGCGCACGTATGCGCCTGGATTCCAGCGAATAATTTCGTCCGGAAGGACGCAGTCAGCTATTGCCGAATGTTACATTAATTTATGTAAAGCTCATATCAAGCGACAGTCCGTAGGGATGTGGCAGGTTCCTCAGAGAGAGCCCAAATGGTGGACGACACACGACACGGACGGACTACAAACTTTGAGTCAAGATAACTTTAGAACTAAACATTTAAAAGGAAATCACAGATATTGGTTTCTAGATTGTTTTAAAACCATTCATTTTTTACTTTAATTACTAAATGTTCAAACTAAGCTTCGTTTTGTATGGAGCGCCGTAGAAAAATGCGCAAAATGCACGGCGGCACATCGCATCGGCGGCATAAAAAACCGACCCTTATTAATTTGTTAGAGTTGTTCGTTTGTATTTTAGTAATAATTTACGGTATTTCAAAATAGTTCCTTACCTGTCTTATAATTGCTTTAAAATATTAGCTATTATCCAGTCTTGCGTAACTGTGTGATTACACCGTAAATAAAAAACATTCCGAATTAAAAATCGAGTTTTAGACATCTTTCGGCTGCTGATTTGAAATCATGATTATATTCTCTTTGTTTGAAATTGGCGTGCAGTTTTTTTTAAATAATTACTCCTGCTTTGTTTGCACTGTAATTCTACAAAATGTCAAGAAATTTGTAATTCGAATCTTGTTTTCTTGTGGCCAGTACTAAGGTTTTTTTTTGTTATGCAAAGGTTTTCTCCATGAAGTTTGAAAGATTTTATAGCCAAAAAGAAAAACAATGTTATACCGGTGCAGTCATCAGCACTGGACAATGATAAAATTTATAATTATTGGTATTTATTTTGTAATTTATTGTTATTTTCGTTATTAATAAATCAAACAGTCTTCAGAATTAGCTTACTTTATTACAAGTCTTTTAATTTTAATTAGTGTTACTTAGATGAAATTGAAATGGTACCGTACATTGGTTGCACTTGCGGTTATATGTTTATATCTCCGGCTCCCGTCAACGTAGCGAGATAAATTATATACCAGATTTTAAGTCAGATCATAAGCTATCAAACAAAAAAAGTTTCATCAAAATCGGTTCAGTAGTTCTTGCGTGATACTCGTTCAAACAAACAAACAAACAAACAAATAAACAAACAAACAAACACACAAACAAACAGACAGACAAAAAATCCAAAAATTGGTGAAATGGAATCAGGGACACCTAAAAACCATATCGTAACTTTTTTTTTGTTAATATCTTCAATGTACAGACAAACGTTCTGCTACAGTTTTATAATAGTTTAGAATATAGATAGATGTATGTATTTATGTATTTGTTGTATTCACTTCTTTTTCACCTATAATTTTGTTTTTTATAACATTTGTTATATTTCCTCTACCCTAAGGTTGTCTGGAAGAAATTGCTTTTTAGCGATAAGACCGCCTTATTTGTACCATATTCAGTTTATGTTTCCTATTGTGCATTGTATTTTCTTTTGGTGTAAATAAAGTATATTTCATTCATTCATTAAAATCTGTCAATCGCATTGCAAGGCCAGGGAGTTATGTGTACTATGGTGTTAGAAGTTACTCCTTCTGTCGAGTCGATGCCAATTTTAAGCTTAAGTCGAAGGCATGCCGTTAACATTGACTTGTCGTCGTGGTGGAGATATTTGCTTGCTGCTTGTCCAGAGTGGACGTAGGTATAGGGAAGTTCAGTACGTCATTCAGGGAGGTTCTCTTTACGTGGAAATCGCTGTTAGTTAAGCATGGATCGGATAGATAAATATGTTGTTGTTGAATAATGGGTTGTTTAGGAATATTTTTGTGTATGAACAGTAGCTTGAAACTGTCTTGTAGTGTAGGTCTGCCAGGTTGCAAATTTACTAGTTCTGTTGACAGAACTGAAAGAATTTTAATTTAGATTTAGAATTTTAATTTTATTTACTAGCCTTAGCCCGCGACTTTGTCCGCACAAATTATATACCAGATTTTATGTCAGATCATAAGCTATCACACAAAAAAATTTCGGTTCGGTTCGGTTCAGTAGTTTTTGCGTGATGCTCGATCATACAAACAAAAAAACAAACTTCTTTTTTTTTTTAACTTACAGTGTTATAATAGAATAGATGTATTTATTACATTGATTTTATTATTCTAAGAAAGATTAACAGTATTGATTACATACTAAAAACATTCTTAAATATCTGTTAGCTAATTACAAATCTAAAAGACTATTAAAGTCAATAAAATGAAAATCTGCCAGTTTGAGATCTAGAAGAAGGTAATTATATTGTTGGGTTGTTTGAAGTTGATTTATTGCATTGATTAAAAAAAAAAAGATTATTAAATTCGTAATCTCCAAAAAGAATACCGTAGCACCATCGATCGAAGCAACTACACCAATGTATGAATACGGATGAAAAAAAAAAGTTGAAATGGTGTCAGCATATCATGTATTTGTGCATGTGAAGCTTCACGGTCAGTTACTCCAAAGCTATCTAACCTTTGATAGAGAGCAGTAAATATGAAATAAAAAAAAAAAAAAACTTATTATTTTAAACACTTGATTGCTGTTCCACAAAGCTTCGTCTTTCTCTACTTCGAATCAAATCGAAATCAATTATAATGTACAGTAAGAATCATTTATTATATTCTAAATAAACAAATTGATATTAATTAACAGTACAAATGTATAGCCACAAATCCATAATAAAACTGAAATATCCTAAAACTAAAATATAACTAGACTAAACAAAGCTAAAACAAATATTACAATGTACAGTTGTAATATTTGTTTTAGCTTTGTATCGATAATAATTAGGTAAGTCCATCAACAAAAATTCTTTGGTTATTTTCTTTCAAATTAGTAGTACAATAGACACCCTAATGCTTAGAATAAAAGGTATATTTCTCTATAAATCCATCGTAATCCCTCACACTTTCAATAATTAAAGTAATTAAACTTCAAAAAGAGCAAAATACTCTGTGAAAATACTTCTCTCGCCTGCTCGTTTATCTAAAATTTACTTCTAATTACAAACCCTACCCTGTTCTAGTTTACGATTCTTGGAAATGCTTACTTTGGGATATTTAAATGTGAATGTTACTGATTCCTGTTATTATTTAACGTATTTGCAGAACGGTTTTGTGTTGAGTCATCCATTCTGTGTCTATTATCATTATTCATTACAAATAATAAAATTGTAAACTTGGCGTGGATGTACATTGAGGATATTTGCTAAAATATCAATGGAGCGTTGCATAATGGAATACATTGAGTTCATTTAGAATTCTTGTCTGTTTGTATGTTTATCCGTTTGTCGTGCAACTAAATCAGTTTTCAAGGTTCTCCTGAAAACTACTCAAATGATTTGGATGTCATATAAAAGTCATTTAAGCTGCAATTATAGCGCAAATCAGTCATAAGCCAGTCGCGTCGGTGATAGTTACGTGACTAATTAGCAACTTTTGTTACGCTTACTATGACTTTTATGTAACTGAAACATTGAATAAAATGGATCCAAATCGCGTTATATAAACGTGGTCATTACGTTTTTGTGACTTCTGTTGGGTGCCGAAATGCTGAATAAGTTGCGTTGCGGCGACCACTCACAGAACATGCATAAGCAATGACCCTAATCTGTCGTGGAACAAATGTTATCAAAGAAGATAAGAAAAGTATGAAATATGAAAAATCAACTAAAAACTAATAAAAATCTAAAGTTTACATAAAATGTGACAAACATTTTCAATGTGTGAATACTTTGGTCTGTTATAAATGGGTATTTAAGTAGGCAAGCGTGGGCTGTAAATAAAAAACAATAATTATCCACCGAGTAATACGTTTGAATGCCTCTTACAAGAGTTCGTTCGTGGGACAAGACATAGCAATTCAGTAATTTTTTTGCAAAAATTTCATGAAACGACGGTGTGAGACACATAATAATGTGACTTGGCTTGTGTTCAAGAACAAGTTCACATACTTGATTTGGTTATATCACAGGTGATTTAATTCCAGTCAGGATCAGACTCGTACCAATGAATTTGTAGGTAAGGCAATGTGTGTAGGAGTATTTGTAGGTTTCATTTGTAGCACTACTGGGTTTTTGGTGAATGAAAATCGTGAGAAAACCTTTTGCTTTTTTCTGACATATATGGTTGCTTTAGACCATCAAACTGAACAACTTTCACTATGGAGCCAACATTGTAATCGCGAAAAAAAAGTCAACTATTCCATACAAAAGTACAAACATAACTCGACCGAAATATCTATGATACAGCTGTTTTTTTCGCGATTTCGATATTGGTCCCATAGAGAAAGTTGTTCAGGTTGGTCTAAAGCTACCCTTTAAGGCTGTAACAGAATTTTTTTACACCTTGTATGTATTCACTGTGTATTTTAAAAGTCATAACATAACAGGCTAACAACCTAGCACACTGGACAGAGTAAAGACATGAAATAACTAAATATACTCTGAATATATGCTATAATTATTCAAAATATAAATCTTGGTGTGCAAATACAGACTATTTATTTTATTCGACAAGCCTTTTGAGGAATATGACCATAACATGCTTGGTGCTGAAAAGCATCAGTAAGACTAAGATGTAATTGGAACAAGACCTAGAAAGATTGTAAAATGGGGAGGAGATTTATGCCCTACCCTGATGATGGCTTATAATTAAGTTTGTCTGTACAGTATAGAATATTGAAAGTGTTCCACTACGCTTTCCATACAATAAATATCCTTCCCTCTACAATATACAGGGTGACTTTTAATAGGTCTGTATGGCTTAAAGGGGACAGAGTACAGCCCATTAGAAGTCTAAAACTGTATGGAACCCCTGGTCGAAAATCACTGGTTTCGGAAATAATGGACACTAACTTTTTTTCGAAAATTACCAAAATTTAAGGTAAAAGCATAAAAATAAAAATAAATACTTATTGCATGCATTTTTTTTTACGTTTTCTGTTTACTGGATAAATTATTCATAAACTAAAAACAAAAAAATCTCATAAGTTACTTCAAATTTTAAAGTTATGAGAGCTAAAAGTCGTAACATTACAAAAAAAAAATACTTTATGCTTTTACCTTAAATTTTGGTAATTTTCGAAAAAAAGTTAAAGTGTCCATTATTTCCGAAACCAGTGATTTTCGACCAGGGGTTCCATACAGTTTTAGACTTCTAATGGGCTGTACTCTTTCCCCATTAAGCCATACAGACCTATTAAAAGTCACCCTGTATATAACTCCCTACATCCTGACTCATTTCGCTGCAACTGTTAACTTGCGCCACACGTTAACCCTTGGTAGATTTTCGCGGGCCAGTGCTCAAAGGGCGGCATCATTAGGGGCTCGCCTCGCCTCGTCTCGACTCGTCTTGCCTCTCGCCTCGCCACGTCCCGACCGGATGTAGAGTATGTCTACTTGCTGTATGAAAGCAACTATGTTGCTGTAGACTAGAAAGTGGATATGGTGTTGTGGATATGGTGGATATGGTGGCACATCTATCCATGCAGTCCGGCTGTGGAACTCTCTCCCATTTAATATAAGAGACTGTCAAACAATTGCTTCATTTAAAAAACAAGTCAAAGATCACTATCTCTCTCTTCAATAAACTAGTATATTTATTTATTTATCATACCGTATATATTTGTATGTATGTATGTAAGTATACATATACCTGTATCTTTATATAATATATATTTATTAGTCTTAAATACCTACTGTTTTATTAGTTAAATGTGCACTCTATGCCTGCCTCACTTTCTATGCTCTCTCTCTGTCTCGGGTTTGCTGGAAGAAATCTCTTTAGAGATCAGCTCGCCCTTTGCAATTGTCTATTATGTTGTGTTCATGTATATTTCCGTGTGTACAATAAAGAGTTAAATTAAAAAAAAATTGTTTCTATCTACAAGATGCAACAAATTACCTTGGTAATATTTAAAGGGGATGTTTAGACCATCAAACTGAAAAACGTTGACTATCGAGCCAAATTCGAAATCGCGAATAATAAATCTGCTATTTCATACAAAACTGCAGTGTCAGTAGATTAGGTACAGTTTTGTATGAAACAGCAGATTTTATATGACTTTGTCTTCATTGTTAAAATTGTACTAAATACTACTATTAAAGTTTTTGATATTGGTTCTTTAGAGAAAGTTGTTTAGTTTGGCGGTTTGATCATCCCCTTAAAAAAGTGCCAGCATATTAAAAAGGACCTTGTATAATACCTATCAATAATTGTATCTCTTTTTGGAAGCACAAAAACATTCGAGGATGTTATTCAATAAAGGAGAGGACGAGGAGCATTCTCAACCACGTTGGCACAGTATAAGAAAAAGTATCTATTATACTACATACAGTACGGACACTCTCTTCCTCCCTCCAACTTTTTACCTCACCCGGCAGTTACCTAAGAAGAAGACTTAAGGTTCAATTACTTTGGTTTCGCATGTGCTGACGTCATCTTCTCAATTTAATTTTTTTGTATGCAGTGTCCGGGCTGTGACGTTGGCTTTAGACAGTTCGAGGCTACCAATTCACAAATAAGATCAATAAGGTCTCTCTCTTTCACGGGTTTGATGGGAGAAATCTCTTTAGAGATAAGCTCGCCCTTTGTGTCGCCGTGTGTACAATAAAGTGTTAAAATAAAAAATAAAATAAATAAAAATTGTTTAAAAAACAATTACCATAGTAATAATGTTGAAATTATATCTAGTACTATTAAGTTTTGCTATAAGTTTAGAACTTTAATTGCCTGAGCTAACAAAGTTAAAGAAGCCTTAGGATAAGTTCGTAACAGAATGGTCGGAATCACATTTCAACGGGTTCAGACACTTAGATGATTGGTTTCTACCAAATTGACTTCAAGGTTAGCAGTTTTCAAGCATCTTCTTACAATGATTGGGGATTTATTTTCATTCCTCTTCTTTCATTATTTTAATTTAAGAGTATATGTGAAAAAATAGGATTCTTCAAAGCGTCATATATCATGAAGTACTAACAGTAGGAGTGTGATTAGCGGATATGTGTAAATTGAACATATAATTGAAGTTTACCAACAAGCCAAAGTAGCCTCCGTTTTTATTTATAAACGCTTGGAACTGCTAAACGGTGAATAATAGAAACACGAGACTTGATTTAAGAAAAGATATTGATATTTTACAAATTTTGATAAGAGCAGAATTAAACTTACATAAATAGTACAATCACCGTTAAATAAAGTTTGTTTTACACTTGCGTCGTTTCAGGCGCACGCGCCGCCCCATCTCTTTCTCTCGCATCAGGCAGTAATATAAGCTATCACACGCCCATTTCGCTTCAATTATTTTTCGACATAGGCCCTTAAGAGTTACGCTTTTGTCTGTAGGTGTTCGACAAGTTTTGAAAACTTTGGATAATTCACTGGCTATGGTCTGACCATAAGGGCTCTACCAAGTCCCTTCCGCTGTGCCATTCCATCAAATACTTTCGCGGTGGTCACTCGAATTATTTGCACCAGACGTAAATTATGCACATACGGTAAAATATCCAGAGCTCTATCGCACGCAATAAGTGGTTACAGCACTTGTGGTCAGACTATAGTTTTAGCTATCATATGGCTCCGATTAGGAATAGACTACTGTTTCAGTGGGTACTAGAATAAGAGACTATAATAGGACAGGCTGCTGGCGACTTACCACCTTTTAACATGTCATTCAGTCCTAAAAACTTCAATACGCTGAAAAGGGGCGTTTATAATTTGTATTCAAGTTTCTCATACCCCCAAAGGGGATTCAGTTGTGAGCTTGTGAATGTATGTAACTTAATAAAAACTGATCAAGAGATTATTTACCTATTTGTATAGCAGAGCGGAAGGGACTTGGTACAGCCCTTATGGTCAGACCATAGCCAGTGAATTATCCAAAGTTTTCAAAACTTGTCGAACACCTACAGACAAAAGTGTAACTCTTAAGGGCCTATGTCGAAAAATAATTAAAGCGAAATGGGCGTGTGATAGCTAATATTACTGCCTGAAGCGAGAGAAAGAGATGGGGCGGCGCGTGCGCCTGAAACGACGCAAGTGTAAAACAAACTTTATTTAATTGTGATTGTACTATTTATGTAAGTTCAATTCTGCTCCTATCAAAATTTGTAAAATATCAATCTCTTTTCTTAAATCAAGTCTCGTGTTTCTATTATTCACCGTTTAGCAGTTCCAAGCGTTTATAAATAAAAACGGAGGCTACTTTGGCTTGTTGGTAAACTTCATTTATATGTTCAATTACTACCATAAAACATAGTAGGTATACAGGGAGTTAACAAACAGGAAATACAATAGGTAAAAAATAGGCAGTCTTATCGCTAAAAAGCTATTAGAAAGGAAAAGAATAAGAAGATAAACATAAAAAAACATGCAAAAATTCTAATTTTAATAACCCCGAAGGCATTTTCCCTGAAAAGAAACTTCTAACGAAACATCAAAAGGACAAAGTAGAAAAGACAAATGATTTCTGTAAAATCCTATTAACTTCGAACCTCTTTTACTTATTTGGGGTTTAAGAAAAAAAGTGAAACATTTCGTTGTAGAAGCGAGCCGACGGAACGTGAAAACAGAGAGTTAACTTAGTTTCAACCGTGACCCTTCAAACAAATTTATCGCTAGGGTTGCCACTACAGCTGTAATAACAACGAATTACCAATTAGTTCAACTAACTCATCTTTATGATAACGAGAAGAAACTATTCGCGAACCTAGAAAAACAACATTGATAGGTACTATTAAAGTCTGTTACCAAAATAAAAACGGAAAAGTTTATTGCAAAAATTACTGAATTGAAATTTTAATACGGTTTGGATAGTAAGTAAAAAAATAAGTTTTGTAACTTTAAAACCGTGGACTATTCATTCATTCATTTGAACACTTTAATTTAAAAAAAAAATCATAAATTACGTAACAACGTGTGACGAAACCTGAGTTAGTGGCATACCCTGGGCAGTCTGCCCAAATAAGACCATCGCTGATAGGTTGATATTTCCACTACAGCATGAGTCATTGTTATGCGATATAGCTCATGCTGAAGAAGAAGATTTAACAAACTTATATAAACAGAAAAGTATGTATTCTATGGGTTTGTTGCAACATTGTACTGTTACAGGATATAAATTTCTTTTTTAACCTACCTTGTTCCACTGCTGGGCAAATGTCTTCCCCAAACACTTCCATATATCTCTATCCAAAGCGGTATCCCTCCATTTGTTGCAATAGGCATCTAACTCATCGCGCCACTTTTTCCGGGGTCTGCTTCGACCTCGATGGTAGTCATTAGGCACCCATTGAGTGGCGATTTATGCCCACCGCTCGGTGTGCATTCGGCAAACATGCCCTGCCCAGTTCCACTATAGTTTCGCAGATTTCTCACCTACATCAACTATTTGAGTTTTGGGCGCAGTGTTGTGTTCCGGATACGGTCCGTCCTTTTCACACCTAGTATACTACGCTCCATCATAGCTCTCTGACAAACCTGTAGCTTGGACTTTTGAACCTTCGTTAATGACCAGGTTTGGGCACCGTAGGTTAGGTTACATGATATAAATAAACAAATAAATTAATAAATATCAGTGCTGCCTAACTATCGATAGTTTGGCTATTGCCCTTATATTTGTCCCGTGAATAATAGTAGCAATATCGATAGTATCGATGGTACCGGTAGTATTAATATCTCTATCGATAGTATTGAGATCTAATTTTGTATCGATACTATTATTGTATCAATTTGTCTTAAAAAAGAACTATTGATATCGATATTGTTACTATTTTTCAAGGTAACGATAGTATCGATAGACAATCGATAGTCTCACTATTGTAAGGCAACACTAACCTTTCTAAAACATTTAACGATCTATATCGAATCTACTTCTACAAATATAATTATGGAATATGTTTTCATAAATAATGGATTTTTTGATTGGAATGGATTTTATGAATTGAATTGCATATTTTATTTACAAAAGTTACACTGGCAACTCTGACCCCGCCCGCTTTGAAGTACCTACTTGCCATTATGGAAATTGTATGAAACTCTCTCAGATTATTATGAAATTTAAAATTTCCTCTCGCGCCGTCTCAATGGATGATGTTTTTCTCTACCTATTGCAATGACGAAGTATATTTGGACATTGTACTTAAATAGATTATAGCTTTATTGGTGTAATTTAAATAACTTACAGATAAATGACAAAATAATAGCGTATTATTAAAATAATTAGAGACAATTTACGATATAATTAAAGGCCTATTGTTATAATATTGGAGTAATTATTATAGCGGTAATCACAAAAATAACTTTAATAACATTTTTTGAATGTTATTAGGTACGTTATTACTTTGGTACCTACTGAACTGACCCTCGATCTGTTTTCATAGGTACATCTTTTCCTATAGTATTTTGTTGTGTAGTACGCGTATTTATGTATGATGTATGTGTGTATATATATATATATATATATATATATATATATATTTATATGAGTATGTATATTATATATGTATTTATAATAGGTTTATTTTGTATATTTACTTTTTGTTTTTACTAATAACTGCTGATTTTTGATATTTTTTTCTGGAAACACCGCCTACCTTTCTTCTTTTCACCGTTTCCTCTACCCTAAGGTTGTCTGGAAGAAATCGCTTCTTAGCGATAAGACCGCCTTATTTTGTGCCTCTTGTATTTTATTTCTGTATTTTACTGTTTATGTTTTTGGTGTAAAATAAAGTATATTTGGTTTGGTTGGTTTGGTTTGATGATGATGATGATGGATTCCCTGTACTGCAAATCTTTATAAAAACCTAACTAACCTTTTTATTCCCAACCAGTACAAGGATTAGCTACTGAATACAGGGTGTAAGTGAAAGCCTGGCAAATACTGAATATTACTGAAACAGTGAATTCAGACCATCAAATGGAGACACCGTCAGGGAAAGCGAAAAAAAATCTGCTGCTCCATACAAAACAGCTGTGCCTACTTGACTCTGATGTATGAAACTTTTCAGGTTTCCTGAGGGTTGCTCCATAGTGAAAGTTGTTCAGTTTGGTGGTCTGAATTCAACGTTTCAGTATTTCCCCTTATACCCTGTACTATACATTATGTTAAACGGGGTGATTCAGACAATCAAACTAAACAACTTTCATTGCGGAGCCAACAGCAAAATCACAAAAAAAAATCTACTATTCCATAAATTTGGGTCGAATAGACGTTGACATTTTCTATGGAACACCGTATATTATTTTCACGATTTTGATGTTGGGTCTATTGTGAAAATTGTTCGGTTTGATAGTCTGAAGCATCCCTTAAAATATTAAACGTGTTTAATTTTACACCGGTTTTCTTTTTGTGGTTTTTTTTCTGCTAGTGAAAATCTAATATTCTGGATGGAATTGCGGTTATTTGGAAAATCGCTGACTTTATCACCCCTTCATCAAAATTCCCCAAACAGTCAATAAATTGGTCGCAATCAGGAACAAAGTTCTAAGCAAGCAATCTTACAAAAACAAAGGAATTATTTATCGAAAAAGCTGTAAGTAATTCCTCTCAATAACATTCCCATAAACCGTGTTATTTCAAAGTTTAAGCGCTGATTCAGATTGTGAAACTACGCAGACTACGAAGACTACGAAAGTGTTCCTTAGCCCATACAATAATAAATAGTACGATGGGCGACAAAGCATCGCTCGGCGTCTTTCGGTTTTTCTCAGTGATGACTCATGATTTCTCAGTGATTGATCCAATCTAATATAAACTTGAAAACGAAAACATTATCGGTTGCAATTGTATCTTCGTTGCCGTATGCCGTTATAAGTAGTAATTAGCGATAAGACCGCCTGTTTTTGTGCCTTTTTTATTTCCTGATTGTTTGCTCTCTGTATACTCTGTTTTTTTTTTTGGTGTCAAATAAAGTATAATTGATTGATTGATACAGGGTGTAACGAAACACCCTAGTAATACTTAAGGGGATGCTTCCGACCATCAAACTGAAAAACTTTCACTTTGGAGCCAACTTCGAAACCATGAAAAAAAAACAGCTGTTTCATTCAAAACTCGACTCAAATGTATGGGATAGTTGATTTTTTTTCGTGATTTGGAAGTTGGCTCAATAGTTAAACTTGTTCAGTTTGATGGTCTGTAGGCCTAGCCTGCCACCCCCGAGAAAACGATAAAAATTGAGATGTGCCCCCATCTTTATTATTTTACGTAGACCAGAAAGAGCGGACATGACGTTTTTCTCGTTTAAACGCTTCGTCGTGGGTGGCATGCTAGCCGTGCTGAAGCACCCCCTTAAGTATTGCTTGGGTGCTCTGTATACAAGAATTACTCACTTAAAGTATTAAGATATCTATAATATGTTTTGGATTCCCCGGTGGGAAAAAAAAGATAAATTTGTATATTTATCCGACTAAGGACCGTTGGACCTGACCGGTCCGCAGGTAGACCACGTTGCCTATCGAAAAATTCTTCCTTTTCATTGGAGGAACCTTCCACTTCGTTTCTACATACAACTATTTAAAAAATCGGTCAAGTGCGAGTTGGGCTACTCGCGCATCGAGGGTTCCGTACCACTACACAATAATATATTTGATTACAAAAAAATGTTTTTTCCAGGACCCTTTAGCGCAAGATCAACTCACACTTGACAAGTTTTTATTATTATTTGTTATGTAACTGTTAATGTACTATAATCACACCAAATTACACGCTTGTATGTATGTATTACCGTGTTTACGATAGAGTGTGATTCTTCACACTCTATCAAAAAACATTGATAAAAACGTGTCTTGAATGAGGCTATGAGGACCACCCTTAATTTTTAACTTTTTTTTTATGATACAGTATATTCTGTGAAAATTAAAATTACATAATTACGGTTCAGAAGATACACCCTTCTGAAGCTAGGACGGACGGACGGACAGCCTGGCGTAGGCTTATGAATAGGGTCCCGTGTTCGTCCTTTGGGTAAGGAACCCAAAAGTGGTCGCGAGCTGTAGCAGACTTTCTGACGACCCCGAAATATGGTCGCAAGTTTTACACGTCTTATGAAAAAAAAGTGGCGGCGGCGTAGCGCAAGAACAAATTCAACTCAATTATTCCCTAATAATAAAAGTTACAACTTCTAACCACTTGTGTCCCCAAAGGCCAATATCCCGGTGCGACCGGAGAAGGGGAATGTATAAATAAATCAATCGTCCCGGAACGATTTACGAGCACCTACAAGTTTTGGTAACATTACCCCGGACTAGACACGCTGACCGGGCTAGATTATAGCTAAGAACTGGATTAAACATACATGAACTAAAAACCAAAATTATTTACAGGGCGGTCAGCAATTTTACTACAACTACCATTTAGTTGTAGCACCATTGAAATAATGTATGCTAAAACACTGCCCAAGAGCCTTGGACGTCCAAGCCAAGAGCGTGTCGGGCACGTCTGTCATAGGCATTATTATATGATTGTTTAACTATTTTTTGTTTATGTATAATGTATATGTATTAAACTTGGTTCAGAAAAGAGTTTTTATATTCATAAAAGTAAAACAAACTTAGTTCAAAACAAGGTTTTTATTTCTGAAACTGATTTACGCCACAGCATCCGTTAATAATTTCATTGCAAATCAGATAAAATATTTCAAAATAGAAGAAGCATTAAAATGGTACATTAGACATATCCATCAACACCTCACTCGATCGGGTAGGTAAAATATTTGTTTGCTGCAACTGCATCTTTAAAATGATACTGGGTGTAGTAGGTTACACATCGCACTAACAGCAAAGTTTATGGAAGAAAATTAATGTACGAGATATTTTTCCGTCTTCAAAGCCCCCGTATTTACAAACCCAGTCTCACCTGTTCCAACCTGTTATTTACAACAACAATACCTCGAACATGTTCTAACACTGTACTTTACCTACGATCACAATATTAATCTGGGACATGCGCACAAAGCCCCGGGCCCTGATAAATCCGAGCCTGCATATTCATGAGGAACAAAACAACCAAGATATTACGAACAATGCCACCTCCTGGCTACGCGCTTTGTACCTGCACTCTAATGCGGAATACAGGGATTACTGAACGGCAACTCAGAACTAACGCGGAAGTGAGCCTTCACACGCGAATAGATGAATAAGTAATGTGCTAAATATCATGTAATGGCTTTGAACCCTACACACCTATACGCATACATGCTTATTATCTATGCACATCCTTTTAAAATAATGAAGAATGAACGAACGAACAAAAGAACTGAACAACTATCTGTAACGGATTAAAATCGAAATCGCGAAATCAATTTGAGGTTTATTTATTATTTTATTTTAACACTTTATTGTACACACGGAAATATACATGAAAACAACATAATAGTCAATTACAAAGGGCGAGCTTATGTTTGCTTAGGTTTGTGTTTGATGTTGTTTGATTTTTGTTTGTTGTTTGGTGTTTGGTGTTCCCTACAAACCTCCTAAGTTACTCGACCCGAATGTATGGGGTGGTTGATTTTTTTTGCGATTTCGATATTAACACGTTCTGGGGCGGTGAACGAGACACAATAGAACTTTTATTGTTATCACTGCTATAGCCGTTCACTGTCCCGGAACGTGTTAAGTCCCGTAGAATCTAAGGGGCTAATGGCATAAAATTTTTAGATCTAGTCAATTACCAGAACTTACAAATTTCATTGCAAATATTAAAAAGTAAATGTGAAACCTGAAATCGAATTGCTTAATATTGGCTCAATATGACAATTAGGGTCGTGATTTTATGCATGAAGCACGAAATATCAAGGACATAATTTGAAGTCCATTTAAAATGAGCCTGAAAATAAATTTTTCTAAATGGACCTTTCGCATTTATGTATTTTGTAACATGGACTACGGATTCTAGGCGCAAATACTGGATATTGTGAGAGAAGATAAAATAGGTTCATTAATATTTTTATTAAAAATGTCCAGCTTTATTTTTATTGTTTTGAGGGATAACTCCCGTTATTATGCCTTTAATATGCCAGTAGATTCTTAGAGAGCATAAATTCCGTGTGCAAAATAGTTACTCTTATTGTAATTCATGGTTTTCTTGACTGCAACGACTACTTAATTACAAAAGCAGTCAGGTAAACGAATGATAATTATTAATATTTAAACGTATGACGATGATGATGATCTCGACTACGGCAACTGCAAATCTTTATACAGGGTCCAACTTAATTATGCTGACAGATTTTTAAGGGGATGACCAGGCCATCAAACTGAACAACTTTATCTATGGGACCAACGTCGAAAGCGCGAAAAAAAAACAGCTGTTTCATACATTTGGCAGGAGTGGGTTTGAAGTTTTGCATTGATTTTGATGTTGGTGTCATAGAGAAAGTTGTTCAGTTTGACGGTCTGATCGTTCCCTAAAAAAGGTGTCAGAATATTAAGAAGGACCCTGGAGAATAGCAGTCAGGTACGCAGGATATTCTGAAGTGCATATGTGTACGCGCTAAACACAGATGCACTCTCTCGTCCTTGCCCTCCTATGTGTGATGGAACGGGAGACTGATACGATAAGAGGTGGGGTCAGATGCAGTGGCTATAACCGGCAGCCACACGGTTTGGGCGTCAAAGATGTACTGTGCATAACGCCTGAAGAAATTAGTCGCATCTTACAACACCCGAGACTGGGTTGGTACTTTTCGAAGCTGGAGGCGACATGGCAAAATGTGGCGAATTTAAATGGTACACAGGCTGTTATCTTAAATCTGTAAATTGAACAGCTACTGAAGTACGGGATGAACATAGAAATTGCGAAAAAATAATTGGTTGTTCCATAGAAAATGTCAATCGGTACTCGACTTAAATGTATGAACTTTTTACAATGTCTGCCAGTATTAAATCAAACAACAAAACCGTTAATGTGGCGGGCATCCATTAATTACGTGAGTTGATTGTGGTGATTTTTTGAAACCCTTGGTGAGATGAGAAATTTTGCAATATTTCAGTAGAAAAAAATGTTTTACTTAATTAAACCGTCTTTTCTCGCTATTTTACACAGTACCTCGCTGAAAAAAAAAATTACGTGATATTTGCCCAGACCCCCCTCTCTCCCCCACTTGAGATTGTTTGAGATTCGGCTCGAACCCCTCCCCCCCTAAATACCTCCTAATATGCGCTTACCTTTACGACAATACTCGAAGGGGTTTTTGCTATTCCAAGCTAAATACTAACCGAAACACTTTATGCTCTGACTAAATACGATTATGCGCAAAGGCTTTTGTCCACATGTTCTGCAGTAAACAACTGTACCTACTCAAAGACCGTTAGAACACTAATACGTCTAATTTAGTGGCTCTTTGTTTTAACTCTATGTCCCACAAATGTCTTCTGCTTTGTAAAATTATTCTATTGTATTCTAATGTCAACTTGCAAACGTGTTTATAAACCACATTATGAAATAATTAACCAGCTAAATGTTAGAGATTGTCCTATTCATTCACGACTATATTCCTCAAAGGAGTAGTGTCTGAGTACTCTAATAATGGCATTATTTAGGTTTCTTCTTGATATGCAGATGATTTTTTATAGGAGTGATCAGACCATTAAACTAATCAACTTTCTCTAAGAAACCAACGTCCATAAGAGTAGCGAAAAGAAAATCCGATGTTCCATACAAAAATGAATATCAAATATTTGGAACAGACAACAGATTTTTTTCCGGGCTTACGATATTGGCCCGTTAGATATCAGTTGATTAGTTTGTAGGTCTGATCATCTCCTTAAAAACCGTCAGCATATTAAGAAGGACCCTAAAATTACAATATTCATATTTTGCAAGTTTCAAAATGTTGTGGGTACATGAATATCATGTGGTGTAGGTAGGATTTATTTCAATAAACTTAGTTGTTGTCTAGCACTCGTGGACGTTTCATTTACAATCACTACATGGTGTCAGGTGTGAATATAATACACAAAATATTAGTGACGGGAGTTTACGGGGAGTGAATAAAGTGAAAATATTCATATATTTCGAAGTTTTGTAAATAAAAAGTGTAAACTGAGAAAAATATGGAACACGCGCGGCCGCCATCGGAATTGAACATGGACGGCGGGCCGGTCAGCCGGGCTGACGCTTGGAAACGGTGGAGGCAACAATTCATGCTGTTTATGAAGGCATCCGGGGTGAAATCCGAGTCGCCAGGGGTACAAGCGAGCCTGCTGGTCAATCTGATAGGTCCCGAAGGTTTCGACATATACCAAACTTTCACTTTTGATAAAGAAACCGACTGTGATGACGTGGAGGTGACCTTGAAAAAATTTGATGATTATTTTGGCACGAAAGTGAACGTTACTTTGTTAAGATACAAATTTTTTACGCGGAATCAAGAGGAAGGAGAGACTATGCAGCAATATGTTACGGCGTTGCGCCTACTGAGCAGGAATTGCGGCTTTGATACTCTGAAAGAGGATTTAATCAAGGATCGTATCGTGTGTGGTGTACGAAGTGCGACGATCAGGGATCGGTTGCTAAGGTGTGATAATCTCGACCTAGATAAAGCCATAAAAATATGCCAAGCGGAGGAAATTTCACAAGAAAGTGGACGTGAATTAATCGGTCGTAGTGTAAGTAGCAGTGCGAGTGTGAGTGCGGGTCCCGTTCACGTGGACGCCGTGGAGCGGCGCTGGCACCGCGGCGGCGGCGCGCGCGGTGGCCGGCGCGGTGCGGCGGCGCCGCCGCGGCCGCCGATTCGTGGCTCCCGGCCGCCGCCGGCGCGCGCGCCTTCATGCTGCGCCTACTGCGGTAGCTGGAACTGTGTGGCTGGTCAATGTCCGGCGATGAACGTCACGTGCTTCGTGTGCGGTAAGAGAGGACACTTCGCCCGCGTATGTAAGTCCAGTTCAGTTAATAACTTTGAAAATGTGAAAAAAATTTACGAGATCGGACGAGACGATAACGAGTCTGAGTCGGATGAGTGCGAGTCGTTCTATGTGATGGTCGTGAGTGAACAAAGCAACAATGCCGACGAGTGGTACGAAACATTGTCGCGCGGCAATTTTTCAGAGAAATTTAAGTTAGATACCGGTGCGGACATAAATGTGCTATCGTATAAAAAATTTTCTCTTTTGGGATTGAGCAATGATGTAATTAAACATAGTAATATTAGATTAGAATCGTATGGTGGCGATTTAATACCGATAAAGGGTGTGTGTGTGTTGCAGTGGTCGCATAAAGATATTTTGTATGATTTAAAATTTGCCATAGCAGATATACGATGTCAAAGTGTGCTGGGACGTAAGTCGTGTGAAGAGTTAGGGCTGGTGAAACGCATACAGTCGATAAACCTCCCTAACTACGAAGATTTATTTAACGGTTTGGGTTGCCTTCCAGGTAAGTATCACATTGTTGTTGATAAGTCTGTTCAACCGGTAATATGTGCGTCTAGGAAAATTCCACTGGGTATACGTGATAGGTTAGCGGAAGAGTTAAAAAAATGGAAGATTTAGGGGTTATTCGAAAGGTCTCTCGCCCTACACTGTGGGTGCACCCGCTAGTGTTGGCAGCAAAAAAGAATAATGGTATCAGAGTGTGTTTAGATCCGCGTGAGTTGAACCGGGCGGTGCAGCGCGCACACTTCCAGCTGCCCACGGTGACGGAGCTGGCGGCGCGGCTGCACGGTGCGACACACTTCTCCGTGCTCGATGCCAATTCTGGGTTTTGGAATATACAGCTAGACGAAGAGAGCGCCGACTTGTGCACCTTCGCCACACCTTTCGGTCGCTACCAGTTCCTTCGCTTACCGTTCGGTATCAACTGCGCTTCCGAAGTCTTCCACGCAAAAATGCGGCAACTGCTGGAAGACCTAGACGGGACGGATAGCTTTATAGATGATATTATAGTATGGGGACGGACGAAGCAGGAGCACGATTCGAGGTTGAAGGCCTTACTAGAACGGGCGAAACAAATCAACATTAAATTTAACAAAGAAAAATGCAAGTTAGGGGTACAGGAGGTGGTTTATTTAGGACACGTTTTTGATAAAAAAGGAATGAGGCCAGATAGTAATAAAATTAAGGCGATCACCGAGATGCCCGAACCGAGTGATAGGAAAAGTCTGGAACGTTTTTTAGGGGCCGTCAACTATCTATCAAAGTTCATTCCAAATTATTCCGAGCATGCGCTTCCACTGACACATCTCTTGAGGAAAGAGAACGGGTGGCGGTGGGAGCAGAGTGAGCGAGGGGCTTTTGAGACGCTTAAGAAGTGTGTGTGCAGCGCGCCCGTGCTCGCGCTGTACGACGTGGCGCGGCCCGTGCTGCTGTCCGTGGACGCGTCTCGCGACGCGCTGGGCGCCGTGCTGATGCAGGACGGCCGCGTCGTCGAGTACGCCTCGCGCACCCTCACCGACACCCAGCGCCGGTATGCGCAGGTGGAAAAGGAACTACTAGCGATTGTATTTGCGTGCGAACGATTTCACCAGTATATTTTTGGAAAAGAGAAGATCACAGTAGAATCCGATCATAAGCCGTTAGAGAGCATTTTCAAAAAACCGCTGATGTCCGTCCCAGCACGCTTGCAGCGTATGATGTTAAGGATACAAGGTTACGACCTAATTGTTAGCTATAAGCCAGGCAAATATATGTACTTAGCTGATACTTTGTCTCGAGCGCCGCTGCCCGATTTATACAGCGAACGAATGAGTGATAGTGTTCTATATCAAGTACAAATGATAGTTAACAATTTACCAATATCATATAGTAAGTTAACATTAATAAAGAGAGAAACGAAAGGGGACACTGACTTTGCTAAATTATTAGAGTATATAAAAACAGAATGGCCTTCGCACAAATATGATGTTGTGGAAAGCTTAAGGACATACTGGTCTATAAAAGAACATTTATTTACCGTCGATGACGTAATATTCAAAGACGATTTGGTTGTCATTCCACCGAATTTAAGAAAACAAATGCTCGACGTTGTTCACGAGGGTCATCAGGGTATAGACCGGTGCAAACGGCGCGCGAGACAGGTATTGTATTGGCCTAATATGTCTCGCGATATAGAGCAGTATGTAAGACGTTGTGCTGTGTGCCAGGAGTGCTCAAATGCACCACCAAAAGAGCCAATGATTCCTATAAAAATACCGTCTTTACCATGGAAAAAGTTAGGATCCGATTTATTTGAGTACCAAAGAAAGCATTTCCTTCTCATCGTTGACTATTATTCAAATTATGTAGAAGTTGCAGAATTGAATAACATAACTTCGAGCGCGATAATACGAAGTATGAAGGAAATATTTTCTAGACACGGAATACCGGAAATCGTTATCAGCGATAACGGTAGACAGTACAGTAGCCGCGAGTTTAAATCGTTTGCTTCTGAATGGGGATTCGAACATGTGACGTCATCACCTAACTATCCACAAGCAAATGGTAAAAGTGAACGTGCCGTACAAACTATAAAAGCACTTCTTAGAAAATCAATGAGAAGCAATACAGATTTTCAATTAGCGCTACTAAATTACAGGAACACACCGAGAGATCATTTGAGCTCTCCTGCACAGCTTCTGATGGGTCGCAGATTGCGTTGTAAATTGCCAGTTAATCCACAGCTGTTAAAACCAGAGCCCATAGATCCAGCAGAATATTTAGTAATGTTAGAGAAACAAAAATATTCAAAGAATTGTTATGATAAGACATGTAAGCCCTTACCACAACTTAAGATGGGTGATGATGTGGTATGCATAGAAGGTAAAAAAAGAACCAGAGCAACTGTAGTAGACCGAGCGGATACTCCACGCTCGTATATTGTACAAAATAATAAAGGAGTCCGCTACAGACGCAATAGGCGTCAATTAGTCAAATGTGAAACAGAACTTAAGCATGAAATAGCTGATGACGACTTGTACCAGGAATGTGACGAGGATGTGGAACACCAAGGTGAGGAAATATGCAGTGGCACTTATGATCGAAGAGGTGTACTCATAGAGCCCGAAACAATCACCGACGTGCCCATATCGCCGCCACGTCCATTGACACGCAGTCGTGCCAAAAGATTTAATGTAAACATAGATTAGAATACCTGAAAAATGTTGTCATATAGGTATAACCTTACTTTTGTTTTTGAATTATTATATGTATGTATCATAACTTTCGTAATATGTAAAATTTCGGAAATAGGGAGTGGACCAATGTGTTGTCTTTTGAAAAGGGGACATGTTGTGGGTACATGAATATCATGTGGTGTAGGTAGGATTTATTTCAATAAACTTAGTTGTTGTCTAGCACTCGTGGACGTTTCATTTACAATCACTACACAAAACTTTACGGGATTGTTTCCTTTATTCAAGCAAGTTAGGTTTCAAGATTATTTGCTTCCGGACCAGTTTTTATCCTAACCTTCTTCAAACCATAGCTTGGCAAAGGCCTTTTCTCACGAATAAGCTCTCTCTCAGGATGCTGCCGCGGTTTTGCAGCACATCGACAATGTTCGCGCAGGCGCATATAGATGACTTCTATTAGAAAGCAGAATAGCATCCACGGATATTCTGAGGTTTAAGAATATTTCTGACTACCCCCTCGTATATTTGTGAACTAACATAGTTATAAGACAATTGTTACTAACACAATATGGATGAATAATCTGAAATAAATAATTTTTAATTTAATTTAATTTAATTTAAGGGTGAGAAGGAGTGTGCCATTTTACACGACGCGGGACCAGCGCAGATGGGCGTTGGTTTATTATGGTTTACTACTTAAATTATTTTCAAGCCACCGCAAAAGGCAAGCTAAAGCAAATACAAACATTATCTTAAAAACCCTCCACAAATATTCTATAAAAAAGTTAATAGAAAGAATTCCTTTATATTTTCCATCAGCATTTTCCTTCTTTCGGTCGAGACCCTATTAAATTCACTGAAAACAAATAGGATGTTAACCTCAGACTGTATTTAGGATTCTTTTTTATGTATTAACGTAAATTTTTTTCTGTTTATAAGGTATTTGATAAACAAAAATATAGTAAACTGTACACAATTAATAGTTACTAATAATAAGTGTCATACTAATTTAAAGCCTGTAGAACAGAATAGAACTTAGTTACCTTTTTATTTATTTACTTACAGCTTACATTAAAGGGCAAAGGCCTTCTCTTACCAACATAGACAGATAAGGTCAGCCTTTGATTTTTTTAGCTTATGGCTTATGTTATTGAAGAAATTGAGACCGTGTGTTTATAATATAATCACCGTATCACATGTTTCCTTGGCGTGGGTATTGAATGACATTGTAAAGCAATTAGATGTCCGTATGGGGTCTCAGTCCTTTTGCTATTTCTGTTTGTCAATAGGCTAAGGCTGAACTCACACCAAAATGGCAGCGGCTGGCAGTTTGACAGTCAAATTTTGGTAGCTAGATGGCTTGTAGGACCCGCCGCAGGCAGGCGACAATAAGATATATTTAAGTAATGTATATTAATTATAAAGTTGCAAATGCTGCGCAACTAGAACTGCGCTCCCGGCAGCAGCCATTTTGGTGTGAGTTGAGCCTAGCTGACACTTAGTTGGATCATGAAGACATACATAGCATTAAAATTAAATTAACCTACAACTCTTAATGCAGTTGATAGTAGTTATAATTATAACATTGTTTATAGCCCCACCGAAAAGAATTAAAATCGTGATTTTTTTGTTTTAAAAAACTGTAGTAATTACAAAAATCAACAATGTCAATTTTATCTAATAGACTAGGATACAGTCTGTAATAAATAAAATGTATTGCACCTCTCCAGTTTTTGACAAAAACCGATGGATCTGAACAAATACCGGACGGTAAACAATCTATCCAATATAATACATTTATCGAGTAGAGCAATATAATCTGTCTGTTTTCCAAGAAGTTCTAGGTATAACTTCAAGGAGTGTCCAAAGTACATTGTTATCGGAAGAATCTAATCCCGTTCGTAATTCGTAAGTTACTCTGCTATGCATTCGTGCCAAAATTCTATCAACAATTTACTCATAAAACTTTATCTCGTAATAATCTGATATTTAAGGCATCCACGAAAAGAAATGGGACGAATTATTTCTAAGTTAACAACTATATCCGTTGAGTTAAATAAAATTTATTAAATTAAAAGAAAAAAAAAATTGCATTTGCATGGCACAAAATATGAAATCTATTTCTTCAAGACCTTTTATACTGCTTGTAGATTCTACAAGCAGTATAAAAGGTAATGGAGTCGTCGTCGGCTAAATTGGATCTTATTATTATTTGTCAAAAGATTTACAATTCAATGACTACGTTGAATAAACGATCATGGGATTTTTATAATCAAATTATCATGACTATAATTCCCTTTCGAGGTGTTTAGAAACTGTTCTCTACATCCAATATCTAAGTATAGTAAGTACAGAGTAGATGTAGCAAGCTTTGTTGTAAGTATTTAGTTTTCATAATTTAATGACGTATGAGATACTGTATTACTGATAGTCGTACAGATAGCCAGAGATATATAAACCTTTTCAAAGGATGGCTATATCAAGCCCAATAAAAAAACTAACATAATAGTAATACGCGCAAGTGGGTTAGATTTTTCGATCATTTTACAATCTAGGGATTTTCTTTTGAATCTTTGTACTTTGTACACGGAATTTTTAAAAAGAAAGATTAAATAAAAGAATGATGACCATAGCTGTTACCTTATAATAAGTTCCACTGCAAGGCACAGGCTACCCATGAATAAACATAGTGGGCAATACTCCACCACGCAGGCAATTTGGAAACACATTGGCCACACATTGGTGAAAAAAAGTTAGTGGCCAACATGCTGTCGAGAGTATTTTCAACATGTAGACTGGCATCAAGTGGGACCACAGTGGCACCAACCGACCAGATATATTGGTAAAATCGCCAGCAATTTCAACGCAACAAATTCTTCTATACAAAAGCAGCCAAATTCTTGTTTACAAAAAGGCACGTCGAAAAGCAAAACCCTGCACCAACAACTCCAAACGAATCGATTCTCTAAAAACAGAACCCTAAAGTTCAATTTCCAACGTTCTAACACAGGTCCATTTAGTACCTAAATAACCATATCGTTCAAACTACATTGCTCTCGTTGCGTTGCCCCATTTCACAGACCCTTTTTGTATAGGAGCCTTTCTGAAAAATATACGCAGCGAGACTTGTGAGTGAAAACATTTGTCAACGTCGGGAAGTGATAAACTATTTGGGTTTTTAGTGAGAAATTGTTGTATCGATATTTATGTCATACCTATGGCGCTTTAAATAGTTTTATTCTCACGTATGGAATAAAATGAATGAAAGTCGAGTGAATGCAGTTGAAATGCGTTCCCTTCGAAGTATGTGTGGTATTACTTTGGTTGATCGAATCAAGGACAGTGTGGTAAGAGATTGGTGTAAGATGAAGGATGATATTGTAAAAACATAACCCTCCTTCTGGCGCAGTCGGGGGAAAAGGATTGAGAGGGGTATGCTTAGATGGTACGGTCACGTAGAGAGAATGAGTGAAAGAAGACTTACGAATAAAATTAATCAAGCAAAGGTGAGCAGAAACACAGTATAAGACAGTAATCCATCTTCATACAGTGGTACCAAACGCGGCTTGTATGTGTGCTCGCCAGCGTACGCCTCGTAGCACGCAACACTGACAATATCTCTGACTGCCACGTATGCGCCAGACGAGGCTAAGCAGAGATATTGTCAGTGTGTGTGTGCTACGAGGCGTACGCTGCGTTTGGTACCATTGTATGAAGATGGATTACTGTCTGGAAGTGTTGGGAGAGGCCGTCAGCGTCCGAGAAAATTATACCATGATCAAATCAATGATCTTTTCCGAAAAGGACAAGTCCGTAGCACCCTAAATCGACGGAATGCATGAAAAGATGTATGAATGTCAATGAGTCTAAAGAGGTGTGTCAGAGTCGTAGCGTGTGGCGATCCGTGGTCTCTGCCTACGCCCATGGGACAATGGCGTGAGCTTATGTATGTATGTATGTATTCTCACGTTTTACTTCTCATCACGTCAATTAGTTCTACGAAGGTGTTTGCGTGTAACAAAACACCCGATGATTTTTACCATCAAACTGAAAAATTTTCACTATGGAGCTAACTTCAAAATCGCGAACTAAAAATCAGCTGATTTTTATAAAGCTTTTTTTCGACGTTGTCTCCATTAAAAAAAATTTGTTCTGTTTGATAGTCTAAATCGTCCCTTTAAATATTACTGGAGTCTTATATTATCTGTATATTATATTCGGGACCAGGTACCTTCCCGGCGACCCTAAAAGCGTCAGGTGTAGCTGTATTTAAGTCTTCAGAAATCAGAAATAAGAATTTGATTGGCCTTGTAACAGAGAATGCTACACTAGGTACGTCAAATTTACAGAATCATAGTTTTACACTCACAATAACAGAAAAATTTACTAGTAAAATATTACAAATTAAGCAATTAATTGTGAAATAGAAAGTAATTTCGATTAACAATAATATACATACATTAAAATCGTGCAGGTGTTGGTAAGCTCATTTAATAAACAAGCATTGTCATATAATTTACAGCCTGCATTCTGAAGACAGACTATTATAGATTTGATACTACAATAAAACAAAAAACTTTATTTCTCGCTCCTCTAAAACCCGGTACCTACTACAAAAACTTTTTTGAACTAAATAAAACGTGACACAGTCTAATAGATAAAAGCATGTATCCATTTGCACTTGAATGCAGAGGGGATAGAGTTTAGCATGATCTTATGTTACTTGTATATACTAACAAGGTCCTAACGGTTTTATGACATTTACTCAGCTGTCCCGTCGGGTACGAGAAATTATGTGCTTTAAATTTGAAATATTTGGAGTCAGTTTTGAATAAACTTTTGATCGTGAAGGTTTTTTATGTTTGAAGACATGCATTAGAGGACTTTGGTAAAGTAGGTAGTAAAGTTTTAGCCAGCCCGAAAGCCACTCTACTATCCAGTAAATCCTGATATCAATCACTGTTCACTAAGGAACGTGAAGTGAGTCAGTGAGTATGTAGGTATGTGTTGCTTTTCGGACCCAAGTGTCTCAAACAGCCATACTTTGGATGCCATTAATTCAAACCGCAGTGACTTAAGGCTCTTGGTGCGAGCCTTAACAAGACACTTCAAGTTAAACAAACATCTACACAGAATGGGGCTCATAGATTCACCCACTTTCAGATTCCACTGTGAAGCAGAGGAAACGCTAAGTAACGTAAGTTGCACCCTGTATAACCGACTTCAAAATAATCTCACAGCAATATAATCACCAACTTGTACTACGAACCCAACCCAACCTTTATGGCGTGGTGGAAAATCGTCCACTATCTCGTACCATTATTCGTGAGAGGAAGCATTTGTGTCAATGCACTTGGGTCCGTTATTATTATTTGGTTGTAAGGGCTTCGTCAATGAGTACCAATAGCTACTGCGACCTGAATAGATCTATTGTAGCTATCACCCTAGACCTAAAGGTCATTTCCTAGGCCACGGATTTCATGAATCGTGTTATGCTTTTAAAGGGAGGTCCCTAATGTCAGTAGGTGTTATTACGTACCCACCTAGATGGCGACTCTTGCTGTGAATGAGCTCTTTGCATTCGCAGAGGAGGTGTATGGAAATGACCTTTAGGTCTAGGGTGACAGCTACAATAGATCTATTCAGGTCGCAGTAGCTATTGGTACTTGACCAAGCCCTTACAACCAAATAATAATAATAGGTCCCAAGTGCAGTGACACAAATGCTTCCTCTCACGAATAATGGTAAGAGATAGTGGACGATTTTCCACCACGCCATAGAGGTTGGGTTGGGTTCGTAGTACAAGTTGGTGATTATATTGCTGTGAGATTATTTTGAAGTCGGTTATACAGGGTGCAAATTAATATGCTAATGGTATTTTAAGAGGATGATCAGACCATGAAACTGAACAACTTTTTCTATGGGACCAACATAGAAATTGCAAAAAAAAATTAACTGTCTCATGCACAATGGGTCAAGGTAAGATTGCAGTTTTGTATAGAACAGCAGTTCTTTTTTCGCGATTTTGATATTGGCCCTATAGAGAAAGTAGTTCAGTTTGATGGTGTGAACATCCTCTAAAAAAACTGTCAGCATATTAAGAAGGACTCTGTATAGGCCTCTTACTTGATTCATAAATATTTCGATTTTACTTTAAAGTCACTCGTCGTGAAATAAATGATTCTATTTTAGACTGACATAACTGAAATTTACAAATCTTAAATGAACTGCAAAAAAAATCAAAAGCTTTCAAACCTGGTTATTTATCATACCCTTTTACTATGTATTGTCTCCAAAAAACTAAAAAAAAAATTCAAAGTAAAATAATAAAACAAAGAAAGTAAGTGCAAGTAAAATACATCTTTATAACATACTTAGGTAGCTATTTGACTTACAGAAGGTGTGCTGCTCGACGTAATTTGATACTCGAGGTCAAGAGAGGTCAAATTACTGTGACGTCACGAGGTGCTCCTAAGATTGTGTCAGTGTAAGTAGAGGTTGCAAGAATTATAGCTAGGTACCTACATGAAAAGATTAGGTAATAAAATTATAAATACAGGGTGTTAGGGTGAACAGTTTCATTACTTTAAGGGGTGATTGTAACTATAATACTGAACAACTTTCCCAAAGATACCTATAAGAAATTCGCAAAAAAAAATCGGACTTTCCATACTAAATGCATTCAGCTGATCGAACGTTTGTTTGTTTGACGAAAAAAAATTTCGAATGTCCTATACTTACAACCACCCCTTAACTAAAAGTAATATTATATATAAAAACATCGTAAGGAGACCTGCTTGCGCTGTAGTCAATATTCTGATGCGTATTTGAAGACTACCAATCGCATCGGGCTGGCGGGGCACGCGTGATGGACTAAATGCCCGAACACCATTGTAGGCCTGTGCTCTGCAGTGGGAAGTATAATAGTCCTTCTTAATATGCCGATGGTTTTTAAGAGGATCAGACCATCAACCGGAACAATTTTCTCTATGGAACCAACGGCGAAATCGCGAAAAGAATCTGCTGTCCCATACATTTAGGTCGAGTAGGATCGCAATTTTGCATGGAACAGCTGATTTTTTTCTAGCTTTATTATTAAGAAAGAACCTAGGCTGATGGTGATGACGACATGTTTTAATAATACAGTTTTTGAGAGTTACGCGGTTTTTATTTAATCTAGAATTAAACATTTAAATAAAAAAAATAATCAATTTCATTTCAAATATACAAAAACGGGGTTAAAACCCGTTAAAATTTTTAATTATAGATGTTTTAATAATTTATAAACGCGCGTATAAAAAACTCTTAGATTCAAAACAAAACAACCGTCCTTCCGTCCACTAACGTTTAAGTGATAATTTGTCACTGTCATCGTGACGTCACTCAAGCCTGAGTATTATTAATGATGGGTATATCACTCGCCGCTCACTTTCATACAATGTAAATCGTTTTTGTAATGGATTTAGACTAGGTCAGGGTTTGCTGTAGGCGCGATTATTTAACGCAAGTTCGTAATATTGTTATAATTTGTGGAAGTAGAGGCAAGGTCTTCTACGGGTTGTTGGAATTAGGATACCTAACCGGACTGCGGTTCAAATGTAACAATACAATAATCTTTATTTGCACACCGAAAACATAAAATAACAACTGTTCTTAGTTATTTTGCTAAGGATTTTGACATTGGGAATGTCTTTCCGTTCGCTCCAGTATAGGCTCCGATTTCACGAAAAAGTGCGATCCCCTTATATCTCGGAGAGTTGTGAGGATATGATATTCAAAAAGACGTGTACTTACTAGAGCTGTAAGGTGCAAAAAGAGTTATTCGAGAAAGTCAACAACGAAAAAAGTTATAGCCGAAATAATGAAAAAAAAATTATTTTTTTCTCATTTAGTATTCAAATTGGTATACCTACAGAGTGTACCAAAAAGGTGTGGTCATATTAAAAGAGTGGTTGGTGGTGGTGGTTTAGATGCTACAACTTTTGTAAAGTTATTCAGTTTGATGGTCGTAAGATTACACCGTTAAATTGAACAATGTGGTAGCAATGCTGAAATTGCGAAAATGACTTTTTGTTACTGTAGACGACATTCAAGCTAATTCTCACAACGTGGCGAATATCATAGCCCGTGCTAATTATTATTGTTCTAACGCGCATTTATATATTTTTTTTTATAAGTTCTGTATTTATTGAATTAAAAAAATGTAATCTTGTCACACTATTTTTAAAAGCATTAATTTTGTATTGATCGAAAGAAATAAATCAGTACAAGTGCACCACTGTTTCTCTATTGCTCCCACAAAATGCCTTAACTTTAAAACTTTCCAAACGATAATTTACGGCCATTAAATCTCCAGTGAACAAGGCCAATACAGTGTCGCCATAAATAACCTATATTCCCTGCACAATACAGGTGATAATTCAACGGCAATTCCCGGAAGCCGCGGTGTAGCGGCAACATGTTCAAATAATACTATGGGACCCTAGTACAACGCTGTGTTTTCTGTTTGGAAATTCATTATTTAAAATGGTGCCGCCGTGGATTTAAAAGATCTGAAATAGGTTACTATCTTTGACTACTTATATAGGGACTAGCCACGCGTGTAATTCTACTAACAAACATTTCTGCCACTTTTTGCGGGGGGCGAGGAAACATGAAATCTGAAACTTTGGATATTATTCCCCATCACTTTAGATTCAACGTCAATAATCATGAAAAGAAGTCTCGTGTGAACCCCAAACGTTCTCAGTTCGAAATTATTGTTTCACAATTATAGGCTGTCTCGTTTAGTGATAAGGTATAAAATTGAATGTAAATGCATATGATTAATTAATCTTATACCGTGGCAGAGGGGAAATGCTACCGCAAGGCTAGTCCTTATCATAAATAGTCAAAGGTTACTATAAAAGCTTAAACTGACATCCGTTGGACCACACAGCGACCGGTAGTCATCCCGTCTAGCCCGGTTCCCTTTTCAATGTAAAATCATTTCATATTCCTTTCTACCGTTTAGTTCCTCCATAATAAATGTCATCATAAACACATAAACTTCAGGGCATAGGCCTACCCTCAGTTAGAGTGTGTTTTATACAACGTGATAATGAATTAACGTAAAACTAGACTTTGTTTAGAATCAAGATCAGAATTGAATTATCACGGTTTCATACGTAATTTTTTTTCAAAATATTTAATTATTTATTATTATTTATTCATTTCTCACAAAACACAGTACTCACCCTACTTACTACCAAAACAAAATTATTAAAATGTATCCATGAGTATGTTAGCGCTTTCATTCATCGCTGAAATGATAACAAATAACTTTTGCCTCAAAACTTAAAATACGAGTAATTTTAAAAATTGACTACCAAAATAACATTGCAAAAGGGCAAATGTCTTCTATGGGATGCAACGTGCGTATGTACGTACGCTGCATCTTACTTGAGAGGTTCCATTCGAGTAGCAGGGTCGGCAGCGGAAAGGGCAGCAGTACGTAAACACCAATGTTACACAACTTTGGAGCAGAGCTACTTATTCGTGCCCTTCGCTGTGGAGACGGCGGGCCCGTGGGGTCATGAAGCAAAAACTTTTATGAGGAACCTGGGCAAACGTTTACGGGATGCGGGTAACGGTCCTCGTGCCGGGTCATACCTAGCCCAACGCATATCATTAGCGATTCAACGCGGAAATGCAGCCAGCATTATGGGCACCTTCGGGCCAGGTATGACCTGGGGCGGGCTTTTCGACTAAATAGGATTAGTTAAATTTGTAGTTTAGAATGTTTAGAATGGTTTAAGTTTAGGGTAAGTTTTATTTGTGCTTTTACTATTTTATTCCTTTAAATAAATATTTGTTAGTAGGATAGTAGGATAAATCAGTTAGGGTGTATGAGGTTTTGCGCTTATTCATTAACATGTTGTATAGGCAATAGTCCACCTTTCCTAGGTCATTACGTTCATTAGTTAAAAAACCTCATTGGTAATATTGGTATGCAGTCCGTATCTAAACCCTCATGATTGACTATTCATACCTCTCTGTAACCCGCCACTAATGCTTTCGCCATATTAATCTTGTAAATACCAGTGCTATACAGGGCGTAAATCTAAATGCTTTACATAATTAACGGGGTGGTTTCAGACCATCAAACTGAACAACTTTATCTAGCAGCTGATTTTTTTTTCCGCTATTTCAATTTTGGTCCCATAGTAAAAGTGGTTCAGTTTTATGGTCTGAAGCACCCCTTAAAGTATGTAACGCATTTGAGCTAACAATCTGTATAATGTGGGTAGATAAGGTACTACTTTGTTAAACTTTTACTCACTTCAGCATACCAAATGACGTCTTCCATAAAACAGTCCCGTTCTTCCAGTCTGTCGCTCCCAATCAACTCCTCCAACATTCATTCGCATGAAATATTCAGATACTCTTCCCGATCTGGCATCGGTAATTATTTGTTCGCAATTCTGTGCAAATTCACACGTCTCGGCTCCAGAAGTATGGAGCGATCGATATTTTGAGCTATATTTGGGTTTTAGGCCGTTTCCGTAAGGTTCATTTTCTTCGACGGATATTAGTATTGTTTTTGAGTGAAATTATTTGTATACTGGTGATAATGGTGAAAGAATTATTGTTCGACTAATATAAGTAGTGTTGTATATGAGTTATTACTCTCCACATACAATAATAAAAAACAAGTGGTGTAGGTATCTCTAAAATAATACAATTTACATTATTTAGATAATGTGGAGACTGGTGCCTGGACTAAGTTCACCTGGCGGTGAGCTTGAATAAGGTTTCACAGGAGAAGTTGTTAACCCTGTGTACTCAAAACCATAATCGCACATTTGAAGTGGTCAGAAAATCTACCAAAAATAATAACTACATAAAATATGTAACGAATCAACCTACTAATAAAAAGTTTTGTCAAATATAACCAAAATTTTCTGACTTCCAAACTGATTTGTAGTATACATTTTGGTTATAAATAGCAAAAAGTTTTGCTATTTGAGCCACCATCGAGAAAAAAATATTTCTGTTTCATACAAAACTGCAGTACCTACTCGACCTAAATAGTACTCTACCTAGTGGGACAGCAGATTTTTTTTCCACGTCTTAAGGTGGTTGCAGAGGGGTCAATTTTATACAAAACTTTGATGCACAATACGCGTAGACGGTATTAATATAAGTAACTTTTTATATATGGGAAAATAGTTTAGAATTCATAAAATAATTACGAAGATATAAAACTGTAAAATTTTTCATTCAACATTTTCCAAGCTTTATATCTTCGTAATTATATTTATTATTGCAAATGTTATTTGAGACTCAGCATCTAGATTTTCTAAACTATTTTTCCATATATAAAATATTACTTTTATTAATTCCATTTACGCGTACTGTGCGTCAAACTTTTGAATGGACTGAAACCACCTTAACCACCCCATTTAAAGATTACAAGGGTGTTTTATTACATCTTGTATAATTTAGTATGCAGTTTTAGTGGGCTTACTTTTATGGTTTTGGAATGGAACGACGATTTGAGTTGTAAACCAAAGATCAAATGCGTACTATGAAATGTGAACATTTTTATCCAATTATTATTATTTTAATCTAAGGCTAAAACAATTACATTTTCCACTTAAAAGAAAATTGCCGTTTCAAAAGACTCGAGAGACCAAAATAGCTTTAGGAAATTGAATCGAAAAAAATGGAAACGTCTCTGTGACACCAAACCGCTTAGTGAAGGGACAAAGGCTTTATGACTTAAAACCTTTTTAAAGGAATTAGGTAACGTTATCTTTCGTCTGCGTTATTAAAGGAATATTTTTAATCTTTTTTCGAGGTCAAGTCAAGATACTTAAAGTAAAGAGATTGGATTCGGGATTACTTCTCAAAGAAGAGAAAGTTAAGATGATGATCCATAAATGATGATCAGAGAAGAAAGAATTATGCTTCGCCTTAGAAATTGTATGCAGGTGCCACCAGCGTGCCACGGATATTCGGTATATTGTCGATATACAATATCTTTGTGACATCACTGGCTTTTCGATGAAGGAAAACAACGTGATGAAACCAACGTGACACAAAAACAGCAGACCCATACATTTGACTCGAGTAGGTTTGCAGTTTTGTATAGAAGGACAGATTTTTTGTAAGGATCAGCATATATATTCAAGGTGTTACAAAAATACAAATAAACATTTAAGGGGGTGGTTAACCACCTCCTTAAATGTTCAGTTACGAATGAAATCGGATGTTCCATCATCATCATCATCATATCAGCCAATAGATGTCCACTGCTGAACATAGGCCTCCCGCAAAATGGGGTGATTTGCCATAATCGCCATGTACGGTTTGTTTGCGATGTTCCATACTAAACTACTGATCTATTCAAGCTAAATGCATAGGTTTTTTTTTTGCGATTTCAATGTTGGTCCCATAGTAAAAGTTGTTCTGTTTGATGGTCTCAAAAACCTACTTAAAAGTTTTAAATGTTTATTTTTACTATTGTAACATCCTGTACAGGGCCCTTTTTAATATGCTAACACCTTTTAAGAGGAAGATCAGACCGTCAAACTTAACAACTTTCTCTATGGCACCAACATCAAAATCGTGAAAAAAAATCAGATCGTCCATACAAAACGGAAAACGTATGAGACAGCTGATTTTTTTCGTGATTTAGATGTTGGTCCCATAGAGAAAGTTGTTCAGTTTGATGGTCTGATCACCCCCTTAAAAAGTGTCAACATATTAAGTTTTTTTTTATATTATTGGAGTAAAAATTTAATCCAATGCCTGTAAAAAGGATTATCAACGTGAGTGTACCTATGTATGTGTACGCTGTAGTCACAAAATTTTCTTCTAACAATGTCCTCCAAGACTCGTGGTCACGTGTATTGCACGTGACGTGATGAGACCCCTATTTCCCCCCACGTCACGTTTCAAGGTAAAGTTAGTTAAGAAAGCGTTTCCTATTCCATACCAGTTAAGATAGTTGTGATTTTGTACGTAAAAATAAGTTTTAACGACCTCTTTGGTGTGAGGTATCGGATAAAAGAGTTGTTGATTAACCGCTTCGTGTTAAATTGCTACGCCGTAGCGCTACGACGTAGCAAAAATATTTTTTGTACCTGTTATCAAGGTTTGGTTTTTAGAATTGATATAGTTGAAACTGATAATCAAACATACCTACATAAAATAAACATATAGAACTTTTCCATCATAAAATAGTAAGAAAATAATTTATAATATACATGATCCAACTAACAACAGTTGGACCACGGCCTGTTTCCAGGATTCACACCAAAACTGGCGGAATATATTCCCTTTTTAATGGAGGAACCTTCCAAATAGTTCCTCCATATTGGTAAAAAAATTATTTAAGTCCAATTATACATTCTGTGTTCGGGAACCCGTTGGATGAGGGCAGCGCAGGACCGGTCGTTACGGCGATCCTTGGGGGAGGCCTATGTCCAGCAGTGGACGTCCATCGGATGAGATGATGATGATGATGATACATTCTGTGATACAATGATTAGAAAATTTTCATTTAGGCATCAATTTATTTACTCTTGTTCATATTTATTTAAGACATAATTTCATAAAATTCCTACAGAATTAATTAAAAATAAACACAAGTAGTCACAACATTGAATGTTTTGGCGAAACCTAAAAGGTCGAATAATTCCAACAAATGTGGGAGTTTGTTTAAAATTCATTTCGTCGTATAAACGAGGGGTATTCAAAATAGCCGGTTCATCGATCGTTCGACTGAGACAACTCGAGGTCCACTGAGCTTTGAACCGATATAGAGGAATCTATACAGGGTGCAACATTAAATTCATTTCTTATTAAACAGGGTGTTTCAGACCATTTTACTGAGCAACTTTCACTACGAAGCCTAAATTTAATTCTACTAAAATCTACAATTTTTTTTGAAACCGCTGATTTTTTTCGCGATTTCTAAGTTGATACTTTAGTAAAATTCGTTCAACCCGTTAAAATGTTTATTTCTAGATTTAATAATAACCGCGTAACTCTCAAAAACTGAACATTACCTGAAGCACCTCCTTGAGTATTAATGGAAACTGTATTAACTTTCACTATGGAGCTAATTTCACAAAAAATATCAATAGCACGCTTTGTAGTTGGTCCTAAAAAGAGCTGTTAGATAATTGTTTCGATAGATCAGAATTCTATTAAGGAGGCTTTAAATAATTCCAATAGCAATGCTACTACTTACTATATGTATAAGAAACTATATTCCTTTATTGAACCGTACGATTCCCACTAGAAGAAAGAGGAAGGTCCATTCCATGACAACCACAAATCATTACATACCGTTACAACCACATAAAAAACCGGAATCACCCTTATATTGTGATATGACACCTTTCATACCTCCATTACTTTCCACTAAATCAAAAAACTCCTCAACCCTTATAGTCCAAGAGCCCGTGACGATCAGACCTTCGTTATTTTATAAAAGCTAAAAGTTTCTCAGCGCATGCTTCCAACACAGGTAGAAATGATGGAGAACTATGAAGTTTGAGTCCTGGTTGCTCTAGCAGGTAGCAGGTTAAAATTGTCTGGCTTGGGGTTGAAAGTATCAAAATTGTCTGGCTTCTGAGGAAACATCTTATAATAGTTACCCAAATAACATGTAAAAAATTCAGATTTTATTATCTATATTCTATTAAAAAACGGTAACAGAAGATTGTCTGTACATTGAAGATATTAACAAAAAAAAAATTACTGTATGGTTTTTAGGTGTCCCTGATTTCATATCACCAATTTTTGGATTTTTTTCTGTCTCTTTGTTTGTGTCTTTGTTTGTTTGTGTGTATGTTTGTTTTTTTGTTTGTTTGTTTGATCGAGCTTCACGCAAAAACTACAGAGCCGATTTTGATGAAACTTTTTTTGTTTGATAGTTTATGATCTGACTTAAAATCTGGTAGGTATATAATTTGTGCGGACGAAGTCGCGAAAAGCGAAGATGTTGCCTACGTTAGAGTAACGTAAATATAGTTACAATGCTAGACACTCTATAAGTTTAATAAATTTCCATCCAAACTTAATAGTCGGTGATAGTTTTTACCTATATTTTTGGACGTACACAGAGAAACTTTCAAGTTTTATAAAATAATGAACGTTTGATCGTCACGGGCTCTTGCTCTATTATCCCCGAAGCCCCCAAGGTTCAATTTCGCACAGCACCGCGACCCTAAGCGAAACTATTCAAAACAGCTGATAAATATTTCATGGGGGCCTCTGCTCGGAATCTTTCGGATAATTCCGCCGGCAGTCGGTAACGACTTCGACAACTTTGGAGGATGGATTCCGCTTTAAAATGTTACTGCTTTGAATACTTTTCGTTCTGTTTCCAGGAAAACGTTGTTGAAGAAGACTTGGCAATCAGCATTTTAAATGTTTGCACGATTTTTCAATTTCTAGTATTGTGCTCACTGTCTATTTTGAAGTGGTGACTAGACAGAGTTAGAGCAGAACTAGTGAAAATAATAAATTTGGATATACACATAGATGAAAGTGAAATTAGGATATACCTAACATCCTGAGCTTGAATTTTCAGATCATCCGAAACCATGTGCTGGTACATAGTAAGGTAACTGATTACCAACATAAAAGGAAAAATTCATGCCTAGAAAGAGCGATACTACCTGCACACGGAACAGACACTCCTTGCCTCCTACCAATTTTGACCTCACCCCCTCTCGGTAGTACCTTAGTGGTAAGGGAAGTGGTCATTTGTTATCAATAATTAAATCTTAACAAAAGGCAAACTAATTATTTTAAATCTCCCCCCTCCCCCCCTCATGTTAATTGTTATTATTGTATATTTGTTATCCTTCATTACATTTATATTATTAATATTCATAGTTTATATCATAAAGTAAATACTAAAATGCAGAAGGTACTACCTTAGAGTACTATTATTTACTACGTACTACATAAATACTAATTAGTAAATTATAGTACTCTAAGGTAGTACCTTCTGCATTTTAGTATTTACTTTATAATTTACTACGTACTACATATAGTACGTAACTAATTAGTAAATTATAGTACTCTAAGGTAGTACCTTCTGCATTTTAGTATTTACTTTATGATTAACTACGTACTACATATAGTACGTAACTAATTAGTAAATTATAGTACTCTAAGGTAGTACCTCCTGCATTTTAGTATTTATCTATATGTATTTTATTTTTCTATATGAAGAATGACCAAGTCCCTGCCCCGTGCCCCGTACTAATTTAATAAAGATACAGCACCTCACCCCGCACTTCGCACTGTATAACTAAGTATAGAAGCAATTACATTGCCTGATTTGTTCTCTCTATTTTAAAATTTACTGATCAAAGCAAGCAATCTATGACGAAATTGGCCCTAAGTGTATAGTGATGTAATTGCTGCTTATGTCTAGTACTACATACAGTACGGACACTCTCTGCCTCCCACCGACTTTTTACCTCACCCCCTCTTTATGAATCGTGGTTCCTCTTAAGCAAACGCGTATTTCTGTCTTGCTATAAGTCTTCTTTTACATTTTTCCCATTTGTATGAAATAACAGCTATCAGGTGTGCTTTAGGGGAGTCGAGTAAGAAGCACGTACAGACGGTGTGCGCGTGTGAGCGGAACAGCCATCTTGTTTTATTAACAGTACTGCAAGTATCGTTATATCGTTGTATGGAGTGCCCGGGTTGTGACAATTGAAGCATGCAGTAATCCCTCGAGCTTTAATAACTAACAAGTCCTGAAGGACCAAGTATAATAAAATGTCAAAAATCTTAAGGCACTCGAACGAGAGCACTCTGTTTTCGAAAATAGAGTTATTTTTACATTACACGAGAGTCTCTTAAGTAGATTGACAACCTCTTTAGGCGAGCGGCGGGTCTTAAAAAATAACACAAATTGAATAAAAATTTATACGGAAATAGATAAGCGTTTTCTTTGATAAAACATGACTTAGTTTAAATAATGATTGTGAAAAATATCTCATTTAAATATTTAGATTCAAATAATTCCTATATTTGTTTTGTACTATAATTTTAAAGATTTAAAAGATTTTTAAACATCTTATTCTGTGTGGCATACAATTTTTTTTATTTTTCCTCGATTTTAGCTCCAAAGAGAAAGTTGTTAAGTTTGATAGTCTAAACAATATTGGGGTATTTTTTTACACCCTATAAATATAAGTGAAACTTTTAGTCACTCGCCACTAAGCGACATGAGCTCAAAACTTCAATAGCAAATAAGCTACGAGCTACGCTACAACACTTGTTTACGTAGTACGTTTGTAGTGTAGCGGTGCTACGTAAACAGTACGTAATTCATTAGCAGAGATTGGTTGTTAATTAACGTAAGTATTAGTATTGAGTAGGTTATGTGAGAGGCTCGGTCATTCGGGCGGGATTAAACAAATGAACTTCTTAAGTGTATTATTGTGTATCTTTACTTTTTATTATTCAATTATCTGCTTTTAGTTTGCAGAAAAAAGTAAACTTTGCATGTTGTAAAGAATTATAATTTCTTTTTCAACACACTTGCTCATAAAATGGCCCTTATTTCACCGCAATTAGGCACATAATGACACCTATAATCAAACTGTGACTTTTTCATTACTATTTTTCACAAGTGAGTTATAGGTTTTTTATAGTTGCTTTGTTCGTAAAAAAGTTTCAACACAAAAAAGATCATATTCAATAGTACAAATAAATTCTCTAAATAAACTTTTTATTTACTAAATAAAATGATTTTTTATTATTATTTTCTTCACAAGTGTGTTGAAAAACGTCGTATGATACACGTGTGTATTGATGATTACCGTCCTCGGCTCTCTTAAGACCCTCGCCTACGGCTCGGGTCTCAATGGCGCCTCAGCGGTAATCACCAACATTACACACTTGTACCATAATGTACTATTGTTTTCAGCTACAATATTATTTTATTACAAACTAGACATAATATGGCAGGCTTACATAACAGTACGACTATGTAGTACTAGATACTCTTTCTTATACTGTGGTACGACCACGTTCATTTCTCATGTCGTGTACATTAATATTGACAAGTTAATATTGCTATTAAATAAGTTAAAAAATAAAATTCAATGACATGCTATTGGCAATCGACTAGATAGAGAAAGAAGGTTATGATTGTTTTGTTTCCGTTTTTCTCCTTTGTCTTATTTTAATAATTTGAATATTGTATGTCATTTCTAAATTATGAGAACGTAAAATGTATCTAAGCCATCTAAGCACATTATCCTGTAATTCCAAATTTAATGCAAACAATTGACTATTGTACATACATCATCATCATCATCAGTAACACAATAGCAGATTTGACCACCTACCTGAGCGCTGGCGCTTCGTCGAGCGGCGCCCCGTCGGGCAGCTGCCAGCTGAGCTGGGGCGAGGGGAAGCCGTGCGCAGCGCAGGACACGTGCGCGCCCGAGCTGTTCGAGAACACGAGCCGGGGCGGCGGCTCCAGTAGGAACACTGGCCCGTGCTCTTGACCCTCGCCACCTGATCACAAAAAAACAATAGGTTAAAACAAATCAAAAGTTCGTATTGAATAATGATAAGATTATGCCCAGTCAGACTTTTGACACGTGTGTCTAGATTATAAACAATATAAAGAGCGTAAAAAAAATGGTTATGAGATGGAAAAATGGAAGCTTTTTATTGTAAAGCCAAAGTCGATACTTTTTTTTTTGCTATCTTTCCGTAGCATTTGACTTTGTATTAGCATTTGATTTATATGGACTGAAAGTTAGAAAGTATAATGTTTTGATGTTCTGTAATAGAAACATATCAATGTTTTGATGTTCTGTAATAGAAACATATCAATGTCAGTAGAATCACATCGTGTTAGATCACAAATCAAAAAGTGGGTACCTCAGGGTGTCAGTTTAGATCTACTACTTCTTTTCATTTACATAACTATTCAAGTTCATATATTCACGATTTTGTTGCCCTACTGCCCTATTTGTTGCCATATTAGTATACCTCTGTTATTCTAAATATACCATGTTGAGAATATCAAAATGTCACTAAGTTGCGATTAAGTGTTTTAAGAGGTTTCCCCGACCGAACGATCTTGACTCTTTCAGAGCCGCCTCACCTCTACTAAACTATGTCATTTTAGTAGGTATACCTATTTGTGACTGGCTTGTCGTACATTATGTCACTGTGGTGCCACCCAATCCAAGGAAATCGAATTCGAAAATCATAAGAATTCACAACTATCATATTTAAACTCAGTTGCAGAAACGCTCATTAGAGTTAATCCACCATTAAATCTCTTGCTATATTTATCTACGTCAACAAGACAAAAAGTGACAGCAAGAGATTTAACGGAGGATTAATTTTAATGAGCGTTTCTGCAACTGAGCGTAACTCATTAAATGTTGGTCTTAAAACAAATTTACTTTATAGCAATTGATGGTGTTTGTCGCGAGTAAAAGTGACTTCAACTTATAAAGTAGATGCACATAAAACCGATTTTTTCCGTCCGCACGTAATCCCCTCTAAGGGTCGATTTTAAAATAAAAATCCTTTCTTAGTGCACCCCTACATTCTCTGTAGAATACATGTTTCTGTCTTCAGCGGTTTAGGCTGTGCATTGTCTGTCAGTCAGTCAGTCACGGAACCCTTTTAAAGGTATAGATTACTGATGTTCCTAAAATGTTCATAGTTTTGTATTATTAGCATATTTAAAAAATAAATATCTTTGTATAAAATATTATTTGTATAAATTATATTATTAATATTTATAAAATATACCCGGAACCGACGAGCTTGTATTAAGAAACTTATGGATGTTGTGGAGGCGAAAGATGTGTGTCAGAATCGTAGCATGTGGCGATCTGTTGTCTCTGCCTACCCCAGTAGTGGGACATAGGCGTGAGCATATGTATGTATGTATGTATGTATATTTAAACATCAGAAATCAAGATAGTAAAATGATAGAGAGATAATAATATATCAGTATTTACATTAGATTTACCCTAATAGCATGTCAGAGGTTCACTGCAACCCCATGTCACTGGAACTGAGTTAGAAATTCAAATGTCTCATTATACATATCAGATCGGCTGTCTGTCTGAAACACTAACCGCTTTAGAGAGCTCGAGCTGCGGCCTAATTTGACAAATCTCCGTTTAGCCTCTAACTTTAGTATTGATTTGCATTTGCCATTGTATAATGTGCACCTGCATTCTGTTTGTAGGTCATCATCATCGGACTATTTATTGTTCTTACTACTTATTGGAGTAAATACCTGTAATTATGGTGAGGGTTTACGGAAATTAGACCACAATGCGAATCCGTGTCCAAAGTGAATTAGCGCACTTCAGTTGCGCACAACAATTTCTTCTTCGACGCATCTAACTCAACCCGTGATAGTGTCGTCAGGGATGACTTAAGAAAATGCAGCATACAACCTTACTTCCTTAGTAACCTGTCTAGTGGCGGGGAATTCACAAAGATTCCCAAATATACGGGAGGAGTCATATTTTTTCCGAGACCATCAGCAATATGGAAGGAGATGACATATTATGTTGATTATTGTTATTGCTGGCTAGGCTATGATATATGCATGTGTAAAAGTCAAAGACAACATAATTTATTTAATACAGAAACTTGAACCCCTCTTATTAAATGTCACATCTTTTTAGAAACTACCGTGTGTTCGCAACAGCTTCGACGGAAAGACACCATAAGAGCAGGAAGAAGAAGATTCCGTTTAGAGGTAATTATATCAAGGTTACTGACTACTATCAAAGGAGATATCGTCGGATGTCCATGAAAGTTGGTCAATAGGTTATAAGGTCATTCACTAAAAATTGACGTTAACATTTCATGTCTAAATTCCTGCATCACGCTGTCGGCTAACTGCGAGTTACATTTAATAGCGATTGATTAAACAAATGATGCGTTAAAGTGAAACAAACAAATTAACTCACTTTCACGATTTAATTATTGTAGTAGGATATGGAACGGCGAATGTGATTTAAATCGTTTGCCATGCATTTTTATTTCGAGTCGAACCAAATTACGTACTATGTGTATACCTACCTGAATGGTTGGCCCGAAATTAGATTGAAGGAAGCCAAGATGTGGTACACAGATCAAGCAACATTAAAAAAGTTTAAGGGTTTACCTGTATGGTCACCATCATTTCATATTGTCAACACACTCGTGAGCACCTTTATTTTGATACATTCGCTTAGTTTTTGCTCAATTCGACTTGTCTATGTTCGCGACAGTCATCTTTTTTGCAAACATATCAAATAAGTGAACAAGTTAAGGCGGATGCAGAGGGGTCAATTTTATACAAAACTTTGACTCACAATACGCGTAGACGGTATTTATATAAGTAACTTTGTATATATGGAAAAATAGTTTAGAAAATCTAGATGCCGCGTAACAAATAACATTTACAATTTATAAAATAATTACGAAGATATAAAGCTTTAAAATTTTTCATACAAAATTTTAAAACTTTTATATCTTCTTAGTTATATTATGAATTCCAAATCTTATTTGTTACGCGGCAACTAGATTTTCTAAACTATTTGTCCATATATAAAATATTACTTTTATTAATTCCGTCTACGCGTATTGTGCGTCAAACTTTTGTATGGTCTGAAACTACCTTAAGGTAATCAAATTATGCTCGATTTAGTAAGTAATCAAAATCCACACATTAATTATAGGCCTCTGATGTCAGTTTACTAAGCGAACTGTACCGCATGCGCGCTCCATACAGACTAAATTTGATAATGATTGGACATCAACTAATCATACTCTATTAAAGTTTGTAGACACAATCTAGAAAGTAAATATTATTTTATTTCACGTCATACCCTAAAAATTTACTTGCAATTTCATATCTCTATTGGACTTTGCATTTTGTCTGTGGTTCAAAACTGATTATGAAATTAATTTGGTTTGCAAATTCATTATTATTGTTTGGAAATGAATTTCTGTTATTTGGTTACCGCACAGCATTTCAATGCAAATCTCATTGTTCTGTAGATTTTGAACTAATAGGAAATCCAGGTATGACATGTATAATCCTGTTAGTGGCAGAGTCAAAAATAACTGGCCAAGAGCAAGGTGTGAACGTTTAAAACAAGTATTAAAAATTTAAAGGAAGAAGGAAGATCTTTTACAAGTTTGTTGGAATGCCTTAGATTGTTTTTTGACTATTCTTAAATCGATGTTGTATTTAAATAGTCGCTTGATAACTTTGAAAATGCGAGTTCGTACTCGTCTTATGGTTGGTTAGGCTGCGTCGTTCGCCATCTTATTCAATTGTTACCAACTTGAGACGCGCTATGAACTATGAAGCTTTGGACAGACTCATCTATTGTAGGCGTGTCGTGTTTTGTCGCATGCGCTGACCTAGATCTGTTGTTTACATCGACTAGATCGATGTTTTGGCATTTGCAGCAAACGCTGAAGCCCTTTGTCACGGTATACATTTTTAAGCTTACATATTTTTTGGTAGAGTTGAGAGCATCGGTGGCGCGTTGCGGAGAAGTATGGACACCTAACTATAGGGGTCCGGGTTCGAATCTGCACTAACCACATGCCATGTACCAATGAGTTTTGATAACTTATGAATGTAATACCCACTGCTTTCAAACGGTGAAGGATAATATCGTGAGGAAACCTGCATACACTGAAGAATAAATTCTGATGTGTATGTGAAGTCTACCAAACCGCATTGGGCATGCGTGGTGGACTAATGCTCACCCTGAGGGTAGGCCTGTACCCTGCAGTGGGACGTTTATAAGCTGATGATGATGATGATGATAATTTTTTGGTAAACTTATATTATAAAACGTTTTGTGTTTTGACTTTAAATCTATTTCATTTCATTATTAGTTGGGCTATAAAAATACACATTCATACATAAACTCACGACCATAATCCTGGGATGATCAGAAGCTTCAACAGCATAAAAAGCAAATACAAATACAAATACGGCTATTCAATAAATTCGGTTGGGATACATGCGGTATGAGTGATAGTGTTGGGTACAGCTCTGAGCACAACACGCAGGCAAAAGCAGCTTTCAGTTTGGTTTTTTTTTTTGCTACGAAAATATTTATTTTTTATCTCATGTTACGAGTACCCTACATTACTTTTTTTATTTATTTTAGTAAGAAAGATAGTTACCTACTGATCGTGAGGTGGATTACCGTCCACACTTCACCCTTTCGCCAAAAAGGCCTTATTCAAAAATTCCCTCAAAATTATAACTCAAATCATAAAGCTTCCCACAAAGGCACGTCACAGTATGAAGACAACTACAGGGGGACGTCAAGCATCTCAAGACGTGTGCTTCCAGGCAGAATGATCCAATTTCCAGCAAATTTAGCTCCCCGGGTACCGGAGGGGGTGGGGAGGGTGGCGAAGGGTGAGGTGCCGGCATGTGATGTGTTCCGAGAATTAGCTGATATTTTGCACCTTGTCCTGTGTGAGCTACGTTCTAGGAATCGGTAAAAGGAATAGTTGAAAGTCTAGTTTGGTATGCTTTGAAAAAAAATTGTGTTGATAAATCGTTGGGTACTTTAGTACGTTACCTCAACTGAGACCGTATTCCTTTTGAATTGGATCTCTTGTAAAGATGAGGTTCGGGTATTTTTCAAATGAAGTTTTTATTGTTAAAATTATAGTGCTGTGTGTCTAATTTAGATACTTATACTATTCTTGGACTGTGAGATATTATAATGCTATAACTATATAGGTCATAATATAATGTACACCGAACTTAAAAAAAGAATTCTCTATTTAACCTTAACTGTTTTATTTATGACCTGTAATGTAATATTTGTATAGAAAAAACGTCGTGCTTTTTAAATTAATACTTAGGTTACTCGTAAATGAGATGCAAAAATCTAAACAAAAAACCCCTTTCTCTATCCCTAATGAATTGAAAAAAAAATATCCAAACTATCTTTTCACATTTATTCCACAGAAGACATTCGAAAGCACTTTACTGTCTTGCAAGATAGCAAAAAATATATTTCAAAAGAACACCAAAAAGAACTTTATAATGACATTGAATAAAACTAATGCTATGAGAATGGGACCCGTGTCGACAAACTGTCTCGGCACGGACGGGGGACACGAGAAAAAACAAGTTTTACAAGCTTTTTAATACTTTTATCTTCTTTCCCGCCTTTGTTCACTTTGGCGAGAATTTCTCAAAAAAACGTCACTCGAGAGCTTTGTATCCTAGAGATGGACTGTTATTGAAACTAGTATATATCCGAAAAGTATCCGATATGAGTAACCAATGAAATATCCATTGTCAAATCTGTTTACCAATAGGTAGGTATATCAAGAGATTATGTCAAACTCAGTGATATGCCATCGACTCAGCAAAAAAAGAATACTATTTTTTTTGCTGAGTCGAGTTTGCATTGTAATAGCCACAAATGAGAAAGGGAATGCTCATTAGACACATAATCTACCAAATTAGATCTAATAAGAAAAAAACATGGATCTACAAATAAAATCAATAGATCTATCGAGAGAGATAGGTTTTTGCGCATAAATGCAAATCCTAATGAAAAAGATCGAAGCCATATCAGTTAGTAGTATAGTTATGTAGGATCTTATTGCTGGGCAAATAGCGTTTTATCACGAATAAAGGTGAGAGAAGAGGAGGGAGCGGTCCCTACTCCTAATACTCGGGCATTGAAAATACTTACTATTTATTTGAAAAGTTGTATAATGCGGAATAGCATAACTTAAGTGTTACACTTATTTGTAAGATAGAGAGTCCATCTCATATAATAGGATGTTTAAAGACTGATGATCATAATGATGCATATATCCATATCCGTATCCAAATCCGAAATATAATATCCGAAAAATCTCAACTCTAGATCTAAATAGGTAAATGGAGCGATGCGTCACAAAGAAGTGTTTTTAGTGGAAATCTATTGAGAGTCGATTGGTATTCTAGTACAAAAAGAGTAGAGACATCTCTTTGAAGTATTAAACAAACAGACCGAGATGTTTTTTGTGAAATAAATTTCTGTAATCGGATTTCTTTTGATGGTAAAATAACAACATTATATGAGATACTATTAAATACATAATCATTTTCACAATAATTGGTTCTATATAAGGTCTAACAAAATTAGGTGAAACTATTTTAAGGGGATGATCAGACCATCAAACTGAACAACTTTCTCTATGGGACCAATATCGAAATCGCGAATAAAAAATCTGCTGTCCGATACATTTAGGTTGTGCACGTTTGTATAGAACAGCTGATTTTTTTTTCGCGATTTCGATATTGGTCCCATAGAGAAAATTGTTCAGTTTGATGGTCTGATCGTCCCCTTAAAATAGTTTCAGCTAGTTTTGTTAGACCTTGTATAAATAAAAAAGTAAATAAAATGATGAAAATGAAAATTGTTTATAATAACTTCAGTAGGTTCAACATTTTATATTTAAGCCTCGTATCCACTAAGTAAATTGCGACTAAGTTGAAGTTCCGCGAGACGTCGCGCGTTGTTTTGCAACGCTGCCGGACATATTGAGCGTTACGTGTTGCGCGTCAATTGTTGCCTAGTGGATACGAGGCTTAAAGTTCTATTCACATAACGATGGATGGGCGCGGATGGACTCGGAGGGTGCAATGTAAGATAGTACTTATTTCTATACCGATAGAGTTCACAGCGAAAGCTCCGCCCGTGAGGCCCGTATGTGCGTTCTCTCTGTCAACTCCATCGATACCTATTGAAATAGGTATTATAATATTTTACATTGCACCCTCCACGCCCGTCCGCGCCCACCCGTCGTATTGTGAATAGACCTTTAGCAATTTTTAGCAGATTTGAAATAAGATTTACAAAATAACAAGGTGTAACAAATCGCTCTAGTAATATTTAAAGGGGTTGTTTAGACCATCAAACTAAAAAACTTCCACTTTATAGGAAAAACCGGAAAAAAATCTGCTGTCCAAAATATTATTTCTGAAGGTTTCCTTCTTCAAAAACAATTCGACAGTAAGTTCCGCAAATTTCAATGGTCAGTCTGTTTCAGGCTGGAGTCAAACCACCGGTCCCTGGCAAGCAAAGCTACTAGGTATGGTTTATAATTGTATGTGAAAATAGTAAGTTATAGGCGGTAGAATCCTATTAGAAGGCAAAGGAAATTCAAAGGCTGAATGTAGTAGTGTATATTTTTAGAAACTATCACATTATAAAAAGCTCTCAAACGCAGTATCGTAGTGATTAAAAAGAAACATCATAAGTTAAAACTTTGACAACACCCGAATAGCAGAAGTCAAGTTTGTAAACTTTGTACAAGTTTATTCAAGATTCACAGTTTCACTCCCAGGAGTACCAGCTCGTTTATGATATTATACAGAGAAGTTTGCTCACAAATTTTTGTTTTTAAAAACAGACAAAATACGACTTTTGAATGTTTTATACTTTGTACGTGCTGTGGGCCAGTCGTAAATCTGACACAGATAACACCCCGCCATGTTTTTATTTCATTGTTTCAAAAGTTAAAACGCTCGCAAAAACGTTTGATGGAGTACTGTGTGGCCGTCTATATACATATGTATAGGAGTTACATTGTATGGGTATGTTTCAATTTAGTATAGGATGCAACTGATTGATGCTTTTGGCGGGTTCATAATTCTTGAAGAAACTTGTACAAAAATATAATAAGCCAAGCCGATAGAACTAACATACCTTTAATTGCAAATGTTCGATTATTACAGTAGCATAATTTTTAAATATAAAATATGAAGGTACGAAACGAAATATTTTTCGAACTACGACAGAGGCTTAAACCCGAAGTCCAGGATAATATCCCCATAAAACCCTGGTTTTCGAAGTTTAGGGAAGCGAATAAACGCGTCACTAGTACGATCTGCAGACTGAGGCTAGGTCATGCGTGCACTCTCGTCCATCTGGCTAAACTAGATATTAGAGATAGCTCTTTATGTGAGTGTGGTCTTGATGAAGGCTCCCTAAATCATATTTTCTTTAGCTGTCCCAAACTCTCCTCCTCTCTTTATGACATTCTTCCTCCAAATATCCCTCGCCCTATTGATTTTAAATCCTTACTTTCCTTAGTGAATACCTCCTTTGTTTATATTCTGTGTTCATATATTAACCAAAATAATATTAAATTGTAACTTGTTCGTCTCATAACCCACTAACACCTGTAATATATATTGTCTCTTTTTGTTTTAGGTATATCAACAGTGTCGCCTCTTAGCAGTAATTTCTTAGTTTACCAACCGTAACCTTGTTCTTTCATGAAGCCTATCTAATAAAGCAGAGTCTATATCTTCAACACTTGATACTGGCGAAATCATCAAGGAAACGCCATCACACAAAAATAGAATAGAATAGAGGCTTAAACTTCAGGTTAATTAGTATAAGATATTGATGTACTTTTTGACATCATCAGCTACAAGGCTATTTTAGTATTCATAAGGTGTAGAGCATCTCTGTGATGGGGATGAACTCGGTCTGCCTGGATAAGCCAGTCGGTTTAAGAGTTACTGCCATTCAAAGGTGCGACCTTTGAACGGCTGTATCTCCTAAACCGACTGTCAGTCCATGTAAATTTTTGTACTATACGCATATCTACAGTGCATATTACAATAATACCTACATACTCATGCATATTCATTTTTTGCAACCATAACTGACCTTCGAACGGCTGTAACTCCTGAACCAACTGGAGTTATTCAGACAGACCTGGTCAATCCCCATCACATAGATGCTCTTCACTATATGAAAACTAAATCAGCCTTGCAGCTGACGAACAAAAAGTACGTCTATCTATTTTACTGAATGTATTGATAGGTGAATCAGCGACAAGGTAGCAACCTAAGGGTGCCCAGAATGCATTTTTTTAAATATAAATTGGCATTTTCGAGTTCACTTGAAAAAAACCTTGATTTAAAAAAGTTGCATAGCATATTATTATTATTATTCCCCGAGGGGATAGTAAATTTAAACAATTATTTTTCAATTTTTTATGCTGCCTTATAAGCCTGTATTGTATACTATAACTTATTATTAACAAAACAAAGATTTAAAATAGCAATAAAATGAAATCCATCAGTAAAATTGATAAAACTGCAGAAGAATGCAACAATGAAGCACAATGCATTCGTTCTGTTCGTTCATTTTAAACGTTATGAAATGTGAAATGGCTTCCATTGTTGCTTTTTGTCATTTTGACTCTTCGTTTTTTTGTGAAAGCTTTTGTGACAATTGGATATTGCTGCAACTCTTGGAATTAGTTAGTAAACTCATTTCTACAATCTATGACAGCGTTAAGGCCAGATATCGATCAACTAACTATCGAAGTATTTTCACGCTGCATCAATTATGCGAGACCGACTGCGTATTGTGGCATCCAAAGCACGGAGGTTGTTGAAATTAAATACTACTTTGACGGTCATATACAGGGTGTTCTTCTTCTTCTTAGCCGTTTTCAACTGTAATGTTGTAGGCCTCCTTCAGTCTATGCCATCCTTTTCGATCTTGTGCTGTCTCTATCCATTTGACTCCAGCTCTTCTTTTGATATCGTCATACCATCGCATTTGCAGTCTTCTTTTTGGGCGTTTCTCTCCCCACGGTCTACACTCCAACAGTTCTTTGCCCCACGAGCCTTATTTTCTGGCGATATGACCAGCCCATCGCCACTTAAGTTTCGCGATATGCTTGATGATATCCGTGACTTTGCTCTGCTCTCAGAGCCATTCGTTTCGATTTCGGTCTCTAAGCGTAATTCCTACCGTTTTCCTCTCAATTGCTCTCTGCGTTACTCTGAGTTGTTTGTGACCTCCAGGGTGTTACAAAATTCAAATAAACATTTATGGGGGTGGTTATGACCATTAAACTGAACAACTTTCACTACGGGACCAATATCGAAAACAAGAAAAAAAACTGATGTTCCATATCAAACTACAAATATTCTCGAGCTAAATGTATGGGACAGCAGATTATTTTTCTCGATTACGATGTTGGTCCCATAGTGAAAGTGGTTCAGTTAGATGGTCTAAACAGCCTCCTTAAAAGTTTAAAATTTTTATTTTTACTTTTGTAACACCCTGTATACAAAGACAGACCTGAACAGGCGTTGCTATTCGGTGATCATTTTAAATACGGAACACTGATATTAGAACGACTTTGTTAAAATTCCACTCAGAGACATTTGGGTGCCAAGTCCAGCCGAATTACGTTGGAACTGACGTTCTTACTCGGACACTTGGACAAATAATAGAGTGCATCACTTCTATGCAACTTTGTTGGCTGGACTTACCTATAAATGTCTCTGAGTGAAAACAATGAATTCTTTAATTGTTTTAAAATACGCAACAGCATAATGATCTTCTTCTTATCGTGTGGGCAGAGCCCTGGTGTCAGAGTTTTTAAGATCGCCTTACGGCCTCTGACGTGGTTTTTATGTAACGACTACTACCAGATAGTAGCCGGGACCAACGGCTTAATGATAATTCATAACCTATCCACTTGACGGGTTTTTATTCAGTTAATTTGTGTGTTTTTTCAACGCTCAGTACCTAACTAAGCGTATGCCTTTATACAAAGAACATCAAATAACGTAATACTCTTGATATCGACAAGTCAGTCTGTCAGAACAATTGGATCACTCGCTAACGGCTATTGGATTATACCAGTCTGAATCTCTCAGTTATTTCGTTTACATACTATTATTATGAGATTAAAATGAAGTCTGTATCATGGTAGTGAAAATACCTACGTAGTATAGATCAACTCACGCCTATAAATATATTTAGGGTAGTCAGACACATTACTACAACTAACCACTATTGTAGAATATTTTAGGGGGTGTAACTTTCACTATGAAGCCGACATCGAAAAAATAAGCTTTTCAGTTTCCTATGGAACAATACACAATTTTTTTTGCAATTTCGAGGTTGGCTCCACGGTGAAAGTTCTTCAGATTGATGGTCTGAAGCATCCCATTTAATATGTAGTGCATTTAAATTTCATCTTTGTATAAATTAAATATTGCTATCGGTATCGGTGTGTAATCGCTTTTAGTGACAAGACCGCAATTTGTACCCTTACATTCTTTTTATTCTGTTTTGTTAAAGTATGTGTTTGGTGTGCAAATAAAGAATATTTATGTTATGTTATGTAGGCACGCGTGGTGGACTAATGCCCATACTACTTACTACCCTCCCTGAGAGCAGGTACCCTGTCCTGCAGTCGGTCGCATAAAAGGCTGATGAAGATGATAATATTATGAAAATATACAAGTTTAGCAAGGTATCTTATCTTATTGTGGGGGCTGGCAAGCCAGCAACACTTTGACCCACTGGAATCTTTTGTGTTAGCCCCAATACTTTTTGCTTTCTTCACCCTTCAAATACATGGTCAATGAAGGAGGATTCCATCTTCGAGGAGGCTCATGCAGTTAGCAAGGTATACTTTTAGCCTAATGCAAATGCAATTAAGAGAAATTTCGAGAGGATAAAATTGTTTTCCTGTGAAGGAGCAGATACTGAAGTAACAAGATTGTTAAAATAACACAATAGTAATGGAGCTTCACTACTCAAGCACCTTTCTATGTAAGCCGTAAACAAAAGGTTTTTTGCGAGCTACGTCAAATTCGTAGAGTGCTACAAATTTTGCTACGCCGTAGCAGGTTTTGGGCAAATAGTATCAATTGTTATCATTACTGTATTCTTATATAAATAAGGTACGTATAAAATTTTCAAAAATGATATTTACAAAACTAAACACCATATTGCTGTTCTTATCCAGTATATCCAAATACTAAATATTTCTGGACTCTGTGAAATATGTGTGTGTGAAATATGATTGAATCTATGTAAATGTATTATACAGGGTGTTTGGGTAAACAGTTGCACTACTTTAAGACGTGATTGTTCCCATGATACTGATCAACTTTCGCATTCAACAGGAAATTATCAAAAAATAAATTCACAGATTTCATGCCTCACTCCTACTCCTCCTACTATCGAGCACATTGGAAATGAAACTACGGAAGTCGAAAAAATATTGTCTCAAAAAGGTTAGGTTACAGGGCAAACCCTTAACCCGATCATCTTTGTTTTAGGCTCAAATTGTAGCTGACTAAATTGTCCAGAGAAAATTTGCTCAAATTTTTGATATCATTGTTCGTTTCCAAAATATCGAGCGCCAAAATCAAAAATTCGTTTTTTTTTTTTTTTTACCTTTTTGGCCATTACTTTTTTCGTGTTTGATTTTCTCGAATAATTCTTTTTGCACCTTACAGCTCTCGTAAATACGCGTTTTTTGAGCTTTTTCTGAGTATGATATCTTCAAAACTCTTCGAGATATAAGGGGATCGCACTTTTTCATGAAATCGGGGCCTATACGGGAGCGAACGAAAAAACATTTCCAGTGTCAAAATTTCGCTTTCCATACTAAATGCAATCAGCTGATCGAACGTTTATACGAAAAGTTGAATTATTTTTTTGAGAATTTCCTATAGGTTTCTTAGGGAAAGTTGATCGGTATCATGGGCACAATCACCCCTTAAAGTAATGCAACTGTTTACCCTAACACCCTGTATATGATTGTTTAGTCATCCTCATCATAATACACGTCCAGGTTAAATTCTGGTACTTTAACCCTTCATATTTTTAGTGATTTTCGAAGCAACAAACGGTATTGATAAAATCGCCCTAATTGTCTAGCTAGGTGGCTACAACTGCAAATGTGACTAGATAATTTGTGTGACAATGTTCACGATATTTATTTCTAACAAGTTTCTAGTTATTAATGTTTATAGATATGATTTGAAAACCATGGATAAGAAATTTGCCCAAGAATGAGACAAGCGAGACAGGTTACATGTTTTTCAAAACATAGAAGCGTTCAGTCACCCAAACGAAAATGTGCTCTAGCCTGGCCCTGTACCCAGAGTTTTGATTTTAGATATATCGCGACAGTTTCGGTCCGAACTTCATTGCAATAGAGTTGACATTTGAACGAAAATGTTTACGCAATTGCGAAGTTCGAATATCCGGGTAGACACCCTGCGTTATAAGCAATGTACTTTAATGATAGTTAGTTTCAAACACCAAAATGGCACTACGCAAACGCTAACAATACCTAACATTAAAATATTAAAACCCATTTCATATCATGAAGCTACCCAACACATTAATGTCAATTAAAAAGTAACACGAGACGCAAAGTGACAGATAATTCCCTCTTTAATATTAAACATTCATCCTCCGGTTACTACCTTCATTTACATACGTCATATTAAACAAAAATAAAGTAATACTTTGAATACCTAACACATAATCCCAAAAGGATCCTCTTCATTGCATTGTGAACTTAAGCGTGTTTGAAACAAGGTTTGAAATTGCTTGGTAGGTTATCTCAGTTGAAACTTGCAGGCAAACGCATTACCATATAAACAAGAAGGGAAGACAACAACTTTGTGTCTTTCGCAGTGTCTCGTGGTTAATGAAACGCTGTTTGCGAGCTCATTACATTTTAATAAAGTGGCTGGGGGGTGGGGGGATGCAGAGGTAAGGGGGGAGGGGCAATTTTGCACGTCGTTAATTCTTAAAAACTTTTTGCTTGAGCTCGGAGTGTGACAAGACTCAAAATAAATGGTGTCTAGAATTTTTTGCTAATTTATGTTGCTTATTGGTGTTGCGTAATTTATGTATTTTATGTTAGGTGTAAATGAAGTAAATTTCATTCATTCATTCTATTCTCTCATACACAAACTTCCTAAACATGCGTGCAAAAAGATTACAAGTGAATGGCTTCAAAAACTGACATACGACTCTACTGAAAACTTACTACACACTTTATTACTTTATTACTTTACATACTTACACACCACATAACCAACCTCACACTCCACACAGCACACCGAAACAACACATATACATCCGCTTTCACACAAATAATATAAGACAATTTTAATGATTTTTCTTTATCAGAAAATCTTCTTCACACATTGACCTAAAACACACGCACACACATATAAACACATAACACAAACATACCCAACATATACTATAGTACACATACATTAAATTGTTTATTATAAATCTTATAATTATATCAACATTAAATGTATTATTATACTAGTAACTTAATTAATTAACTATATAGTACTGTCAGCTCCCTGTATCTGTGACCAAATAACTGTAGTATCTCTTAAGAATATAGCTGATGTCAATAGCACAGACAGGTTTTACCTGCCTTTCATGACGTCAGCTATCAATTAAATGACCAAAACGTATAGCCTAATACAATGCTCAAATGTTATTCATAGTTCCTAATTCATATGTAAACATTATGTAAATGGCTTTTGTGAAATTTAATAAATTTTATTACTATTATTTATTATTTATTTATTATTCTAAATATATCCCAGTCATTTTACGGAGTTTTGTTATGGAGGGTTTGGAGTAAATATAAATGAGACTTTTAAACTGTAACCGGCACCGTTTGGTGACAAAAAGACTATCTGAAAACATATTTAAAAAAATCGCTTTGCCATATAGAAATTAAAATTGTATCTCCCAGAAGGCTTTTAACTTAATAATATTAATATCAATGCACTCATTTTAATTAGATTTAGGAATATAATTTAAAAATGAGGTAGTCATTACAAAATGCTAATGTATTTTTCAAAGACAAAAATATTAACACCATGTTCGAAGTATTTATGACAAAACCATCAGGTTTTTTTTATAACGAGATAAATGCTAAATTTTAAATTTGGGGCTGTAGCTGACGTGATTTATTTATTTAATTTAGTTATATTTCTAGGCTCAAATTGGCTCTTAAATACCATACCGTAAAAAATATCAATTATTAGTTAGTCCCGGCTTTAAACGTAAAATGGCTGGGCTAATAATCGGAAATATTTGTTAAAAATCTACATACAAACTAGCTGCAGCCACGTCTTTGTCTACGTTGACTCTAAATTGTTGCGTTCCTTGTGAGAGTATATCGTTACTTGCTTAACTAGAAACGATATAATTATGCATTAATAGATTCATGTATTCTATAACGTTTCTAGTCATTCTTGGTCATAGAGGACGGCGTAACTCGTGTCAACGCCCCGAGATGAGTTACTTACGCCGCGCCGTCCTCTATGGTAGCAGTTATGGTTCTGCTGGAATGAATCTCACGATATATTCCAGCAGATATCTAAGATTAGCTCGCCCTTTGTCTTGTCTATTATGCTGTATTCATCTGTATTTCCGTGTGTAAAATAAAGTGTTAAAATAAAATAAATCTTTATACAAGTCCGAGCTAGATTCTGATACTTTCAATGGTAGTATCTAGTACTGGTACTAAATAATCTGTATGAATATGTCTAATAATTTTTTTTTTATTCTCAATGGGTTTGCGCTTGGCTTCATCTCACCAGATGGGAAGTGTAGATGAAGCTGAGGATGTAGCGCGCTCACCCAGAAAAAGCCTATTAACTCTTCTTTTAAAAATATCCTGATTGTATTTGCTTAGAAACACAGTCGCAGGGAGTAAGTTCCAAACCTTACCGGTTCTCAATATAAAAGAGGATGCGATTTAGTATGGACGGCCCGGTAGCACAGTCTGTAGTGAACCTGCCTGCTGTGCCGAGAGTCGCGGGTTCGAATCCCGCAAGGGACAAATATTTATATGATGAATATGAATATTTGTACCCGAGTCATGGATGTTTGTATCTATATTTATGTATTCTATATCGTTGTCTAGTCATCATAATACAAGTCCAGGTACTTTAAATGTGACTAGATAATTTGTGTGACAATGTCCAAGATATTTATTTATTATTTATTTATTCAGTATGGGATCGAACCGCTGCGCTGTCCCCTGCTCGGAAGGCTATAGGATACTAAACACTAGATCTTCTTTGTAATGTTCATTAACAAACATAATTTTCTCCTATTTCTATCATCTGAACACTTAGTATGTCCAGACATTCTACCCGCTCTAAGAACCGGATTATCAAATGAAATGTAGCACCTTTTGTGACATTTTCCCACTAAAATATAACGCGAGTCGCGACACCGGGAACTAAACTAAATCAGGTACCGTTCACTAGCGCACTTTATGTTACAACGAGTGCGCTGGAATCCTTATGCTAAACCTACTTCACAAAGGTTCCTGTTACATACTGCACAGCGGTAGACAAATATTTCTACCAGGTATAAAACCACTAGATAAACAGACGGCTATCTTTAAACTAAGATACCGAAAGGGTTTATATGTGTGCGTGTTGTGCGCTCTGCAGAATCAGTCATTGGTAGAAATCTGTCATCTATAAAAATTCACATTATACGAATTGGTCACACATTTTTTAGACCTTTCGACCTTCCATAGATAATCAATCGGCAGATCCGCACTTTTGTATAGAAGTTCCAAACATTTTTTTCGTTTTTCGACTCAATAGTTTAGTTTTATATAATCTGAATACATCCTAGAATAAAGTGGTGTATGTACACACTATGAGTTACTGTACGACACGGCGCTTTTCTGAATCATAAAGATGTACTTAGTCTTTATGTTTTATGTAAAAGCCCGAGCCCTAATTTTGAAGAATCCACTCGACAATGAAGGTAGCTTCGTGAGAAAACCTGCATACACTGAAAAAGAAATTCTGATGCGGCGTATTTGAAGTCTACCAATCCGCATTACGTGTTGTGGGCTAAAATCAACTTAAATAACTGCTTATTTTAGTAAAGCAGTCAAGAAGGCAGGATATAATATCCTGCCTACTTGACTTGACTTTTAAAGTGCATAAGTGTGTGCGCTTAACATAAATGCACGCAGAAGGTAGAGTAGGATGCAGTGACTTGTGTAACCAAACGGTACGTGCATCTTAGATGTCGATGTATTGGTATATACATGGTCTCTAGTAACATTAAAAAGGGGGGGGGGGGGGGAAGGTCTTAGATTTTAGTTAGACTGAACAACTTTCACTAAGAAGACGAAGTTGAAAAAAAAATTAGATGTCCTATACATTTGAGTCGTGTAAGTAGGTACTGCAGGTTTGTATGAAACATCAGATTTTTCTTTTAGGAAATGATGAACGATTATTAAATTACCATATTTTCACGCAAAATACACGCGATATTCCAAGAAAAAGTGTATATACTACTTAAATGTTATTACCATTCTCGAGAAAACAATCTTGACCTCGTGGATAAATGCTATGGTATAGATTATACTATAATATGCTCAGAGAGCTGTTGCATATTAGTTTGTGTATTTTTTCTCTTTAGTATAAAAGTTTTCAGTTATTTTATTTTATTTTATTCATTTTAGGAAACTTACTGACTAATATAACGTATACATATATTATTTACACCCAGTATAGTGATGTTCTGTATTTCTAAACTCACAAACAAAACCAAAGTGTTTTCGGATTATCTCTTCCACACAACGTTTTTCACACAAATATTTTTCTCTGGAATCACTTTCTGTACCAAAAGAATAGGTTGTTTTATCAAAAAATCTGTGTATGGTATAAATAATTCAATGGGGGGAGGAGCTTACACGCGCGATGTAGAATTAAACCTCTCTCTGTTGTATTATTTAACAAATCCGCTTTGTACATAAACTATGAGACGCGGCATATCCTGCGGCTATACTCACTTTCGATTGTAATATGTATTTAATAATGTCTATCACTATGCTTCGTTAAGATTATAAACATAGATTAATATGTATATTGCATGTAGATAGGTAACTCGCCTTGAATTTTAGGACGTCCTAATTGCGTTGCTGCTTATTAGCACTAGGGGGCGCCACATTACGAAATAAATTGAAGAAGATGATCGGCCGACACGAGGATCGAACCTTAGCTACCCGGATCGTAAGCCGGTTGCCTAGACCGCTAGACCAACAAGACAGTGATTGATATGGGCGAAATCTCTCAATACTACAGCGCAGCGCGTGAGGTATAGTGCGCTGTTACTCCGATATGAACCCTAGTGCAACACATAGTGCTTCGATACATCACCGATAGATGGCGGAAGCTGTCTATGGAAAAGCAGCGTTCCACTTAGATTGTACTAAGATAACATAGCATGATTATAAACAAATTGAAATTAGATAACTGAGAGATAGAGTTAAAAATTGTGTAACTTATCATTATCACACAATATTATCACATCTTTTAATTTACATCGATCTTAAGAGAACATCTTCCTTTTAATTTACAGATGTAAATTAAAAGAAGATGTGACAAGGATAGAGAAAGGTATGATTCGTTGGTTAAGTCATGTGGAGAGGATCAGTGACAGCAGATGTATATTGCTAATGTGAGTAAGAGCGTAGGTAGCGCGTTGCGGAGAGCTATGGACACCCAATTATTGGGGCCCGGGTTCGAATCTGCAGGGACAGCATGCCATGTACCAATGAGTTATTCTAACTTATTTACGTAATCCAGATCATCCCGCCACCTCTTCTTAGGACGACCCGGGCGCCGACGACCGTTTTCTGGGATCCAGGGCGTAACAATTTTTGCCCACCTCTCCTGGTGCATTCGACAGACATGGTCGACCCATTCCCACTTTAGTTTAGCTGTTTTCTCCCCGACGTGCTTTTGAAGACAAGTGGCCAGAGCTTGCCCAGGATAGAGATGGTTGGAAGATTAAAGGGGAGGCCCGGTGAAGGAAAACATCGTGAGAAAACCTGCATATACTGAAGAAGAGATTCTGATGTGTATGTGAAGTCTCCCAATCCGCATTGGGCACGCGTGGTGGACTAATGCCCATACACCCTCCCTGAGTGTAGGCCTGTGCCCTGACTTTTACAGGCTGATGGAACTCTGACACCAGGACTTGCTGGCCACTCGATATTGAAGGTTAAGAAAATTTTAAATGTTTGATGTGTCCCCTTCATACACATTCATAACTTAATCTTCTCTAAAGCATAATTCTAAACAAATAATGCACATCTATACGAGCGGACAAAAGATATTCTCCATACATATTGGGTTGAAGCCTCGGGCGCCAATTTACATATTAATTGACAGGACACTCGGCTGAAAAATCACGACGTGACACCCCTTTGTGTGGGTGATAGTATGTCAGGGCGACAGGGTGTCGTTTGAGCTATAGATTAATCTGTCAGTTAACTGAACTGGGTTGGAAATGTATATAATACTTTAAAGAAAATGTATAATATCGGTTATAATAAAGACTGACATACATAAAAGCCCTTAATTTCCCTTTTCCGGGTGTACAGAAACATTGATACAAATAAGAACCTTTACAAGAACGCAGTTGTAGCCAGTTTACAGATAAGTTATTAGTTACTTGTCTGACAGATCGTTTGACATATTTAAGTATATTTGATTGATTGATTGATATTTTGACAGGAGCGGTGAAACAGGCTGTTCCTTAGTTGTTTCCTTGAGGCTTCCTCACTCGAGTTGAGGACTTTTCTGACATTTTTGTCATACAAATTGTGAAGCTTTCATTTGAGCGCAGTAGTCAGAAAGTCAGATGCTTTTCAATGAGTGCGTGTAATTTGCATGTGTGCATGCTGGTGTCCAGCACCGGTAGCTCTATAAAATAGACCAGCATAGAGAGAGACGTGTCAAATGGTAGTGAGAAAGCATCTACTTTTAGCACCCATAATGTTATGTACTAATGCATTTAAACATTTTCAGTTTTTAACTAAACATTTGTAGTAGTTGAAATCGGTGAGCAGTATAAAATAAGTCGACAAACGACTTGGTAAAAACCTTGACTGCGCAATATAACATTTGTTGGCGAAAGAGCTTCTGCTTCTTGGTCAAGTTGTTTGCCGGGTAGTGTACTAGACATTGTAACTCACCCATGGCAAAGAGGATGATGAGGGGTGAGACGAGCCAGGAGCGCATGATGACGTAACAGCGAGCCTCTCCTCACATCTCTACTGGGAAAAAACCGGCCGCTCACTGTCACTAAACCTGCAACAAAGACATAAGTTTAATTAAATTGCAGCCCTGAAGCACCATTCTTCAAATGTCACTTCAGTTTTACTGGGTGGGGAGTTTTTCAAACATTTCAAAAACAAAACAAACTTGCGATAAAGAAACAGAATTGGCGATTGTTTTTCCTACAAAAACGTGACTCTTGAAAGGATGTACCGGTCAGAGCGTTTGAGCGCGCTGCATACAAACGAAGTTTTATCCTATATTCAATATTAATCAATCAGTCCATTTAAAAACCAAGTCAATGCAATTTTTTAATACGATCTAGAAACTATTCTCTGTGCCTGTATTTTGTCAAATTTACCTTAAAATACATAATTTTAATAATAGGATTAATTTAAGATTTGTATGGAAATCTATGAATCACGGTAGCTATGAAACTGCGTGTATGTATTTTATATTTAACCCGCGACTTCGTCCGCACAAATTATATACCAGATTTTAAGTCAGATCATAAGCTATCAAACAAAAAAATTTTTCATCAAAATCGGTTCAGTAGTTTTTGCGTGATACTCGTTCAAACAAACAAACAAACAAACACCCAAGCAAACACACAAACAAACACATAAACAAACAGACAGACAAAAAATCCAAAAATTGTTGAAATGGAATCAGGGACACCTAAAAACCATATCGTAACTTTTTTTTTGTTAATATCTTCAATGTACAGACAAACTTCCTGTTACAGTTTTATAATAGTACTAGCTTTTGCCCGCGACTTCGTCTGCGTAATTTTGTCTAATGTCTCATCTAAGGTCATGAAGGTCATAGTCTGAACCAAGTCTAGGAATCCTGGCATGTAACATTAGAATGGCGATTAAGGAATGGGCTGATAAAAGACACAGGCTAGAATGCTCTGGCCTCTTGGGTCTGCAACACTGCAGGAAATTCATCAGCAATCTTCTTATTATCGTGTGGGCAAAGCCCTGGTGTCAGAGTATAACAGCAATATAACACCACAAATCCCACAGTTCATACTGAACAACAGCAGGAGCAAAGCTCGTGCCATCGTCGGAGCGCTCACCGGGTACTACGCAACAGGCACAATAAAGCTCACTCTAGATCGAGGAGGAGGAAAACATGGAACATTTGTACTGTGTGACTGCGATGTCTTGGTGGGTAAACGTATGTGACTCCTGAGAGATGGTTATTCATTACAGGTTTCTTACCCTAAACGCTATTGCCTCCCTCATTTTCCAAGTTTTTCAAGGATGAAGAAAATAATATGTAGGGTTCAATACAAAAGATACCATTGGGTCGAAGTGTTGCTGGCTTGCCATTTCCCATAATAAGATAAGAAAGTCATGAACTTAAGCTAAATCAAAATCAGAAAGTACCCCAAGTAATTCTGTAGGTATCAGATTTAAAAGTCATTCACTGGATCCATCACTTTAATTTTTCTACTGTTCGTCGTTTATTAGTTTTTTATTTATGTCGAGCAGCATAATAATCATCTTACGACCCACTGCGGGTCACAGACCTCCACTCACGTATAAACGTTAGAGGAAACTCTACCACGCGGGCTACTGTAAAATGGTGAAGGCAAGAGCTAAAACGATAATATTCTAGGAAGCTAATGGTCAATTTGCTAAAAAAGATTTTCAATTATGTAAGTAGCTACATTACCGACCTGTGGTGTTATATTATAAGGACCTTTTAGATACGTAGGTACCTTTTTATACGTTGTGGTAGTATGACGTTCTATAGTTAAGTTGCACAAGCCCTCAAAAATTCATAATTGAGACCGAAAATCAAACAAAACAAAAATTTGGCAAGAATTACTGCAACAAAATTCGTCCTTTCTGTAAAATAAGGTTATCATTCCGTAGCATTGGCTCAGATTGGACTCAAACAATCAATTTACTTACAACGATGTATTACAACGATAATATAATCAACTAAATTTGTAAGCTCCTGCTATAGCTAGGTTTTTGAAATAATAATTGTAGCTCACTTGCTTTAAAAAAACTCCCAACGCCATCTATTAAGATGAAAACAATACGACGATTAAATTTTTGAACACTTGATTTTTAATATTTGACGACCCGGTTGGTATTTAATTAATTGTTGGTCTTGATACAATCGTGTCATCTACATATTTGACCCGGTTGGTGTAATGGTTACCTCGCCGGACTGCCAAACCAGGGTCCTGGGTTCGAAACCCGGTTCGGTCATGGATGTTATAAATGTTTGTGCCGTTGTTGTATGGTTTCTATAATAAAAAGCCTATAGTGCTTGCTTGGAATCATAACAATGTTCCTGTAAGCGTTATTTATTTATTTAATTATTTTTCTAATTCAGCCGGTAAGTAACTATACAATCAAATCTGTAAGACCGAATATCTGAGATGTCTTGAGTGTGAATTGAGTATGGTACTTGCTTCAAAAAAACACGCAACGCCATCTATTAAGATGAAAACAATACTACGATAAAATTATGAACACTAACTTTAGAAAAGGTTAAAAGAAAGAGGATTTTTAGTATTTGCCGACCCGGTTGGTGTAATGGTTACCACGCCAGACTGCCAAGCCAGAGTCCTGGGTTCGAGTCCCGGTTCGGTCTTGGATGTTATATGTTTATGCCGTTGTTGTATGGTTTCCACAATAAAAAGCCTATAATGCTTGCTTGGGATAATTAAAATAATGTTTGTGCCTGTGAGCGTTATTTATTTATTTGTTTAATTATTTTTCTCGCGTTCTCCGCTGGAGAATACGCTTGCCCGGTGTGGGGCCGATCTGCCCACGCCAAGCTGGTAGATACCGGAACTAAACAAAACGTGTCGGATTATAACTGGATGCTTGAAACCGACTCCAGTACAGTTGCTTTACCCGCTGGCTGGCATAGCGCCCCCAGATGTAAGTAGGGCTGTGGCAGGTTCCTGAGAGAGAGCCCAAATGGTGGACGACCCACGACATCCCATGCATGGCTTTATTCCTGCGCCGCAAAGGCTGCCAAGCCGACGCAGCTTTATGAAGTGTGTCGACCCCCTGAATACAGGCCCAGCGCAAGCAAGGTGTACACTATGGCGACAAAAAGTGTCCCTCCCAACTCCATTTGTGTCGCCGTCTGAGAGCCTCACGCCTAGACATGACTTGCCTTGGGCGACCTGGAAGTCTTTAAACCGACTTCGAACCCAGGTCGGTCGCAGTAAGGACAACATGGTCAGGTGGGGATACTCGGATGCGCAAAATGTGACTTGCTTGTGTGGAACTCCACAAACGATGGCCCATCTCACATCGTGCCCTGCGTGCTAACATCTGCACGCAGGAGGAGCTCATGACTGCTAGCGACGGTGCAGTATCGGTTGCCCGATTCTGGCAAGCTACTATTTAGCGACTTTGTTCAGAATTAGAAGTCGACACGATAAGAAGAAGATTATTTTTCCAATTCGCCCAGTACCTATACAATCAAATCTGTAAACCCGAATTTCTGAGACGTGTTGATGATAGAACCACAAACATAATATTAATATTAGTGAGATACCTGGTAGGATGGTAGGATTAAAATTAGAAAAAAGCCAAAATAAAACATCCTGCGCTAATATTAGATCTGATATGATCTCAGGATATTATTATGATTGAAGATCAGGCCCTTAACATATCAAGCCTAACTGCTTCTGTCTAATCCGGTGAAAAATGGATATAGTCGTTGAATGTATTTAAAAAAAATAAAAAAAACATTCTCGACCAAGAATCGAACCTCCACCTCATGCACGAAAATCTAACCATATACCAAATATACTACACAGCTGTTGTCAAAACTGTTGAAAAAAGTAAATACTATTTTTATCACTGCAATCTACACAAATGCATCAAATTGGCGATAGTGAGCATAGAATAAAAACGTGGTACATGTTTCAGCATGATAAAACATTGTAATTTATCCCACAGGAACCCATTGCTAGGATAAAAAGTATCCTATATCTTAATCCTGAACACATTCTATCTGCGTGCCAAATTTCATCAAAATCCATTCAGCCGTTTATGCGTGATTGCGCCACAAACATACAACATTACAACTTTACAAACATCGTCAAAAACTTTCACGTTTATAACATTAGTCAGATTATTAGTTCTTCTTCGTGATGGCATTTTTCATTATTGAAAACAGTCAAGTGTACTGGCAGATACAAAATTATTTTTAAGTATGATTATCACTGAACGGAACGCGTCGGGGCGCATTATATATATATTACTTTATTTTTTTCATATTTAACTTAATATGCTGACACTTTTTTAAGAGGATGATCAGACCATCAAACAGCTTTCTCTATGGGACTGTCATCGATATCGCGAAAACAAATGTTCTGCCCCATACATTTTGTAGAGTAGGATTGCAGTTTTGTATGGAACAGTTGATTTTTTTTCGTGATTTTGACTTTGGTCCCATACAGAAAGTTGTTCAGTATGATGGTCTGATCATACCACTGTCTGCAACATAAAACTGTCTGCATATAAGAAGGACCATATACATCTTCCAATCCGGTCAGATGCGCGCGAAATCGGTGACGGCCGCATTCCACTGCAACGTCGCCTGGTCAGCACTCGCTGTCAATTTGCGTACATCTGAAACAACGGCTGAGGCGCACGTATGCGCCTGGATTCCAGCGAATAATTTCGTCCGGAAGGACGCAGTCAGCTATTGCCGAATGTTACATTAATTTATGTAAAGCTCATATCAAGCGACAGTCCGTAGGGATGTGGCAGGTTCCTCAGAGAGAGCCCAAATGGTGGACGACACACGACACGGACGGACTACAAACTTTGAGTCAAGATAACTTTAGAACTAAACATTTAAAAGGAAATCACAGATATTGGTTTCTAGATTGTTTTAAAACCATTCATTTTTTACTTTAATTACTAAATGTTCAAACTAAGCTTCGTTTTGTATGGAGCGCCGTAGAAAAATGCGCAAAATGCACGGCGGCACATCGCATCGGCGGCATAAAAAACCGACCCTTATTAATTTGTTAGAGTTGTTCGTTTGTATTTTAGTAATAATTTACGGTATTTCAAAATAGTTCCTTACCTGTCTTATAATTGCTTTAAAATATTAGCTATTATCCAGTCTTGCGTAACTGTGTGATTACACCGTAAATAAAAACATTCCGAATTAAAAATCGAGTTTTAGACATCTTTCGGCTGCTGATTTGAAATCATGATTATATTCTCTTTGTTTGAAATTGGCGTGCAGTTTTTTTTAAATAATTACTCCTGCTTTGTTTGCACTGTAATTCTACAAAATGTCAAGAAATTTGTAATTCGAATCTTGTTTTCTTGTGGCCAGTACTAAGGTTTTTTTTTGTTATGCAAAGGTTTTCTCCATGAAGTTTGAAAGATTTTATAGCCAAAAAGAAAAACAATGGTATACCGGTGCAGTCATCAGCACTGGACAATGATAAAATTTATAATTATTGGTATTTATTTTGTAATTTATTGTTATTTTCGTTATTTATAAATCAAACAGTCTTCAGAATTAGCTTACTTTATTACAAGTCTTTTAATTTTAATTAGTGTTACTTAGATGAAATTGAAATGGTACCGTACATTGGTTGCACTTGCGGTTATATGTTTATATCTCCGGCTCCCGTCAACGTAGCGAGATAAATTATATACCAGATTTTAAGTCAGATCATAAGCTATCAAACAAAAAAAGTTTCATCAAAATCGGTTCAGTAGTTCTTGCGTGATACTCGTTCAAACAAACAAACAAACAAACAAATAAACAAACAAACAAACACACAAACAAACAGACGGACAAAAAATCCAAAAATTGGTGAAATGGAATCAGGGACACCTAAAAACCATATCGTAACTTTTTTTTTGTTAATATCTTCAATGTACAGACAAACGTTCTGCTACAGTTTTATAATAATAGTTTAGATTTAGATAGATACGTGTATGTATCTGATAAAATACAGACACAGAGATTAGTTTCTAGATCGTGTTTAAAAATGTCATTGAATTTAATTAGTGAAAATTGGACGAAACTATGTTTTGTATGGAGCACGTTGCAAGGACTGTCCTCTTAAATAAAATTATTAGTAAACTTTTTTCATCGCAAACAATCAAAAACTAGGGGTCTCGCGAAACAATTAAAACTCTGCCAGTATATAAATCTCGGGCCACTGCAATAAATCTCAGCGAGTTTTAAAAGTGCCGTCCGTTGATAAATGGCCGCAGTGTGTCCCCCTCCCCGCCGCCGCCGCGTGCCTCACCCCCGCCGGCATCTGTTGTGTCACGTCTTGGGCATAGTAAAATTTAAATAGTAAGTGTTGTTCCTTTTACGAGTCTTCTTTAAGTCGTCTAGCGGACTTCTTAATATGATATGTGACCATCTTCTTTCTTGTCAGCATACGCTGTATCGCAGGATAATTACCCAAGCTGTCTTGGAAAGCATTGCAGCACTATGGTTGATAATGAACACCACCTCACTGGAAGCCGCACCAAATTTACATAGTGAATCTCGGACACCATGCCAATCGGCATGAACCAAACGGTTCATCGGTTCGCTTGGATAGGAGATATTGTTACCTATATCTATTCTGATATTTTAAGTCTAGCGGTTTCATGCGACTGAAGGCACGATATGCACTTGGTTCCGGACATTGCTGCCATTCTGAATATATTTGACTCTCCTCTATATAAAGGCTTGTTACACCAAGTTGACCACTAACGTATACTATAGACCAGCATGGTGGAGTACAAACCACTCTCTCATCCGAATTCCTGAGTGGCTAATGAAAAAAATTTCAATGATTTGAAACCGCGACCTAGGACTTTACAGATGAATATTTCTTACTGTTCTTATTCAACTGTGTCAACTCTCGGTGGATAGTAGACGACGTCTTAATTTCACTTCTTGTTTTACGATGAGAAGGTTTATACGGGGTGTTGTGCCGGTGCCGGCGGTGCCGACGAGTTAAGTGCTGTGTTAAACCACTTGATTTAGTTGTTTTACAGTTTTACATTTAATGTACACGCTGTGTGTTGGAAGTAGTGCTTACACAGAGGCCAAGGTGAATGTGGGATGATAATTATTAGGCTAAGGCTTTTATTGACACATCCGATTCGAATGTGATTCAAGCTTATAATTGACCAAACTATTTCTTCTCATGCCTTACGAGGTAAATTATGGGCGTGTTTATTATGCAGTAGGTATATGGATGCTTTCTAGACAACAAAATTTCCTCAGAAGGTTATCTATACAACGTGTTAACGAATTAACGCAAAACTAGAAAGTAGTTTGTTTAGAATAGAGAGCAGAATCGAATTATCATAGTTTCAACATAGGTTATTTTTTTCAAAATATTAAATAATTGGTTTGTAACATTTAAAATTTACTGAACCCGATGTCAACCCACCCCCCGGGTATACTCACCCTATTTACCATCAAAACAAGATTATTAAAATGTATCCATGAGTATGTTAGCGCTTTCATTTAGTGCTGAAATGATAACAAATCATTTTTTCCTCAAAACTTAAAAAGCGAATAACTTGACATTTTAACTATCAAAATAATGGCATTATTATTTAATTCTAATTATTTTGTTATAAATCAGTTGGGGTGCATGAGGTTTTGCGCTTATTCATTAACACGTTGTATTTTATTTTGAGTTTTGAGTTTGACAAGTAACCATAACCTTATCCAGGGATATTCAAAAGATTTGGAATAACGAAAAAAAAGTGATGCTGCATTTTCGTGGGTGGGAAGCTACCCTACACTACTGCTATAGCTTTTCATCATCCAAAACGTCACTCCTGAAATATTCAATATGCTAAAGAAGAGCCTTACTACAATTGCGTGCTTACTGATACAGTTCGTATTGGTAGTTGTAGCAAAATTTCCAAACACCCCGAAAGGGAAGGTCTTCATTTTTCTAATAAAAGGAAAAGCACGTAAGTAATAAACTGAAGAGAAACACACTGTATAGAATCTTGATTGAAACAAACGTCCTTGCGCGTCTTATCGCGGACAAGTTGAAGAATTAAAATATATTCTGATTATCTCCGAGTCGAGGAAAGTTTGCGTTGTTGAGCTCCGGTTGTTCTGACGACGTTACAGGTCGCTTACCAAGTTCAACGTGAATATTTAATTTTAGTAAGAAAATATTTTCAGCTCTTGAAATTAAGTTTAAACCCCGTGATGTCCTGAATAAAGACAACCTATAGCCAGAGGCTGTCGAAAACAGGAACGATAGGAAGAATATGGGACAGGTCTTTGCCTGGCAGTAGGATCAAACAGGCTAATAAAAAAAAATTACTATATTTTATTTAGAGGGAAAACCTGCGACATGGAGCTTTTCGAATCATATTATATGTAGATAGAAAGCATCGCGTCTGTCGTGCGTTGTGGAGATATATGGACAATCAATCATATGGGTCCGGGTTCGAATCCGCGTGAATGAGATGCCATGTAGCGATGAGTTTTTTTTAACTTATGTACGTAATACCGACTGCTCTCAAACGGTACAGGAACACATCGTGAGGAAACCTGCATACGCTGTAGAATGAATTCTGATGTGTATATGTAGTCCACTAATCAACATTGGACACGCGTGGTCGATTAACGCCCATACACCCTTTAGGGTAGGCCTGCGTTTTGCAGTAGGACGTATATAGGTTGATAATATGACAAAGCATGGCACCAGAATCAGCTGAATCTAGATGAACGTTAACTCGTAATATCTAAGTCTAAATGGCTAGATCTAACTGAACAGTTGAACCGCGTTCTAAGGCATTGCTATTGCCCCTTTTCCTTAAGAATTATGGTGAATATTCTTTGATCAAAAATTTCAATTTCAATTGTGAATTGGGCAACTTGAAATACTTCAGGTAATCCTCCTGGTTTAGTCTACAAATGACCGATTCTGGAAATGAGATAAATGATCGATTTTTTTTTTTTTTTTAACTAGTTATTTTACTACTGACGAGAATTTTTATCAGTAATTAGCTGGGCCCGCGACTTTATACGCGCAGACCACTGAAATAACATAAAGAGAATGAAAAAAAAAAGAATTAGAAATATAAAGAAAGAAAAAGAAAAAAAGGAAATAAAGAAAATATAATTCAGTATTGCCATCAATTTAAAACATAAAAAAGTATATCTATCAATAAATTTCTGAACACTACATCTAAATGGCTTGATAAGTACTTACAAATACTAATTTTAAATCATAATTATAGTTAGTTAATAGTCATGTCTCACATTTTACGTAGGCAGAACACCTACAGCATTAGGACTGAGTAATAGAAATCCAAAATAACAATTATTAGAAATCAAATAAATTTATAAATAAATAAAACAGTAAATCGGTCAGCACATGCGTCGTCAAAAACAAAAACAGTCATAAATCAGCAACATGCTTCGTCAAAGCAATGAAATACAAGCTCAGTCAAATAACCCGCCCCTGGACGATCCCGGCGCAAAGGAGCCCATTATGCTAGCAGCGTTGCCACGTTGAATTGCCATGGCTAGCCTTTGCACCAGGAACGACCCGGAACGGGGGTCACAATTTCGCTCCCTCAGTCGACGGCCAACCTCCGCAACGAAGGTCTTAGCCTCGGCAGCCCAAACCGTGGTCTCAACGGCAATCAAATTGTTACTAAGTAAATACATTTTCTTGTTTAACAAGTAAATAACCAATTTTACTAATAACCGATTATATAAGTGACAGTCATCGATTCTTTAGACATTTCCTGAAATTTAAATTCTAGGTAGAATATCTCAACATTTCAGAAACAAAACTAATCATTTGCCTAAAGCCTACTTCTAAAACAAGTTTCCCAAATCTAACGACATTACCACCAAATTAGTCCTACAACCAACCCTGAGCCTTTAAGACCCTCCACTTTGACAACCGCATCTCAAATAGGTCCTCACTCCTTACCTAAGTAAGACAAAGGGAAAAGGGAGTACAAATCAGTCTCTTGGTCTTAATGTTAGGACGTGTTTACGATGTAAATGTTTTCTAGCAAACTTATGTCTGCGACTTCATCGATATATCTTTGTCGAATTAGAGATCTACAATCTGAAGTTTGGCATTATATTTTATTTAAATTGAAATCCAGCCAAACACATTCAACCAAATTGGTTGGACCAATTCTAGAAATGAATACGTATGTTTGATTCGTAAAATGACCGATTCTTCAAATGAACAATTCTACAAATGACTGATTCTACTAATGACTGATTCTACAAATGACCGATTCTACAAATATCTGATTTTATAAATGACCGATTCTACAAATGACCTACGCTACCAATGACTGATTCTACTTCCATGTTTACTAGTAATATTTGAAAAGCAACAATAGTTACTTCTATTTTTAACCGACTTCAAAAAAGAAGGAGGTTTCTCAATTCGACCGTATATATTAGGTCTAACAAAATTAGGTGAAACTATTTTAAGGGGATGATCAGATCATCAAACTGAACAACTTTCTCTATGGGAACAATATCGAAATCGCAAAAAAAATCTGCTGTCCCATACATTTAGGTCGAGTAGGTTTGTATGGAAGAGCTGATTTTTTTTTTCGCGATTTCGTTATTGGACCCATAGAGAAAGTAGTTCAGTTTGATAGTCTGATCATCCCCTTAAATAGTTTCAGCTAATTTTGTTAGACCCTATATATATATTTTTTTTTTCAATTCAAAAATTCAATTTCAAGGCATACGTTTGTCTATTGAGTACTTTCTATCTTTATGATTACAAGTGGCAACAGGCTCACTACCCGTCACACTGGATAGAGTTTTTGCACTACTAATGAAACGTGTATGTTCTGAATTTTCAGAATATTTGTGACTACCCCCTTAGGAAATATAATCGTGAGCATAAGCAATAATTATTACTAAATTAAAACTAAAAACAAATCATAAAAAATATCCCTTATTGTTTTCAAGTGTACGAACACCAGTGTACCCGCACCTCTAGCGAGAACAAGGGCGTACAAATCACTCAGCCCCTTAGAATATTCAGGCCGCTAATTGGCGGTCGGGATGCCATTGCCGATTCAGGGTCGCGGCGGACCTTAGAGGAGATTACTGAACCATGTTTAGACATGTGTGAAGTCAGGTTAAGTAAGGTACTGATGTATTCGATGGAGATTTATTCTCAATAATTTAAAGGAATATTCATAATTATACTAACAATTATAAATCAAATCAAATCAAATATACTTTATTTTACACCAAAACATAAACAGTAAAATACAGAAATAAAATACAAGAGGCACAAAATAAGGCGGTCTTATCGCTAAGAAGCGATTTCTTCCAGACAACCTTAGGGTAGAGGAAATTGTGAAAAGAAGAAAGGTAGGCGGTGTTTCCAGAAAAAATTATCAAAAATCAGCATTTATTAGTAAAAACAAAAAGTAAGTTCCTTCATACATCGATTTTTTGCGATTAAATGTTTTAGGACAACAGTTAATTTCTATAATAAAAGCCATTTAGTCATTGACTTGCCAACTACTGAATGGAGGATCTGCGATCAACGATCAAAAGTTTCCAAACCAAAATAGAACCAAAACACATAAAGAGAAACAATAACGCGCCAGGTGTTATTGTATTGACGGACTACCCGCACATCTGCATGCGCTATGTTGCTGCGCTTTAAGAATTTTTAAAAACTACGCAAGCAACATGAAATTAAAATTTCATCAGTTTCAGTGTTTTTAATTGGATTATATTACTAAAATGTACTTTGGTTTATGTAGGTTAGTCTGGGACATTTTTTTTCTAGAATTTTGTATGAAACCCAACAAAGTTACTTTATAACAGTATTGTCTAACTCTAATCTTAAGATACAAATACAAATACAAATAAGATAAGTATAAATAGTAAATGCACTTTGTTCGGTAACGCATTTTTTGGGTGAATCAAGAACCAAAAGCGCGATTAAGGTGATTTCCGTGCTGTTTAAAAATAATAAATAATGGCCATGTAGTGTCGGCTAAGAATAGCACCACCCCATTTCCTCCCGTGGGTGTCGTAAAAGGCAACTACGGGATCTACCGGAGGATGGGCAGCAGCATCCTCTGAGTACATTCAATCTAACTGCGATCGCCAACCCGCCTGCCAAACGTAACGATTATGGCAAATTCCCCCATTTTGGGGGGGGGGGAGAGCTATGTCCAGCAGTGGACGTCTATCGGCTGATGATGAAATAACGCTCACAGGCAATGTCACATTGTAATGATCCCATGTAATACTCAGGCTTTTTGTTATGGGAATCATACTTATAACATCCATGACCGAACCGGAATTCAAAACCAGGACCCTGGTTTGGCAGTCCGGCGTGGTAACCATTACACCATCCGGGTCGTCACAATACCGAAATTATGATGAAAAACATTTGTATATTGCAAACGAATTGATTTACAACCATTTCCGTTATTTGAGATCTGTCAAAAACTTTAAATTTTATTTGAAAAACTGGTTAGCGACTATACTATTACACGTAACACGTGAACGAAACTTGGCACCAACTCCATGTCGAGTGGACTATAAAATTAGTTGTAGTTATTGTTACCATTCTGATTCAACATCATTCCAAAGTAAACCCTATCACAAACGAGTAGGGTACCCTATTTGTTTAGTAGGTTAAAACAGCATTTCTCAAACTGGGAGACCTGGTACCCCGGGTGGGGTTGCGTTGAAAACCTTGTTTTAATTCATTTTAATCAAAAGTTACATACTTGAAGTTAAGGTCTTTACTCAAAAATATTTATTAACCTGTTTCACTATTAAAATGACTGCATATTCGTGGATCCGAATTCATACCAACTTAATGATTTTCCAGACGATTTCTTTATTTTATAAATCACAATATTAAAAAAAACGCTCACATGCACCATTGTTTTGATCAAAAACTGAAGCTTTGACGTTTTTTATTATGAACACAACGACAACATACTTATAACATTTATAATCATAAACAAAACGGGATTCGAACCTAAGACCTCTAGGTTTACATTTTTGTACAATCAACAGAAAAAGTCAGTGAACTTTACCGAAATTCAATCTATCTATCTATAACGTCAAGCCTCTTTCCTAGTGGGGTAGGCAGAGACCAAGGCGCGCAACTTACTACGATCCTTACATACTTCTTTTGCCTCAGAAATTCAAATTGAAATTAATCTATATTTATAATATACCTGTTATATTATTTATTATGTACTATAATGTATAAATAATAGACAAATAAATACTTTTAAATTTAATTTGATTTAAAAATATCAATATTTTTCATAGTTCTAGATATTATTTAAAGAATGTTACTTCAACAGGTTTATTTCTAAATAATATAATATTTGTTTGTTTGAAAGGTAGTTGTGGCTAATTTCCGACCCCTAAACTTTGAAAAGCGATGGTTCAAATATGTGCTATAGTTAACACAAACGTGTTGTGTCAATATTGCAGATTCATGCGTTAGAATGTAGTCTGTTGGAATAATCGAGTTGGGATTGAATCGGAGCGGAAGGTTGAAAGGTCAGATAAAATATTATACCGATGTTTGAACGCAGTGTGTGAGCTGGTTGGTCAGACTAAGGGTCAACTCACGTTGAAGAAGAATAGGCTACGACGTCATGCCCACTTTAAAAAAATATGCAATAGCTTATTGACCTTTATCTTCAACTAGAGTTTACCCGCGACTTCATCCGCACAAATTATATACCAGATTTTAAGTCAAACTATAAGCAATCGAAAAAAAAAGTTTCAAGAAAATTGGTTCATTAGTTTTTGCGTAATGCTTGAACAAACAAACAGGCAGACAAAAAATCCAATCATTCGTGATTTGGAATAAGGGACACCTAAAAACCATATCGTCACCTTTTTTTATATCTTCAATGTACATGCACAGTTCTGTTACAGTTTTATAATAGTTTAGACTTGAGTTTACCCACGACTTCGTCCGCACTAATTATATGTAACATACCAGATTTTAAATCAAATCATAAGCTATAAAATAAAAATAAATCATCAAAATCGGTTCTGTAGTTTTTGCGTGATGCCGTTTCAAACATACAAACAAAACAGACAGATAATTATGTAAAAAAGGTTGATTTGGAGTCAGGTATACCTTCAAACCATATCGTAATTTTTTTCTTGTAAATATCTTCAATGTACAGACACACTTCTATTACAGTTTTATAATAGTTATATTTTATAGATAGACGAGATATTATATTACTTGATTTTTCTCTTTTTTCAGTTTTGCATGAATAATACGCATATGCTCACGACTATATAGTCGTAGTCGGGGATATTCCCCGAGGGGGTAGTCAGACATATTCTGAAACCTCAGAACATCCACGTTTCACTAGTAGTATTGAATCTCTGTCCGGGGTCCTCGGGTAAAATTCATGCCTCGAAATTGAAATATACAGGTTCTTAAATATAATTTTCATGTTATTTCATTTCTTTACAATGATTTTTTAAACAAATTCAATTTCATTTCAGTATTTTTTTATAGTATTGACACCCATTCACACACATACATACAAACATAATTGTTAAAACACACATAATACATCATCTGGTCAGCGGCTACGAGAAACAAGGAAACTGTATATTAATAATGAAAATTTGGACAAATAAAAAGACTACCCAACAATATTAAATCTCAATAGTCATATAAATGGTGGACTATACGACCAAAGATGAGATGGTGTCTCGGCAAGCGATTTGGTCGTATAGTCCACCATTTATATGACTATTGAGATTTATTTATGTTATATTACAGTAATTTTTGTACTGGTGTACTGGTGTAATTTTTGTACTAGTACTGGTGCTTTAAATGCGTCTAAGGTTTGACTGTATGACCGAATTATATATATATAGTATAAAAAAAAAGAAAAATAATAGTAATAGGTATTGGTTAAAAAAAAAGAAAAGAATAATAATATTATATGGTAATAGGTATTATTGTAAGGTAGTCTTTTTATTTGTCCAAATTTTCATATTTTTTACGTTTTGTCCTTTGTACCTTAAACAGTTTTTAATACGTGTTATCATGTAATTCGCGCTGTAGAACTTAAATGTTGTATTAGAAATTAAGTAGTTTGCTGATTGATAACCGATAAAAAATTTCCTTCACCGGAAATCCAGGGAATATAGTCGTGAGCATATTGTATGCTACGATATAAACTTAGCACGTTTAAAAGAAAATACACACACATTCATGAAACATAAATACAATTACGATCGCTACTAGAACCTTAGTACTACATAACTACTTCATACGCACTAAAACTCGACATCAGAACCCAGACTCGTGAGTTCAAAGACCTCTCCATTCCCTTTCATAACTTCCGACGACTGAAAAGATTTTTTTTTCTTCCTATGACAATATCCCCTAATAGCTTCGGAGGAAAAAGGAACCTGTGCGGTAGCATATAGAGATTAATTTCGGTTGACTTAAGGCTGTGGTACCAATGGAGTGGGCCTCGGGCCTGTGAGATTAATTATGCAATCCTTAACAAGAGATAGAGAGATAAATAATTTAAGAGCTAACTATTCAGGTGCTTTAGTACGGGCTTGATCGTCTGGTTTGTTTGAGAGGATGTTTGACTGTGTCTGAGGGATAAACTGTTTGAGAATAAGATTTATTTGCAGTAAGAATTATAATAAGAGGGGGGAGGAAGACCTTTGCCCAGCTGTGGGACGAAATAGGCTAATGAAAAAAAGAATGAGAATTACCGGAACAAAATAATAACTTAAGGTGGTTTCAGACCATACAAACGTTTGAAGCACAATACGCGTAGATGGAATTGATAAAAGTAATATTTTATATGTGGAAAAATAGTTTAGAAAATCTAGTTGCCGCGTAACGAATAACATTTGCAATTTATAATATAATTACGAAGATGTAAAACTTTTAAAATTTTGTATGAAAAACTTCAAAGCTTTATATATTCGTAATTATTTTATAAATTGCAAATGTTATTCGTTACGCGGCATCTAGATATTCCAAACTATTTTTTCATATATACAAAGTTATATATATTACTACCGTCTACGCGTATTGTGCGTCAACGTTTTGTATAAAATGGACCCCTCTGCAACCGCCTTAAGGTATTACACTAAGCTAAAACAGGCATGCAAAATCTTAGAAAATTATATTCAATTAAATTAAAACCAAGACAAGAACAAAATTTTTCGTTAATCTCTTTATTTAAACTTTATTTTACTTAATACAGGATGTATATTTAAATACGTTACATAACTTAGGTGTGTTGTTCGGTTTGGTGGTCTGAATAGTAACCCGTTTAATATATAGGTAACATTTTATTTTACACCCTGTATAAAGCTGCCAAGCGTGGCGATTATGGTAAATCCCCCCATTTTGGGAGAGGCTTATGTCCAGCAGTGGATGTTTAATGGCTGATATGATGATGATGATGATAAAGCTACCTCAATGAAGAATTTCTCTATCAACCTTTGGAGAGTTAGATAACATCTCATATCATCGTACATCCTTGATTCCATTCAATAATTTGATTTGTTTGCTTAATAATATTCTCTATGATCCCATAAGTGATCATCATCATCACCAATGGCCAATGGAATCAATCATAAATCTCCAAATATCAATTATAAAATTAAAAAAATAAAGATGTAGCGACAAGACCGCCTTATTTTGTGCCTCTTGTATTTTTATTTCTATATTTTACTGTTTATGTTTTGGTGTAAAATAAAGTAAATAAGGTCTAACAAAATTAGCTGAAACTATTTTAAGGGTATGCTCAGACCATCAAACTGAACAACTTTCTCTATGGGACCAATACGGAAATCGCGAAAAAAAAATTTCATGTCACATACAAAACTGCAAACACAACTTTGACTCAAATGTATGGGGCAGTAGATTTTTTTTTTTGAGATTTCGATATTGGTCTCGTAGAGAAAGTTGTTCAGTTTGATGGTCTGAGCATACCCTTAAAATAGTTTCCGCTAATTTTGTTAGACCTTATATTTGATTGATTGATTGATATATTCAAGAATATAAAAGCCTTCAGCCACTCTTAGCATTTGTACAAAGAATATTATTCGGAATTCAGCCATCTTAGCAAACTGTCTGAATAAATACTATGATAGCCAGACTACGACGTAGCAAGGCTACACAATCGTAGCAAGTCTACGCCGCCGCCGTAGACATCACATTAAATTTTATTAGCATTTGAATATTCATTTTGAGTTATATAAAAATGTAAACTTTTCTTTTGAAAACGTTGTAATATCTGTTTACTGAATGTCCTCGCGAAGTTGCAGGAAGTTGCTTGTTAAAAATAAAGATTCGAGTCGAAAAGTTTCTGCGCTCTGTAGGTACTTTTCTTACATGTACGGGCGGTGTCAAAATTGTGATGTTTTGAAATAATACATTAGGTATTTGGTAGTTAGATGCGTTCCTTTTAAGGTGATGATCAGAAAATCAAACTGAATAACTTTCTCTATGGGACTAGCAGCGAAATCGTGAAAAAACAGCTCTTTTATACATTTGAGTCTAGTAGCACTTTTTATTTAATTTTTTTTCAACACACTTGCTCATAAAATGGCCCTTATTTCACCGCAATTAGGCACATAATGACACCTATAATCAAACTGTGACTTTTTCATTACTATTATTCACAAGTGAGTTATAGGTTTTTTTTCTATTGGTTGAGTTCAAGAAGTTTAGATAGTAGGTATCTAAACTTCTTGGTTGAGTTCTTGAGTTGCTTTGTTCTTAAAAAAGTTTCGATACAAAAAAGATCATATTCAATAGTACAAATAAATTCTCTAAATAAACTTTTTATTTACTAATTAAAATGATTTTTTATTATTATTTTCTTCACGAGTGTGTTGAAAAACGTCGTATGATACACGCGTGTATTGATGATTACCGTCCTCGGCTCTCTTAAGACCCTCGCCTACGGCTCGGGTCTCAATGGCGCCTCAGCGGTAATCACCAACATTACACACTTGTACCATAATGTACTATTATTTTATTAATTAGGCACATAAACAGATCACAGTTGTAAAGGTTATAAAAATACAGGAAAAGGTTTACATTTTAGACGTGACCCAAAACCGATCGTTTACATTTTAAACAAAACATTTTAGTTTGTAGATACAAATGTGGTTTTTGACATTTATACATTTTTAGACAAATTTACAAGTGAAAAATTAATTTGAAAAATAGGCTACGTAATTTTATAATAATCATCATCGTCTCAATACCACTCCTTGAAACTCCTACGAATATTTTTGTTACTAAGGCTTTTTCTGTCGACTGTACAAGTACTCAGGTAATTCTATTTTATAAGGTGAAAAGTCGAGTGCTACTTCATATCGCTTTTTGTTGAGAAATTCTTTGTCACAAAAAATGTCGAAACTTTAAGAAAAAAAGTCTTTTGATTTAAACGTTTGATATTTTGAATACTTCTTTTAGTACCTAAAGTCTTAAGGTAATACGTTTTAATACAAAAGTGAGGCATATAATTACTTTAAGTCAAATATAGGTGATCCGCGCCGAACAAAACGAAGATTCTTTGGGCCTCGCACCATCATCATCATCTACTCAGCCGATAAACGTCCACTGCTAGACGTAGGCCCCCCAAGGATCACCACAACTCTTGGTCCTGCGCTGTCTTCATCCAACAGGTTCCCGCTGCCTTCAACAGGTCATCGGTCCATCGGTCCATAAGTTTGCGAGGTTTCATAGGTTTTCTTACAACAAATTCTATCCTTTCGGCTGTTTTGCCGCGTTCACCGCGGACAGGTGTGCGATCACCATAAACAAACTTGAGTTATCATCTCGATCAACCAGATGGCGGTACTCGTTAAGCAAAGTTAGAAGCCTATTGAGGCAGAAAATATTGTGACTGCAAGTCATGTAAAACTTGTTAAACTTCTGGCATAATGGTGAAGGAAGTCGTAGCATGGCAGCGTGATATATTTTTTGCATTAGCTGTTTCTATCTATTTGCGCAAACGAACGAGATAAAATGCATGATAATGTCGTGATAATGTCTTATCACGCATATGGCCGATGCATTTGATAGTGTGAAATGGAAATCAAATATTTAATTGGACATTTGTGACCTCCTTGTGATATACAGGGTGAAAGTGAGCATCCTTTTAACCTCTTGCAATCCGTTTTTTAACATAACAATAGATAAATGGGTGGTTGGAAAATATGGCGTCCGTGGGAGTTGAAGGGTTAATCTAAGAGTCTACTTATCAAACACTATTACCATGGGAGGGATTTTACCATACCAAAATAAAAAAACAGCTGTTGCATACATTTGAGTCGAACAGGTATTGCAGCCTAGTATGGAACAGCGGATTTTTCTTTTGCTCCGATCGGTTTGCTCCAATAGTAAAAGTTGTTCAATTTGGTGGGTAGACTCTTAGTTTCAAAGGATGTTAATGATATCAATTTTATAGTTATGAGCGATTATGCCAATGCTTACTCAATTATAAATCTTATTATGTTGATGAATTAAGGTCGCTATTGTTAATTCTCTCTACTTGTTTGCTTCTGTCGCGCCGCACCGCTCTCGTCGCCACGGTTAGCAGGAAAACACGTGAGCAAAATAGGCGCTTTTCTTTTCTTTTTCCCCTCGAGACTTATTTTGGGAAGGAATTAGGGGATTTTCAGTAAATGCTCAATTAGTACGAGTGTTTTTTGGTCGACTATTCTACAATGAAATTAAAAGTAAAGTGAATTAAAAATTGTAATTACTTACCAACTTAACATTGGTGTATTGTATTGTAGTTTTAGGCAAGTGTATTAATAATAATAAGTAATATGTTAAATGCAAAGATAACAATTTTTATTGAGAATAATTTAGAAATGTCATAAACTGTTAGGTATTTTGAATTTTTAAATATTGCATGAATCACAGGATTAACAAATATTTTTTTCAAAGTTATAAAGACATGTATGGAATGAAATTTAAAATGTTTATTATGTGTAATGTTATGTTTGTAGCAAAAAATTAAAAGGCTTTTTTATTTTTTTATTACTAAAATGAATTTCTTTATCTTTTTCCAATATTATTATTTTGTCAAATTTTTATCCAAATTCTAAAGAGGGGGAAATTATAAATATATTATTGTTTTTTCTATACGTATCTAGTATGTTACGATATTATTAGAAAATTTTTAAACCGATCAAAATGTTTATAAGGATTAGATGGCTCGTCTTTCGCAAATACTTAAAAAGAATTCCTATTCTTATCTAAGTATTCTAATACAAATCCCCTGAGAGATCACCTACCCAAAAACTGGGTTTTTTATCTATCAAACTTACAAAAAACATGTTAAATCTTATCGTTCCTCGTACGCAGTTTTATCAACAATAATGATGTTGAATTTTCATCCAACGCACTTCTTAAAGCCTGCCACGCATGAGCCACTGCAGATTGCCACAAATGGTCTAGCTGTTTAATTCTTACTTTGTATAACGTTACCGTATCTTCTTCTTATGATGTGGGCAGAGTCCTGGTGTAAGATTTTTTTCAAACCGCCTTACGGCCTCTGAGCTGGTTTTTATGTAACGACTACTACTACTACCAGATATAGTAGCCGGCACTTACGGCTTAATGTGCCATCCAAATCACTGAATCATCTTTCTTTTCAGACAATCAGGTGATTCAGCCTGCAATGTCTTAACCAACTGGGGAAGAACGTACAAAGTCCCTCGTGGGAATCGAACGCACGACCTCCGTATCAAAAGCCCAATACTATTAACCATTAGACCACGGAGACGTTATCGTATGAGAAGGTATACATTTTTTTAACCCAACCGCTTGGCAAGAAGTAGGTGTGAAAATTAGTATAAATGATTTTGTTGTTAGTTATACAGCTACGAAAGTCAATCAAGTCAACTAAGTCTAGGTTGTTGATTGTTTAAAGTAGACTGGAAAAAATGTAACCTCCTTTTATGTGACGTACTGAACCGGTTTACCCCCAATATATCCGACATACCAGGAGGTGTCGCATGTTAACTTTTTTTCGTAAATATAAGAATAAAATAGAGATCTAGAGAGATGCCAACCAACGCGCTGAGTACGAAACCTAGTGTCGCATCACCACCAATACCACGCGATAGAAAGTATTTTGTTAGCTTGAATGTGCTCATTATCCATTGCGGTATCAGAACTCAATGTTCGAATAATCTTTAGTACTACGAAATCATTGTAAACTATTTACACATAATATCTCGACTGGCTTTCAGCCTCATAATACATTGAATCATTACTGTTGCGTGCAATGTGTTCCGTTTATGCGCATATTGCTGCGACACTGGCCCCGCCCCCTTTTCACATCTCCCTTTAGTATTTGTGATCTGTGGTAAATACCCATCGCAGACACCGGCCTCTCACCAAATGTACTGTTTAATAAAAATAAAAATTATTTGGTCTATATTATGATTGTTATACCCTAGGTGATCAATAAACCACTAGTTAGAAACCATCAACTCGACAAAAAATAAATGGAGTAGGTAGTTAGACAGGCTTAGATCACTTGTGACTTTCACACGTGGCCCGTGTGTGTGGGACCTCAACAACTGAATAACCTTCAGTCAAAACTGACCCTGATACTTTCATAAAACAGAAATTGGTATCATAATTTCTAAAAACAACATTCAACGTTACATTTTATCTAGCTATTTAAAATTGTTGAAATAAGAATTTAAATTAAAACCGTGGTTTATGTTTTAATTAAAGTTTTATTTTACGAATTATTAATTTTAATTTTGAAATAGAGATTAAAAACTAGTTCAAAAGTTTAATTAGATAATTATAGAGGTGTTGTGTTATGAGTTGAGCTTTGTATTATATAGTTGGTTTAGTTGTACGTATGAATTCGAAAAAGTATTTTCAAGTGAATAGGTAAGAGAAACATTATGAACCACATTTTTTTAAACAAATAAATAATAATAACTTGTGTTTTAAATATTTAACGTATAGTAACAAAATTATGATCACAACATAAAAATGAAAACTTAACGAACAAAAGCTACCTCCCTCCCTCACAGTAAAACCGTACAACTGCAATAGTATTAAAACGGGATGAAATATAAAGCCACACAAATTGAGCTCTGTTTAAAAATAGTTTGTTTCAGCCGCTGAAATTACGAGAACAAATAAAATTATGCAACGTCGCTCCGTGGTTGCTCTCGTTTCCACCGCTTTTGTTTTATATTACACTTACATACCTGCGTACACAAACTTACGACCTTAATCAGTCAGAATACTTACTGACAATTGCTACAACTGCTGTCATAAACGGGCAAGGGAGACCGGATAAAAGTCAGATGAACAAAAGATTTCTATATTCTTCTTCATTACGGGATCTGAGAAGTGAACATGTTGTTTTTTTGTTGCATAGATCAATGTTCTGTTCTTATCTCACTTTTCTTGTGCCATTAATGTTGTCCGGTTTTGTACAGCATCAATCTAGAAGCATGTCTTAGGCAAATTATCACTATGTGGCTGTCGATTAGAGTCACTACATCTGACGCCACCTTTTATCATTGTGTTATACTGGGAGGGTTAGGAAGAGATATATAATTGTTTATAAGAAGTTTTATGGAGTCGCGTTGTAGGTTTGCTATTGGGTGGTCACGTCGCGTGTCGGTCGTTGATTGCCTCCTCCCCGGCCTACAACGAAACACCAGTGGTGGCTCAGGATATTGTTTTTTACTAAAAACAATAGTTGAAGTCACTAAAATTCATTTGTAACCGTACAACGTCAAGCATTTTTGCTACAAACACTAGACAAATCATCTAAATCCAAGATGGACGCCATCATTTTAAGATTAGAAAAGAATAGAAGAAGTGTTATGCTGTAGAGTTTCTTGCCGCATTTTCTCTACTGGGAAACCACTTTCCGAAGCGGTGGTTGCTTTGAAAAACTTGACATTTTAAGTGGCCTTGTTCCTACACTCCTATAGACTGTATTGTATTGCATTTATGTTTACACCTTGTGTTGAATACATCCATTTTATTGAAGATAGTATCTGTGTGAAGCGCACTCATTTATTTTAAAATATCCTGTGCACCTAACTCCCTTTGTAAATAAGTTGACGCTGTAGTCATAATCGGATATAGTTAAATTACAAGCTCACGACTATATTCCCCGAGGGGGTAGTCAGAGAAAAAAAACACAAATACAAAAATATAAAAAATACAAATACATACAGAATCCCGTTCTGACAGTTAGAACTTTGCTACAACAAACAGCAATCTCATAAACCTGCAGTAGATTACACACGATGCGATTTATTATTATGTTGCAGTACTTAACTATTTAGTTTCAATTCTTAACTTATAATGTTTCCCACGTTAAATAATTCAAACATACACATAAACTGACATCTACCCTGCACCCCTCGTTGGGTAAGGGAGAGAACATCTGACACGGAGCTAATGGACCTCTCACCAAAGATAACAGGGGTCTGCAAAACAAGTGTGACACCAAGGAAAGAATAGTTTTTATTTAACTTTCTAGACTTTCTTGCCTAAGATAGTTTATGTTTTAGATCTTTTTTAGATCAATTAGTCACTCTATTATTTGTCATGTTGACCTAGAGCCTACATAATTCGGTACGTAAAGATTTTTTTTTTACCTACGGTAGACATAATTTTAAAATACGAATTTAATTTTGGCAACTTTTTTTGGCAAAATTGGCAACTAATCGAATTTTTCTAACATAAATTAAATATTAATTTCTATTTATCTGAGATCGCTAAATACTATAATGGCTGCGAGAAAATATTTCAAACAAGATTGATAAGAAAAAGAATATATTAAAAACCACCGGTCTTCTCTTCCTAACTCTGCTGGAAACAGAAACGACAAAATATTTAATGCCAAATTCAGTCATTTGAAATCTGTTGTTTTCTTAACGGCTAGTTATTCTAAATTATTTACACATAGAGTTTACAAATCGACGAGAGACATCACGCGTTTTAATGAAAAAGGAAAACGACATTATTTTATAAAAAAAATATCTGATATTCATTAATTTTAAAATATAATGTTATATAATTGTTATATCTCGATAATATGGTCATCGATATATCCCAAAAAAAAAATACTTGATATATTTTTTTAATAATTTATTTTCTTACTTACAATGTAAAGATATAATATCGTTCTTTTGCGATGGGACAAGGTTTCTTTTAAAGTGGCAGGAATAGACTATAACAGTCTACTACCCTTCACGTTTAAAATGCAGTACCAATTGTAGTACATACTGTCAATAATTGTTGCACTCGATGCGTCGATGATTCGCAAATAAACTCAAGAGATAAATTTTATTATGAACGATGTTTAATGCCTTCCTGTCAAAAATAATGTTTTCAAGATAAATCTGACCTACAAACTTATCTCTTGGCTGCGGATTCAGCAAAATGATAATGAAGAGATATTCTTAATAAATCCACGTCAAAACAAAGGGTTAACGAACGATTTCTTAATCGGTAAAGATCTCTCTGTTCATTAACACGGATACAAAGTGAAAAATTAACATCTTATACCATGTGAACACATGAAAACATATTGTATACAATATTCCAAGCACGATAATATATCCTGTTCCACATAATGTTCATCGCAAACATCTTCCACGTTACAAAACACAACATCCCTCGCGGCTCTCATATCAGCTGACACGTTCATACACTGACGTTCGATTACCAACCTTAATGACTAAAACGTAAACTCGAATTTCTAACTTTAAATTAACACTTGTTTTTTTAAATATTACGTACCTAGTTTTTTTGTGTTTTTCGCACGAGTGTCGGTTTAGGTTAGGATGAGAGGGATGGCGGTAGTGGATGGTAACGCGCGCCAGCGGTGCAACCGCTGGCGGTGACGGCGCGAGGCAGACTAAATCTGTGCGGTTCTCAAGCCAGGTCAGGTCAGGCGTAGGCTGAGTCCAGAGAGGAGAATAATACATTTTGTATAAATGTTTTAGCTTCGCTCTTTTCAGCGGCAATTTGTTGGGACGCGATGCGTTTTCGTGAATTTGTTACGGTCAGTTTGCGTTTTTCTCGGTGAGATTTATTATGCGAGGTGAAGGGTGAATGACGGTTTCTGGATTAGAATCACTTGGTAGATTCAATATTCAAGCACCCAGTTTCATTGTAGCCTAAAATGAAACTTCTGCCGTAATCAGTACCTTAATCAAGCACTAACTGTAATCCATTTTCCGTCTTATAAACTGCTACGTCAAAAAAATGTTGTACAATCCAATTCAATTTCATATCTAACGAACCTTGAGCATCCAAACCAACAGCAAAAAAAGCAGAAAGGACCCTAAATCCATAAATAACACCCAAACAATCGGTGCGAACTCAATCAAACATCACACTCAATATGGAACAAGCTTTACTCAGCATCCCACTCACACACACACCCCGTCTCACACACTCACACCACAATGTGTATCCTTTGGATTTGATAGGTCATCGTTGTGTGAGAGAAAACTTCGTACGTTTCCTTGCATTTGTGTTAGTTTCCCTGAAAATGGCCGACTTTAAACTGCGCATGCGTTATAAAACCATCATCAAAATGTTGCTCTGAATTATTTTTTCACGGAAAATTGATCTTTGATTCAACACGGTGAAGGAAATAAGTGTGTTTTGAGAATAGTAAAGTAAATGTAGTTGAAGGAATGCGGCGGGCTTTTGAAGTTAGGACTTGGGGAAGGTAAAGGATACTTGTGAAGGGTGCGGAACCAAAATAAGCATGTGTACCCTCGACACGAGCCTAGCCACGGTTGGGCTCAAGAGGACCCTTTGCAAAGTTTTGATTTTAAAGCCTTTGCGGAGAATCACGGCTTTTCGCCTGCGGTCCCAGATCCTTGTTTGTCTCTTTAATTAGCTGGTTAAGTTTAATTGGGGGGTAAAGGTTTGTGAGACAATTTGGTTAGGTTTGATGATGAGATTTTTGTTAACGAAGTTTGTGATTTCTTAAAAGGATAGACTAGTACCGTTCGTCGTTACAAGCGTTTCCTGTTTTCTCCCTGGATAATGATACTAGATTAAATGTTTTTTTTATATACAATCTATGTTACCTCTGCTATTAGAACTTTGCACTTTATGCTTTATTATTATTACACCTCACATACCACCAACCCATTTAACCGTTGGTTAGATTAACTTTTGCCAGAGATGGAAGTCCTGAATGATTAGTTGGTCAAACCAACATGACTTTGATGTGACCTTGAAAATGTTTGTCGCGCGAGTTTCCTTTCTATATTGAACTTATTATTAGCTATGCTTGTGATCAAACATAAATGGAAATAAAATGTAATAAAAATGACAATGTTATTAAAAACTGGAAATTTTTTAACATTGTTACTTCACAAATTCGATCAACGTGTTACAGTCTGTATATCCCTAAAATTTCGAAAGCATCGCCATCGGTACAATTTCGCGATTTGTACAATTCCTAACTTATTAGCAGTTTGTACAAAATTTTGTTTGACATTTCGTTTATTCGTACAAAAATGAGAGGCGTTGCTTTATCTATGAAATTCGTACAATTTATTGATTTGTACAAAATCTACAATTTGTACAATCACTAACAATAATTCGAAGCATGTCCATTTTACGATATCTCTTAAATCATAATTATATTCTTTCACCGATGTGCCAGAAGGTAACAGCAAGGTATGTGTAAATTTTTTATTATTTATTTTCCAGTTCCCTTTCCCTAACCTACCTAGCTACCCTAGAATCTGGGGCCTAGAACAATGAAAATCCAGTACCTATCACTAATCCAATAATTTAAAATATTGATCAAGGTGGACACTGCGTATATGTGAGCAAATCACGAGCAAAGATAACGCAAATACTGAAGTTTTCTTTACAAATGCCTAGCTATATTCCTGGCGGTCATCGAGTGCAAGGACTTTTCTAGGCAAACATCAGCAACTCTATTAGATTTAGGTTTACACAAGTCAGAGGGGAGTTAGGATTTAATCATAATTACGAGTATATGTGTTAAATGCATCTTGAAAGCAAGAACTTGTAAGCCGATAAAACAGAATTGAATTAAATTAGACCTATGTATTTTTTTTAATTATACTTGTGTTTATAAAATAATTTATAAATTTAAAAGTAGTCGGGGTATATTTTAATTCGCGTAAAAAGACAATGGGTGCAAGTGGTTTAAAAACTTCCACTGATAAGACTTACGGAGAATGTGCACACAATATGTCGTATGATTCCGGAAAAGTGTACTAAATTCTATCCTGCACGGTTAGCATGCCACCCACGACAAAGCTTTCAAGCGAGAAAAACGGCATGAGCGCTCTTTCTGGCATACGTAAAATAATAAATGAATGCATGCTAGGCCTACTAGGGCTATCTCTGTGGGTCATGTTAGTTTTAACTAGAAAAAATATAATTTTATGTTGCACGTGGTGGTCATACATGAACTCACGATTTCTGTTTCGGTTAGATCATAGACTAAGTGCCTACTACAGTTTCCGATGAATGAAACGACGTGTCAAGTGGTGATTGTTGGCTAGCTTTTCGCCCATAAAAAACACACGGCAAAAGGAACCTTAAATAAATCTATGTGCCAAAACAACATGTTTCAATGTACTAGCAGAACATAAATAATGCAGACAGTGGATGGTACTCGTAAATAAAGTCTGGAGCTCGGTCCAGCTTCGATCAGAGAAATGCGGATTGTAAAATTTTATGCCTGATCTAAACCAAGAAGATTCGCTTTGTCATCCTACTACTCGTATATAGGTATTTGCATTTTTTTAAAGAACGTCTGAATGAACAGTTGAAGGAATTATAATGAAAATTGAAAATTAAATGTAAGATGAAAACCACCATTGTATCACGATTTATGTTGTAGGTAATGAGTAGAATATAATATTAAATTCGCTACCATGACTCCTATTAGGGTAGTCCAAAACTCTACAAACTACCAACTACTTTTGAAGCTAGTCGGCTAATCTCACCTAGCAAATTGAATCATAGTTTAGGTCACTATAAGTGATTTTTCTCGCAGTGATCTAATTAGTCGCAGGCTTCAAATACAGTACAGGCTGAATTTAATATGAGTTGACATCGAGGTTTTTCGTCCAATGGTAGGAGTCACAGCTGATTAGATGTTCCCCAAGTGTCGGCACATGGTGTGATCACGTTACAGCTCGGAACACATACTGAATCGATGTCATTGTTCGTACCATGTAATATGAAACACTGGAGATAAGATAACACATGATTCGAACGAGATTAACAAATTGTTGAGTTAAGCAGGGATGGTCACGAACTATACTAAATTGACCAATACTTATTGTTTTACGGTGATAAATAAAAGAACCAGATATACAGTAGTAATATCTTTAAATATTAGGGTACTTTTAACACTGCCATTTTTAGAGCGCTCATATTAGACTAAGAGATAAGTGTACTTTTTGCAACCATCAGCTGCAAGGCTGATTCAGTGTTTATGGGGTGTAGAGCATCTCTGTAATGGGGATGGACCAGGACTGCCTGCATAACTCCAGTCGGTTTAGAAGTTACTGATGTTTAAAGGTCAGTAAAAAATTAAGGATCAGCTGCAAGGCTGATCGTATGATATTATTGTAGTATGCACTGTAGCTATGTGAACAGTACAAAACCTGACATGGTTAATCAGTCAGAGTTAAAGCCATTCAAAGGTCCGACCTTTGAACGGCTGTATCTCCTAAACTGCCTAGCAGTACATGTCAGTTTTTGAACTGTTCGTATAGCTACAGTGCACACTGCAATAATATCATAAGATCAGCCTTGTAGCGGATCGTTAATTTTTTACTGACCTTTAAACGTCTGTAATTCCTAAACCAACTGAAGTTATGCAGGCAGAACTAGTCCATCCCCGTCACAGAGATGTTCTACACCACATAAACACTGAATCAGCCTCGCTGCTGATGGTTGCAAAAAGTAAACTTATCTCTTAGTCTATAGTGTATCCTACATACGAGTTACGGAAGTAATTTTAGTACTCTGTGATATGGGCGGTTTAGACACAGATTATTTAATAGTTACTATGGTACCGTTTAGATAAATACAGTAACTGGTTGTAGTGCTATTCAAAAACGATGTCGACGATTTTCTTCGACACTCGTTTTTGAACGGCGCTGGATCCAGTCACTGGATTTATCTAAACTAAAACACCATAAAATTAATTTTCAACTAGAATAGTGCTTCAATATTATCGAAATAATTTCCATAAACTTGTACCTATATTTGTAAATTTTATGATAAATTCCAAAGTTTATTAAGCGTTTTTATGGAATCTGATAGAATAACGTTTCCAATCATGATAGGTAACTTGACTTTCGCATACCAAAACACTGTTTTAGTACCCTTATCTCTTAATCGTCTCGTTACACACCCACAGTATATTTAGTAGTATATGCCCTTGGGAGAAATTAAGTGGAATTTCTATGCCGAAAACCTGGCTTTTACAATGATATCCCGAAACAATCTCTTTGTGCTTTACTTACTACAATTTCAAAACCCCTATCTCATAGGTAACATCTTAGTTAATATTAGTGTAACATGTCAGCACAGGTAGCCATGCGTGCGTGCGGTTGAAGTGATTTATTGAAGCCGCATCTCTGTGGTCGCCCAATTACATCGTGTAGTGTAGGCGTAGGTAGGTGTAAGGTGCCACTTGCGTAGGCATTTTGTATTAATTAGTGTTAGTTATGTCGCTAGTTACTGGTTTGTTGGTTAGTTGGTGTGATCAGGAAATTATATTATATTGAGGACGCTATTTTTCATTTTCCCTGATAATAAATTTTACAAGACGTGATTTCAGAATTCGGAACATTCGGATTTTCTCTCTTGGATCTGTCTTGCAGGTTGCGGAATGATGGATTACTTTGCATGTTTTGCTTAATTTTGCCTACTGACACTTCTAATGTAGCCAGTTGTCTTCAAACTGAACAACTTTCACTATGGCACCAATATCGAAATTGCGAAAAAAAAAATCTCATGTTCCATCATCATTCCATCCATCATCATCATCAGCATGTCAGCTGATAGACGTCCACTGCTAGACATAGGCCTCCCCCAAAATGGGGAGATTTGCCATAGTCGCCATGATGCGATGCGTTTGCGATGTTCCATACTAAACTACAGATCTACTCGAGCTAAATGTATGGGACAAAAGATTTTTTTTCGCGATTTCGATGTTGGTCCCATAGTGAAAGTTGTTCAGTTTGATGGTCTCAGCAACCTCCTTAAAGATTTCAATGTTTTTTTTACTTTTGTAACACCCTGTATACGTCCCACTGCAGGACAAAGGCCTACTCTCAGGGAGGGTGTATCCAAGGGCGTTAGTCCACCACGCGTGCACAATGCGTTAGACTTCACATAGGCATCGGAATTTCTCCTTCAGCGTATGCAGGTTTCCTCACGTTGTTTTCCATCATCATTTCAGAGAAGTCGGTACTACGTACATAAGTTAGAAAAACTCATTGGTACATGGCATGTCGCCCGTGCGGATTCGAACCTGGACTTCAAGATTTAGTTTCCATAGCTCTCCACAACGGAACACCGACGCTCTCTTACTTAGGGTTACCACCAAATAAATAACTTTTGAAAGTATACAGGGTGTAAGTGACAGCCTAGCAAGTACTGAAACGGTGAATTCAGACCATCAAACTGATAAACTTTCACTATAAAAAGGCAAAAAAAAAACTGCTGCTCATCTGCTGATCATTTGAAATAATTAGGTAGGTATAGTTTTTTTGTATGGAGCAGCTGATATTTTTTTTACCTATAGAATGTATCAACAACAAACGTTACAACAAATGATACAACAAGTACACTGTAAGAATCGTAGATAATACCACAGCGTAACCTCAAAATTGAACCTTCTCATTTATTATTTTCTATTAATCAAATGATCATTTTTTCTCAAGATAGGGATGCATGTAGGGATGCAAAGGCCCCCTTCCTTTGCCCAGCATTGGGATGAAATAGGCTAAGGAAAATCACTCATTACGGGCTATTTATCACTGTCTATTGAGTTTGAAACACGTATTCTAACCCCTATGTGATTTATGTTCTGACAAGTATGAACCATACATATAAGAACTCGGGATTTAAAGAAAACTTAACACCAATATTTCAATTATTTATTAAACTTTTTCCATTTAATTAAATATTTACAGTAGAAAACACAGGCAGTGATAGGTTCCATAATGATCAGAATAGGTAGAACTATAACAAATACAATGAATTTAAAAAAAAATATTGTTTCACACGTTTCGCAACAAAAACAAAAAAAAAATAATGAAGGCCATTTTACAACTTTTCAAATAAAAACGCATAAATCATAATAATAATTTTAGCACTTACATTATATAATTTTGTAAAGTTAAAAATAAAGAATAAAGTACTGTACCTCATTCGAATAAACCATACTACATACCATACTGTCGCTCCTAGTTAAAGCCCTGTTTCCGGCTCCTGTTTACGAGACTTTTCCTGCTAACATTATAAATTTACATACCGAACAAAGAAAAAATCTACCTATAGTGACCATTAATAACATAAGAATCATTTGGCACGACACAAGTTGTAAATACCAATAAAAAACAATTATTTACTACAAAATCAAAATCAACAAATAATTAAGAATATCAAGTTTCATAGAAACCATAAACACACGTCATACAATCACTACTGCATTACCGGGGTGGTACAATTACAAAGAGCAAAAATCAACCATCTCTATTTTTTTTTTGGGAAATGTCCATTTTAACACCAACCGATTTAAAATGTCCCCCTTTTCTAGTTATAAAAGCGACTGCATCTGTGTTTAGTGCAAACAAAAAATTCTACGTAGGTACGCCGTACGTGAGTACTTTTCTAATAAAGCAGTCGCTTTAGTCGAAATCAGCTAAAAAATTCATTTAAGAGGACTACTAGTACCGTTTTGTTCTTTTGTCCATACAAACCTATTCCCCTGTTTCTTCCCTGGATATTGACAATAGAGCAAAAATCTTTTTAACACGCTTATATTAGCTTCACATGTATGTAACTAACTAACTAAGTAAGTATGTAAGAAAATCTAGGAAGTCAATTTTAACCGACTTCAAAAAAGGAGGAGGTTTTATTACCATACAATCTATGTTACCTCTGCTATGTACCTATGTTTTGCTTTTTTGCATACATTAATTACTGTACGAACTAGGAACCTTCGAATATGCCCAATTTTAAATAAATTTGACGAATATAAACAAAAAAAGCCAAATATACAGATATATCCAAAGTCTTTCTCATATTATTCTTGAAAAAATAATTAAAGTCAGTTTAGTTTTGGTGGAGGAAACAGGGGAATACGAAATGCAGATTAGGTCCATTTTATGTAGATAAAATCAGTTTGAGCTGCAGTGCGGGAGAGGCGTATCGGAGAAAATTATACGTAATCAGTCGGAAATGTGACCTATTCTCCAAATTTCTTCGAGAGCCCTGCCTATCCTCTTAAATTAATTTCTTAGTTGTAGGAAGTAGTTCCCTAAAGACATTGTCCACGTGACGAAGTGTATTCGTTTCCGTAGTTTCGCAGCCGGCGAATGTGTATGATCAAAGAACAAATACAATTCGTATGATAGCCGAAATTATACACAAGATAGGAGGAAAATCGTGCTTCCCAATGAAATGGAAATTATCCTTTTCTATCGTGATATCTATCTATCTAAACTATTATAAAACTGTAAGAGGAAGTTTGTCTGTACATTGAAGATATTAACAAAAAAAAGTTACGATATGGTTTTTAGGTGTCCCTGATTCCATTTCATCAATTTTAGGATTTTTTGTCTGTCTGTTTGTTTGTGTGTTTGTTTGTTTGTTTGTTTGTTTGTTTGAACGAGTATCACGCAAAAACTACTGAACCGATTTTGATGAAACTTTTTTTGTTTGATAGCTTATGATCTGACTTAAAATCTGGTATATAATTTGTGCGGACGAAGTCGCGGGTTGACGCTCGTTTCTTATAAAATTAAAATTCAAAGAAGGATGTCCACTTTTTACCTGTCAAATAATTTAACAACTATTAATGTGTAAATAACTTTTATTCCTCATTATCAATTTAAAATAAATTATAACCGATGTAAATGGAATCAACCTGTAGTTTTCCTATATCACTTCAACCTTTGAGTATTATACGACTTCAATAAATAAAAAATAGTTTTGTCCGTGCGACGACACCCTTACGAGCGTAGCCACTAGCCATCCGCTGCTGATATTATGATACGAATAAAATATTGTTTAGTTAATAAATAAAATAAAAATTGTTTGACAGGTAAACGAATGTATGGGAAGTGGTTTTTCTTCTTTACCTGTTTTCAGGCGAAACGTGATTGGGCGTTTTCCTTTGGGTTGTTTCGTTTCAAAACCATAAACATCTATATAATTAATGCAATAACTGAATTGTGTCTACTTAATATAGAATTAACTATGTATTAGCTAAAATTGATTTCTTGTACTTATTCTTATTGATTTTTTACTGTAGTTTACTGTAATAAAGTTCAGTAGGTTAATCAAGCAGTAGTAATAGACAAATGTAATTTAAAAGATCCTTTACAATTAGAGCAACAATCTTTCAACAATTTGAGGATCTTCAGCAACAATTAGATGTGGTGGTAAGTGATTAACTAAAAATATGAAATAATAGAACTGTACAAATTGCGAGTTTGCATTTTCTTCTAGAAAACCTAAAGAACTATCAGTTTTATTTTATCGCTAAAAACTAAAAGTTCTAATGAGTTTCTGAAGACATTTACCCCATAATGTATAATCGTTCGTATTACTACTGCATGGTTAGAGGCTTGGAGAAACAGTTTTACATTCAGATAATGATTAACACATCTGTTTTGTTTTGATTTAGATTTAACATCGAAAATGAACACCAGACATGTTTGTTTTGCTTAGCAATAATAGTTTTTCATAAAACACACTTAAGTTACGGTTCTGTATAAATTACATTTATTTGTTGATCACAATTAATTTTACATAATTAGAGATGACAAATTAACCTGGTGGCAAAAGGAATTTAATCTGAGGAGCTTAGAGCTAACGAATCTTTGTTCAGAGCGGTTAAGTGCAATTAAGAGCTCTCTAGATCGCGCGTTCGAATCCTGGTCGCCAAAAGTTTTTTTTTCATCTGTCTTTTTCAATCAAAATAATGAAAAAACAAATTCTTATCATTTTTGTCGCTGCAAAATGTTTTACATCATCCTAAATTTTATCGTCCGAATAGGCCATGACTTCGAATGTACAAAACGGATAAAAATTATTTACAATTTCTCTTTATTTAATTTATTTACTAACTTACTTAACTAAAACGATAAGGTTCACTAGGTAACAACTTAAATATTTTAGTTATTTATTTACTTCGCTTTCAGCAGTCTTTATTGTCTTCTTAAACGTGTATTGTGAAATCTCTTCTTTCCTGCTCTTGTCGTTGTTGGTACCTGAGACAAAAGATGGAATCTATACTATTATAAAACTGTAACAGGAAGTTTGTCTGTACATTGATGATATTAACAAAAAAAAAGTTACGATATGGTTTTTAGGTGTCCCTGATTCCATTTCACCAATTTTTGGATTTTTTATCCGTCTGTTTGTTTGTGTGTTTGTTTGAACGAGTCATTTATAATGTTGGAAATTATCATGAACCTGGGGTAGACGTAATTACTTGGGATATAAACAGTAGACAGTTACATTAGTTACTTTAATGGGTGTTTTTACTCATGACACTAAAACACGTTCCCAAAGAACGTAAGGGAAATCTAGAAATTAAAATTAAATTTTTTCATACAAACGTTCATAGATCTGTGGATCAGACATAATATGTAGTAATTATAGTACTCTGTGACAATACTCTAGTGTTAATAGTATGAACAACCACGATAGAATGTTCGCACCTAACCAGCGCCATCTGATTTCAGTTTCAGTAGTAACCATCTCCGTTCAGTTCGAGGTTGAAAAGGTAACGCGATGTTTGTTAACAACATTTTCACTTTACTAGATAGATGGCATCGGAAGGCGAGTATTTTTTGTAATTTTTCTTTCGGAGCCCGATTGTATGGAGCGTCTAGAATGTGCTTACAGTGAGACGTTATGTAGAATAGATTTATTATAAGTAAACTAGGTGATTTTTGAAACACTTTCCAAAACAGCTGTGTGTTTTAGACTACCAAACTGAATAACTTTTACTGAAGGAGCAAATATGAAATAGCAAAAAAAAAACCAAATGTTTCATACATTCGACTCGAGTAGGTCGAGTAGGTATTGCAGTTAAGTACCTATGGATAAGCAGTAATTATTTTGCGATTTCACGTTTTCTGCCATTGTAAAAGTTGTTCAGTTTGATGGTCTGAACCAACACCGAAAGTTTTCGAAGTACCTTATTGAAATATCAGGCAGTATTTCCATAAGCCTCACAGTATGGCAACGCTCTTGATGGCGCCGCGTCCCGGCGCCGCGTCCCGGCGCCGCGCCCGTGTAATTACGCTGTCATGCGAAGATATGCAAGGCAATCCCAACACCTACATACAGAACCGGTAATACGACCCCCGCCGCCCGCTTCCCCGCAAGTCCCCTTCCGTTGCTCTGCGCAAGTACATCCGTTGCCGTACTGTAAGGAATATATAATTATATAATGTTGTGATATTACCTGGAGCTGGTAGGCGTGTGGTGCCGCCTCGGCCGTCGCCTGGCCTTGTCGTGCGCGCGCTGAGAGAGCGAGCGCGCGTCCGCCGCCGACTCCGCGCTTGAGTCCGTCACCGCGCGGAACACCTCGTCTGTATATCAGTCAAGTCTCAAGTTTAAAGGTAAGTGCAGTAGGTATGTAATACCATTACTATCACTTACTTTAGTAATACGTTAGAAAAAACTAGTGTGGAACAAAGTATGAAGATCAAACAAAAGAGACATTCTTTCGCTGAGGTACCAACTTTTGAATAAGTAGATTTTTTTTTAATTTATATTAGAATTACCTATATTATTACTATGTTTTTGTGTTGCACCTCTGGGTTGCACCTTATGATCATACAGTCATTTGGACCTAGATCAATCAATCAATATTTATTGCTTTTTCATGTGGTTTACAAAGATGTTCTTAAAAGTATTTTACAAGTTCCTGACTTGAACCCTGTCAGCAAATAATAATAAAAATTTAACAAAAGAAAAAAATCATAGAAAATTTTAATTTTAGTTTGTTTTAGTCTGTTTAGTAAATCAAATAGTAGAAGAGAGAGAACAAAGCAGTACCTTTGGAGGGAGTGATGGGCATCCTGTAGGAGACACTGGAGGTGCACTCGGCGCAGGGCGAGCCGCTCGAGTCGGAGTCAGACTCCGCGCGCCGCACCATCAGCGTCATAGCCCGCGACAACGTGTACTCATCTGTGGAGGAATAATAGTAAAGCTCGTATCACCTCGTATTATTAAACTAAATTCCAACGCTCGCGAGCTCTTCACTCTCAATATCACGATAATACATAGTTGCACTTATTTATAAGTTAGGTACAATTTACAAATAACTTACGCATCTAAATATCACTACATTGGCCCAATTACTATAAAACAGAGCATCATTTTGCTATTTTTGTATCAACAATTTGGGATCTACTACTCTGCTTAGTTATCTAAGAGAAATTACGTCCTCTAGGACGAAACCGACTACGTAAGAGAGGTTCTTACGTAGTCGGTTTCGTCCTAGAGGGCGTAATTTTTCTGTGGATTTGTTTCATACTATTGAAAGACTAATCCACTTTTCTTATCGTATCAATTCATCTACTCGCGGGCAAGGAGTCAGCGCCATCTAGGAGACGGGATTTTAAGAATTTTTTGAGGTACGCCAACTTAATATGGAGAATAGAGTTAACTTACTAAACAAAGAATTTTTGGTCTTTGCTGCGCCCGAAAAAAATCTTTGTTACAATTATGAACTTCGGGTCTTATACGAAATTCTCGAACAAAATTATCCCAGACTTACCAACATAAACGAAAGTACGTTTTAGTAATATAATTCAACTTAAAACACTGAAACTGATGTTATTTTATTTGCTTGCGTAGTTTTTACAAATTCTTACAGTACCGTAGTCGTAGTCTGCCAATGAAACGAAGACTGGCGCTTTTTTCTCTTTATGTTGTTTATTTCTCTTTTGGTTTGGACACTTTTGAGCACGGACCCTACGTCCAGTAGTAGGGTCAATTAGGAATATAATATTAGGAATAGTTAAAGGTACCAGAGTTGGTAGGGTCGCGGTGCTTGTGGTGATGTGCGGCGCGGGGCGGCGCGGCGCTGAGCGGCGCGGGCTCGGCGCGCCCGAACGTGCGCAGCGTGGCGCCCGCGCCCGCGCCCGCGCCCGCCAGCAGCGGCTCCTCGCTGAGCTCCGCGCCCGGCCCCGGCCCCGGCCCCGGCCCCGGCCCCGTCGCGCCCCCCGACATGCTGAACGTCGCGTACGGACTTATCTCGTACATCTCTGCAATTTTATAATAGGAAGGCTTAGACATTAACCGAACGCACTAAAAAACAAGCTTCATTATAAGCGGGGCACCGCGCCGAAGTAAATCCCGCCCTGTCGCTAGATCCGTATACATACATAAGGTCCTTCAGACCATCAAGCAGAACAACTTTCAATCAGCTGTTCTTTAAAAAACATCATTGGCGACTCTATCCGAATACATTGAAGAGCAGATTTTTTTTTTGCGATTTCCGTACGTAAACAAAAAGTGCACTTGCTTGTGTAAGAGGAGATTCATGATTCAGTACATAGCGTATGGGATCAGAAAGATGATAATGTGAGAAAGAGATGTGTTATTTATTACACTAAGACTCAGATAGCAAGAGCAGAAGAGAAGAAACATCTTTCACTCTAAGACAAGAACCCCCCTTCCCCCTCCCCCTTCCTTCCTTCCTAAAACTCACAAGTCATCTTGAAAAGAAACCTCACCTTGCTGTTCCTTTTTGCTAATAGGATGCTTGATAGGCGACGAGGTGTAAACCTGCTGGCAGTTGCGTCTATTATCTCTCTTCTCCACCGACTTCTCCTCCTCCTCCACTATATCACCCTGCTCATATCCTTTTCGAAGGCATGTCGCTGATGAGCTGTTGACAACATTTACAATCTGTGAATAAGATATGAATACCTTCTAGCGCAGCAAATGAAAATGGCCTTCAAGAATTTCACAAATGCTAGAAGAATCTTTAACAACTAACTTTATGTTTATTCTTATTTTAGTCGATGGTTAGATAAGCCGTCTTCGTTCCCATTAGAACAGTCCCCTCCCTTTTACGATTCCTCATCAGCATAAGGAATTAAATGATGGATATAACCCCTTGTTGATAAAAGGGGGGATTCACCATAATTACCATTCTGATCAGGCGCATTAGTGATCTCACACTCAGTTGCAGAAACGCTCATTAAAGTTAATCCTCCATCAAATCTCTTGCTGTCACTTTTTGCCTTCTTTACAAAGTAAAAGGTAGCAAGAGATTAAATGGAAGATTAACTTTAATGAGCGTTTCTGCAACTGAGTGTCAGTCAGTTAAATGGATGTGGCGTACAACTCAATACTTTTGTTCATTCGTCACTTACTCCAACTCACATAATATAACACCCAAGCGTACTGCGGAAGGGGAAAATAATTTTACCACCGGATTTCATGAGATTTTCAATCAATTTCCGACCAAATTCTTGAAGATTGCAAGTAGTAGTGGTACCTGCGCCTCCACACGAGGCCGGCGAGCAGCAGCAGCGCGGCGACGAGCAGGCAGCCCGCGGCCGCCAGCGCCGCCGTCCTGTGCGCCCCCCCGCCCGCCCCCTCACCCTCGGGCGGGAACGCGGCCGGCGCGGGGATGCGCTCTGTAATACAATGTCACGAATCCATTGTTTTTGTATTGGGCTGCCTTATCCGTCATTTAGTTTTAAATAACACCCTGGGCCCGGAACTCATTGTCTGTATTCCTGGTATAGCCGCTGTCGTTGATGTTAATAAGGAATAGGATTTTGTTTGTTTAGGGTAGCTATGCATCGCAACCTGATACGCTATCCCGTTCTAAAATTTTGGAAATACTAGGAGTGATTCTTGTTACAGCTGCATGCTTAAATTTTAATTGGACGTTGAAGTGTAGTATCTGACCGCACCAAAGGGAATTACGATCCTATGTTTATCTAGTTTGCTATGATGTCGCTTCAGGTCTTAGTTGTACAGATGTTCCTGTGATAGAAAAGAGTGACATGCCAACCATCAATCCAATATCCTACCTCCATCCTCGGTCAGCGTAGAAAAGTAATAATTCCCCGAAGTGGTCCCCGCAGCGCTAGTGGCAACCACCTTCAGCTGGTACCATGAAGCCGCTGCCAGGTCACACAGGGTGAGGGGCTGGGCGGCGGGCGCGATGACCTGCGAGCGCCACGATGACTCCTCGATGTTCCTCATGGACACGTGGAACTGTGAGAGGGGACAACCGTTGCTGTCCCACGTGAGGAGATTCAGACGCACGCACGTGCTGTTTGTGGTGATCAGGTCCTTCTCTGATGCCGGTTTTGAGCCTGTAATTAGTGAACGGTATTTTTAAGTCGGTGCAAAAAAAAATACTGATCAGTTTTTTTTTAGTGAGAAGAGAAGTAAACGCAATCAAACTAAAAGCAGGAAATTGATATTTTATGTAGAGTAAGGATGATGACATAAAGACCATAACAAGCCACAACTAGTATACAGTTGTAGCAAAGCTCTATTGACATTTTCAGATCTCTAATAAATATTTTCATAATTAGAATGAACCCGGCTGTCCTACAATACGTAGCATGCATTCCTATTATTCACCATTATCCACATTTTATCTATCACTGTATCGTTTGTAAAACGAATGATATTTAATGTGGAAACTTTTAGTTGGCAATGTTGTTTTATAAAAATATTGATACCCTACTATCCTGTAATTAGTCCGTAAGTTTTCCTAAAATAAATAAAATAAATTCATCATTCTTTGTAGCTATGAATTTTTATATAAATCAAGCACCAATTTGATTCCAATCCAATGGCATCATAGGTTCAAATCATCATCGCCATCAGCCTATAAACGTCCCACCGCTCGGTGCAGGCCTAATCTCAAGGTTATATGGACCGTAGTCCACAACGCGTGTCCAATACAGATCGGAAGACTTCACATACGCATCACAAAGTTCAAATGGTCTATAACAATTCCTCAGAACTCACGGCCTCCCTTGGTGGCGACTCGCAGCTCGTCACTGGGCTCGGAGGCGCCGACGGCGTTGTGCGCGGTGAGGCGCACCCTGTAGGCGGCGCCGCACAAGAGCCGCTCCAGCGTGTGCGCGCGCGCCTCGCCCGGCAGCCGCGTCGACACCCACGCGCCGGACTCCGAGCTCTCCCGGGTGTACTCGATCGTGTAGCCTGCGGGACGGTTGCAGTAAGGGTTCAATAAACCTTGCATTCTATGCAAAAATAATGATAAAAGTAAGACTGTAACTATGTACCTACAAGTCACTTTCATCAGGTCAATGAGTCCCATAATGCATTGTCCTTATTTCTGGACAATATCGGCAATTGTTTGAAAGTCCTTTCTACAATAATATAGAGGAGAGAGCTAGCTAGTGGAGCCATTTACTAGTAATGTTCAACTTACTTTTGAAAATATTAAGCCATCAAGCTATCAGATATAGAATTATCAGTTTTTTAAAGTGTTTTTGAAACTATAGGAATACTAAGTATCGCTAACAAAGAAAGCGTCCCTCGTCTAAAAATGCACCTTGCTAACAAAACATCGTCGAAACATCTTAAATTTGAAAAGCCGACGTGGAAATTAAAATGCTTTGTTAAAAAAACACATATTCATGAATAGGGAAGCAGTCATCCAACTCTGACAAGCGTCAGAATCTACGCACGCACACAGACGAGCGTCACGTATCTGGCCCACTAAGCTACCGATTCTGTTTGTCACCATTAGCCTTATATGAGGCGCTCCGAGAGCGCTCGTCCGTTTGCGTGCATTGATTCGAGGGCACTTGCAAAATGGATGTATAAAGTGGTGACTAGACTACTAACTGTGCACTTGCGCCTCCCCCGGCCACACGAGCTGCAGCCTGGCCGCCCCCGCGCCGGCGGCGGCGAGGCGCAGGGCGGGGCGGGCGGGGGGCGCGAGCGCGCGCACCTCCCACGTGGCGCTCTGTTCGCCCCACGGGTTGCGCACCGTGCACGTGTAGTTGTCCGACAGCGCGCGCTCCAAACCTGCAGGAAGTACACTTTCACGTCTTTTACGTTCTTCAAAATGGAAAACAGGATGTAAGGGAATGGCTTCCGAAAACTCAACCCAAAGTGTTCGCGCGTCGGCTGCCTCCCGCTTCCCTCGCCAAATAGACCCGAATTTTATTTCTGGACATTCAAAGTTCATGTTTCGTTGCGTGATCTGCATTCCCGGTTCTGACGACCCGGTTGGTGTAATAGTTACCACGCCGTACTGCCAAACCGGGTTCCTGGGTTCGAATCCCGGTTCGGTCATGGATGTGATAAGTGCTGTTGTTGTATGGTTTCCATAATAAAAAAGCCTATAGTGCTTACTTGGGATCATTAAAATGTATGGGTCTGTGAGCGTTATTTATTTACTATCTTTTGCCCGCGACTTTGTCTGCGTGGACATGTAATTTTGTCTAATGTCTCGTCTATGGTCATGAAGGTCATGGTCCGAACCAAGTCTAGGAATCCTGGCATGTAACATTAGAATGACGATTAAGGAAAGGCTGATAAAAGAAACAGGCTAGAATGCTCTGGCCTCTCGGGTCTGCAACACTGCAGGAAATTCATCAGCAATCTTCTTATTATCGTGTGGGCAAAGCCCTGGTGTCAGAGTATAACAGCAATATAACACCACGAATCCCACAGTTCATACTGAACAACAGCGGGAGAAAAACGTGTGACATCGTCGGAGCCCTCACCGGGCACTACGCCACAGGCACGATAAAGCTCACTCTAGATCCCAGTTGCCGAGCGTGCGGAGAAGAGGAGGAAACCATGGAACATTTGTACTGTGTGACTGCGATGTCTTGGTGGCTAAACGTATGTGTCTCCTGAGAGATGGTTATTCAAAACCGGGAGATTACAGGTTTCTTCCCCTGAACGCTATTGCCTCCCTCATTTTCCAAGTTTTTCAAGGATGAAGAAAATAATATGTAGGGGTCAATACCAAAGATACCATTGGGTCGAAGTGTCGATGGCTTGCCATCTCCCATAATAAGATAAAAAAGTCATTAACTTAAGCTAAATCACAATTAGAAAGTACCCCAAGTAAGTCTGTAGGTATCAGATAAAAGTCATTTACTGGAACCATCACTTTAATTTTTCTACTGTTCGTCGTTTATTAGTTTTTTATTTATGTCAAGCAGCATAATAATCATCTTACGACCCTCTGCGGGTCACAGACCTCCACTCACATATAAACGTTAGAGGATACTCTACTACGCGGGCTAGTGTAAAATGGTGGAGGCAAGAGCTAAAACGATAATATTCTAGCCAGCTAATGATCAATTTGCAAAAAAAGATTTTCAATTATGTAAGTAGCTACATTACCGACCTGTGGTGTTATATAAGGACCTTTTAGATACGTTGGTACCTTTTTATACATTGTGGTAGAATGATGTTCTATAGGTAAGCTGCACAAACCCTCAAGAAATCATAATTGAGACCATAAATCAAACAAAACCAAAATTCGGCAAAACTTACTGCAACAAAATTCGGGTCTATTTGGCGAGAAAAACGAGAGGCGGCCGACGCGCGAACGGTAACTAATCGAGCGCTAAATATATCCGTCCAAATCGGACCCATGCAATATAGAAACTTGCTCACGCAAACGAAAACGCAAGAGAACTTTTTCGTCTTCTACAAATATGTGCCTTATTTCGTTATTAGATTCGTGCCTTAAACAGCAACACTATATTTTTGAAGAGGTGGTCAGAGAAAGATAATAGAAATATCTACATATTATGACGTCTAGAAACAAGCCAGAAACTTACTTAAGATAACCAGATAATGTCCTTCTAGAACGAATCTCGGGTCGCTCGCGAGTGATGGAGATGGTCTGCGTCGGCTCCACGAGCGGAGCGGTGCCGGTGCTCCCACCGCCGCACACGCGAGCCTCACACGCTTGCCTACAGCCACGTGGATGCGACGACCGAACGACGTGATCTTTGCTGGTGCTGCGAAGTGTTATTGGTTTACTAGACAAACATACTCGTACGTATACTCAGAACCATATTTGGGATCTTCAGAATTGTTTGCTACAACTGCTAACTTCTAAGAATCACATTTGACTCATCGAGGATCCCAGAATGGAGTTATGTATCCGGGGTGAAACGACGGACTTTCACCTTTAGTAGGCAATCTCCTACGGGAAGAAGTGTAAATGTTATATTTTAATGAAGCTTGGAATTCATCATCATGTCTGGTTATCCACACTACTAGGTCTTCATCCTTCATCTCATGCCACGTACAATGGCCCTGCGCTGTTCTGATCTGCTACTTTAAAAATCCATCTATCCAGGTCATTCACCATGCATAAATAACCAGTTTTTAATTACTAACATAACTTTAAGGGTGTATTCACACAATGAACCTAAACAACTTTCCCTACGGAGCATGGATCAAAAACCGATAAAATTTTTTGGACCTCCCAAAGAAAATCAATCGGCTGATCCGTACTTTTGTATGGGAGGTCCAAACAATATTAAATTAAAATTAAATTAAAAAGTATTTATTTGTCTCTTTTTCTCGTTTTCTGACACATGTTCCTTTAGTTTCTATGTCTGAATACACCCTTAAAGTTATGTTAGTAATTAAAAACTAGTGGTGTATATTCCAAATTACATATGTCTATATCTTCAGCAGTTTAGGCTGTATGTTGTTTGGCAGTGTCAGTTAGTCACCCATGGAACTCTTTTATATGTATAGATAGGGTAGGGTTGGTTAGGACAAAGTAAAGTGGCAACCATGCTCACCTCTAGCATTAGGTTTCCTAGCAACAACAGCACTCATTTCACCCTCTCCCGACGCAGTAGCCGCCGTCACCCAGAATTCGTAGACCTGAGGCTCCTGCAGCCCTCGGACCTCCACTTGGTATTCATCCTCCTCATCCTTATGCAGGATCATCAGCTGTGAGTGCTGGCCAGTTCTGGATGGGTGGTAAGTTTGTGTTTATCCATATTCAAATAAAACAGGTAGCAAGTACTACGCACAAACTTGACTTTATAGATACCATGATAATGTCAAGGTCACGCTTCGACCGAATAAAGTTTACTGCTGGATATAAGCCTACCACAATTATTTTTACTATGATTACAATTACTATGATTTAAGTAAAATCTCGGGTTTCTCTGCTGAAGTACTAGAAAGGGTAAGGTACAACAAATCTCAGAGCTCAATCCCTTTTCCTCAAGTACAAAGATTGATGAAGAACAATATTGGAATACCTTTGTGGTCTATTGTAAACGGTGTAGTGCTTGATTCTGCCATTTCTTTGTGCGGGCGCCAGCCAGCTCACTACCACTGAGTCTTCAGAATTCGCCAAAGCTTTGATATCAGCTGGAGCTCCTGGAACTGAAGAAAATTGTTGATGAACTATTTTTATTAGAGAAGCTATGTTGAGGATGGTGAGGATAGTATTATAACAGTATTACTGTCATAATTCATAATAAATAGTAATACTGTAGTATTATTTTGACTCAAACTATTGGTAGCAATATTATCAAAAGAATCATAATATCCTCAATAGAATCTTTACGTTAGGGAAAGTAAAAGGGAGTACGGTTGTGAGTTTGTGAATGTATGTATGTTCTTCAAAAGGAGTTTTTGTTAAACTTACTATCTTCATGAGTGGTACAAAATATAGGTGATGAAGCTGGACCGGCGCCCGCAGCAGTTCTCGCCCGCACTGTGATGGAGTAGTTTGCAGCTCTCTGTAGCGATTGTAGTACTGTTTCCAATCCTCCTGATCTACGGGTTTCTACTTGTCCTTCTAGGTCGTCCATCGCCTGGAAAAGAATCACACATTTTTAGCATCGAGCAAAACATAGAGATTTCAATCCATCTTCCATCACGATCAATAACCAGAAATAAAAACGAGTTCTGCTGTCCGGTTATGAAAACTACATGCACAATATTGGAGAGTGTAAAATGAGAATAACATTACAGTAAAACAGAATGATGTACCTCAAACAGTAGCTCGTATCCCAATAGGATACCACCACGAGTGGGAGGAGGTGGTGGTTCCCACCACACGCGGATAGACTGAGCTGACAGAGGCTCACAGCGGACGCGCTCTGGTGATGCTTCCGGCACTGAAGTTGAAAATAGAATAGCTAATGAAAAATTTCAGGAATATGGATAAAAGACTTAAGTCTCGTGATAAAGCCACAGAGCTAAGCATGGCAAATGATAAACGTAAATAGGACAATTCAAACATTCGACTATGGATCAGAGCATTTATACATTATATGAATGCATTTTTACTCGCATCTTGTTGGAATCTTGAGCACATGATTATGCGTATAATGTAGGATATCACGCAATGAAAAATATGGCAGAGTATGACAGACCATGCTGCAAAACAAGTATGAATAGACAGAGTGCACGCGATGGAATAAGCAAGGATTGAGAAAGTGTGAGAAGTAATTCAAGGATAAATTACGCGGCAGAATCAGACTGAGATCTCGCTGAGTGTTTCGCAGTAGAATACCCAAAAAATTACGTTTCTCCGCTGAGAGTTCTGCATGTTAGTCAGGCACCACCTCCGTATAAAAGGAGAATATGAGTAAAGGTATCTAAATATCACTCACCGCCCTCGAGCGTGGTGGCGGTGAGGGGCGCGCAGGGCGGGCCGGCGCCGACCTTGTTGAACGCGCGCACGCGCACCTCGTAGTGCTCGTGCGTGCGCAGCGCGGGGAGCGTGACCTGCGCCGCGCCCCACCCCGCCGCCGTCAGCGCCTGCGTCGCGTTGTCCGCGCCGGCGCCGCCCGCCGCCCGCCACGTCACCACGTACCCGAGCAGCTCGCCGTTCCACGAGTCTTGCGGCGGCGCCTGGGTAGTATAAACTGTTTTATAATATTGATCATAGTAAGTCTCTAAGAGAGGTAAGCCGCAAACTAGGTACGTGGATAATGAAATGTCCAGTGAAACATCAAGATATTTCTATCTGTTGATGGTGGTAATCAGTGTTTCCACAAGATAAAGAAAGCCACCCCCGCGTATCGGTCTTATCTAACATCATCATCGGTCATCAACAGCTTCGAAAATTCTTTCTGATGATGTATAAACGTTAGTTTACAACCATTATGCAAAGCCCAACTTAATAATTATGCGTCGTATTGTTTTCTAAGAGGATGATCAGACCATTAAACTGAATAAGTTTCTATAAGGGACCAACATCGAAATCGCGAAAAATAATCAGCTGCCTTTCGGTCCAGTAAGTAGGCTTGCAGTTTTGTATGAAACAGCTGATCTTGTTTTTGCGATTTCGATGTTGGTTCCATAAAGAAAGTTGTTCAGTTCGATGATCTGATAATCTTTTTAAAAAACCATCAGCATATTAAGAAGGACCCTATACTTAGCTTAGTTGATTTGAGAAGTACGATTTTCCTCTCATTCGTAATGTAAGTGACAACATACACACAGTATTTAAACAAACGCACCTGCCATTTCACAAGTAGTTCTCCCGGAGCTGTCGCTTGCAGTTGAACATTATGAGGAGGTTCTGATGGTGCTGTTAACAAATACCAACATACTTGAGTAATTACACTGGTCACCTATCACTTCATAACATAAAAAAGTATTTTCCTACCTTCTTCCAGAGTCTGAACGATAACAGAGTCAGAGTACTCGCTGTCTCCGATAGCGTTGACAGCAGCCAACCTCAGAGCGTAAGCGGTGGCTGGTCGTAAACCTTCAACTCGGTATTCTAGTGTTATTTCTGATTCCAAATCTGTCGACTCTTGTCTGCAAACAAAAAATTTACCTCCTTGTTATCGTCATAATAAAGATTATCTATGCAAGAAAATATTGACTGAACTTAAAGTAGTCGCCTTTGGCAACAACAGCCTAAAGATACCTGGTGGATAAAATCAAACTCAAAATCATTTATTCAATATAGGAGCTTGAAGCCCACTTATTAAAAGCCAAATTCTTTTTTTAGCCACCACCGCGTCGGAATGTGTTGTCGTTGATAGGCTTATTATTCTTATGTTAATGTCACTAACTGTTTCAAATCAAATTAAATCAAATGTTTATTCGCCAGCACATAGTAGTTAGGTGTTACAATAATAATGGTTAAGTATAGTCTGTCTATAAAGTCGTGCCCTGAATGTTTGAGGAACTAATCATTTTAGTATGGTGGTGTTGCCAGGTTATGCTTGATTTTGACGTCCTTGCGTGGAGGCGGGCCCTCTTTTTTATAGACAGACGTTTCACGTTTTTATAGACAGACTGTATCTTATATCCTACCTTGGATGGCATGCAAATCCTTATGTTACAATTACAAAACAATACAATTAAAAAATGTCACAAAATGGTTGATGCGCTACTTAACAGATCGTCCGAGCCGGTGTAGCCATATTATATTTGTCAAGATTTTGCAACCATTGATCTTCTCAGAAAATACTTCAGGACGACGTAATCTTACTTTGTTGATAGCAATTTACAATTCTCACAGTATATCTACTCACAGTACGATCTCAGTTTGATGAGGAGAGGACGTTCCCTTACAGGAATTGTCCAGGCTTTAACTTACAAACTTTCTTCCTTTAAGTACCTTATCTTTCATCTTACTTACCTTTCATGAATCCTGTCAGCAGGTATATCCCTCGTCGGAGCTAATGTCCAATCGTCTCTCTCCGCGAGATGCCGGTCCCCCACCACTCGGTACTGCAGCCTGTAGACGCGGACCCTCGCGTTGCCATCGTATCCTCGACGCCAGGCGATGGTTGCTCCTCGGGCCTCGCGTCGTGGTACGTGGAGTCCTCGAGGGGCTTCGGGAAACTCTGTAAAAGTAAGATTTCAACTTGAAAATCGGAAGCAGGCGCTTCTTCATCTATCGAGTCGATGGCATTTCATGGCAAGGCAAACGCTGAATAACAATTATAGTTAAATCAGATTGAGGACAGAACTCACGACCCAATTCCCTTTTGAAGGCTACATAATTATATATGCTACATCCATCTAAAAACTTATTAAGCTTGCAATTGAAGGTTTAGCTAGCTTACTATAATTATAGAATTAAATTACGCATCAAGCTGTGATAAGTGGCTAGCCATTCTTTTACCGAAAAAAACTGGAGGAGGAACTTTCTGTTTTAGTTGCCTTTTGCATAACCCGACGAGAAAAAGTGGGTTCGTATTTCAAGAAACCGAAACACACAAGGCAAAGAAATGTTTTTGCTATTCTTCCTGTTGTAGTTCTTTTTGTTCCGAAGTATTTTTCTCTGTATTTAACTGCTTATGTTTCGGTGTAAAATAAAGGTTTCTTTGCTTAGTTTGATTGATTGTTGAAGATTACCTTGTACAGCTAAGTAGATAAGAAGTTCATCTCGCCCATAAGCGTTTTCGGCTCTACATCGATAAACTCCCGAATCATGCCTCTCCGCGTGAGCAATACTCAATTGTGAACTGACTCCGCTTTCTGAACGCTTCTCTGATACTGATACCCTGAAAAAGATAATTATAAAAGTTAGAACTTGTTACAACCAGCTGGTGAGCAAAGATTTTTTCTCACCAACAACAGTGAGAGGGAGAAGCCAGGATATTCAATACTTAACTCGGAGCGACTGGATGAAGAAAAGTTACTGGACAACATGTTTTATTTTATTTTTTTATTCATTTTAGGAAAACTTACGGACTAATTACAGGTTAGTAGGGTATCAACATTTTTATAAAACAACATTGCCAACTAAAAGTTTCCACAGATAAATATCATTCGTTTTACATACTTCTGTGTAAAAAAATCCAAATTTGAATCAATAAAAGTAATAATAAGATACATTACAAAAATCTCCAAGATTGCTGGTACTTCAAACCATCCACAAAAGGAAAGGAATTATATTAACTAAAAAAGTAAAGAGGTGCCGAGTGAGCCGCTAACTCATTAACCTAGGTAAGTATTTTTCAGTAAGCACTCGTTTAACTGAGGTCGTGCTTGTGCAAAATAAATCAAAGTCAAGATCAACCGAGACACTTAAAACTATTAGCGCTGCGCAGTAAGAATGCATTTTGTCTATAGTTAGTTTTAACAAGGGGAACGTGTAACAAGGGACGTTGCCTTAGGCCTAACTGATTGGTACGAAGATGTATTTTAGAGACTAGATCGGGGCTGTCAATGGATCCATTAGAAATATTTATCAAGTAGCAAATATCGCTAATATTACGTCCATGTTCAAGGGGAAGAAAGTGGTAGCGCTTGCAGCGATCGATGTTGATAGTCGACTGAACATTGACCATTTTGTTAGAGTAAATTCAAGCTATCGTGACTAATGAATTCGATTAACAGGTTAAATATAGTGATATTTTTTCAAATCTGATGCTTGATGTACTTTCCAAAGGTTGGTGTGTCTTTCCAAAGACACGCCTTGGTCGAAGTTGATTGTCGTTGAAGATACTCAATACTCAATATTTTATTGCTTTCATTGCTTTTTTCCTCATCATTATGATTTACATACGTCTCAACAAATTCTCTTACTTAGAAAAAAATATTTAAGTAAGAGATTCAACAGTGTAGTTTATAGAACATACCTGTAAGTGCTAAGATCAACTCGCTTCATATTGTGAGTCCACTGCAGCTGTATGGGCGGATCTCCACGAGCATCACACTGTAACGTTGCTTGCGCTGTCCTTTTCACTGTCATGTTACGTGACGAGAACTCGAAGTGGGCTGGCTCTGCAATAATTGAATTCTGACGCTTTATTCTGCCTTGCAGAAAACATGCCTCCACTCTTATATATTTCGTGGTATAAGTTTAAACTTACCGTTGACAGATATAGCTATAATCTTAGACAATCCTCTCCCGATGCCATTCTCAGCTCGGCACATGTATTGCCCTTCATGGTGATGAGCAGCTGGAGATATGCTCAGTGATCCATTTGACAAAACCGAAAACTGAAGGTCCAAGTTTGATACTGGTCTGAAATCACCGACTCCAGAGCCTGTAAGATTTGAACATCAATTGAAACACATAATACTCATTATCATCTTCATGAGCCACAGAATATTCATAACTGGACATGAATCATGATCATAAAGAGGATAAGAGGGGTGGGATTTGCTATTGCAATGATTGGAAGATTGACACATTTAGTTTTAGAAGGATAATTGCGGTTAGATGCAGCAATTAGATGGAACTACCTAAAAATGTGCATTTGTTCGTGTTTCTCAGTGACCAAAACATCCAGGAAGAGAATGGCTTTGCTTTATACTTGCTCAGGACGACATGGGAATATTTAATTTTACTTTGACGAGAAACTCACCATGTCCTTTCAGCCAAGATATCCTTGGCTCAGGATAGCCTTTCGTAGAGCAATGTGCCATTATTTGAGTACCAAGCAATGCTGATACATCCTGAGGTTCATACACCCATGATGGTGCAACTGAAAAGACATTTGTATGATCAGTCAATCTACACCTTCCTTGTGTGCATTAGAGTTGTATTTCAATTCAAGTATACCTTTGACAGCAAGTCTGGCAGTGTGATTGACTTCAGCCGCAGAATTCGTCGCTACACAAGTATATTCTCCACTGTGCTTAGACGTCACATGAGAGAAGATTAGGAAACTAAATTCATCCAGCGATTTTTCTTGGACCTGTAAATCATAAAAATTACAACACGAGTCTGAGAAAATACTATAGAATTAGCAAATATTTTGTGGTTTATAAAAAATCACTTGACACAACAGAATAGCAGAGAATAAAAGTAAGCAGAGAGTTGCCTGACTGCTCGCTGGTTCAGATTTTTGAACTCCCATCTGCATATTTTGATGTGATTCTACTTTTTATAGTTTTCGGAACAGAGAACTAGAGATACGTCCCTAATCAAATGATGTCTTCTACCTGTAAAGTTGTTGGAATGTGTTGTCCATCTTTGAGCCACGAGAAGTAAACCGGTTTGTCTCCAGAAGTGATGCCACATAGAACTTGAATGGAACTTCCTTCTACCAGGTCTGTTGGAAAGGAAAACCCTGCAATCTTCGGCGGATCTGTAATGGTGATTTAATAATTATCGATCTGTAAACGTGGTAGTAGTGTTAAAATATTATTAATGTTATCCAGTGTGCAATTTTTGGGAGAACAATTAAATAAACCTATCGACTCAAAATCATGTCACTGAACTAGTAGAATCACAACTTGGTTTCCATGTCAAGGTACCTTTTTCTAATTACATTGTTGTTTATACATTCAAGCCGAAAGTAACCCAAGGACCAACACCGCATAGATAGGCCCGCTGATAACTCTATCTACATAAGAATAAATAATTATGACAGGACTAACTATTTCTGGCTAGCTCGAAACTCCATAAATATGTAACGAGAACGAAGAGATATTTTCATGCAAACTTACAGCAAAGTCCAAATATACTTCATGAAATAATTAAACTTACTTCTAACAAATATCTGAATGTCCTTCTGTGCGTATTGCCCCGAGGGTGCGGTGACCCTGCAGGAATATACCCCAGCGTCCGCCTGTTCAGCCGGCCACAGCAGCAGCTCTCCTCCTAATCCTGACAGAGTTCTGCCGCCAGAGGAACTCACGTCTGAACCACCACGCTGCCATCTGATCTCACTGAAATTGGAATATCATTTTATTTATTAGTGAAGAGAAGTATTAGTGGTAGATGTAGACAATTATTTAGTGTCATTGACCAAAAGATGACAATGATGTCCTGAATTGTATATACTCATATAGCATAGCATAATGCTCATGATTACATTTTACAAAAAAAAAAACGAGATCAAATAATATATTATGTGACTACCGCAATCATTATAGATATAGACTAGACAATAGAGTGGCTCTTAGACGATTATAAATTAAAAATTGGGATTTAATCTCAAAAGAACAATGTACGACTGAAAAGAGTCATCGAATATTTATACTGTAGTGTTGTAGTAGAAAAATAAATCTTCAAGTATACTGTTACACTAAATGTTTACTTGCAGTGGAGTCAGGTTTTCACCCATAAAACGGTTCAAAGAAACCATAAGTCCCTCATGCTATTTTTAGATACATCGAATGCTTTATAGTACCAAAAGTAATTCTACATTGGGTCTTAGAGTTACATTAAATTATTGTTCCTTAAAACACACAAGGAATAGGTAGCTAGGGGATGACAGAAACAAACAAAAACGAAACTTATAATTTTACTAAGCAAATGCACCTCCATCAACCTGATTGGAAATCCGGAGAAAGGACAGTAGATGGTTGTGTTCACCCCGGTCACTACACGGACTGCACCAACGCTCCTTATTGATGGGGGACCTGAAAAATTATATAAATTTCAATTAACTTGTGACAAGGAAGATAGACATAATACTATGCTCCCCGCCGAAGAGACGCGTAAGTCCCGAGCTCACAATATTTTTCCCTAAGTCAAAGGCCGATTTTGTAATTTAGTTTTTAGCTTCGCTACCTAACCCCCCGTGGCCTCAACTTCAACAGGTACAAAAAAATAATAAGTCTCCAAAGCCGCAAAGTAAATATTTTGGCTTTTTTCGCAAGGCAACCAGTTTCGCGGCCGCACCAGGCGTTCGTGTCGTACGACTAACGTGGCAGGTGGCAAAAGAGCTAACGCACATTGCGTCCCATAACAGAAGGATAGAACCTGCTTGCTTTAGAATTCAGCTTACACAACTAACCATAAACATTGAGCCTGGTGGAATGTTCGACTGCTCCACGGGAGTTGTGAGCCCTGCACGTGTACCGCCCTCCATCCTCCGGCCGCACTGTCGTGATGTTCAGGTAGCTTACTATGTCACCGTTTGAGTTCATGAACTGCGTTATTGTTCTATGGAAGATGCGAGATATGAAGATTATTTAGATTACCAGAGATATAGACTGATGAGTGTGATGCTGAATTAGTTAAAATACGCTAGATTAGTTGAATTTTGAATCGTAAAGCCTTGTTTAGTCTCATCGAAATTAAACAGAGTCAGCTGATTTTAATAAAAGTAAACTAAACCATAATCATATTGCCCAACTCCTAGTAAAATTAAACTACACGTTTTAGTTCTGCGGTTTAGGTTTTGTATATACTGCGATCTTCACAAGGAAGATTGGCCATTTCTTGCCTATGATCACCATAATTGAGCTCTCATGAACTTCAAGTAGTTGCCTTGAACTAAAGCGGTCTTAAGTACCCTATCATCATCGTCATCATGATACGGCAAATAATTATTTTCGGTCATTAATTTTATTTTCTTGGGTGTTTTCTGTCAACTCAGGGCAGGGAATTGGGTTTGAAGACAATGATTGTACCTTGAATATACATTGTGCAATCTGGGTTGTTTTATAACCGGAACTGGGTGTTTCAGATCATCAAACTGAACTTTTTTTACTGTGGGATACAAAATCACGAGGCTATTGTCATTTACTATGGAACAGCATTTTTATTCGCGATTTCAATATTGGCTCCATATTGAAAGTTGTTCAGTTTGATGGTCTGATGAAGTACTCTGTTTCGGCTTTAAATCGACCACGATTCCAACGTGTATACGCGAATTTAATAAAATATAACCTCTGTGCAGTATTGTGTTCATCCACGGTCTGCATGTCCAGGAGCCAGGTAAAGCGCGGCGGGGGGGAGCCCGAGGCGGCGCAGTGGAGCGCTAGCGCTGGACCTGGGTGCAGGGCCTGCTCTATGAACGTGTAGTGCAGCTCCGGCGCCGTATCTGCAAGATATCACAATAATACAATTAATTGTATTATGCACAAAGTTTTAAAACTTTGTGTAGAATTTGTATCACTTTGGTAAGAACACTCTTCTCGTTTAAGCATTCGCTAATCTTGTTTCAAACTGTGTACATATAAAACTCTCGAGGGAAGACCAAATAAGTATTTTCTGGGCGAGTTCATCGTGAATTTAAAATAAAACAATCACCCAAAATTAATTGAATCAGGCGTTACTTTGCGGAAATCCATGACTAATATGTAGATGACACGATTGTATCAAGACCTCCGCTTCTAAGTACCTAGTAGACAAAGTTGTATTACGTTATGCAACACAACCTGCCCACCAAATAATTTCTACTCTACACGTGTTTCGCTCCACCAAGGAGCATTCTCAGGAGTTAGACCGACGAACGTTCGACACAGAGTTGTTACTCCGCCGAGCGTCCGACACCGACTCGGTGTCGGTGTCGGACGCTTTGGTGTCTGGGTTTGGGTTTGCTGGCTGTTGGTTATTTGGTGGGCAGGTTGTGTTGCATAACGTAATACAACTTTGTCTACTAGGTACTTGGAAGCGGAGGTCTTGATACAATCGTGTCATCTACATATTAATCACCCAAAATTAATTCTGAAGTACTAAACAATTCATAGGGGTTTCATAATACAGACATCACTCAAAGTTTCAAATTAAACGCCAAAAAACATAACTACACCGTACCTATAATAAAGTTCAAAACGGAGACTATAATTTCTGCGAAAATGTGTGATCGCGAAATATGTTAGTGCTAAAGTATACTTATTTTGGATTGCTATATATGTTACATGTCAACCTTAGCTTCCTTCGCTACATGCTATGATATATTATCCTAATCACAAATTAAAGTAGGTCATAGTAAGTGGGCTTTACATTCCTACGTGAGCATAACACAGACGACCAGAAAACCAATTGTACATCCAATTAGTTTTGAACTTGAGAGCAAAAATATGCCAAACAACAATTAACGTCCACTAAATGACGTATCGTTCCAATTCTCCAATAAACAGTCGGCAGCTATGACTGATTCCTCGCTGTGACATCGGTGCGCCATAAATCAACGGTGTCAAAACAAAATCCAATCAACGCAGCGGCGGCGGACATAAACAACGCAAAGGCTGGCCCGAGATGTATGGCGCTCGTTTATCACGGATCATAACGCACCAGCTATTAACTGGTGGAAATATTGCTCTCTTGACGACCGTTCATCACGGAAGGTTATGCGCCAAGACGTGTACTATAAAATTGTAAATATTATTATCTTCGTTTATTTTATAGGGTGTTTTGAGTGTGTAATTTCGGCTTAATATCCTTTGTGAACATATTTCTTGTTTGTTTAACTTGCTGCATAATCTGCTGTACAGAAGAGACGAGTTTTCGAACCGAATTACGCGTATGATAATGGTAGTTGGGTAGAGTAGCCTACTCGTATTAATGCACAAAAGTGCAATATATTACAGAAAAAAACACTATTTGGCTGTGGAGACCAAAAAGCAGATGGCGTGACGATCTGGATGCAGAAAGGCAAATTATGACACGTGATAGGAATGGCTGGAAAAGCTTAGGGGAAGGTCTTGCCCAATAATGGGACGAAAAAAGATAAAAAAAATTATAATAATTTGCTTTGCTGCTATGGCTAAACTGACATGTTGAGTACTGCATAACTCTGAACAGACTAATATTTGGAAGTAAGCGCCATAGTAACTTTTGTTTCACTCAAAAATAGCTATGGAATACACACATAGCTATATCGTATGTATCAGAGTTCATACATTTTCTGGTATCATCCTTTGGCACAAAGATAGATTATGTTCTAGATACCGGAATTGAACCACAACCCAGCGATAAGACAGTTGTGTTATCGTAGGGTTTTGGTTCGATTCCGGTTATTCTATTGGAGGACACACCGCTGGAGGTGGTAAACAAGTTCTGTTATGTAGGGTATACAGTGTCCAAGAAACTCTTCAACGATGGAGAGATCGGCACTCGTATCGGTAGAGCTGCTACGACGTTCGGTAAACTAAGTGCAAGAGTGTGGAATAACAAACACCTTAGAGTTAAAAGATGAACCAAGATGAACGTGTATAAGGCATGCATGTTAAGCACACTCTTGTACGGTGCGGAGACCTGGGCGTCGTAAGCAAAGCAAGAGAGACGAATTAACCACTTCCACATGCGCTGCCTTAGAAGCATTCTTGGCATAACCTACAGGGATCACGTGACAAACGAGAAAGTGCTAGAAATTGCACAGCTGCCCAACGTAAGCGCAATTCTCAAACAGAGACGTCTACTGTAGCTTGGGCACGTGCATCGCATGAACCACTCTCTTGCCGCGTCAAGTCCTTCTAGGACAAGTAGCGCATGCCAAGAGAAATGTCGAGAGACCACGTCTCCGCTTTACGGACTTCGTAAAGCGAGACATATCTACGTTTTCAATCGACACCAGCAGCTGGGATCTCGCTGAGACCCACGACTTGTGGAGGAAACATTTAGCGGAGGGAAGAGCCGAGCACGATAGGGCGTGATTTGTTTCCTTGGCTGGAAAGCGGGAAAGGAGGCATGATCGACTTGCAAATCCAACTGACACAGCAAACTCTAATTTTACTTGCCGTACATGCGGCCGTTCCAGTCGTGTCTCTCTCACGACTGGAACGGCCGCATGTAAGTGCTGCCAAGACGCTGCTTAAATCGTCTTTTATAGATGGAGAGGCCAATGATGATGAATACGTATAATAGTTTTTAATGTCAAAGCACACAAAATCGTTGATTTTGTTTCTATTGAGAACACTTTGTGATGCGGTGTGATCTAGGGTGTGATAGGTTTTTTTTTTAATTTACTTTGACATTCTATGAGTATTTTACATCATTTTGTGATTTTTAGACAATGTGTAAAATCGCTGAATATATATTTATCGCACCACCATCCCATTTCTGTTGGCAGAGTGCCCGCATGCATTCCCTCGACAAACACTGCGTTGTGTACAACCGACACTAATAGTGGACAAATTGCATAATTGCTGTTACTGCATCTCTGTTATTACTGTCGCTGCAATTTTAGATGTTATTTCACATTAATTTAGAGTTGGAAATGTAACTGGGTCGCGGTTATGTTTTGTTCTGCTGATAATTATCTTTCGGTAACGAATCATGAATTTATTATATTCATGAAATTAGCTGAATAGTGTATCTATGTGTATCCCACACTACCTCAACAAAGACGATTTCAAAAAAAATTCAAAAATGTTTTTGATTCTCAGGGATGAAACCTATCTACCTACATGGAGTTAGGTTACTAGTTGCATTACTATAAGGGGTGATTATACTCATAATACTGAACAACTTTCCCTAATAAACATATAGGAAATTAAAAAACAAAAAGGACTTTCCATACTAAATGCTTTCAGCGGAACGGACTTTTGTATGAAAAGTCGAAAAAAAAATTTGCTAATTTCTCATAGGTTTCTTGGGGAAAGTTATTCGATATCATGGGTACAACAACCCCATAAAATAATGCAACTGTTTATCGGCACACCCTGTAGATGAACTTGGAAGACGCCGAGCAAAGGTTATTGTATTTTTATACGCATAAAAATAGTTCTTTTAGTTTGAGTTATTAAAAACATCTTCGTTTACCTAAACCTGTATTTATTCACGTATGTGTAATTGTATAATTATTAACTATTTCTATTTTATCTCGACTACGGTATCCTTCACTATGCGTCATCTGTCACGCACTTGCCTAGTTAGGGTTCCGAAGTCAACAAGGAATCCTTATAGTAATAAACTTTATTTATTCTTCTTCCACACAAGAAAACAATTTAGTAGGTACTTAAAACAAGTTATAACATGGAATTGCTATGGCATAGAGTCTATACTATTATAAAGCTGTAACAGAAGTTTGTCTGTACATTGAAGATATTAGCAAAAAATAAGTTACGATATGGTTTTTAGGTATCCCTGATTCCATATCACCAATTTTTGGATTTTTTGTCTGTCTGTTTGTTTGTGTGTTTTTTTGAACGAGCATCACGCAAAAAGTACTAAACCGATTTTGATGAAACTTTTTTTGTTTGATAGCTTATGATCTGACTTAAAATCTGGTATATAATTTGTGCGGACGAAGTCGCGGGTTAACGCTCGTACAAAATAAAATTATAGTGTTCCACTAACTAACGTGTGAAAGACTGGTGCCTATGGCTGGTTCGTTAAAACCTGTGGTACCAGGTCACCAGGCTCTATAGTTTCGCCATGTCTGTCCATCTGTTCGTCCGTCCGTCCATCTGTCCGTGGCTTAGCTCAGAGACGCTAAGTACTAGAAAGCTGTAATTTAGCATGGATATACAATATTAATCACGCCGACAAAGTGGTGAAATAAAATCATAAAACATATTTTTTATAGGTTACCTCCTCTACATGTGAAGTGGGGATGACATTCTTTGTCTTGTGTATCCCTCCCATGTTGTGGGGTATTGTTGGATATAATACCTTTTAAAAATATTGTGGATTTGGAAATGCAATTTTTCTATTAAGGGATCCGTCAGCAAAATATTAAGCTATAAAGGCAATTTTTTTGTTAGAGCCCCCCCCCCCCCCCCTCGCCAGCTAAACAGTTGTTTCTGGATATGTGAAAGAATTCTCGACGGTAGTATATATAACGAAAATAAAATCACCGCTAAATAACTTTTACAAGTTTGCGAGTAATACTCGTTCAACTTATACCAAAGTCTGTATATTGTGACGGTCAACTACGGAACCCTACACTGCGCGTGGCCCGATTCGCAATTGGCCTATTTTTTACGTAGCTACGGTGTAGCGAAGTTACTGTAGCAGTGCTACGTCGTTGTAGCAAGGAACATAATATCATCAAAAAATTTCATTGTTCCTGTATTTACAAAATGCATAGAAATGTAAATAAATTTTAAACTATTTATTTTAACACAATTTTAATTTATATTTAATTTCCTTTTAATCGCATATGGTGGTGGGGTCAGCCTTCCGCGTCTGTTCTCTCAAACTTGCCCTATTTTTGAGGTCGTTTTCGTTGCACTACATTTTCCTTTCTGACTAGTATTTTTTTTCAAGTCTTCACCTGAATCGGTGTGATAATTTTTCTAGCCAAGCCTACTTAGTAATATTACTAATAAGTAATATAAGTAATATTACAATAGAGTGCAGATATAATGGGCCATACATCGTCTCCATTATTCCATTAGTGTTCCGCACCGGTTAATCCGCCGTTTGACTTACGATCTCTAACAATATTATTAGGAGTGAATTATTATCCCACCCGCAACATTATAGAGCCAATAATGTTTCTGTTATACAGGGTGTAACTTCCAAGGTGTGAAATTAAGTTCCTTAAACTGGTTACGAATGAATAAAAATAGACACCAACAATAAATGTACAAAATTTCGAATGAGAGAAGAGAGAAAAGACGATCATAATAGACCACGTATCTAATGCCACAGTATAGTTAGTGTACAAAAAATATACGACTTCAATATAATTGTCATCTCAATAAATATTGTACATCTTCAAAGTAACACCCTGGATATATATTTTTTTCTAGTCTGTGGCGCTTACGACTCAACGAAATCCATTAAACAAAAAAACACCCAGTAGATGGCGTCACGTCCCTTAAGTCGAAAAGGTTGTTTATGAATTTCGATCTGCGGGTTCAAATCTCGTACAAGACTAAAATTTTCAATCTTTAATTATCTGGCCATATAGAACTGCCGGTCAACAATAGCCCTCTGCCATCTACAAGCTTACTCCCAAACAACAGACAGCATAAACCCTCTGCTTGACGCTGTACTATGAATGTAGGGTCACCGGAAATGAGACAGGCGATAAGTGTAGTTATTGTAACGGCTTTAGGTTTTATTATGATTTAACTTGACTTCTAAATAATTGTAAACTTATCAACTTGATGCTGTACCACATTATTAAATATATCTCCTGATTGAAAGCTTCGTACAAGCGACCGCTGCCGGTGCACTCACACATAGCGCGCGTTAGAGGATGCTCGAAAAGGTGCTCATACCACGGCTGAGTGTGTGCACCTGTTCCATGATTCTTTCCATGATTCTGTGCTGTTGTTTAATAGCATACAATATCATTGCAAGCAGGTGCTTGTAACTAGGTCCAAACAACACATGTGACGGCAGAGAGTTACGCATGGCCGTCCGGTCATTGCTGCAGCGGGTATGAATCGATACCGAGCCCAGCCGGGGGCAGGCTTCCATGATTCTGTGCCGTTGTTCAATCGCATACAATATCATTGCAGTCAGGTGCTTGTAACTTGGTCCAAACAACACATGTGACGGCAGAGAGTTACGCATGGCCGTCCGGTCATTGCTGCAGCGGGTATGAATCGATACCGAGCCCAGCCGGGGGCAGGCTTCCATGATTCTGTGCCGTTGTTCAATCGCATACAATATCATTGCAGTCAGGTGCTTGTAACTTGGTCCAAACAACACATGTGACGGCAGAGAGTTACGCATGGCCGTCCGGTCATTGCTGCAGCGGGTATGAATCGATACCGAGCCCAGCCGGGGGCAGGCTTCCATGATTCTGTGCCGTTGTTCAATCGCATACAATATCATTGCAGTCAGGTGCTTGTAACTTGGTCCAAACAACACATGTGACGGCAGAGAGTGACGCATGGCCGTCCGGTCATTACTGCAGCGGGTATTAATCGATACCGAGCCCAGCCGGGGGCAGGCTTCCATGATTCTGTGCCGTTGTTCAATCGCATACAATGTCATTGTCGTCGAGTAGGTCACAAAGAACAGTCAAGCTATTGTACAACATTCTGTTCACCGATATAAATAAAGAAATGACGTTTTTAGATAGTTCTAGTAAATTGCATAAAACATAATTATTATTATAGCGAGGAATCCGCTAAGAAGATAACGAGATGATAATATGTCGGGTATGACGGATAATGTGGATTGGGATATACGATATCCGGACTGTGATATTGGCCTGACAGATTCTCGCCCCAAACGCCCTTCCCTTTTGACCTATTGTGATGTAGAACTATAAATATACTATTACCTATTATGTGCTATTGTGTCCACCGAGTAAACTAGCATTACTTTATCTAGGCAATAATAATAAATAAAATCATATATTTCAGATATAAATCCATATTTAATAATAATAAATAAATATATTGGACATTGTCACACATATTATCTAGTTTTATTTAAAACGAGCGTTAACCCGCGATTTCGTCCGCACAAATTATGTACCAGATTTTAAGTCAGATCATAAGCTATCAAACAAAAAAAGTTTCATCAAGATCGGTTCAGTAGTTTTTGCGTGATACTCGTTCAAACAAACAAACAAACAAACAAACACACAAACAAACAGACAGACAAAAAATCCAAAAATTGGTAAAATGGAATCAGGGACACCTAAAAACTATATCGAAACTTTTTTTTTGTTAATATCTTCAATGTACAGACAAACTTCCTGTTACAGTTTTATAATAGTATAGATACCAGAATCTAGCCTGGACTTGCAGTATCTCTGCTTGGCAATATTTAATCTCAAAACATAATCCGTAAAACGTTTACACAATAATTGCAATTCTGATTCAGAACTTAAACACAGTACTGTGATTCAGAACATAAAATTCATTGAATAGCAGAGCGAAGCAATGCCGTTTTATTTCCGTCATCTCCAATCGGCATTCGAATAAGCAAAGCAGGATTTTATTTTACAACCTTTCGACACTCCGTTCCACAGTCGAACAAAGAACAGCAAAAGATATCCGACGCAGTAAATACTATTTTAATTTAGTCTTTCAATAAATCTTTCGTCGAAAGCCTAAGGCGTAGCAATAAAACGAAGGTGCACCACCATAAATATTCAGATGAGTTCCCCTTTCCGAACCCAGCACGTTTTTCTGCCCTAAATGGCCAATGTAGCGGCGAAATCTTGCCAAAATTAAATGGTGGGAGGAAAAAGGCTTCCTAAATGTTTATCGACTTTAAACAGAAGGCTTTTCATTACCGTCGTATATCCGCCTTTATGGGAGCTTAGGATATAGGAAAATGTAAACGAGTAAGCTATTTTCACTTCAATCTTCATTATGCCAATTTAAATTTATTTGGTACGTTACTCAATAACTAAGATACTCTATACAGTTTCTGGGTCGCTAATAGTAAAAAAAAGGAGCAATATTAAACTGGGTACTATATATAAAAGAAATCACAGGAGCGGATCAAGAGGAGGGTCTCATGAGGCCATGACCCCTTAAAAACTGCTTTTCAATATTAGAAATTTAATGTCAGGTCGGTCGTGTGACAAAGACGAACCAAAGAATTCTGGAAAATATAAGCCCCCTAAAATGAAATGTTGAAATTACACACGAACAGACCAACGGACAATAACTCTAAAAAATGATCTTCAACCATAATTTTTTTCGAAAATATATGTTTATATGCACAGACGTTTAGAATTTTGCTATAGATGAGATATTATAACTAGATGAAGCATACATAGAGAAAGTTCTAGAACTTAGTGTTAGCTTAACAATCTGAGCATCAAAATTAATAGCTGACTGTTATTGTTCAGACAAGATATATATTATGTACCTGAGGGCACGATTACAGAGTCCTAAGCAAATACTACCCAGCCAGTGCCGGATTAAGTAGAAAGGAAATAATACGCAACAATCTAGCATTCAATTGGATGCTGACTTCATTGCCTGTCCAGCCTTAGTTAAGATCAGAAGTATAGGTACACTGTAAGCGTTATTTATCGCTCGTTCTCTAGTCAACTCTAATTATTCGCCACGTATTACACCCAGGGTGTAGGACAAATTAATCTCGTTATTCTCACTCTATGGCCTATACTTACAGGGTATAATATTAAATGCGTGACATAAAAATATGATGATTCAGATTATCAAACTGAACAACAGCCGTTATGGAGCAAACATTGATAGCGCGGAAAAAAAACAGCCAAAATGTCATTAGCTACTCGACCAAAAGTATCAAACAGTTTTTCGCGATTTAAAAGTTTGTGCTGTAGTAATAGTTGTTCAGTTTTTTAAAGGGGTGCTTCAAACCATCAAGTAATAGAAGATGTCAAAGAAGAATCATTAAAAATTGACGAACCAAAAGCACAATTTTGACATTTCATACAAACGGTCTCACACTGACAAGAAGTGGTAAGCACGTGCAAGTGAGACAGGATTAAATCATTGCCTAACTGTTGTCTTCCGCCCGTCTTTTACGATGGGTTTAGGTAAAAATTGGTGGGGAGCAGGGAATCTCCGTGGTAAGAAATAGTAATTTCTTGTACTGTGCCAAAGACCTCTTTACAGGGTGTAAAGGACAGCCCTCCGCAGACTGAAACGGTGAACTCATACCATCAAACTGAATTAACTTTCACTGTGGAGCCTACCTGCTGTACCTACCCGGCTCGAATGTATAGAACAACTGATCAGCTGTCAGTTTGGTGGTCTGAGATCACTGTTTTAGTCTGCGGAAGGCTGTTACACCTTGTATATAAGGTCTAACAAAACTAGCTGAAACTATTTTAAGGGGATGATCAGACCATCAAACTGTACAACTTTCTCTATGGAACCAATATCGAAATCGCGATATTGATCGATATTGGTCCCATAGAGAAAGTTGTTCAGTTTGATGGTCTGATCATCCCCTTAAAATAGTTTCACCTAATTTTGTTAGACCTTATATAAGCCTTAATCCGCTCCTGTACTTACGTCTGTCTGTCTATATTCAAATGAAGGTTTGGCGAAGAAAATCAATTAAGCAGAACAACGCTGCCGAGGCACTTTGCATTGATGATGTAAGCGTTAATACTGCTTCTTATATCCGCTATTCTACCGGGATCTAGATTTCAATTAAGCTTTTGTACTTTTTGCTGTAAAAAGTTTAATTTCGCTTCCGAATAGATCGCCTTACTTAGCACTTTTTTAGGGTTTCGTAGTCAAACAAGGAACCCTTATACTTTTGTCCATTCTATCTGTCTATAAGCCACAACTTAATTACGCCCGACACATACATGCGGAATTATTCCGGGCGAAATTAGGATTTTATATGGATTAGCCCCCTCCAGAATTCCGTTTGGAATAACGGAGGCATTAAATCTTATCATCATCATCATCTTAGCCGACAGACCACTGCTTGACATATGCCATCCCGAAGGACCACCACAACGACCGGTTCTGAGCTACAAATCCTATACAAAATCATAATTCTGATAAGGAATTCCTGAACAAAATTTGTGACACATTTTGGCACCAATTGAATCATATGGCATGCAAACAGAGGACAGTAACTCAAAAACAGAAATGTTAAGAATAAAAACACTTTTTTCGACCGCATAATAATGAAAAGGGGGTTTGTTTTTACGTTTACAAAACAACAAGCAAAAGGTGATACGTAATTTATTATTGGATAGGATCAATAGCCTCACCCTTAACTTTTTATTAATTTTGTAATAAGAGTGTGTTGTTATTACGTAAAATTATCGAGTAAATAGCTATATTTTTATAACAAGTTTGAAGGTAGAAACTTGAATAGAATAATATTTTACCTAGCTAATATAAGTACCTACTTTACATAGAGCTTCAAAGTTTTAGAATTCCTAAAACCCCCACTGGTTAATGCAAAGTCATGGAAACCTAATTTGCATACAATTTCTCGTAATGAAAGCTATTGTATTGAGATTCAACGTTATGCAGATTAGCAGGTACTAAGGTCAACCTGGCATCGGCACGCTCTCGGTTCCCACACCTAGGCTACCTACCTAACATGATGTCGTGTAGAGAACTTTGATTACACAATGAATTTTTGACGTGCTGGTTATCATCTTTGATCCTTGCAGCTTTTATATTCATAGTTGGTAGTTCGTTGTGTAAAGGACAAGAGATCAGGTTTGTTACACCACCAAAGAGATTTCAAACTTACTGCTCCAAAATGGTGAACATAACCTTTGTGAGGAAAGCTGCTGCAGGTCTCTCCGGAGCGTGCTCCATACAAACGAAGTCTGGATATATTTTCAATACGAACCAATTAAAGTCAATGAAATTTTACAGAAACAATAAAGAAACTGATTTCTATGCTTTTATTGTGTCAGATTTTCGATAAAATAGTAGTTTCAATGCTAGGATTAATTTAAATTTGTAGCCACTTTGTGCTATCCAGGTCTCTCTCAGTGAAGCACTGGTACACGCCAAATACACTATTCTCTCTCCTTGCATAAAACCTCTAGTCCTGTAGCAATGTATTCAGAAACAATTGACTATCACCCACCTCCCAACCTCAACTCAGCTGCAGCCTGTGCGCTGTCCAGGTCTCTCTCCGCGAAGCACTGGTACATGCCGCGGTGCGCGCGCACGACCCCGTGCACGTGCAGCACCCGCTCCCCTCCCCCCACAGGCACCCCGTCGTGAAGCCACCTCACTCTCGCCTCACCCCCTTCCACTGAGCAGTTGAAGGTCACTGAACTGCCAGAGTTTGCTACCTGCGGAAAGTGAAGTAAGGGGGTTACTTGTGGATGAGAAAATTCTTTATGTGTGGGTAAGTGAACTGATGTGCAGTGAAAGATTTCATCTCGAACGCATCCATGAATTGAAGACATGTAAAAATGTTGGTGCCGGATAGAGCCGTTAGATTATAGTGTAACTATTCGTTAAGCCAGATCAGAAGAATATTCAAGTGGCTTGAGAATTATTTGTAATATAGTTGGCCTGCAATTTGCCTCTAACTTTCAACACTGGGTCACTGTAGTCCATGTGGTGTAAGACCTACGATTCACGCACATATTCGGGAGACGGGTTCTGCAGCAGGACCATCACACGTGTTATTTCTCTGTTAGTGGGACGTAACCGTACAGGCTCAGAATAACGATGATTAAAAGCATTGTCGCATAGAACAATCGTTATCATCTCAGCTGATAGACGTCCACGGTTGGACTTAGCGTCCCCCATTAATAACCACAACGACCGGTCCTGCGCTGACCTCATCTAAGGAGTTCCCGCCGCCTACACCAGGTCGTCTACCTTGTTGCCTACCCACGCTGCGATTTCCGATACGCGGTCGCCACTCGAGAACTCTTCGGCCCCATCAGTCATCGGTTCTGCGATGCCCATTCCCACTTTAGATTAGCAATTATTTGGGCTATGTCGATTAAACAGAACTTTATCAGTCTCTGTAATCTTTTCCTCAAAGCTTGAGGTAAGTAAGTAGAAAAAGAATAAAATCGTTATGTTATATCAAGTGACGTTGCGCCGATAGTTACGTGCTCAAGTCGTTCTAGTCGAACTTATTCGATAGGTGAAGCTTGGGTTTATTATCTTACCTCGTACCTATCGAATACGTAAATTCTTATATTTCGACTCTTCGAATAGGGACTCAATAATTTTTTTACCTCCTTTAATCGCCGCAGCATGATGCCCGTGGCAAGGCTATATATTTCGTACGTTCGCGCGCAAATAGAAAGAGAGCTAAGGCGCGATAGCGTTATATCATGCTGCCATACTACGGCCGCAGGTTTTCTAATTAGATTAAATCAGATAATGCCAGTGGTTACATTCAGTCACACATCAATCATTTTGTAATAGTACATTCTGATACAAGTAAGCAAAGTTGGTCATTACAGCCGAGGCGGGATTGCAGCATGAGCCGCCAGGCGAGTGATGCATACTAGCCGAGGGCTGTAATGACCAACGCTCACGCGTTTCATACGACGTTTTTCAACATACTTGCGAGGAAAAAGTAATAACATTTCCTAAAACACAACTATTTTAGATAAATATTTTTGGAAATGACGGCGCTGGGCTAACAAAGAGAATGTAACTAACTACGTTATAAGAATCGAAACGTTCATACTAAAAATTGGTCGTGACCGATGATCCAGAATGTATGAAACGTGTGCAACCGTTCAAAGAAATTAAATGGCGGCGATGCACGTTTCATATAACGTTTTTTTTGTCAGAGAGTTGCGCGAGGCTGGGGTTATGGCTGGTTTCGAGATAGCTATATGCGCGCGCAGGGGCAGTCGAAGAGGCAAAGACTGACCGACATTTAACCAACGACATTTTGTTGCAAACAACATAATATTAAAAACGATATAAACTTACTATTTATGTATATATAACACAAATTAATGTTAATTTGTTAACTAAAATAAATTGTTTGATGAAATGAAGCGATTATTTATCAAATTTTAACTGAAATACATTAATTTATTAAGAAAAAAGTTTTATTTTTTTTGTATAAAAACTCTTTGCTGAGATTTAAAAACAGACTATAGAAAAAAAAGTACCGCGCTAGTGTGGTAATGTAATTATTTTCACACGCGTGTTCTATAAGCTGCATTATGTACCTAAAAGCGGTGCAATAAGAACCACTTTACGAGCAAGTATGTTGAAAAGTACTTAAAACGATCTGGCAAATTATTCACGGGCGGACGTTTGTACTTAAATGTATTTTAGTCTATAAAACTATCCTTGAGATCACGAAACTCCCAAAACTCTCTCGACATTTAACGCCATTAATTAGATAAATAAAAATAAAAGATTATTTCAAATAGGAGGACGATATTAATTTGTATGTATGTAAGAGCAAACCAGATTAAAACTACACGCTTAATGTAGTCGGAAGTTGTCGAAAAGATTCAGGCCATCTCAACAAGGAATACGCTCTTGAGTTTCGGAATAAGGAGGCAGTTCAATCTCATGTATTATTCAGGCGGAAGCGTCACTTCAGCAGCCGCATGTCCTGACCTGTCTAGAACCAGATTAAACTGGCGGCATCCGGCACCAATCATAAGTGACGGCCTGCTTGTGGTTCACTGTCTCTTAATGTGACTGATATTACTATTTGTGTGTCTCCTTTTTCTTCTATCGAGTCGATTGTATGGTATTTATAATTGTTTTTGAAACGTTTTGAAAATATTTTTTTTTATCCAGTATTTTACTTACAACACGCACTACCGCAATCTTCCGATATTAGTAAGTACCCAATTCAATCGGTATCAGATCGACAGGGTGTTTTTGGATGTTCATCAATTCTGCTTCTTAATATTGAGTTAATTATAATAGACAATGGATATTATGACGATCACTGAAATAAAACATTACTTGAAAGTTCCCTTGTTCAGTCACAATTCCCGATTCGATTCGATCTTGTTGAACGATATAATCAAAAACTTATAGACAATGGAAAGAGAACAGGCACTCTTGTAATTTAACTTGTATTAAAATAGGCCAATAGGCCATAGGCCAAGGTAAATAAAAAAAAATGTCATCGTACATACTCGTACATACATTATAACGCACTAAGTATTCACTATTGAAATAAGAATTGATTTCTGATCAATTCTAAATGTAACGTTGCATAGTTTTACTGAAATATAAAACAAATATTCGTGACCTGTAATTTTATTTAATGTTACTATTTTAAGAGTATTGGAAATCTTATAGAAAATTGGAACAATCTGTTTTTTCGCAAAACCACAAAATTTTACGACTGTTCCAGTTGTTTCGACAGCAATGACTATTTCCAAAACCTTTATCGAAGTTACTCCGCATTTTCTTTTGTCTTGTCGTAAAATGTCCTTGAATCCTATTTATGTATTCGATTTCCGAAAGTTGCGCCTTCATATTGGTTCATCATCATCATCATATCAGCCATTAAACGTCCACTGCTGGACATAAGCCTCCCCCAAAATGGGGGGATTTGCCATAATCGCCACGCTTGGCAGGCGGGTTGGCGATCGCAGTTGGATCGAATCAATGTGTGTACTCAGAGGATGCTGCTGCCCATTCTTCAGTAGATCCCTTAGTCGCCTTTTACGACACCCACGGGAGGAAATGGGGTGGTGCTATTCTTAGCCGACACCACACGGACAATGGTTAATCATATTGGTTATGACGAAGTATTTACAAACTATTTAAAGAGAGACGACTGGACGTAAATAATAAAAAAAACATAATAATAATTTATAGACATTTAAGGTGGTTGCAGAGGGGTCAATTTTATACAAAACTTTAAATGCCGCGAAAAAAAAATCTAGATGCCGCGTCACAAATAACATTTGCAATTTAAAAAATAATTACGAAGATAATAAAGCTTTGAAATTTTTTATACACAATTTTTAAAGCTTTGTATATTCGTAATTATATTATAAATTGCAAAAGTTATTTATGACGCGGCAACTAGATTTTCTAAACTATTTTTCCGTCTATAAAATATTACTTTTAATTATTCCGTCTACGCGTATTGTGCGTCAAACTTTTGTATGGACTGTAACCACCTTAATGTGGACGTGGTTACTAATCCCTATGCCCACAATCCTTGCAGTAAACTAACACTCGTCTATGTACAGGGTGTAACAAAACGCCCTGGTAGTATTTAAAGGGGTGGTTTAGACCATTAAACTGAACAATTTTCACTAATATGGAAACACAGAGGAAAATTAAAAAAAATATATCATTAAAAAATTGCAGTTTTGTTTAAAACAGCAGTACTTTATATTTTTTCTGGATTTTAGCTCCATAGTGAATGTTGCTTCAGTTTGATGGTCTAAACTGCTCCTTTAAATATTACTAGGATGTTTGGTACACTCTGAAAAACTATAAAAAAAATATTTCTGATATTACATCCATACATTGTTAGTAACACAATTAAATAACTATGTTAGAACAAACAATTAAGTGTAGAACGATCCAATGCTTAATAAATCTACTGTCACAGTATCTACTGAAGAAAATTTTCAGGATGCTATTGGAGCTCCTGAACATGATAATATGGACGAGGTGCGTAATCCCTTCAGACATCGACAACATCTCTGATTCCCACGCCGCGTGGGCAAGTATACTTACAAAAGACTAACGTTCTACTATCTATAGGTAAGTATAGAGAGCCGTGTGTGAACCGTTATTTGAAAACTTCTGACCCGTTTTACATAAATCTTACTTAGTGAAACTTGTTGATCGAGTTACGAAACAATATTTAGTTCGGAATTAAATTCAAGTTAGTTAGAATCTCGGTGAATATTTGCTTATAAAGTATTAAACTTAGTTATTGGTAGTAGCTTTGGGAATTTCCATAATTTACTAACATATTGGGTGTTATATGAAATAAGACATCCACCACCAGTCCGGGTGGTTATAGTTTATAGCACCCACTATGTTATTAATATAGATTTACTCTTAATTTAGTTCACGTTCATTTTTATTATTAAATTAGCGAGCTGCTGAAGTAGAAAATTAACAAAAACTTTAAAAAAATATTATTAAAATGCACTTAAACGAATAAAATAAAATGTTGTTGCAGCAACATTCATTTTTAACGTATTAAAGATTTCATGCTGCTAGACTTTCGCCAGAACAGAGAGATAATATATATTCTTCAGTATAATCTTATAATTCTTCTTTAGTATAATCCCCTATAACCAACAATGTTACTGTATAGTTGCCTAAAACCCCACCTTGTTTACATTCTATCGGCGGTGCTCGGATGACAACTGTGTCTGTGACGTGTCTCCGCATGCCCCCAACATTCAACACCTCACCTCACGCTTCACTCCGCACACAGAATACTTATTTTTCAATTTCCCTACACGATCGACGCTTCTGTCAACGTTTCGAATTACGTGCTCCTAAAATTGAGCTTTTATTCATGAGGTGTTCCATGTTCAGTATTTGATTAGGCTGATTAGGCGGGCCTTATTCACCAAAAAAAAACGAAGAAAATTAAAGTGTAGCTTAAGATAAAAATGCCACATGTTTTCAATCAATCACTTTGTGAGAATTTAAATTGTGCTGATGATATATTTTTACCGCAGGCTACTAGAAAGAGACGCTCATATGATCACAAACGTGCAAGTGCGAAATAGAATTCATAAATATCACAGGTATGCGATAGAGACACCACATTACGTCCGTAAGCTAAAGCTCAAACACCCTTGTGTGGATGTGGACGTAATGTGATTTTGTCGTTTACGACAAAATCATAAATCATGCTAACTACAAAAATTTTCACATATTCCGACCAGCAACGGTTTTACCCCAGGCATCACACGAAAGATCTTGTAGAAAAGCTATCCATCTCATTCTTTAGTATAATTACTTCTACATTCTTACCTGCAACTGTGGATGAACGCTGGCAACCAGCCTGGACCTAACAGCAAGCCTGGCGTCTCTCCTCTGCTCCCCGTACTGATTGTGCGCGCGACACGTCCAGATGCCACTATCTGAGAGTTGAGCTCTCCTGATGATGAGCACCTGCTCCGAAACTGAAATCCTGATGTTGTTGGAGACTGGGCTCAAGCGGCCATTGGTGTGTCGGAACCAGCTGCGAAGAAAAGTATTTATTAGAAAAATCGATGATGGGAGACATCGTGAGAAAGGAGATGTCATTCTGATACATAAGTGAATACATGTGCCTGTGTAAAAATAAAAAGTCGACTTGTATATGAGATTTGGATCCGTTTATCATTACCTATAGGTAGGTGGAGGACTGCCGATGGCGCAGCAAACAAGTCTTATATCACCTCCTTGAGACACCGTTTCATCTTCAGACACTGTGAGCATTCTCGGCGCCATACTGCCAGTAGGATCTGCGAAATTGAACCTTTGCGTAACAATTCACTTAGTACAAATGAAACTGAATTGAAAAGTTTAAAAAGGAATTTAATTTATTTTGCAGGGAAACCTTCATCTTATTTCTAAGGCCTTTTGAAGCGAATAATCTGAGAATTACAAATAAACATGATAGTGTAGCGAGGAGCATGAGAATAAAGAATAATCATTTAAAAATGAGTGTAAATCGCAGGGTAATAGATTATCATGTTATAGGCATGTAATGCGGGGAGACGAGTGTCATTTTACGAGATGAATGTTAAGTATGAATGTGGATGGCTGTGGTAGGAGAGGAAGGCCGAAGAAAAGATGGATGGATTGTGTGAAAGATGATATGTACAAGAACAAAGTGAGTGCTGAAACGACGGCTTAGAATGGAAAAAGATGGCATATTGCGCCGACCCCAAATAATGGAAAACGGGCAAGAGAATGATGATGTGTGTAGAGATGATTTAGTTAGATCATAAGTTTAGTGCAAGTGCCAAAAGCACAGTAGCAGCAGTGTTTCTGTAATCCTGTCGTCATCCACCGGTATACAGTTCTGTTGTCGAAGCTGCGGACGTATGTTCCGCTCTTGTATAAGTCTATACGGCCTTGTGAAAATGTGTTTCTCTTAAAACTCAGACTCAGAAGGCCTATGATGATAACGAAGTATAATTATAATTGAAAGGAGATAATGTAAACTAAGTTTAAACGTTATTGCTTTCCTATATACTCAAAGATGCAGGAAAGTATACTATTGCCGAACGTACTCTGGGCAGTTAATGTTGTTCTGATTAAACCTTTTTTGATACTCACGTGAAACAGCCACCATAGCGGATGAACTCCTTCGTTTTTCCCCAGTAAGAGCATGCTGAGCTTCGCAGGAATATGAGCTTGCGTCATCCGCTCGAGCGTCTCGCACCACCAGGATATCACCACGGCTTCCACCAACTATGTATCTGCCCTCTGTAACAATATTTTATAAGAGAGTTACGTAAATGGGATCGAAACGAACAAAGGTAGTCAGTATCAATAAATGGATTTTATCTCTGAAGTTGAAAGAGGCGGGCACTTGGCTGGATGTAAGAGCAAAAACAGTGACAAAATGGCATTCAAGAAAGAGGTAAGGTGACTATCTGTACGTAGACAGGTTGTAGATGATCTGTGAGAAAGAAAAGGGATACGCTGAGCAATCTTCCAGGTTTATGATGATGATGATAAGAAGTAGTTGCGTAATACTTTAGCATTTTTGTAAATCGCATGTATTGTATTTAGTATTTTTGTAAATGTAGGTAAGTAAGATTTTCTGACTGTAATGGATTATCACAAAATGCAGTGGTAGTACGTCATACTTCAAATGATGAAATTTTTCAGTTTTTTGTACATTAACCATTATATTTTTATTTATAGATTAAGATATTATTTGTTGGGCAAAATTAATACAACTCATTTCCCTTTGTCAATTGGTAATAAATTAATTTTAGAACCCGGAACATTTTCAAATCCAATTATTCAAAATTTAATCTCTGTCTTTTAAGATAATTCGAAGTGATTTACAGGTTTAATCAAACAAGATTGTTTCATTGGCTCTTCAACGTTGATTAAATAGAAACAAATAGAACTTTCCGCTAACACTAGGATAAAACGAAATCGTTTGAAAGGATAAAAGAGATTGAAGTGGAGAGTGGGGAGGCGCGGGCAGATAGGGGTGGTGATAGTAAAACGCTCATGACTTTGAAATTAGGCGACAATTCGGTTCGAGTGCACTTACACATTTATAGAGTCGGGTTGTCACTATTTGACCGACGGAATCTTTACGTGGGCGACTGGGTACTCGACGTGAAAACACAGAAAATAACTTAGAGCGGATTTAATCCAGATTTTTATATTCCTGAACAAAATTAAAAAAATCTTTATTTCTATCTTCACACAGTTGTGTGGTTCTAGGCTTAGGACAGACTTCCCCATTTCTTCCCGTGGTTGTCGTAAAAGGCAACTAAAAGAGATGACTTTTTATTTATAGATAAAAGGCTAGCCACCATTTTGACACGTTAATATCCTCAAACCCAAAATAAATTAAAACTATACCTAAATTAAATCTCAGTCCTTAAAAGTTGTTGTAGCTAAGTAGATTTATTATATCCACCCCAAAAGCGAAATACCACTAGAATTAATATAATTGTATATTATCCCACATTAATTTTAGTGGAAATAAACCGACTTCGAGCTATTTCCAAAGCATTTAAACAAGTCAATATCATCATCCTTCTCTCTTAAGTCTTATATCACAGACTCACCACAGCCCACGTCAGAGGCCATAAGGCGGTCTGAAAAAACTCTGACACCAGGGCTTGCCCACACGATAAGAAGAAGAAGAAAAGACTTATCAAAGATTTGTAAAATCATACATAAATTTCCGTAGCCAGCATCGTTTTCTTTATTATCTTAGAAACAAGCGGAACATTTTCAGAGGCCTGGATTTGCCCCAGACTTGTACAGTTTATGAAGAAATAATTAAACTCAGGAGAACGCCACCGGCTAGAATATTATTATTTGGCAACTCGGATTATTTATCAGCTAAACTTTGCTTATTTCAGTTCGAGAGTCGCGTTGAGAGTTAATTTAAGTTTCTGCAAAATAATAACTTTTGTTGTTTATTTTGCTTTATTATCACACGATTTTATTTTGTTTATTTTTAAGGATACCCAATCGTAGACCTAGCGTATCAGGCTTGCGTCGTTTTTGGTCTACCGTTTAATGTAATAGTTTTAGTCACAAGTTTAAAAATATTATCATTACATAAATTAAGTTTTCTGAAAAATCATTGCTATGTTCCATGCTGAGGAGTTAATTAAGGTTACTAGATACTTATTGAAGAGATTTATCCTAAAACAGTACTCGTTTCAGATCGAAAGAGAACTTAATTATATACTGATGGGCAATTAGATTTTAAGTAGATCCGTGTGGCATTATAATCTTAATATTTAGGTATAGACCTACTTCATAAGCATTATTTGAATAACTAACATTGATAGTAATATTGTAAATATTGACAAAACATTGCCTTTATTTTACAATCTCTCCCTACAAAACGTAGCTCAGTTCCGAAACATAGACAAAAAGATTCAAACGCTCTACATTCGTGTAAACAAAACAGTTTAAAACAATCCAACTATTACTGTAGTTCCGAACACGTTTTTCCCGCGTGCCCTCTCCACCCCCGTCCCCTCGGTCGTCACCGTTTACGATCGAGATAACTTTCAGCTGAGTTTTTCAATGAATTCTAAATGTGCAGCGACCATGTACCGAGCGACTGTCGACACTCTTCTTTTTCTCTTTAGCTAAATTGTCTGGCTTTAACTGATCTAACGCTTTGCTCTGTCTGACTTTTTCAATTTATAGAGAGCTGTAGTTTCTGATAATAGTTTGAAAAGAGCTTCCTAGCTTATTGTCAACGTTTAGCACGGAACGACTGTAGCGAAAAAAATAATATACCCGCACAGCGGTCACTCGAGCGCGGTATGTGGGGGCCGAGGAGAATGCGTCCCGGTACCAACTTGCCTGCGCGCGATACCAAAAATGCGAACTCAATCCAATTCAATTCATTTATTTATCCAAAAGACATTACAAAAAGGTTTCTTTACACAAATTAATTGCCGGTGTCCCGTCCCCGCAAACCGCGCTTGATTAACCCGACGTGACCGCCGAGCTTCCTTGCTTAGTTTTTTTTTGCCAGATGCGTCCAACCCAGACGTTTGCCAGGCGTCATAACTCGTAAGAAACGAAGTCCGTCTTATCTTGTTGTGAAGGCTGGCAAGCTGGCAAGCAACACTTAAAACTTAACAACAACTAAGTTCCTCAGTCATCGTCAAAATTTCTGATGCCCGACTGAGTTGTTGCCAGTTATCGCCACTGCATCCAATCTCACCTCTGATCATAGTGGTGTTCCGTACTATCAGATTCCCGTACTATCAGATAAAGACAAGAGAGTAGATTTTATATATATAGCGCACCCACTTACACATTCAAGAATTTCCTGCATACCTGATTGTTTTTCTCATAAAGCAGTTGCTGGTAGTCAAATTAGGCTCTAGGAATATTCATAGCCATACATATAGATACATTTATTCATACACAACCTCTACAATAAACCAGAAACGCCTTATCAGGAAGACCTAGTGCTTATTGGTAAAGATAGTTAAGTAGTCTATAGTATTGCTGTCAGAGTATATTTAAATCTCTTGTCTCTGACGTAGTTTAACGTGGAAAGGGTCATCCACCACTTAAAGGCACTATCCACGTGCCTACAATTAAACTTAATTTAATTATTGGTTTCTTTGCCTTTCGAAGTTTAAGATGATATATCAATACCTAAAACAATCATTTGTTAAAAAAAATGCACCAGCCATATGTTTAACTTTGTTTCCCATAACGAACGAATCATATTCATCAATAGACATACACTGATGCATTGCTTAACTCACAAAGGTTATAATTTACTGTGTTTGCAATTTCACCTTCTAAAATCGTTCAAAATGCCAAAGACCATGCAAACAAAAACTAGTTAAATGCGTAATAAAAATAAATATCTACAACTTACTCTATTATTCAAACCAGCCATTTTATTATAGAGCACAACAAAATGAATCAATTATGCTACTTCTATTTTTCACTGCTGTTCACACACTGAATGCAGTGATGTTAAAACTTACGGGAGCGGAACAGTATAATGATGTTACTCGTACTACGACGTACACTTGCGGGATGAGCATAGATAATACACTAGTCTACGGGAGTTATATTGTTGTTCGTAATTGGTACTAAGCTGTTGCCATGTCGAATGTTGTAAGTTAAATTTGTGAGCCGTGCTTGTGGTTCAATCTTAGAATAAATCACCATTCATCCTGTGAGTGTCGTACGAGACGACTAAGGGATAAGGTTTCTTATGCAATATGTATATGGGCTAGCCACCTCTCAACTCTTGACAGGTCATTCGACCCTATAAGTGGGCATTGCTACAACTACATTCTTAAACAGAAAGTTGGTAGTTGTTGTAATATTTCTGACCATCCCAAAAGGGAGGTATGGACGGCGGAGAAGTAACTCTTTTGCGAATGTTCGTCGGTCTAATGAGGATGCTCCTTGGAGGAGCGAAACACGTGTAGAGTAGAACTTAATTGGTGGGCAGGTTGTGTTGCATATCGTAATACAACTTTATCTACTAGTTATTTAGAAGCGGAGGTCTCAATACAGTCTAAATACCTATTATCCCGAAAGGGATCTCGGTGAGTAATAATATGTACGTTTGTGAGTCTTATTATTTACGATTTAAGCTGTTTTAAGCTCTAAACGTAAATAATAAAGTAGCTAATAATCTTATCTAAAGGCATTAAGTAACAAAGGAACATTAATGCCTAATATTTTAACTTCATAAATCTTAGGTTAAAATTTAATTATGTAGTACAACCAGTCAGAAGATTTACTTATATTTTAACGCAAGACTCTGCGTTAAACATTGTTGAGGGGAATATTTTATCACTCTTTGAATTTTATTCTTGGAAATTACCACTAACCTAATTAAACACAAAAGTAGCTGTAGTTTTTAGAAAAAAATATATAATAGCGGATTGAGGCTCGTTTTTAAGTTTCCTTTCATTAAAAAAGAGTAAAAAGATTTTTCAAAAGCGTCATAGTAAATTTTTTTAGAGTAATTCTTGGATTAGAGTTAACGGTGGTATAGGCTACTTCTGGGTGAGCTCGCTACATCTTCAACCCCATCTTCGTCCTGAGGACAAGATTGAGGTCAAGAGCAAACCCATCCTACGTAATAAAAAAAAAATTATAGAGTGTCTTGTAGCACTGAGTAACTATAAGATTATCATTAGTCCTAATTTTATTTCTTCTGTGGACGTATTAGATACCTTGCTGATTGACCAGGAGACCAATCGCGCTAAATAAATCTCAAGTGAACCGTGGTTGGACCGCGTGCGAACCTTCGGTATCGCGCTAATCATTTGATAGTTAGAGCCGTTTTGACAGATTAACGGCTATTAGTCACATAGTAAATAAGTCATGTTTAGCACGATATTTTATTTTATTAATTTTAGCGAAACTTACGGACTAATTACAGGATAGTAGGATATCAACATTTTTATAAAACAACATTGCCAACTAAAAGTTTCCACAGATAAATATCATTCGTTTTGCATAATTTGTGTGCATAAAAAATACAAATTTGAATCAATAAAGTAATAAAAAGTTGCATTACAAAAAGCTCCAAGTTTGCTGGTACTTCAAACCATCCACAAAAGAAAATGAATTATACAATGTGTTAATGAATTAACATATCAGCTAAATGACCTTAACTGTTTTATAATTTCATCCCCAGTAATCTCCACAACAAACATTCTATGTGCAACCCGCATCCATCGTTTCTGGTAAATATCCGTATACATGTTTGCTTCTCGTAGCACTACCGATTTATTAAGTAAGAGGCCTATTGCATCAGGATATTATTTGATAACAAATTTCAAATTCTCACTTGCGTGTCTATCCTCAGTACATTGCAAACTGAATGTCAAATAATCCCAGTTTGATATGGCGTGCAGTTCGCCATTTACCATTTATCGGTGACGTTTATAGGACGACACGTAAATTACGAAGTTTTTGGGGTTCATATAATGTTAACGTTTGTGAAATTTTGTTTTATGATTATAGCCCATCATAACCTCTATGCTTACCACTATATTCCTTAACAAGGAGATTAAAGATATGTATGTACATTCTAAATATAACGCTGCAATTTTATCTTTAACATTTGTCACTACGCCTTATGTGTTATCCTGCTTAGAATACCTCTGCTCCCAGATGGATTTTATTAGAGGAAACTTATTAGACATCGACAACATCTCTAATTTTTACACCATGAGGCTAACGGTTTTAGTCACTGCATCCGATCCGGTCTCTGATCGTAGATATAAAAGAGTAAAGACAACAGTGTACCTCATGGTAGCGAGCACACTTCATTATCTCAGCCGATCCGCTGCTGGACATAGGCTTCCCCCAAGGATCGCCACAACACCGTGGATGAGGGCAGCGCACCTCATCCAACGAGTGAGCACATTTACGCACTTAAACATCTTGCGAACTATTCTAACAATATAAGAATTTTTGTTTGTGTAACTAAGCAGCCGCTGTTGTCGCTATGGACTCTACATCGCGTCGACGTATCCCTGTCGTTTCAGTGTATGAAAAAAAGCATGTCATGTTATCTTTCACACAGTTAATACCCTACTTCCTACTTTCTACTTTCCTCATATAATAACTCTGTAAACAAATTCCCACAAACTAGAAGGAGACCAACTATAATTTTAAACTTTAAAAAACTTGCAGACTATTGTAGCGGATTTGCGAGAATGCCCAGAGATAAGCGTTGTTATCTGCCCGGGTTGAGGGTTGAGGGGTGAGGAATAGCGCTGTCGCACACCCCCCTGGCGGGGGGTGTAGGTAAGGGGTGGCAGACGTTACCAGCTATTAACGGGTATGCCTATCGTTAAAGTTTGCCTGCGGGCAGACGCAGTGTAGCATTGACCGGACAGTAGGATCATTTGCATTGTTTGAAGTGGTCACTGGCATTTTGACTTTTTCTACTTACAGCTTTGTGACTTACGCATACGTATAAAAACGTATAATTTCTGGGTAATCAAAGATATGGCTTACAATATGATAATAGATGTTATAGCAATATCACAGGTTACCGTTGTTTGGGATTCAGAGATAGATTTTTAGCCATTTCTCAAAAATAAAATTTGCAAGAGAAACAACATCTTTGAGTTGTCTCGTAAGACACTCCACTGGCTTTTCTGTGAAAGAAAACATCGTGAAGAAACCTGCGTGCTTCAATTTCCAGGCATTTATTGTACCCACTGTCCATTATAAGTGGCGACGGAATAACTCCCCGTCACACTGGACGGAGTTTCAGTACTACTCCTGAAACGTGGATATTCTGAAATTTCAGATTTCTCTGACTACCCCCTCGGGAAATATAGTAATGAGCATATGCTACTAGTTATTCAAGGCAGCAGAACAAAATAACGAAGCTGCTTTCTTTAGGTTCTTTATTTCGATGTATCAAAGTACAGTGTGTACAAAAGCAGTGTTCTAATTGTAGCCTGCTTTATGTACACTACCCTCTTCCAAGAACCAGGTGTATGGTCATGCCAACTAAAGCTATTTACAGCGTTTTCATACTCCATAAAATAAGTTTCTTTCTTTTTAGTGGTACATTGACATGGATTTATGTGATCGTGTTTTAGAGCGTATTTTCTGAATGATGATTTTGTTTTTAGGGTTTCGTACCCAAATGGTAAAAACAGGACCCTATTCATAAGCCTTCGTTGTCCGTCCGTCCGTCCGTCTGTCCGTCTGTCCTACCTATTTCGGGCTGAAACATTCGGAAGGAAATTGCTAGACAGTTGAAATTTTAGCGTTATTACGGCTGATTTGAAAACAATAAATAAAAATTACAAAAAGTTAAAAATTAAGGGGTCCTCTCTTCCACATACAAGAAACTAGCTTTTATCAACGTTTTTTCTTCTGCTTTGTCGTAAAAACGGTAATACATGCAAGCGTCAAAATTGGTGTGATAGAACAAATTTTACACTATAACAACAAACAATAAATATCGGCCAAGTGTGAGTCGGTCTTGCGCTAAAGGTCCCGGAGAAAACAAAACGTTTAATTTATGTTATGTGGTGGTGGGGTACGGAACCCTCGGTGCGCAAGTAGCCCGACTCGCGCTTGACTGGTTTTATTTTATATTTGCCATTCATAAAATATTGTTCATTTTCTCGTGAGAATGATTCCCTCGCCTACGGCAAGGAAAAATGTGTCAAGTCCATGTTCTATGAGCAAATCTAATTACCATTTGTGTTTACAACCTCAATTTCATACATTATAAATATTTCATTCCATTTCAAGAACTCGTGACGAATATTTTGAGAGTTCCAAAAACATTCGCAGAACTATCGAGAAAAATGTTCTCATCTTATCCTATTTATTTAAGAAATCAGAAATCATTCGGGAATCATTCAGGTTCATGGCATAAAAAAATAATTCTCGTTCTAGAACAAAATTGATGTAAATCAGAAGTGGATCAAAACTAAGCCTCACAAGTAGTTAGCATACTGCCACCTAGTTGTACTATAGCTTAACTAGCGTCAGTGTACATTCATTTTATAGCTAAAACATTCACTTCTATGACCGTATGAATGACGACCGGTTTATATGATCCGCTCTTCGATGTAACATGCTCTAAACTTTCGATGTACACGACAGTTTCAAAGATATTAAGTTTATTATGAGTTTAAAGTGGAGATGAGAAGATGGAATATCTATGGATCAATTCACACCGGTATGGCAATGGCTGGCAGCGGCAGGTAGTTTGAAACACAAGAATATCCCTTCAGAACAAAAGCTTCATACAAGCGACCGCTGTCGGTACACTTACAATAGTGCATTAGATTAGAGGACATACAAACAGGTGCGAAATTAATGAACAGTCAGTCTTCGTCTTATCGTGTGGGCAGAGCCCTGGTGTCAGAATTTTTCAAACCGCTTTACGGCCTCTGACGTGGTTTTTATGTAACCACTACTACCAATAGAGATGCACGCTACCAATGCACGGATACAGAATCATCTTTCTTTTTCACACAATAGGTGATTCAGCCTGCAATGTCCTAACCAACTGGGGAAAACGCACCAAGTAACATATCACTAGGTGTCCCCGGTGGGAATTGAACCCACGACCTCCGCGTCAAGAGCCCAATGATCTTAACCATTAAACCATGGCGACAGTCAGTAAAACGCTTTGACTAACTCAACAGATAGCATGTTCATTGCTCCATAAAAATGTATGCTAAATCATGTTAAAATCATGAATAAGAAAAGGAAGAAGAAAAGAAAAAAGAAGAAAAAGAAAAAGAGAAAGAAAAGGGGCACAGCTCTGTGGCCTCATTTAGCTTTCCCAAGGAAACTTTATGGAAAATGCTTATTATCAACCATCATAAGCAAGATTGTATTCAAATATTATTGATTTTAAACAGGTTATAGCCATGAATGAATGAATGAATGAAATATACTTTATTTACACCAAACATAAAATACATGTTGCGCTATGACTGAAACAGATTGAAAATTTCATTCTCTGGGAAGTGGGCTCGGTGGCGAAATTGGATAACGCAGTTTGGAAGAGTGCGGGTTCTAGTCACGCCCGAGACACATTTTTCAATCTTTAATTTAATATTGTATTCTTCTACAGAATTTCTAACCAAAATCCTAAAAGATTTTAGGACTATGCGGTCCGAGGCCATCGCATCACAACTACTACATTTGGTAGAAGATCTTCGGTTCTTTGATGGAAAAACAACAACATGTCTTTTCTACTGTCTGTATCAATGTGTCTGTGTGTACGATAAAGGGTTCTAATAAAAATAATTAAATAAAATTATTTAATCATTTATTTCCGACCAAAAAAAACCATAATAACATACAATTTTTTCATATCAAAATAACTACCTTCTGGGTATCATATATGTAACACAGTATATGATACCCAGAAGGTACAGTAGTTAAACTTACAATTTTAATGTATCCCAGTATAAACAAAAGAAGTTTAATCCATTTTCCAAACTATCCGATCCACGTTTAAAGTGTGACAGGCAAAGTTGGCAAAGTATTAAAGCCGCTTTTACTAGTACATTTTATATTAGACTACCTGCGTCATATTATACAAAGACGGAACGGTTATAAAGGTTTTGCTTATGTGGAAAAAGGTTAAATTAATTCCCAATAACTCAGTAATGAACTCGCCTATGAACGCAAGGGTCGCGTATACAATTTTATTACCTTCTCGGAAAAGAGAAGATTTCATTATTAATTAATTGGTTATAATTATAACACTTTATTGTACACACTGACATTATAATACACAAAGTTGAGAAAACATGTGCAAAGGGCGAGCTTATCTCTGAAGAGATTTCTTCCAGCAGACACGTAAAAGAGACAGTTATCAATTACAAACTTATTGTGTACAAACAAACAATATAAATAAATATAGTATGTAATTTGTACCTAAAACATATAATATATATCAAAATATATATAAATAATTATATAAACATAAATATCACTTAAGGTAGAGAAAGATAGAAATCATCATTATGTGAAAGAATCATTAAAATCTGTCCAATCGTTTTCGAGTAAATCTACCTTTTCGTACGACCGAAAACCTATGTTGCGTAGCGTTATGCCGGCAATCTTACTTTTTCGTGTAGCTGATACGTTCAGCTTCAATTTTGAATACAATTATCATTGCCTAAACAAATCAATAGGAACATAATGTTTGCATCCGTCTGCCAGGGGATTGCGTCAGGTTTTAAGGTGGTAATTCATTTTTTAAGGACATTTTAACTATGACCTTTCCACAGGTATATGTATCAATGCCTAAACAAAGGGTATAGAAAACTTGCATTAGAATCATGGAGTTGGTGTTCCTGTAGTTAGGAGGTAATTAAATCTGTTCGCTTGTATGAAGCGGCTGAAGGCGGTAATGGATTGAATATATCTATCGAAGAACTGACAACCGATGGGGATTACTAGAGTGGAGACCACGAACTGATAGGCGTAGTGTGGGACGCCCTGCGGCCCGCTGGACCGACGACCTAAGGAACTGTAGCGGGGAGCAACTGGAAAAGGAAGGCCGAGGATAGAGTTTTATGGTGCGCTTTGGGTGAGGCCTATTTTCAGCAGTGGACGATGATAGGCTGATGCTTGCATTGCACCTTTGTGCATAACAGTAAATTTAATCTTCGTGCTTCATCCTGACACAGTCAAAGTCATATTGGCAGTCGCTTTTTACTGTCAGTATTAAGATGTATGTAAATATCCCTCAGGCACTCTCAGTGAATATTAAGAGGCATTTGCCCGCGCCGCGTCGCGCTCGCGACTGCATCAAAGGCGGACATTAAACTTGCATTAGCAACTAACTTTTTAAAGGGAGTTTAAATTTAATCCCGCTTGCGTGAGCGACCGTTCAATAAGGTTTTGTATTTGTTTTTCATTGGTATTGTTAGGGAATTTACTTATTTGACGTGACCGTTTAAAATATAGGTCTTTGAAAATGCTTTATTAGTTTTGCTTTTATTTGTGTGTGCTAGTGAAAAATATTTTCAGAGTAGTAGTAACTTATAGTCTTAGAGCCATTTCATAGTGACGATATTGGCACTCTACCACTGTGACACCGCCACGATATCGTCGCTACATCTCTGCGTTATTGCCGCGATATTTCTGAGTTCAGTCAGTGTCGTGGCTGTATTGCTTCAATAGGTAGTGTGGTTGCGACATCGTTGCGGTGCAGATGCAACATCGCCTATGCTCAAAAATAGCTTCATAAATTAGAATCCCACTGCAGGGGTAAAGCCTTACACACGTGGTTCAAGGGATACAAACATTTGCCTAAAGCAACTATAAAGAGCGGGCCAGGGAAGTGGTGCAATATAATTAGGTTTTAATTATTAGTTGTTCTAGGTTGATTAGTTTCTGACAGTAAACTTTTTATTATTGGCTTCAAAATGTGTAAGTGTAAGAGCCTGTTTCACCACTCTAAGATAATTTCTTTAAATTTTATCGGGTTTTTTGTATGAAAGATATATTAAACAAACTGTCAGATAAGCTATTAAGAACTTATTTAGAAGTGGTGAAACAGCCCTGAATAAAGTTTACTAACAGCACCGTATAAGAAATAGTGGTATTACATACTAACAGCGTGATTGATTGGGGCTAGCATTAATATTATAGACAAAGCTAACCTTCCCTGTTCCCTTGACAACACGACGTCCCTGGCAACTGAACCCACGCAGCCAGCAGCCTTTTAGCCACGCAAGGTTTGTTGAACGAAGCACGGAGTAGCAAAAACCGTTCGACAAAATTCATAAATTGTGGGGAAACCAAGAATACAAATTAAGAGATTTTTTGTATGCATACTTAAAAATTACTGAACTCATTAATTTTTTTAAAAGAAATCTTTATTTTGAAGTGACTTTATGTGTTATTTCATCGCAATCAGCTCATTCATGCAATGTCCTTCTGTCTTGTATTACCTACTTCTGTTTGTGTACAAATGTAAAAGACGAAAGAAATAAACGATTTTCAATTTAATTCAATTTAATTTAATTCAATCAGAATTATATATGTATAGAAGTATTAAAAAATACAGTACCGTTGCGTGTCTCACTGATCAAATATAAATGTGGGCTCATGGGACAACAGAAGGAGTTGTACATAGTAGTACAGTACTGCTTGAATAATGTATTGGAATCTAAATCTAGTTTCTAGACTATTCTATTGCTTTTGTAACTCGGTTCAGTAAATACACAAACCTGTTTCCAGCTCAGTGACTTTCACATAATTTGAATTGGAACGAAAGGATAAACCTAACGTAATGAAAGGGAGAGTTTCTGGCCGCTTATTTTAAGGGAATATAATTCTGAGCGCGCTCCATACAAACGAAGTCTGGTGATATTTTCAATACTAATCAATTAAAGTCAATGAATTTTTTCAGAAACAATGTGGAAACAAATCTCTATGTTTGTATGCAGTCAGATTTTCGTTAAAATGTATAATTTTAATGTTACAGTGTCTCAAAGAATTCCATACAAGTTTTAAATTAATCCTAGCATTAAAACTGTATATTTTAACGAAAGTCTGACTTCATACAAAGATAGAGATTAGTTTCTAAATTATTTGTGAAAAATTTCATTGACTATAATTGGATAGTATTGAAAATATCACCAGACTTCATCTGTATGCAGCGCGCCTTTGCGATCTCCGAATAAACTTCTCACTTCTCTTCTTCTTCCGATGCAGTGGTAGAGTTAAAGAAATAACGTCAAAAAGCTATCATAGCTACTTTGAATAAATTAAAAATTTTGGATTATTTTAAATCATTCAAATCTTCAGATTGTAAACTTCGATATACAAAGTTTAAATAAATTCAAAACTCTTCAAAATCGTACAAAAACAATATCATTATTGTAAAACGAGTAGAAAAAACTTACGATGAGCATTCAAATGAAAATACAATAAAGAAAATTTGAAACAAGTACAAAATCAAACGGACCGAAAACTGAAAGGAATCATAATTAAATTGAAAAGAAGAACTCCAGACGTTATAAATTGAAAATTAATTACTCATTACACAGAGAAGTAGGTATTATAATCGAAAAAGAAAACTCGTCACCACTAGTGCTGCCAAGAAATTGCAATAGTATCGATATGTATATCGATAATGTGTATCGGTAAGATTGTGTGTTAGGTACTCATAAAAAATTAAAATAAAATATTTTCAAAAGGTATTTTCTTATAGTATCGATAGTGGCTTATGTAGATATATCAATATTATGAGTTTCATACCACACCTTGGACATCTTAGCTGTCGTTTCATACAAATAGGAAAAATTTACCATGAGAGGTAAGCATGTGCGATACTGAGTGAATGCAAGCTAGACAGGACAGGAAGCCATTGCCTACATTTTACGCCATGCTTCCTGCCAAGCAGGGGAGAAGGTTTAAATTAGAGGGGGCAGGGAATGTCATGTAGTACACTCCCTGCCCCCACTAATACTCCTTCTTATACTGTAACAATATTATCGGTACCAATATTATAATTATAACTGAGATTCTCTTTTGCTGTCTGATACTATCAAAGCTATCTTTGTATTGCTGTTTATTGATTGGATTGCGATTTTGTGACTTTCTATAGTATCAAAAATATCGATAAATTATTTTTTTATAAACTAATTTGAAAGTGTCGATAGTTAAATAGTCGACAATGCGACAGCTCTAATCCCGAAATGAGAAAGTTAATCGAATTTTCCGCGTGCAAACGAAAGAATTAGAACTCATAAAGCTTCACTCCGGATTTCTCCGGTTACTTGTTTCTGTCGCAGACAGCTGGCTTTGTGAGGAAGCGAAAAATTCGAAATTTCTCGCGAAATGGCAATAATCGCCCATAGAGAGGCGACCGGGAAATTAATATAGATTTATAAGCTGTGCTTGGCGAGGCTCCAGATTGTACTGGGGGGATTAGAAAGCTGTTTGAGTTTCATTAGTTGGTCAGATATTGAGCACATAGAGCTATACGGTAAATTGGTAAAGTTTGCTGGACTAGGTTTAGCAGTGGCAGTGGTTTGAACTTTGATGCGAAGTTAAGTTATGAAGTCAAAATTTATAGTTTGTGTTTAATTTTGTACAAATTAGCCCATACGAGGTTCGAAGGGTAGGCTCGGAGAATCACACAGGTATTTGAGAACGTTTAATGCAAGACTAACGTAGTTACTTCGGGTATACTACGAGATAGCTGAAGAATAAAGATTATTTTCCACGGAAAGGCAGTCACTTAGATAATATTCAAATACCCACGGCAGACAAAAGCTTTAGACAAATTCATGTTCAAAAATTGTTCTTAATGCCCCGGGTGCACCCGGGTGGGACTTTACTGGGGACGCGACGGCAAATTCGGGAAAAATATAGATTGATTGAGCTCTGTCTAATTCATAGTGTAGAGAAATGTAGAGTCCAATTCGCTCGCTCTAAGTTTCTGTTTTTAATTTCTAAAATAAACCTACACGTCCTAAAGAGTTTTGACCAGTCGGTCGGGTTCGGCGAGTGTACCTACCTACCTTAATTGTTTGTACCATTAGCGTTAAGTGTTACGATTGTTAATTGTTTGTAAATGTTATCAAGAGCTCATTGTATGCCGACAAACTGTTATGCAGTTTGGCATAAAATGTATCAATATAATGTACTGTGTATTGTGAGAAATAAATAATTAATTAACTACCACAGCTAGGCTAAAAATTTTACGCTTGCCTCACTTTGATCCATAGCTTGTCTCACAGAGTATAATTAAAGGAGAACAGTCGAACTCGCTTCGCTCGCTCTAAGTTTCTATTTTAGCATGGAGAAACAAAAAAATTTCTGATCGCAACCCGAGTATTGATGAGCTAAAAGACCGTCAAACTGAACAAATTTTTAAGGGACCAAGGCCGCAATCAGCGGTTCCTTATAAAACGGAAAATTTGGACTCAAAAAACACCTGTTCAGCGGGACAGGTTTTTTTTTCGCGATTTCGATAATTGTCCTATAAAGACAGTTCAGTGTGATGTTCTGATCATCACAAAAACCATCCACATTATTAAAGACCCTGCATGTTTTACTTCTAAGGGTGGACACATATCTTTCCGTGGCGAAGAAGCCGAAGGAGGCGAACGAAACGAATTTCCTTTTAACTCTTCTGACGATTTGTTCGATTCGCCGCGGATAAGTTTGCGAGGTGTCATAGAATTTTATAAAAAGAATTTCAAAATATGATTCTTTCTCCTCCTTTGGCTCGTTCGCCGCGGATAAATATGCGTCAAGAAAAATAAATATTAATAGCACTCACCAGCTTCAGCCAACATCGGCGCGAGCGGTTCGCCATCCCTGAACCACCTGGTGACGGAGACATGCGCCCGCACAGAGGAGGGCACGACGCATGTCAGCAGTGCTGCCCCTCCCACGACTCCGTGCGTTGGTTGCACTCGTAGGTCCCACGACACGTCCATTGCTGTAAGGAAATGGTACTATCAGAAGAGAAATGTAAATAAAGGTAAGCACGACCCTGAAAACCCTGAACCTTTGACTTCTGACGTTAAGGATCGGTAGCTTAATTAGACGAAAACACAGCCCTGGTTTAGCAGGTTACGGGTTCAAGTCCCGTCCGAGACAAATTTTTCAATCTTTTATTTGTAAACTTTTATCGGGTCTGATGGAAGAAATATCTTCAGATTATGAGGTAACGAGTACTTGTCTACTGTACTGTAATATTTATTCATTTCATTATTGCACTGTCTCATCTTTACTCTTCTCAACATGATGACATGGAAAACTGATATTGTCAGGATACAGTGACTCTTTGCAGGTAGAAAGATATTGAAAATACCTAGCTAAGGTCAGAAGAATTCATAACAATAATATAGCAGCTACCTATACGATTATCTATTATTGGACGACTCACTGAACTATTCCACACACAATCATCAATATTAAACTCCGAATACATAATTCGAAACCCAAACCATTGATTGGAACAGAATATTAAACAGAATGATTGACAAAGCTTTCGAAAAGCCAATATTGCACTCCAAAATTTAACAGCAAAATGGAGATCATAATAATTCACAGCCTAACTTCGCATTCGGGTCAATGACTAGTAAAATGCAGGCTATAATCACGCACTAAAACGCATGGGATCACTCTGTCGACCGCAGCTGCTATCCCCCTACCCCCTGTGCTATCCCCCTCTCAGTGAGGTGACGTGACAAGTACGGACGCAATTAATTACATGCCGACATTCGTGTCCAGCGGAGTGTGGGTTAGTGGGGCCTGGGCAGGATCTGGGGATTAGGTGAACTTTAATTACGTCATAGTTTGGTAGGAGCAAGATTAATTGGTTGTATCATGTACCGAGTATCAAGTGCTGAAATGTTATAGGTGTCTTGATGAGCGGTCTTTGCGCTTATATGTATTAGTATTTTCTAGCTTGAATAACCGTAGGAATAATTGAATAAAATCGCTAATCCACATTCCACTACGCATTTGGCACTTTTATGTGTAATTATATTACGAAGTATGTGTGAAATTTCAAGGAATTATACCATATAGCAATAAGATAATTGTAGCAAGTACTCTATGATTCTAGTACTATTTCGATTCTTGTAACATCAAAATCGATTTTCTCGTCGATCGGTGTATGTACGTATGTAGTTCCGGCATTTTGAATTCGTGGTGGTTTCTCAATTAGGCCTAACATGATTTTGCGGATTAATAGATAAAAGAAAATCACACACATTATGCTAAAGTTTTCATTTCCCTAAATCTAGTTCCGTTCCCTAAATCTTAGGGTACTTTCATCGGTTTAATGAGATAATAGTACTTTTCCAATACAGATACTAATATTTTGACATATCGTTTTAGAGCGATTATTTTACTTTCTGAAAATGTTTGAGCCGAAATTTTAGTTTTATGTTAAACGAGCCGTTAACCCGCGACTTCGTCCGCACAAATTATATACCAGATTTTAAGTCAGATTATAAGCTATCAAACAAAAAAAGTGTCATCAAAATCGGTTCAGTAGTTTTTGCGTGATACTCGTTCAAACAAACAAACAAACAAACAAACACACAAACAAACACACAAACAAACACACAAACAAACACACAAACAAACACACAAACAAACACACAAACAAACAGACAGACAAAAAATCCAAAAATTGGTGAAATGGAATCAGGGACACCTAAAAACCATATCGTAACTTTTTTTTGTTAATATCTTCAATGTACAGACAAACTTCCTCTTACAGTTTTATAATAGTATAGATGTACATTTTTAGTGTATTATAAAGCTTAGACGGCTTAAAAAAGCTTTAAAAAGTAAAATAAAATCTCTAAAACCACATGTTAAAATCACCTATCTTGGACGCACTCTAGAACTGACATTCTCCCTGCTTCACCACCTCATAATTAACCGCCAGGGAAATCTACACTACTACTTGCATTCTCATTCAATTTTACTGTTATTCATCCTAAAACGGTTGCTCCAAAATTTGAACAAAGGTTGACACCCGTTATTATTTTTACCAACCAGTTTATTTGTTGAAGTTAGCTGTTACGCTAATGTTGTTTCGGGTATCGTCGGCGAGGGAAATCAGAGTTGGACGGTAGGGTAGCCACACGGCGGCTCACGCTAGCTCTTTATTATTCATGCCGGTGGTGAGTTTCATTACGGAGAGTCCCGTCGGTGTCACCCACGACAGGATGGACACCCTCGTCATCTGCAACTGCATTGTCTGGTTGTTGTGGGTTATTTATTTTTATTTTGTCTCTTGAGAGGTAATGATTGTTATGAACTTACCTTTAAAAAATCATAGCTATGTATTTATTTTATTCCTGGAATTTTAATACCCGTATATGTATGTCAGAAATTTTGAGTTATGACCACTATGTTCTGATTCGAACTTGACTGGTTGTTGTCACAAGTTTCAATATTATAGAAACTTAATTATGACTGGTAGGCATACCATGAGTTTACACTGCAGTAAACTACAGTTTTTGTTTTGAATTTCGTACGGCGCTCCTAGTGGTTACGTTAAGAACTAATTCTGTCCTAATTGAAACTTGTGATAGTATTACGCATTGATTAATTTTAAAACGATATTAACTCGCAAATGATAGTGCTTATTAAAAACGATTTTACTGAAAAAGTCCTTTTCAAAATCATGGAACACTTTTTACAGTAGCAATAATATTCAAGACGGAAATGTAAAAAAAATCAGGAATTTCTTTTGAAAGGCTACCATCGGATGTTTCAATATTTTCACGTCAAAGGCTTATCGTTATTGAACATTTTCGAAATATTTTCACACAAACCAAAAATTGATTATTTAAAGAAAATTTCTTTCTCGTCGCCAATTCTCTTCGCCGCTTAATCGTAATAAATTAAAAACGTGTTCTCAATAACAATGAAAGGATTTGTTTCGTAAATAAACTGAGAGTAGATTAATTCAAAATTGAAACAGCTATTGTATTTCCGACGTCTATTTGTTATTAATTATTGTCCTTCACAAAGGGATCTCATAATTGACGGCAGATTAATTTCGACTCGAACAGAAAGGATCTCGGTCTATTTACAGATTCGCTGAGATAAGTCGGAATTTTGCATAATTACTTAGTTTGCATAGACAGTGTTTTTACATTGTTAGCTAACTTAATAATTACAGCTAATCTGTAAAGAGGTTGAGATGATATCTGAAAGGAGTAAGCTCTCCAAAATCTAGGCACATAGGTAATATATTATATTGTAACTGAATGGCCACTCTCTGCCTCTCCCTAACTTCAGATACCACACTTCACCCCGTACTTCAGGGGCGACTTCTCAGGGAGACAGACAGATAGTTATTCAAGTATTGTGAGATCCTTAAATAGCGGCCCCCTATGTGTTACTATGTTCCATATAAAATTAGAAAAAATATTCAATTAGATTCTGGCTTTATGATGACTTTACTAAACTTAATATGTGGACGGTTTTTAAAGGGGATCGGATGGTCAGACCAATATAACGAACAACTTTCTCTATGAGACCAAAATATCTTCTATCCCATACATTTGGGTCAAGTAAGATAGCAGTTTTGTAAAGATTAATAATAGGTTAGCCAACTACTCATTGAATTAGTCTGAAAAACTTCAGAATGCACGAGAACTTCTTTCAGGAATTTATTTGTGAGAATAATTCCCTCCATATAAAGTGGTGGGAAAGTTAATTAGTCGGAAAGCGGCGGGCATAATGCGGCAGCTGCCGGTTATTGCTCTGCTTTACATATATCTTGCAGTCCGGGGTACTCGCAGGAAGAAACGGGGTTTAATTGGGAGTTGTGACGCTTATGTGACCAGTTCGTGCTGCTATATAAGTCATCTGGGGCCCTTTTACACTGTTTTGGTGTGGACTTTGCTGCAGCTAACTTACTAAGATCCGTCTGTTTGGTAGCAGTTTTGACATTAATAATAATAATTAACGTTTGAAATTTACGGAGCGACTTAGTCTGAAAGACCAAGCTCCTTAAATAAAGATATTAAAAAAAAACGTTGCAGATATTCAGGATGTATTTATTGACGAAACGAGTTGTGGATCTGAGTGATGTACTTTCTTTGACGAAGCCTGTTGTGGATGTGAGTGATGTATATACCTATGACGAAGCCTGTTGTGGATATGAGTAATGTATTTTAACTTTTTGTATTTTTTATAAATATAAAAAAAAACGTTTGAAATTACTTTATTTCGTTTCACGTTCGTCAATTCAATTCATCAATTACATACTTTAATGCACACCCAAAATGTTATTTAAAAAATTGTTCGTCTAATTGTTAATTTATCAAAAGGAATAATTTGAACGTTTTGTAACAATGTTAACAGTAGATTATAATTATGTCAGCACGTACATATGACACGTCCGTTACATCGAAATTTATAACCTTAAGTTATAACCCATTAAATAACAAACGCCTCTTTCGATATCAGCAAGAGAAAGCAAATACAAGATATAACAAAGAACATCTCAATTGAGCTGAATAAAAAAATATAATGACGATGAACGTGAAATCACTTTCACGTGGAACGAATCTTGAACGTGGAAAGTGGAAATAAGTACACACTTGTTTCCACTTGCCACGTTCAATGAAATTGGTAGGTATGCAGATATTATATTATGTCACGTGAAGACAATATATTTATTGTGAAAAATTATAACACAGCCTAAGACGCGGGCATACCTATTACAAACCAAACAAACAGAAACATCATCAGAACATCCAACACAATAAAGAAACATAGCAACCCATAAATCAGTTTAAGTGCTTCATACCGAAAACATGGAGCGTAATAATCTAAAACTGTGCAGTAAAGTTAAGCATCTCCTCAAAAAGTACTCAAATAAAGGGTGGAATTAATAGCCCTACAGCCTTCGGGCTAACAAAGGACTTATTGTTCAGAGGGGGTGAACATAACAGCGGACGAGGCAAATCGCAGGATACGTCGGGAGACGCTAACGTGTGCTGCGATCGGTCAATGGACGCTTGTATCGTAACTCAACTCACTTTGAAACGGAAAATGATAAAATTTTTTGCAGATTTTCGAATCAGAGGTTTTATAGTGCTAATTTAATTGGGTCAAACTGACTTCTTGTTTTTTGCGTATTTTTACGCAACATGACACAAGTGCTGATAAACCCATTAGCATTTAATCTGCAAAAAAACATACTGCAAGAAATGCGGAAATAAACCTGTATGCCAAACAATATTAGGTAAATAAGGTGTAGATAGACTAACGAATACTTTGGAAAGTAAGTAGTAGCACTAGTACTAAGAAAGTTACAGCCTGTACCGCTAAAATATTCTGAAACGAAGAATGAACATTATTTCGCAGTGTGAAACACTAATTTAGAAAAACTTCTATGTAAAGTTGCCCTCCTTTTCAGCCTTATCTCTTAGTAACATAAAACAATATCCCAAAACACTTGAACGAACAAGAGACGAGGTAAACGTCCCTAAAGTAAATCGTGCCGTTAGGAGGCCGCTGGCTGAAGAAGGTATTGTTCGCGATTGTGAACTAAAAGGCCGGTGGAGGGTCCTCGACGCCTGAGAGGCAAATCCTCTGATACACGCGCCTTGTGGGACAAGTGCTGGGTTTACGCTAAAGAATGTTAGGCGACAAGTGGATACTTGGAACGTTAGGTATGTTAGCGGTAAGTAGATAACAATAATGAAGTATGCACAGCTTAGAGACAATGACGGATGGAAAATCAGTGAATAGGGGATGGGTTAGTATGTGCGTCCTATCATGGATGATGCAAAAGTTGTTCAATTTGATAGTTTGAAGTATTTCCTAAATATTTAACACATTTAAGTTTACACCCTTTATACTAACAACACCAAAATGGTATACAATTTCAGGAAATCAAATACCTATTAGTAGGTACCCAATTGGTTTCTTTTCCGTTCCTACAAAATAGGTGTGTAAGTACAATACTAAAATGTACAATTTGCTTACAAAAACTCTGAAATATTGTATTTTCAAAAGTTTACGTTGTAAACTCTGGATGAAAACATTGTCGGCGATCCAATCCCGAGTAACAGCTACGTTGAAGCTTTTAGCACCACATAACTTATCACATCATCCTAACTTAAGCGTTCCGATCGAATACCTCACAATCCTTCCACACTTACAACGCGTTGATCCCATCGCTTTAATATAAGAAAAATCCTACCAAAAATTGAACCTGCCAACGCAATAGATGAGATTCCTGTGAATTCCGTAGAGCGTTGATTCCATTAACGGACCTTTTTTCGCGGGCGCACAAAGCGGGATATTGCGGGCTGCGGGCCCAATCTCCGAGGTTTACGATCTCCTCCATAAAGAATCGTATTTGCATTCCAGCCAAGAGATTGATCCCGACTCACGCCTTTCCAAATGTCAATACGGTAGGTCAAGTGTCAGCAGTCTTGGAGAATGGATTACAGGCTTTATTGTCGATTCCGAAGGTCGCTTTCTGTTCGGACTGACGTAAGTGATTATCGGGAACGTCGAGGGTACGAGGAGTACTGAGCGATTGTGTCAGAAGTGGACTACGGACATTAAAGGGTTTGAGCAGAATTTAGCTTCAGCTTATGTTTACTTACGTATTTCTTTGTAAGGCAAAACATGGGACAATGTTGAAAAAGATTCAAGGAAGCTTCTCCAATAATTTTTATTTGTTGCAGTAACAACTCAAAAAGACCGAGGATTTTATCAATTTAGCTGCAGTTCAACTCGGAGAGAGTTCGGCACTTAACCTTCTAAAACTATCTTTCTTAGGATATTCATATCAACATTATACCGACTCATTGGTCAACGTGCTGTAAAAGTATTTTCAAGCCACCTTAATAAAATCAAAATCAAAATTTGTATTCAAAATAATATTACACAGCTTTCTGACGTCATTTTTTGACTCTACCACCGTTTTGAAAGTAGAAGGTGTTCCGTTGTAAATGTCCTATCAAGCCCCTGACCAGGATTAACAGATAGACATAAAGGTACTTCGGGGTCAACTGCCTATCCTGCCTTACGACGCATACAGGCGTTCTAAATGAAGTATCACCGATTTGGAGGCCAAAGATAGCCTTAGCAGCAAAATGTTTTCTCAAAAGTGAAAATCTCCTAGTGAGAAACAATTCAATTTTCATCAGAGGAAGGATATTTGTTGTTTGGTATGCTTGTCACACGCCAGCTCCTTCAGCCGGTGGATTGAATATACGGCAGGCGGGTCACGTAGCCGTCTGTTTTTCTACACAAGCGACAAAGCGGGTCGGGGCGAGGCTATGCGAGAAGGTCAACGTTTATTCAATTCGTTTAGTGGACGTACGTAATCAGGTAAATAAATAATGTAAACGCTCGCAGTGTTTAGTGTAGACCCGAATATGTTACAATGTTCTTTGAGTTAAATAAAAAAATCATGAAGTTATCTTAGAAGGATCTTCCTGTAGTAGGCATATATCTATTTGGGACAGAGTGATTGGCGTGGAAGTAGAAATGATAAGGGAAAGGCAGTTGAGAATATTTTTAACAAATAAATTTTTATAAATCAAATAAATTGAAACATGAATTTATTAACAATTATCTACTTGACGTTACTTATCTATTGTCCGATATTAAAACTACCGCAAAAATTAATTTTCACTACAATACGAATTAGGTATAAGGTCTTTAATAAATTAAAAATGTAACTTCGATTCAATTTTTTTCGCACCGAAGTCTAAATTTATATATTCAGGGTGCCAACCGCGGATAGGTGCTAATTATTTATCAGCGAGCATAGGTTCTTTAAGTTTTAAAGAACTATGGTTTTAAATAAAACGAGATGTAGAGTAGTACAAGTAGCCAATTTTTCACTCACAAAATGTACGAAAAGAAACCTTAGGACAGGATTAACTTACTTTAACTAAACCAAACAAACCAGCGGACAAAAGCCAGTTACTAAGTACACACGAAATTAATTATCTCACAAGATTAAGGGACGTCATCACGTTTGAGCTCAAGGCTTCTGGATGTTGATAAAAATTACTCAGTAACTCACAGTGACGGGTCGGCTGACGGCTCAGAAACTTGCTAAGTGCTTATTGGACAAAAACGGACCTTAATGGAACGACAGAATGTCCTTGACGTCTGATTGGCTGGCGACATAGAGTTACTAAGAGCAGCTTGTGTAGAAACGACGTTACGGCACTATTCTCGATTGCTTGAATTAAATAAATATCTCGAACACAGTTCCAATCGAAGTACCAGAATATAGTCCAGAATTGTAATATAAGTAGATTTGTGATAAAAAATAACACAAATATTTACACTATAGAACAACTATAACTATGGAGCAGTAGTAAAAGTTGTTCAATTTGATGGTCGGAAGCATCCTATTCGATATGTAACGCAATATAATTTTACATCCTGTATAAGTACAAAAATATTTATGACTCTAGTCATAAACTTTTTGAATTCCAGTTTAAAATATAATTATTAGTTTTTACCATATTTGCACAAATACTTGCTGGATTTGAACCCGTGACCCTTGGCTTGGAAGGCAGGTTCAGGTAAGTGAAATACTAATCTTATAGTGATGAACAATAGGCTCAAACCACCACCCACTGATCTCCAGTAAAAGAAAGCAGAGTTAGAAGAAGATGGCGGGACGCAACCGATGGTATATTAATTTGTAAAACGCGTCCTGCGCCCGCGGCACGGCGCCTGCTGGCTCGTTCGTTCGCGCGAAAAAAAAAAGAGAGTTAGGGTGCGATAGATATGTATCGCATCGTCATGCCGCGGGTGCTGGTAGGTTTGCAATCCTTAAACTAGGACTTAGATTTTTGAAGTCATCATCACAATACGGCCATTTATCTTCGTAAATCCCGTATACGCCTAAGAAGCTTAGAAATTTCGGGTTGAATTGAGATACCAAATATTTTCTTAGTGATTTTTATAGTACTTTAAATTATAATATTATTATTTTGCTTAGTTCAACTGATGCGAAATTTGTTAAGCTATCAGATGCAACAAAACAAATTTTAGATTTTTTTTTAGATACGGCTTTTTGGTTTTTGAGGACATCGATAATCGTTGTGCAAATTAGGGACTGGAGAGTACCGAATTTTTTGCTGAACAGTGGGACTATAACGTATGATATACATATAAATTAATGACGATAGTTTAGTAAACTCAAACTTAGGACTGAATCAAAATCGATTTAGAGGATTTGAACGAAACCTCTATGTCGGCAATTTCAAAACTGCATTCTTCAATAAAGTCTGTGATCTAAAATAGGGCGAATAAAGTAATAAATCCCGAGCTGCCAACTTCAGGACGTGCTGCGATGTTCGGTTTCAGCTTTATATACGGTTTTAACATACGGGTTGTTTCTGCTTTACATGATTTGCTCCTTCGAAAGATTTTCGTAGTAATGCGTGAGCAAATAAGAGTTACAAAGACAAGAATTCCAAAAACTCCCTTGAGGCGTTCTACATTATTGTATCACTATATTAATTCAACCAAAGTAACATTAGCGTTTACATATTATAAAAACCTTTACACGCCAAGTTAGTAATTTTATTAAAAAATGTATAGATATAGTTAAGTCTATAGTACGAAGTCTATGTCTGAATTCTCCTTTTGGCACTAATACCGTTATAGGATAGTATTATCCTTGTCTATTTATTCTTCAAAAGTAACTAACTCTTCGTTCTAATAAGAATTCCTCTCCTACTTCAGAAAGAGGATTATAAGTATTTTGTTCTTAATGAAAATTTGAAGAGCTTCAAACGGCGTAGATACGGCACAAAAGAATCACGTCCCACTATTTCACCTTTCCTCCTTTACCCGTAACATTTTTTTCTTTGTTTGACTTTTTTGGGTTTCGTACCCGAAGGGCTTAAAATGGAACCTGTAGAACTTTGTACGTCCTTACATTTGTCACTGATAAATTGTCTGAACGACACTGTTTAAACCATAGGTTTAAACATTATCCACTTTCGTAAATTATTTTTTATAATAGTAGATCGTTAACCAAGTAGAAAGTTAGTAAGAAAGTCACCCATTTCACACGAGATGTTTGGCGCCCCGAACGAACGTGAGGGACGCCCATAGTTCAAGTGTGAAATGGGTGTATTTCACCCGAGTTAAACTCTCAGCTTTTCATTTCGATTACGAGGAAAGTAAACAAAAGCCAGATATAATATGCAGAATCAATTTCTGAATCGCTTGACGAATTAATTTTAAGACTAGGTACGTTTCAAAACGTTTGAATGAGTTTGAAATCACTCGGGGTGCCAATGCTAGAGAGAAAAAGCATGCAGCGTAAGCGAAAAATTCTTCGTCTATGAAGCATACGAAGATATTTATGTATGCTAAAGTGAGACGGATAGAAAATATATTGTTATTTAAATTAACTTTTATTATAATTAAAATTATATTGATCATAATAAGCCACGTCTATATTCCCCGAGGGGGTAGTCAGAGATATTCTGAAACCTCAGAACATCCACGTTTCACAAGTAGTACCGAAACTCTTCATCATAATAGTTATAAAAAAATATGAATTAATATAATTTTATCGAAGTATGGTTGTATAGGTTTCTGCCTTTGCTTAGTATGGACGTAGATTTTTTTAAATTACTTTGCCCTAGGATGAACAATAACATTCTTTCAGAGTATGAGAGATGAAAAGTCTATTTTCGATTGCTAAGTCACACTGGGCAGAGTTTTGGTACCTATTACTAGTGAGACGTGGATGTTCTGAGGTTTCAGAATATCTCTGACTACCCTTTCGGAGAATATAGTCGTGATCACGTATGCTTATGCTAAGTTCCAATGAATGTTTTTTTTTGGTTTTCTTAAATGAGTGAGAGGGAGAAAGAGTTTTGAAAAATATTTATTAATGAATCATAATTTGTAGAGTACAATCTTTGATTAAATCAACAAAGAATGAGGAAAAGAAATACCTTTTCTGGCCCCTTTCAAAGGGATGCTGGTCTTGATTTTTATGAGTGTATTGTTGATGATGATAATGTATTCTAGACAGATTTCAGCTACGGTGAATGTTACAATAATAATAATTATGTAGTCGCGAAAACGAGATAAGCTTATACGCTTATTACATAGAGTAAGCGAGAGAACATCAATTGTTTGTCCCTTTTTGAGTATTCGACATTTTTTTTTGACATAGTTGAAATTGCTATCAAACCTTGCGACTAGGTTAAACGTGTGTTTGTTCATCCCTTTTCAGTACACGCGTTTAGCTCATCTAGTTTGTCCTTTAGCCAATTGACCATAGACTGATTATCAATCTAGATCAGTCTATGCTCATTCGGATGAAGGACACAAATGGTTTATTAGTTTCAGGTGCGGAACCATATAAAAAGCACTTACCCACTTTTTTGTACTCCAATCCGATTCAATTAAATCGAGTGGCTCTTGACGAGTCCAATATTTTACAAATAAACATTTCTAACAATCAATTTGAAGTACTTTTAATATCTTTGGAGAGTTGTAAATAAGTGCCGAGAAGCAATATTGTAAAAACAATAACGTTGGAGGCTTTTGCTGGGAGTGGAGGGGGGGGAGAGGGCAGTGGAAAAGGACAGTAATCTTGAGTTGATGGAATAAAGATCTGAGTAACGACTTGTTTGTGCAATTGAAGAATAGACTATAGATAAAACTGCGTGGAAAAAAGTTTGATCGAAAATATGTGTAGATTTTTTAAATAGTAATCGTTTCTGATACCTTTGAGGAAGAGTTACATAGACCTAACCTAGACTTCTGACGTAAGAGGTGGGTAATTTTATATGACGTGACGTTATCAACGTATCTGATGCCCTTGCCGCAAAACTACCGCTTCGATAAAATTAAAAAAGGTAGGTAACAAATTATAACATAACATAAATATTCATTATTTGAACACCAAAAACATACAGAAACAGAGATAGCTGTGTTTGTAAAGTAGCTGTTTTCGAAATCAAATCTCCTAACGTAATTGAATTTATACAATAGTGGATGGTAAGGTTAGTTTAAGCATATTCAACCAAATAAAAATAAAGCTCACATGCATATACATTGTAATGGTCCCAAACGAGATTTACTATAGACTTTTTGATCTACTATAGGCTTTTTCTTTGCCCGATAACGTATTGTGTTTGAGATAATATTATAAGGGCTTGGAATGGAAACCATTGGATTTTTTTCATAATTACGTTTTTGTGTACAATAAACAATCTATGAAACCATAACACAACGGCAAAAACATATAGTATTTATGACTGAGCCGGGATTCAAACCCAGAACCTCTGGTTTGGCAACCCGGCGTAGGAACCATTATATCAACCGAATCGTCACACAAAAGGAATAATTTATGTGAAGCATGACCTACCTATTAAAACAATCAAAAAACCTAATAAACAAACAACAAAATTAATGTATTCCAATTATGAAAATAAACGGTTTAATAAATAACGAGGACAGTATTATTCCGGGCGTTTGTCCACGTGTGCGTGCGGTATGGTGGTCGACACCGTCGCGTCGCTGCGGTCTAGCCACAGAAGAGTAGCTATAGCAGTAATTCAACTACATACAAGCCCGAACCCCGAATCGCGCACGCATACAGACGAGTGCTACATATAACAGTAGCCCGCAAACAACTTGGCAAAAATGCTGACTGCACAGAACAACATGTTTAAGCGATAGCACTACTACGCACACCCCTTACTCCCGCCCCATTGGTCAAGTTGTTTTTTATACAGCTCGCTAAAATACTTCGGAAAGCAACACCATCGCCAAAATGACGCCGCCGTCGCAGTCTCGGTTCTACCTACTGTAGTGTGCCTAAAAAGTCAGTTCAAAACAATTCATGTTCATATAAGAATTGTCTGATTTTGAACTCCCGACTGATCAAGTTAGAGATTGAAAAATTATGTCTCGGACAGGACTTGAACCCGCAACCTTCAAAACTGGGGATTTGCCTCCGTCCAATTAGGCTACTAAGTCCACTACGTCATAGAACGAAATTCTTCAATTTATTCCTTCACTACCAACTTGCAAGTCTAATATTGCAACTAGAATTCATGCGATATAGATGACATACCCTGTGTCCCTAATGATGTTGAAAAACCTCAATATCAAGGACACTGCCTAGTTACTCTACTACTCCGTCTGTCTACTGGTGCCGTTGGGTTGCGGTCTAGCGGACCGGTCCAGGTCTCTCTGCGCAGCATACTACACACCGCAGTTTATGTACCATCTGCTTACTCTGCTAAAATAAAGGTACATTTTATGTTGTGAAATTTTTGTGCTATTTAGTTTTACTAAAATATTTTGGGATTGCTTCTTGCTTACTTTGGTGTCGACAATATTAAATGATTCGGTTATCACTCTTTACAAGCTGGTACTAACACCCATATCTTTAGTGGCTTCCTCAAAAACTTCCTCGCTTCAATCTCACCCAAGAACCACGCCTCACCTCACTTCCGGTTTCTCTCAACCGGATAGGTTCAAATCAAAATCGGTATTCTTAGTACCCTTATAGTTTCGCCATGTCCGTCCGTCTGTCCGTCCATCTCTCCGTGGCTTAGGGGAAAACCCATTTTTCGATTTAGGGATCCGTTTGCGAAATATTAAGATTTAAACTGAAAGCAACGAATCCGGGTGTTAGTGACTTGACAAACAAACGTCACGCGCCACATGCGGGTAGGCGGAGCAAGGGCGAGAATCTCAGCAGAAGACGACAGCGGTACACACACGCATGCAGGTCACTGCGGTACTGGGCCAATGAGAATAGGCCCAGCCATAGTGTACCTTATGACTGTTGTAATAAAGAACTTACCAGCGTGCAGCCTCATGTCCCGCGAAAGTATGGCCCCAACTGTGCTGGCTGCGCGACAACGGTACACACACGCGTGCAGGTCACTGCGGTACTGAGCCGATGAGAATGGGCCCAGCCATAGTGTTCCGTTTGGCAGCGCTTCCCTGTGGACAAACCACACGTTACGTTATTTAGATGTATAAACAGACTCTGGGGACCAAAGTGGAATTTTGCTGCGTTAAAAGTATTGTAATGAGCGTTTTTCTTTTGGTTTTCTAGGGGACCGATAGATGGTGCTACGGTCTGTGCGAATAAAGAGGGAAAAGATAATCAAAAAGATGCCAACGAATCTTTTGATGGAATATTTCATTATTTGCGAATCATTTCGACCGAAAATTTAAAACTGTTTACTTCTGACATGGTTGTATGGACTCAATCCCTTTGCCTTAAAAAATGGCAGGCACAGTCTTAACATGATTTTGACATTACTATCTTTATGGATTTTGACAGGATCTCACGAACGTTTCTATGGAGCATAGTAAGCTATGGAGCGATAAACATGCCATCTGTCTGTTTGTTTTTTTTTTGGATTAAAATTAAAAAAGAAAAGAAAAACGCTCATTGCACAGTACATTTGGTAAATTAACAACTGAACCCTGCTTTGAAGAAGTTGTAACCAACATCAATGGTACCATAGCCAATTCCCAGGCATTAGGGCTGCATCCAGAAACACTAAATTTGTCGTTTGGTTTGGTGAAAATTCGAGTACTTAAATAAATAACGACTATTATTTTTGATTCTTTACAAATCTACAAGTAGATCCAGTTTAAATATAACATGAATATTCATAAAACTCATGATTAAATCAGAAATAGCGTGAAAGAACCTGAATGGGACCTTCATTCCATCTGATAACAATTGTTTTTGACTATTCCAAGAAATGTCATAATACCGACAAAAGCAGTCACTAGTAAGATTCTACTGTAATTAATCAAAGAGATCTCAGCTTGCTTTCATTTCTATTCAATTTCGTGCCATTTTTTGAATACGAAATCGTTTTAGAATCCGGCGTTTGTGAATAAGATTAATGACAAACGATTTTCTGTTTGTAAAGGAAAGCAAAGATGGTGGTCCGACGGTCAGACATCGCTTCTTATCATTAATAACAAGTCATTGCTCTGACATGATATATTATCTACGTATAATAACAAAATGGTGAGTAAAATTGTATATATGTACAAAAAGGTCTCATAGTCGAATTCGACAACAGCGAAATTTTTAGAAAAGCAGTCAGGTATGTTTTCGTCCGAAATACCGCAGTGTTTAAAGACAAAATAGTCTTTGAACAGTGTAGTACACACTGATGTCAGTGATGATATACGGAACTGAGACGTGGTCGCTCACACAAGGCCTCATAAAAAGGCTGAAATTCACCGAAAGTGCAATGGAGAATGCGATGCCCAGAGTTTCCCTGTTAGATTGAATCAGAAATGACGAGATTCGCTTCTGCAAATGGCCATGCTTTGGCCCATGTCGACTACTCTAGTTCTTTTGAACTAGAGTAGTCGACATGGGCCAAAGAATTGCTTAACTAAAATAGCAATGGGCGGGGCACATTGCTGGCAAAACCGATGGCCCTCGGGGACGATGAGTTCCGTGTGGAACAGGAAAGCGCAGCGTGGGTATATAGATGGACCGCTGACCTGGTAAAAGCGGGGGTAACCCATTGGATGAGGGCCGCGCAAGACTGGTCGTTGTGGCAATCCTTGGCGAGGCCAATGACAAACAGTGGACGTCTATCGACTGAAAGGATGACTATACCCAGCAGTCACACGCTGGTCATCCATCAGACATGTTCACGATGCCCGATGAGATTAGTCTGTTCTTGCGACTCCCGTCTGCATTGCTATTCAAAGCTGAACGCCGCAAGGCTCGTTATTATTGCAGCAACAAACTTAAGTCAGCAATGTACGTGACTGTAGGAAAAAAGTCTTAAGAGACAAAATATTTGGTATCATTTCCATAAATTGTATATTATAGTGGTTACAGGCAAGGGAGTAGTTTCATAAAACAACTTGCCAAACTGTAATAAAAACTGCCATAACTCGCGGTCAGCACATTGTTTTCTTTATCTTACTACTATCGTTTTAGAGTCTATTCTAATGGGAATATCTTGAAATGTAGACAAAAACAATCAAAGTTTAGTGTAAAACTGAATATAGAAACCAATCTTGCAAGAGAAGAGTAGTTTATACAGCAGTCTTGTTAGTTAGTGAAATTGCTAAAAATTATGGATCTTTATCCAGTGCAATTAACATACTCACAAAATGTATAAGTGTGTGCACTAATCACACGTGCACTCTTTATTTGTACCTTAAATATGATTGAAAGGATAACAGCTAAGATCAAAGAAAGGATTGGACGTTAGATTGGACGCAACGAATCATACCGGTAGTCAATACATTGTTTGTTTGTTAATTATACGTGAAGGTACAAGTCACGTTTTATAACACCCATCAACCTATAGATAGTTGCTGTTCTCAGTTGGACACTAAACAATATAATGACAAAAAATTGTATGATACCCCGTAATAAGACGGGCTGATCAAAATTATTTTAATCGCATTTTATGGTAAGAATATTCTTTGTTTACATGTCACATCTTTTGGAGTACACTACAGATATCAAATGAATACTGATAAGCTATCGTTCAATAACACTGGCCTCATATCATATTAGAGTCGTAAAACTATTTTATTCGCCGACAAGTTTATTGTTTAACTGTCGGACTACGGGGTCACGATATTACAACCAGCCGAGAACAATTGGCCTATGAAAACCTTTTCCATGCCAGAGAATACAAACCGTGCTTAGAACAATGCTATATTTTGTACATAATTAATTATATATGAATTACTAGTGGTACTCCGGCTCTATTCGTTAAGCCTGGTCAGAGGCGCCTTGAAAATTATCTGATAAAAATAACAAGTTGGATAATTTACCTCCACCAATCCGTACTGGGCCTGTGTGGTGGAGTATGGCCCACTCCTTCTTATCATTATTCGTGAGAGATGGCTTTAGCCCTGCCCATTGCAGGGCATCCACACTTATAGGCAGTTGCATTACTTCAAGGGGTAATTGTACCCATGATACTGAACAACTTTCCCTAAAAAAACATATTGGAAATTAGAAAAAAAAATAATGTTGTCTCACCCATACCCTATATATATGATCCCTTTTGTCGCAAGCAGACTCTATTAGTATAATTATTGTAACAATTACTGTACCTACATTCTGTTTGCACAATAAAACTTTTTTCAATTTCAATTTCATACTAAATGCAATCAGCTGATCGAATGATTGTATGAAAATAAAAATTTGATTGTCTAAAGCATCTCGTTAAGGATGTAACGCATTTATGTTTACACCCTGTATAAAAGCCGTAGGCAAGGAATAGTTTCATAAAACATTTGCCGAAGTTTGCAGGTTCTGTTTGTTTTTGAACACCTTGTATGCAAATCAAATTAAAGATTGAAAAATTAAGTCTCTTGAACCCTCAATCTTCCAAAGCCACAGAACGAAATTCTTCAACCTATTTCCGTTTTAAGGGATGTGTACCTTGTATACAGACCCCAATCCGAAACAAACATGATAGTCATGTGTGACTAAACAATCCCCCAACCGGAGGTAAAGAGCCCCAAAAGAGGGGTAAACAGAAGCATAACTTCCAGCGGTTGACCTGAGTTACCTCACTTCATACATATTCACTAGTCGACTCATACATACTCATCAGTTCAGAGTGCTAGGAAACTTTGCGTTCCATTCTTTCGATGGTGTGTTTGACTTGTATGTTTGTAAGGATTGCTTTTCTTTGATCAGGAAATGTATGAATTATGTATTTTCTTACAAAAATTCCTTGGTATATAAGTATACCAGGTATGTTACCGTAGAGACGGATAAAGTATTTATTTACATACACAGAAAAAAAATTACTTGAGTCAAGATATTTTCGCATTTTGATATAAGGAAATATTTGTCCAAGAAGGAAACTCGAAAATGTTTTCGTTTGAAATATAAAATGTTTCGTATTATAGTTTTTGGGCCAAAAACTAATTTCTTGTATCAAAATTAAATTTTCTTCAAATTCATGTTTCTTTTCATAATGCGAGAAACAAATATATTTTGATTCAAGATATAAATTTCGAACTCAATAATACAATTCTTATCACAAGAAATTCAATCTTGAATTTTGAGAATTAAACATTCTTCAAACGTTAGTGGGATTAATCTTAGTCCAAGACATATTATTTATTTGAGATTAAGAAATATCAGTTGAAAAATATTTCGATCTTGTATCTAGAAAGTATTCTTTTCTGTGTAAATTGCATAATAATATTAAAAACTTTAAATATAGAAATATAGAACAATGCTACTTTTATGACAATCATCTACCTGTCCAGGTAGAATAGTCAAGAGAGCTGGTCAGGTTGACCACCCGTCGAAATTTAGATAGTGTAATTACATTGTCTAGCTTGTTTAATTTTATTTACTGAAAAACGAAATTTGAGGGTTCTCTCGCACTAGATGACCTCCAACTAGTAGACGCAGCGACCACAATAAAAAAAATGTTTGATAAAAATATAACCAAACTTTATTGAACATCACTGAGTTATAATAATTCAGATGAAGATTTCGTAATGCGGGCACTACGTTCTCGCCGAGAACAGCCGGGAACGAGAGTGTGGATGCCCTTATGTTCTCGTGAATTCTCGCCGAGAAGTTCTCGCGAGAGTGAATTGCCTGCTTAACATTATTATAAACATGGTTAGAGGCAACAACTAGAAGCGCGCTAGACACTCCGCCACCGCATCATTCCGACTCTGTAATCAGCGTCGAGCAGCTGTAATCAACTCGTATGTGACTCTCACTGCTTAATTAATATCATTACATGTCATTACTGTTCTGTGATGTGCGGGAGGGGGGGGGGGGGGGGTGTTTACTGTTATATTATTGTTAGCAACATATCTGACTAAGTACATACTTCAAATTGATAACCTATCCTGGAGGAAGATCTTTTAAATGAAGAAGCATTTCGTCTCGTTTCTCCATAAGTAAATTTGACGTAAGTACTTATATTATAGCTGTGTGGTTCCGGCGTAGAATGGTCCACCCCGATTCTTCCGGTTGGTGTCATACGAGGCGACTAAGGGATTAAATGTTTCTTATACAGTGTTTATGTTGGAAAAAATTTCTTGATGAGTAGCACCTTTTAGTGCTTTAACAATTTTGATATTGTGATCAATTGCAACTTTTTCATTTTTAAAAATTCTTACCACTTTCTAACATTGATAACGTCCTAGCACCTAAATGTATCTCAAACCCATTTATAAACACTCTATTCCTAATTTCGGTAGATCAAAGCTCTTCGAGAGGGAGTGTACCAGACAGGACCGTTTGAGGCGACGCCTTGTGTGGTGTTGTGACACCCGCGTGCAAACAGACCGACGAATTATTTGCTCTACGTATGTGTATGTTAATGAACATGCTAAAATGGTTTATGTGGTAGCTAGTGCTTCTAGTAAATAAACTTGAATTTAACAAGAGCTTGTTGATTTTCGTAGTGACAAGTTTAGTGTAAACACGAGTTTCGTAGCGTAATTCGTTCCACGCTTCGACGTAACAAATTCAAGAGTAGAGCGTAATTTTTTTTTAATTCTGTCCTCTCGGAATTTGATTATCGTCACATCTCCAATTTACATCTCGACCTTTTTCAACATTCCAATTTATGCTTGCCTTAAAAATAGCACTCTTCAATCTACTAATATCCATTCATTGTATTAAGTCAAGCCATCTATAATATATCTATATAAAATTTTTTTACTACGTGTTCCATTGAAGAGTGACCTTCCTTTATCACTCAAACGCAGACTCGTCGACATGTGTATCCTGCCTATCCTAACTTACGGTGCTCAAACATGGTCTTTAACAGAATCACAGAAGTCCAAACTTAAGGTTTGCCAAAGGGCGATGGAGCGTAGCATATTGGGAATCAAACGGACAGATCGCGTCAGAAACACCACAATACGCCAAAAAACGAAAATAGCCGATGTCAGTGAGAAAACCGCCAAGTTGAAATGGGACTGGGCCGGCCATGTCTGTCGATTGCACCCGGAAAGATGGGCCAAATTCTTACCACCTTGGATACCGGAGAATGGACGTCGCCGTCAGGGTCGACCCCGAAAGAGATGGAGAGACGACCTGGATACATTCGACGAAGAGTGGATAGAACTGGCTCAGGACAGGGTTGCATGGAGGATAAAAGGGGAGGCCTTTGCCCAGCAGTGGGATGAAATAGGCTAAAAAAAAAGTGTTCCATTAGACCACAACCACAGAAAAAATACAACATATCGACCTAATATCGGCATACAGTACATATACATTCCCTGCCCCCCACTGTTCATGACAATGTGAGTCCAAAAATATAATCTACAAGCCATTTAACAAGTCGTTCGGTCTGTCAGGTGTCATCTAACCCCAAAAATAGAACCTTTAGCTGACGAGCAACCAAAAGTCCCCAAGTGACATTATGTTCATATATTACGTACACATGAATAATTCATTGCGGGTTATAGAATTACAGAAGGGTGTGCGTTAGTCGCATCTCCTCGCATCGCCATGCGTTCTGATTCTGTCAGATTGAGGTTGGATTTAGGGGAATCTAAATAATGCATGTTCTTACAAATCAATGCTTTATTCTTCCTTTATTTTGTATAGCATTTTTGCTGGGAGGATAAAACCACAGAGCCACCACCACTATAATTACCACGTTAAACTATGGATATCGTTTTTTGAGGCATTATTGATTTAAGTATAAAATGCGTTTTATTTTGTTTATTGTTAAGGACACCCAACCGTAGACCTCGCGTATCAGGCTTGCCTCGTTTTTGGTCTACCGTTTAATGTAATACTTTTAAGCAAAAGTTTAAATATAAACATTTATCTTATCTTATGTAATGTAGTTTTTATGGAGAAGAGATTGAGCCTGAATTACTGATTTCTATATATTTATTATACCTACTCTTCTGTCCTGTAATTTGACTACGCAGGAGAAAATCAATTCTTTCGCCGCATAGATATCCATATATACCTACTGGCAATTGAAGGATTAACAACACAATAACAAAAAACAACAGATGACAACAAACAACAACGGCACCGGCAACGGCAACGGTTTAGCAATAAAATATTTATTTATATATACATAAATTTCTTGCTTCAAATTAATTATGATGTAAACGTTATGAACTTAATCAAAACACAGCCAAAGTTTCGTTCAAACATGAAGCCTGTATTATTCTCGCAGCTAATCTGCCGAACCCTTGGGAAGAGAATGGCGCAAACTAAATTCATCAAGGGTGCCATATCAATTCAGCAACTAAGTCAACGAGGTCAACGAGGGTTCGCTGAAATTCAAACTAGACGTCGGTTGGGCGCCGGGGGACCCACCATATTTGATAGTTGTCAGGTTATAGAAGTTAGCGGGATTGGCTATACATTATACATACATTTAGACATTGATACAAGTATGGTGGTCTACCAGAGAAATAGCGGGGAAATAATTAATCCACCAATAGTATGCTTGCTCGATTACGCCATTAGGTAAAATGAAGCTCTCCCATTGGTTGGTTTTTTTCTCGCTCTTCTCGGTGCCTCACACAACTCTTCCAGATAGCTAAAGTAATGTGTGGTGTCCAGTTTTCAAGAGCAGCTTCCAAGACGTGTGTTTCAGGAGGCCACTAATCAAATCATCATCGTAAACATCTCTTAGACACTACATCCGACCCCTTGTTCCATCCAATTTAAAAATGAAAGGATAAGAGATGGTATCTATGTGTTCCCCCGCTCACAACCTGTCCTTCGCCACCGCACCCCACCTTCCCACTACTCTATTATCGCTAAACGTGACGTAATAATTGTGACGTAGGTATAGATATTGTCATGTGCCGTGCGCGCAGCAACAGCAGAAACATTTTAAAGCTGAATATATACAAATTAAAAATTTGAATGATGATTGATGATGGATGATGGATGAGAGCAGATTGACGTGTGTTATCTATAAGGCAAGCGTAAGTGGAAATGTTGGAAGGGGACGGCCTAGACGTACATATACGGACCAAATTGGCAACGTGTTTAAAAATGGCCAGGTCAGATCTACCCGAAACCGACGAGCATGCATGAGAGGACTAATGAATGTGGTGGAAGCTAGAGAGGTTTGTCAGGATTGTAGCAGGTGGCGTTCCGTTGTGTCTGCCTACCCCAGTGGGAGACAGGCGTGAGAATATGTATGTATGAATATAAAAATTTGAAGAAAAAAGACACCTGTCAAAAAGATGTGAAAACAATTGTACTCTCGATTCTGAGTAAACATTTTTTCTCTTTGTAACACGTGTTATAATCTTATACTGAAATGACAATATCCTAAGCACTGTTTTTGTACCGAAGCAAATAGTCAAGCTCGATTATAAGTATATCAGTATCATAACAAATTACAACGAGCTACCAAAGAATCACACCGAATTTGGTGATAGTGCGTGACTTGCACCGGACCCCACGCAAGTCGGGTTCGCGGGCAGTAAGGACGTGGGTTTACGACGGACCGCCCCGAGGGTGTTTATGTTTGTGCCGATACTCTATTATAATACAAATAGGATTACCACACAAACGCCGCTGTAATCTAAGTAAACGAGCCTCGTTTTAATATTGACGATGTTAAACTTTAACGAGGTTCATGTTTTTTGAAATCAGTTATATTGGGCATCATACTTGTGTTTAGGAGAAAACCATTCTTTTAAACGGGTATATGAAGCCCTACTCGTACTTTTTTCATTTGAAAATTGAACATATCGTGACGTGATAAGACCGTCATTTGTACCATTTTCGTTTGCTTTTAATATTGTTATTTTATGTTTTTGGTGTGCGAATAAAGAGTATTGTATTGTGTATTGTATACTATTTTTATCGTAAGTGTCACACAGCTTTCTCTAATGAATTAAGTAAGGATTTGTAGAGGGAAGTTCAAATTATAACTTTATTTTTTAAGATGGTATACATACCCACACATATTCGCTTAGTATCGTAATAAATTTGATCAGAGACATTACTAGAACATAGTTTTAATAGTGCAGTTATATAGATTTACTCTCATAGACTACATCTCAGGCATCATCATCGTCATCTCAGCCTGTAGACGTCCGCTGCTGGATATAGGCCATGGATCGCCATTGCGACCGGTCCTGCGCTGCCCTCATCCAACGAGTTTCTGCGTCGCCTTCATCGTGTCATCGCTCTTTCTTTCTTTCTTGGACATTGGTGCTATTTACAGTGGTAATAAGATGAGTCATTTTATAAAAAAAATATACTTAGTTGTCAAATTAACGTCTAATGTTGATGAGCAAAAAATAAACTCATAATCCGATATCAACACTTCTGGGACACAAGAAGACAAGTAGATAAATCATATTATGCGTCACTATTCCCAGTAAATTCCTATGCTAATAAACCCTCAAAATATTCTCGACAAAATTCCATAACAGGCCACCTGCTGCCAAAAAAAAAACAATTTAGTATCGCGAATCCGGCTCGAAGGACCATAAAGCGGTATAACAAGCCCACCTTTTGTCCGCGCAGACCACGCAATTTGCCGAAGAAAGCCGCCGAGAATTCCCTCCATTATGAGAGGGATGGCCGCGAGAATATTTTAAATCTATTTTAGTCTTGTTTAATGAAAACAAGATTGCGAGAGAAAAATGGTCGGAGATTATAATGGAGTGCTAATGTGGTGGAGTAATGAAATTTTAGGCAGTTATTGTTGGTTGAGGGTACGGTAATTGATTTTACGTACCTGGTAATTATTATAAAAAAAATATATTTGATCGAATATTGAAGTTGCGAAAAAGATTGTTGTTTCATTTCTGGAACTCAAGCCCAAAATTTTTTATTTAACACGAGCGTTAACCCGCGACTTCGTCCGCACAAATTATATACCAGATTTTAAGTCAGATCATAAACTATTAAACAAAAAAAGTTTCATCAAAATCGGTTCAGTAGTTTTTGCGTGATACTCGTTCAAACAAACAAACAAACACACAAACAAACAGACAGACAAAAAATCCAAAAATTGGTGAAATGGAATCAGAGATACCTAAAAACCATATCTTAACTTTTTTTTGTTAATATCTTCAATGTACAGACAAACTTCCTGTTACAGTTTTATAATAGTATAGATATTGGAAAGTGTGCCGTTGTAGAGAAGATATGGCCAAAAACTCTACAAAAAACATCTTTTAAACAAAACAAAATATACGTAAAGTACAATTACGAATACAATTTTAAATTACACAGCGTAACATTTTCAAGACTTGGCTTGGCTTGGCTTTTCGACCCAAATGTATGAAGTTGTTGATTTTTCTCTCACGATTTCAATGCTGATCCCATAGTGAATGTTGTTCAGATTAATATTCTAAAGCACTCGGTAAAGTATGTAACGCATTTAAGTTTAGTTAAATACTGTAAGATTAAAGCATTCCGTCCGTCCCTAAAGGAAACTTTTTAATAAAACAGTAAATGAAAGAAAAAAGTAATTTTATAGATTTGTTAATTGTAGTTCTTAATCTTTAAATAAAAGCTATGCATCCAGTGATCAGCTTTCTGAAAATTTCACGAAAAGTTGTTGCATCAAATAATTTGGTACTGAGCTTTTATATATATAAAAAAAATAAGACGATTGAATAAAATAAGTAAGTAAAAAGGAATTCAGAAATAGTCTCTAAAGACTGTAAATGTAAGTAACTGTAGATTGTAAACCTCCTGCAGTATATGAAACTATAAATATTTAGTAAGAATATAGTAGAAGAGAAAACCATATAGGAGGTACCTACTATAGTAGATACAAAACTAAGAAATAATGATAATGGAAAAAGCAACAAAGAATATGTTTAAATGATTAGTTTAAATTTAAAGAAGACAGATCTACTCATTAAATTAAAGTGAAAACTTCGTAACTTTTAGTTTGTATTAATTCTGTTGTATACACAGGCTGTGTCAAAATATTTGCACGAAGTTCTTACCTTGTTCTTACATCAAGTCAAGCAGTACTGACACAAAGCTCACCGTAATCAAATAATACACGCGATCGATGAAGTCGTAAACAACAACAAAAAAATACATTTTTGAATACATAATGTTTGTTTTAGCCGCGATTTCTTTTAGTGGGCGTACTTAACTGAGGGATAAGATCACGTATGTACAATTTTTATAGGCTAAAGGCTGGCCACCCTCAATGATATTAGACACAGTATTTCATCCTGAAATATTTTAGATATTTAAAAATAACCATTGCTAAGGGCCTTTTTTTCCAGACACGCAACGCACATGCGGGCGGGAAGCGGGGGCGAACGGCTTACATTGCACGCTTTGTATAATGTTACCTTTTGATATATCGAATGTAGCCAGCCATGTATAAAAATACGTGTCGAATACGAAACTAGAAAAATACTCTAAAACTGCTGGTTATTTAGGTATAATACGTACACAAGTATTAAAGTTATAATTGGTAATATTGCACGGTTACTAACCAGCCCGAAAAGAGTTTATGTTGTCTGTTTATATACGGTTTGTAGTCGAGCTACATTTGTACGAGCCAGCTGCATCTAAAGTGCATGTCGACTGCATTTTCCTATGCATTTGCAACTGCAAATGTTCATACGAGCTGCATTTTAACTGCATTGCAGTTAAAATGCAGCTCGTATGACTACACCCTAAGTTATACATGGTTAGGTTTTGAATAGTGCCGTGGTGGTCCAGTGGCGAGTAACCTTGCCGTGCAGGAGGCGATGGTTCGATCCCCGTCCAGGCCGACTCGTACCAATGAGTTTTTAAAAATTTATGTACGACTTGTAACACCACTGGCTTTTTCGGTGAAGGAAAACATCGTGAGGAAACCTGCATGCTTCAGTTTCGAGGCATGTATTGTACATACTGTCCATTACAAGTGGCGACGGGCTCCCCGTTACACTGGACAGAGTTTCGGTACTACTAGTGAAACGTGGATGTTTTGAGGTTTTAGAATATCTCTGACTACCCCCTCGGGGAATATAGTCGTGAGCATATGCGTATATGTTGTCGTGTTTAGAATATTCTTTTTGTAAATATCAAACGTGACTCAATTTTCACTACCTAACAAACGTCTCCGTTCAATATCCAATGTCTTAGAAGTTGTATTCTACTTTAAGGTTGTCTGGAAGAAATCGCTTTTTAGCGATAAGACAGCCTGTTTTTGTGCCTTTTGTATTTCCTGATTGATTGCTCTCTGCGTACTCTGTTTTTTGGTGTCATTTCATTTCATTTATTTATTTACCATAATTTACATGTAGGTATTCTTATACATAGTGATGGTCTTAGGGTTAAAATAGTTCCAATGTAAATTTGCTTTGACAAAGCGTAGTAAAATAGTAGATATTAATTAATAATTACATAAAATTCGACATTATACATATTAAAAGAAAAAAAAAAAAAACAATCACGAATGTCAGGAAACATTAAACCGAAAAATAAATATATGTCAGAAAAAATACAAGTATGACATTAAATTAAAAAATGTCAGAATACAATTTTTTTTCGACTAATAAGTAAATGACACAAAGAAAACAAGTAATGTCACACGAAATAATAACGCATTATCAGCAATAAAAAAGGAAATTCTGTACTATAGACATAAAATAATTTTAATGATGTCAAAAAACCTAAGCTATGATATTATTAAATTAAAACATATCAGAATAGAATTTGTAGGACTAGAAACTATTCAAAACAGAAATTAAAAAATACCCAATAAAATAACGAACGTCACTCAAAATTAAAGTTCACTTGTACTGTATGGGCACTTACCAATTAAATATTTTTTTAATTCTATCAGGAATTTTTTGTTCGGCAAGTCTTTTAGGTCTGCTGGCAGTTTATTATATGTTTTCGCAGCATTGTACCTAGCGGTGCGTTGAAGGAGTGCGGTTTTTGCTTTAGGGAGTTGTAACTGTGACTGAGGCTCATATAGAACATTCAGCCTTCTGCTGACAAAGTTGCGAGCTACCGGGAACTTTTCAGGGTAGCGGCGTACCAGTTTACAAAGCTCTATTGTATATAGAGCAGCGAGGGTTGGAATTTTAAGTGCCACAAATGTTGACCTAAACGAATCCGTTCTGAAACGTAATCTTCCTAATATCCGGACACACCTTTTTTTGGAGTTTGAATATCCTTTCCGCGTCTATTGATCCTCCCCAGATAGCTATACCGTATATGACGTTTGACTGGAAGAATGCAAAATATGCCTGGAGAGCCGCTCTCTGTGTTGATATATGAATGAGGTTTTTCAGAGCATAACAAAAACTACTCAGTCTGCTCTCCAAGTATTCCACGTGCTTCTTCCAATTCAAACATGAATCGATGCAGAGACCCAGAAATTTGGCATCTTTGACCAGTTCCATGGGAGATCCACCATTTGGTGTTATAGTTAGTCCATTTCTAATAACGGCGTTGCAGTTTCTGAAGTACATTATCTTGGTCTTGTTTGTGTTGCATTGTAAATTTAATGATTTAAAGAAATTAATAATTGTTTCTAAATGCTGTGTGACTACTGTACTTATATCAAGGTCTGTTTTCTTGTTAAACCGGAAGAAAACGGAAACATCGTCAGCGAACATAACCACCTTCTTACGGAAGAGCTGTGGCAAATGGTTAACGTACAGGATAAACAGTAACGGACCCAAAATGCTACCTTGCGGAATTCCCTGCTTAGTGTAGACGCTATCAGATTCAGTGTCTTCCATTGTATTATTAACAGGATTGACTGTTGATATACGTACGCTTTGGACACGATTTTCTAAATACGATTTGAACCAGTCATTTGTTTTACCTCGTATGCCATACCTATTTAAAACTTCCAGAAGTATTACGTGGTCTACTGAATCAAATGCTTTGGAGAGGTCTAATAGGACTGCCAAAACATGATCACCATCGTCGATTGCCTGAGCTACGTAGTCATTCATCTCAAATATGGCATCGACAGTAGAGAGTCCCTCCTGAAAACCATACTGTTCCTTTGCAACTACACCATTCGACGAGAGAAATGATCTCAACTTAGTCTCCATTACTTTTTCAAATATTTTAGAAATCGTTGGGAGAAGTGAAATAGGACGGTAATTATTAGTCTCCAAATGTTCGCCCTTCTTGTGGATCGGCTTAACAATCGCTTTTTTGAGTCGATTTGGAAAACTCCCTTCGATAATCGACTTATTTACCATCAAATACCGTCAAATAAAGTATAATTGATGGATTGATTTTCTTTTTATTAAATTGAAAGTATCGCCACTGCTTGTTTGTTGTATCGGGGTTCTACACTACCCCTCACCCCTCCCACACCCGTCATTCAGCTTCCGGTTAAAAAGGTTGTTGAGAACTTTTATTGCCGCGAGTTTCGTTTGACTTCGGAATTGTATGAATGTCCGGGGATACATACATTTGATTACGTTCCTTTTTTTGTGTTACAAAAGACAATTGCAGGCAGTTTGTGTTTTTTTTGTAAAAGTTTGTGGAGTAAACAAATTGAAGTGCTTTTATTGTGGTAAAGCGTTTTATTTAGTTGAAACTGTTTTATGGGACTTATATTCTTCATTTATTTTCAATGTCAGTTTATGTATTTATACATGATTTATACCAAGCAAAATATTATACAGGATGAAAGCTTAAATGCATTTTATTCATTATGGGCTGCTTCAGACCATCAAACTGAGCAACTTTTACTGTAGGACCAGCATTGAAATCACGAAACATATTGACATTTTCAATGGAACAGCCGATTTTTCGCAATTTTGATGTTAGTTCCATAGTGAAAGTTGTTTAGTTTGATTGTCTGAAGCGCCTCCTTTCATAAGTAACGCATTTAAGTTTACACTCTGTAAATAAAGTGAGTCATGTGATCAAACGTCATACAAATAATCGTTATAATTACCCAAACAACTCATCAATAATAGAGCATAACATCTTAAACTTTAACTCCATTTTACAAAATAACTTCCAAATAGCTTCCAAAACGATTACAGGTAAGGCCCAAGCGATGTTAATTGAAAAATCGCCAACGCCGACGCCCTGAACTTCGCTAACACAAAGGGCCGAACTTTCCTCTCGGGGGCGAACTGTTTGACTTTTCTATAAAGCCACTTCTAACTCTTTTATTTCACTCAAAAAAAAGGTTAAAGTGAATATATTATTATTTGATTGTTTTTTTACTAGTTTAAGTTGTTGAGAAAATACAGGGTGTAGACCTTAATGCAGGCGTGTGTGTGTAGGACAAATATGGAAATCGCGAAAAAAACACGTCAACGGTGATTTGACGCAAATGTATGAAATAGCCGTGTAAGGGTTCCGCAGTCAAACAAGGAACCCTTATAACCTCTCAAACGGCAAAGGAAAACATCGTGAAGAAAACTGCATACGATGAAGAAGTCTACCAATCCGCGTTGAGCACACGTGGTGGGTTAACGCCCCTACACCCTCCCTGAGGGTAGGTCTATGCTCTGCAGTGATGTGCAGATGATGATGATACCCTAAGGGGCTAGTCAGAGATGTTCTGAAACCTCAGAACTCAGCCCGTCGCCACTTTTAACAGACAGTGGGTACCTGGCCATGGGTACATGCCTCGAAATCGAAACACGCAGGTTTCCTCACGATGGTAATGATGACTTTTTTCAGAACCAAAGCTTATTTCACATCATCATTTATCAGCCTATATACGTCCCACTGCAGGGCACAGGCCTACCCGTAGGGAGAGCTATTTCACACACGTTCACAAAGTGTTATCTTGTTAAAACACACGCAGAGGCTGTATACGTATTGTAGTTGTCAGCTGCAAAGTAAATAACAAAGCCCGCACCTATTTCATGGAAGAACAATTTTCAGAACAGAAATTAAGGCCCTGGAGAGCACACGAATAAAAGTTAAATGAAAGGGCAATGCATACGTCGGTTAACTTTGTTATAAATCGGGTCAGTGCGAGTATAACTTTGGTGTTGAGAGGGTTCCGTATGGTAGAGTTTTATTATTCTTCTACTTTACATAGTTTGACACGTCATTCCATCTTAAAATCGCCAATATGCTTAAAGTCAAACTGAACTGTTTGTCTGAACATCAAAAATCCGGCCTCAAGATCTGCCAAAGAGCGATGGAGCGCAGTATTTTAGGTGTAAGACGAACTGATCGGATTAGAAACACGGAACTGCGCTCCAGAACTGGCATAGCGGACGTGGGACGCTAGACAGATCAGCTGAAGTGAGACTGAGCCGGACATGTCTGTCGCATGCATTCGGAAAGATGGGCTAAGCTTCCCCAGGATCGCCGGCCTCGAGGCAGATCCAGAAAAAGGTGGAGAGACAACATGGATGTCTTCTTGGAGAGTTGGCCAGCAGTTGCATACACTAGAGAGGATTGGAGAGTAAAAGAGGAGGCCTTTGCCCAGCAGTGGGATATTGAATAAGCTACGTAAAAAAAAAGAACTAAAAGTGAGCATTGTTATACACAGTACACACTTTTATTCTTCAAAGAAATCAACTTTTGTCGTGACTTGTTTTGACAACCCCGAAAGGGATTTTAGTCGTGAGTATATGTATTTCCAGTCAAGGACTGCGAAGCTTCATTTAAAATACTTTTACCTGACATATTAATGTTTCTCGCACGTCTATTTAAGCAACCCGATAGTAAACAAAAAGTACACAAACAAAGTTATAATTGCGCCGCAACTAGGTGTTCCAGTCCACTTAGCACTTGTATATTCCACCTAAATTATTATATTCCGTTAGTTGGAAACTAATCTAGTTGGATTTTACAAACTTTTGTAATAATACAACTACAGGATTAGGGTCGTCACACGTGCTAAATACATTATTTTATTTATGTTTATTTAATACTTTAACTCTATGGAATCGCAGCAGTGAGGAACATAGCTGCAACTACCAATAACCGCACATATAAAAATATGTTCATATGCACCAAGATTCGCTTATAAGTTTTCAGTCCAGAAATTTATTTTTTCTGTTTATGGCATACATTTGGTCCACATGGTTGATGCTTAGACAGCTCTCTAGTAGTTCCACTATAATTGTCGCTAAATATCTGGACAAAAACCTTGATTACGAAGGACATAATTTTTTAGTGTGACAATGTCCAAAATATTTATTTATTTATTTATTTAGTGTTCCGTACCAAAATTGGCAAAACGGAACACCTATGGAATCAGCACCGTGTCTGTCCATCTGTCACATGCATTTTTTTCAGAGACCGTAAGACACACGAAGCTGAAAATCGGCACAGATATAGCATTTGCTGGTCCAATATATTTTTTTAATAATACATTAGTTAAATAAATAAATAAATATTGGCGAAAGCGCTACTGCATACACCCTTCAACCCCTCCCTATTGTTCAGGCCGAGTGTTGCCAAACTATCGTTATGAATAAAATAAAGATGATAAATTGCCTCCGGTATAGTACAACCAAAACCCAAATCGTCTATTTCCCATATTGACTGAAATTCAAATGGCCTAGTCCAAATCGATCAATTCTTTCATTGTTTTAGGCCCAAAATGAGTAAAATCTGAAATGCCCTAGTCTCAAATTGTGTGAAGATTGTTGATGATAGGTCATTTAAAATATGGGAATTCGGTGTGTACATTTTTCTTGGGAGGTTTGAATCGAAAACCATTTCGAGATAAAAATCGAAATAACAAAATTTTCTATGTTAGAGATTTTAAAATGAAAAGAGACTAATAATATTTATTCACTTTATCACCTTGCTTAAAACAAAGCATAAATAATAGCAGAGCGTCGACAACCCTACCTGTTAGAGCAGCTAGTCTAGAATAACTCTCAATTTGTGAAGCTTCGTCAAGTTAACTTCGTAGTACCGGCGCGGCGCTCTTTCACCTCGTGATCGCTAACTGTGCTAGGTGAGGTGCTAGCTGTGAAACTAGTCTTACAGGACAATGGGAAAAAGTGGTCCGAAAACCTCCACTGATATGAGCCTTGTGGGAAATGAGAGTGCATACATGTTGTATGATTCTTGCAAAAGTCTATTAAAGGGGTATGGTCTGTGAGGGTGCCGTCTATCTGGCATAACTTTCATTGTCCGAAACATATGTAGCATAACATACTGCGCATAATTGTTCTTGGACGAATATTAACAATGTACAAAGCTTTATTTGGTATAACAACTAAGTGGCCGAATATTAATTTATGCGAATTTAATATGGCATACTACTACCATAATCTAATTTAATATTGAATAATTTTGCATAGCATAATGATCATGTGGCATTATTTCGCTCAGCATAATGATCATGTGGCATTAGGGCGGTTTAGAATAATTTCGCTTAGCATAATGATCATGTGGCATTAGGGCAGTGGAAGGAAGCTGCGTTGGCATGCTGCATGCTTGCATGCTGCATGCTTGCTTGCCTTGCATGCTGCATTCTTGCTTGCATGCTGCATGCTTGCTTGCTTTCAGGATGCGTGCATGCATAGTGCATGCTTGTTTGCTTGCTGGATGCGTGCATGCATGCTTGCTTGTGTGCATGATTGCTTGTGCATGATTGCTTGCTTGCTTGTCTGCATGTTGGGGGGAGCAGGGGGGCTGTGCCCCCCGCTCGGGGGGTGCGGGGGCCTGAAGCCCCCTGCCTGAGAAAAACAAATTGGTGCTTGTAAAATTCTAGGTTAGGTTAGGTTAGAACATGTATAACATGCTGCATGCTTGCTTGCATGCTGCATGCTAGTAGCTTCGGGCGCAGAAAGGTACCTAGCTTCAAAACTGTAGGTTAGGTTAGGCTAGATGATAGATTTTAGTTTGTATCATTAGGTAAGTAACAAAATAAAAAACAACATGGTATGTGCATGATTTAAAAAAAAATCGATTTGGAAATTATGCGACAATAGTGAGAGCCGTAACAATACTCTGCGAAAAGGAAATAATGCCATACAATACTTCTGAAAATAAACTTAATGCAATTCAACTGATCTGCCATAGAAGACTATGCGTTATGAATGGATGCCAAACAAAGTATGCCAAGTGAAGTTATGCCACTAGTCATGTATGCCTATAGTGATCATGCATTAGAAAATTCTGCGAAAAAAAGTTATGCGATAACAGGGTAAACCGGTCTGTGAATGCAGGATTAAATATCAGAAAAAATTAAGGATACTCTTCTGTTATACCTTACTGCCCCGTTAAAAAAATCCGCCATGTATATCTCAGCTTTGATATTACTATGAACAAAGTTGATTGGTCATGCTCGTGCATGTTTGTTTGAAGTAAAGTCACAAAAAATACTAAACTTATCGGATGCCGCAACAAACAAATTTGACGCAACTGACGCATTTTTTGGACCAAAATGGGTCCATACAAAGTTACACAAACCCCTTTTTCTTACGCCAGCTTACTTACAATTTCCTGTAAGTCTCATCAGTGGAAGCTCTTGGACCAAATACCTAACACTTATGCCCATTGTTTGCACAGTCCTTAATTTGTTGAGCAACAATTAATAATATACTGTCATTCCACTATTCAAATTAATCCGTATCCATCGATCAATTTAATGCAATAAAATAACATGAAATTTCATTGGCATAGCGATCCAAAGTGAATTTTGGCCTCCGAAAAGAGAGAACGCCATTTTTCTCGATCCTGCGCGACTTGTGAACACCGTATTATATTATAATCATTTAATTAATTAAATTTCTACAAAATGGGAAATAACTTTGATAACCACTACAATGTCTTATAATTTCCACTCTAGTTTATAAACTCCATGAGCTCATAGTTAACAAACTTCAATGGAATGACAAAGTTCATGCCAATATAAACTGTAACACAATAGACTCAGGTCGCCTGATGGTCTCACTAGGGTAGCAGAGTGTGTTCCTGGTTCACGCAGGTCAATATTTGGTTTGACCCAAAGGCCCGTTGGCGTTGACGATACAAAACAGACCAACAATAGCTACAGTACCATGTTCATGCTAAAATATGCTTTGACGTAGTTCCACAAACAAGAATATCGCCTAAATGATGTTGCTTACAACAAGACCGGCTTTAACAACAACATTTACGTATAAGGAATGCATTAAACATAAGCATAAAAATGTCTACTAGGTGAAATTGATAGAAAAAAACCGCTGAAACTAAACTGCAATGCTTACTCATCTCAAATGCTAGCAACAGCTGTTTTTTTGCTCTTATCGATTTGCTCCCATATTAAGTTCAGTTTGATGGGTAGACTCTTAGTTTAAAAGGATGCTTAATTTTTTTTTTATTAAGTATGGGTTTGCTCTTGACCTCAATCCAGTCCTCAGGACGAATATGGGGTCAAAGATGTAGCGAGCTTACCCAGAAGAAGCCTATTCAATTGTACTTTAAAGGTATTCGGGTTGAATTCGCTCGGAAATACTGACGCAGGTAGGAAATTATGATATCAATCATACCCTGTATATTCTACGTGAACTCAGAAGTTACAGGTACCTACTGCAAATACCCAAAATTGGCTATTATTTCCTTTGTGGTACTCAGAAGATGTTGTGAGTATGACATAAATTCACTATATCCCCACTTCTCTAGCAGTACGACACCGCGAAAAATAAATCAGCTATTCCGTACAAAACTGCAGTACCGACTCGATTAAAATGTATGGGATAGCTGTTTTTTTTTTGCGATTTCGAAGTTGGCAACATAGTGAAAGTTGTTCAGTTCGATGGTCTGAAGCACCCCCTTAAGTATTACTATGGTGTTTTGTTGCACCCTGTATAAGGTTTTTGCACAATCTTAATAAATCATCCATCAACGTTATCTCACGTAATGTTTCCATATAATAAAACTATCCAAGCATCTAAAGATAGTTCTACGGGAGCCATCCGAGCCGAGGCTGTATAAATATTATCTCTCCATTCAAGCAGATCGTGAATGGGCAATGCTCAGTCATCATTCATTGTGTCGAACGGAGACCGCGACGTAAAATATTGTACAATATAATACAGGGTTAACAGTTGCATTACTTTAAGGGGTGATTGTACCCATGATACTGAACAACTTTCCCTACCTACAGGAAATTCGTAAAAAAAATTTGTGGACTTCGTATACCAAATACAATCAGCTGATCGCTCGTTTGTATGAAAAGTCGTTTTTTTTTAGTATTTCCTACATGTTTTTTAAAGTAATGCAACTGTTTACTTTCACACCCTGTATTATGAGATGCTAGTGTTAAGGGTTCCGCACCTAGTGGGTGACAACGGCAACGGGACCCTATTACTAAGCCTTCGTCGTCCATCCGTCTGTCTTTCCTAACTTTAAATCTTTTGAACCATAATAGTTAGCCGCTCAACATTTTCACAGAGCAATTATTTTGTTATTATGGAGGAGTTTTAAGTAAATAATAAAAACAAATAGTAATAAATTAATTAGGGGCTCTATACAACAAACCATTCTTTTCTTAAAAGTTTTTTGTTTTTGTTTTAAGTCGTAAAAACAGTAATGGATCTTGGTGTAGGAATAATGAACCACTAGCGTCAACCTAGGTTAGAAATTAAGTCTGGGTAAAAATTCTCTTTCAGTTTTTTTTCTATACAAAAAATCATGGGCTATCAACTTAACCTGGAGTCTTTGCCTGGAGTTTATGGCTAACCTATGTTGATGCACATGGGGATAAAAATGATAAAAACTGGCCAAGTGTGAAATGAGCTCACAGATAAGGATCACGGACTAAAAAATTGTGGGACACAAGCCATTTCACAACCCCTTAAAATGAAAATCCTTTTTTTGGTTTGTCAATACCAAGTACAATATATAAAATAACACTAATAAACCGACAAGCGCCGCATCCATCGCTCCCAGCTCCAGCTCTAGCTGTTGACCTATTTGTTACAGCTCCTACATTATATATCTATTAACACGTTACATGCGCTCTTCGTTTCTCAATGTTGATGGATGGTGCTGGTACGGAGTAATACAAAACAATTTGTTTTGAAGCAGAAAAAATTGTTTGAGTCGAGGGAACAAAATGTTTGGGTGATTACTGTCTGATATTTTTTTTCTCGTGTAGAAAACCTAGAATTTTTTTAAACATTAACCCACGACCATAAATTACTGTTGAAATGGATAAAAACTTTGTTAATACAACTATCTATTTTAGTATACAACTGATGCAAAGCTAACCTTTAGTTAGTTGTACGACTGTTTAGTATGTTGAAGGCTTCATTACGGTAGCGGTGCGGTAGGTATTTACTTACATAATTATGAGTCAATTTTATTTGAAATAAATAGCATAGCATATGCTTACGACTATATTCCCCGAGGGGGAAACTCCCTGAAAATGTTCTAAAAACTTACAACACCCACGTTCCCCTACTAGTACCGATACTCTGCCCAGTGTGACTGGTAGTAATTCCGTCGTTTATTGAGGCCGCAATAAATGATTGCTTGATTGGCTAGTCATTCACCTACAGAAACACTTAATAATAAAACATATCCTACGTCATCTCATACGGCACCCAAAGGAAGACAGTGTATTTTGAGTGTGAAGTATACGATGTTGATACATACTAAGCGCTGATGCTTAGCGGGTTCAACCCCGTGCCAGCACAGGCTGAGCCTCGACCCAATAGTGCAGTCCCAATAGTGCAGTCCCAATAGTGCAATACCAATTTTTTTGTACTTAGATTTTAGGAAAAAATTGAAGCATTAAATGTTTTTTTAATTACATTTTTAATTTTGTGTAAAGAGACTACACTTACTCATTTAAATGATGTAGCCTTTATTAAAAGAAAAGAAGCTCATATCACGGTGAATAAATATCCCTACAGAACGAAAAGTATCATACAAGCGCCCACTGTCGGTGCACTCACACATTGCACGTGTTAGGGCCACCATATACAAGTGGAATTATTCCGGACGGAATTACGATTTCGTATGGAATTGAAACACCAAGTGGAATTCTGGAGTGGGAAAATTTATATGAAATCCTAATTCCACCCAAAACAATTCTTTATGTGTATGGCGGGCCTTAGAGGACGTACGAATGGGTACACACACAGTCGTAGTATGTGCGTACATGTTAGTGTTCCTACATATTCATATTCATACATTTATTGATATTTATTCATATCCTCATATCGAGTTTCTGAAAGTGTAAATTTACACTCAACGTAAAATATCTGAGCATCAGTCAAAACTGAAACAAATATCACATATTATAATGTCACATCGAAACTAATAAATATAGCGACAGGAATGGACGGGTGTTCGAAAGTTGTCACTTTAATAAAGCGTAGCATCTATCGTGTAGCTCCATCGATCTCGGTGAACATGTCCAATCCACTACCGATGTCCACAATATTATACAATACCAATTTATATTTACACATTAATATGCAGAGTTTTAATAAATATGTCGGTGTTAATATTTATTCCTGTGGAAAGTTATAAGTTTAACTTGAAATTGGTAGGTTGTTCTTTGAAAGGTTATACATAAATTAACGTGAATACATGTTTCCTTATGGTGTTTTCTTCACCGTTTGAGAGCAGTCGTTAATTACGTACATATATTCAAGTCACACTCATTGGTACGGGGCACGGACCTCTAGATTGAATTTCCATACCTTTTTGCAACGCACCACCAACGCTCTCTTTTGTACTCCTTATACTTCATTACTCCTTACAAACTTATATTTTATTTAAGAATGGTCTTGGAGGAAATACTGTATTTATTTATTAACAATGAGAGCCATGAGTCGAAACGAACCGGTCGTGGCATTATTGCGTTCCTTGTTTGTACATCAATCAACATACAGCCAGCTACAGAGAAATAAGTTTGCTGATGCTGACCGTACATGAGAAACTCACGCTCGTTGAGAAGTTAGCTAAATATTATTTGAGAAATCGAATAGAAGCGCTCGTTAGCGAAGTGTAACTTCAATATTAGAAACGATCATTTTCTTTTAAGATTTTAAGAGTCCTTTTATCGTTCATTTGTCCCCACTCCCGCTACTATCCCACATGGGTGGGCAGATACAACAGCTCACCACACACTACGATTCTGACATAGCCAGAGCCAGCAGCATCATTATCGTCTGCGTAGCTGAGGTTGTTAAAACACACACCATCAACATAGCAACTATGTCTAATGTCATAAGAAACTAGATCGAATGCCCGTGAGGTCTAAAAAACAGGCAAATACAGGTGTCTGTCTGTCCGTATAGAACTTGACGCTGTGCTTCATAATAAGAATAGCGGTCTCGGTAGAAAGTTAACTAAAGGCTAGGCTAAAGTTAAAAGCAAAAAATTTAAGTACAATCCAGATGCAAATAATTTCTAGAAAACTTCTAGAGTCCGCTCTTATGGTTTCCGAGTAAAGTTCAGAAGTCTAGAAGCTTCAGTTTAGAGAACTATAAGGTAGTGAGTTTGACTTACAAACTGAACAAATATTAGACGAAATTCTGAGAAGACAAACCAAGACCCATAAGTGCTAGTTACAAATCTGAGGTAGATATTAAGGACTAAGTATGTATTGCACAATAAGTAACAAAGCACAGTTAAACAATTATGGACTAAGCATGTTTTGAAATTAAAATAATTTATTTCAGACATGATGTCGATATAGTGTTAGTACACATTTATCTTAAAGCTAGTATTGTACATTTAGTACAATAATAACGAATCGGAGTTAGATAATTATGGACTATGTATGTATTGTACATTTAGCTAACTCGTAGTTTGTAAATGTAACGTTCGTTTATGAAAACAGGTACTTACACATTATATTAGGGTAGAGAGTTGCATTACTTGAATGGGTGATTGTACTCATGATACTGAACAACTTTCTCTAAGGAAAATAAGGAAAATCTAAAAAAAACGTTTCATACAAACATTCGATCAGCTCATTTCATTTAGTAGGGAAAGACACATTTTTTCCCTTCTTTTCTACAAGGTAAAATTGATATCATTAGCATCCTTTTAAACTAAGAGTCTACCCATCAAACTGAACATCTTTCACTATGGGAGCAAGCAGATCGGGAAAAAAAAAATCAGCTGTTCCATACTAAACTGCAATGCCTACTCGACTCAAATGTATGCAACAGCAGATTTTTTTTTTGCTCCGATAGTTTGCTCTCATAGTGAAAGTTGTTCAGGTCGATGGGCAGACTCTTAGTTTAAAAGGATGCTAATGATATCAATTTCGCCCTGTATAATGATAATGATAATTTATTTGCGAAATATGGTTCGTAAAGTTTTATAAAAAATACAATTTTCCTACATATTCTACCACGAAGGCATGCAAATGTTAAATACAAGTATGATTCATTAAAAAAATTATATTATAATTATACAGCGAGGCAAATTAATTATAATTAATCGATAACAAATTCAGTAATTAGTGAATAGTCAAATTTAAAATGTCAAATAGGTATTATATTCAGATAAGATATCCTAGATTCAAAATTCCCCAAAATCAGAGACTAACAAACTTACCCCCCCCCCCTCAGCACTCCCCTCCCCTTCACACCTCCTCCCCTCGCTCAGCAACCATCGAAGCGGGTTCACGGTCCGTCGCGTACTCGTTACGTCGCCGGACAAGCTTTATTACGTTTACCCCTCACACATCGGCGCCAGCGCCCTCTGGTGGAAACTTTTTGATCTATTCCATATATTAACTAGTTCGATTTCAGGAAACTGTAAGTTTATATTATGGAGAAGAAAATCGCTACAACATACAGCTGGGAGCTGAAGGTAATGTTTCTAACTAGCTCTTAAGGGATTTTGGTCGTGAGTGTATATATAGTTATTAATATAAACCCAGACAGGTACCTATCACGAACAATGGTTATTGCGATTTCTATCAAGAAAGTAAATTTCGATACATAATAGGTCCTTTACCTTAGTCCATAGCCACGTTAATTTACACAGAGAAAAAATAAAAAAAATCTGCTATCCCGTACAAAGCTGCAGTACCCGCTCGACTCAAATGTATGGGACAGCAATTTTTTTTTTTCGGTGTATTACTAGGATGTTTTGTTACACCCAGAAATTCGCAGAAAAAAAAATTCGACTTTTTGTACAAAGCGTTCGAACAGCTGATTGCATTTCGTATGGAAAGTGTATTTTTTTTGAGAATTTCCTATAGGTTTCTTTGGGAAAGTTGATTAGTATCATGAATCACTCCATAAAGTAGTGCAACTGTTTACTCTAACACAGTAATATAATAATGTATTCTACAGGGTGTAAAATTAAATGGGACACTTACTTAAAGGGGTGCTTCAGACCATCAAAATGAACAACTTTCTCCATGGGATCAATATCGAAATCGTGAAAAAAAATCTGTCCCATACATTTCAGTCGAGTTATGTTTGCAGTTTTGTATGGGACAGCGGAATTTTTTATCGCTATTTTAGTGTTCGTCCCATATTAAAAGTTGTTCAGTTTGATGGTCTGAAGCACCTCTTTAAGTAAATGCATCATTTAATTTTACACCATGGATATCGTTATGAAGAAGAATCTGTAGATCGTTATTAGAAGTCGGGGCTAGATTCTTAACTAGATAATTTCTGTGACAATGTTTAAGATATTATTAAGAAGGGAAGCAGTTTGAGGACATAATTTATGGGAGAGCGTCGTTGGTAAGACCTGGATGACATTAGCAGAACCGAGAAGGATATCAAAATGAGTGATGCTGCACTGGATGGATACGGGTTAATGATAATGTTATAATCGGAACAACCGAAATATTCCCGGGACGAAATCGATTCCAAACGCCTACACGTATATAATCAGTCTGTCCGGCTATACAAGCCGGATGCCGGACCCGGACCCATGCGTCACTGTCAGCGAACCGACGAGCAGCCGTGACTGATCGCCGGCCGGTTTATGCTTCCCGTTATTACTTCATTATTATTGATATTTCACTGAGCACTTGTGTCAATCAACTTCGTTCTGAATTCTCTAAGATCAATTCACTGACATAAGCTTTTATAAGGTACATACATCCGACATACGAAATTACGACTCAAGATTACGATTTCGTATGGATTTCCCCCCGCATTCCGTATGCGCGTGGCAGGTCCAAGGTTCTTATAATCGTTTTTGACATATTTTAAGACATGATACTACTGATATGATCTACCTTATAATAATTTAAGTGCGCAGGTGGTAATGGTGAACCTTGTTCTTGTTATAACTTTTGTACCAAGGCGCACCTTCTTGACAGGGCATGGATGGCATATGAGGCACGTTCATGTCTATGTGAACACACGTGGTGCGTGGTATGGTATGCGGTGGTGCAAGGTAGGCTTGCGCTTTAGTCTATCTGCAGCTTTACTGTAACTGCACTGCAAGCTTAAAAAGGTAATCGGTAGTTTGGCAGCCCGGTAGTTCAGTCGGTAGTGAACCTGCTTGCTGTGCCGAGGGTCGCGGGTTCGAATCCCGTAAGGGACAAATATTTGTATGATGAACACGAATATTTGTACCCGAGTCATGGATGTTTGTATCTATACTGTAGGTATATGTATTCTATATCGTTGTATAGTCATCATAATACAAGTCCAGGCTAGATTCTGGTACTTTAAATGTGACTAAATAATTTGTGTGACAATGTCCAAGATATTTATTTATTAGTTAAAGCAATGTTTCTGACCACTCTGAATACAGTCGTGAGCTTATGTATATTCTACTGGTTCTTGTGTTACCTACTATCGAAACAATAAAACTCGTTGTTGTTTTATATTAATGAAAGGTAATGAAAAATAAAACCACAGCAAACGAATCACAAAAAAAAACATCTTTTCATTTAATGTTCATTCCACAACACACCGAAAGAGCAAAAGATTACCCCAAAAGCCTCTCAGAATAAAAACATTGTCCGTACTAAAAATAAAAAAATAAATCATATCGACTCGACGTATCACAAAGCGAAATAAATGCCAATAGAATGGAACCGATATCTGAGAGACGCGAAAAAGGTCTTGTTACGGCGACACTGACATCGCCGTAAAAATAAAACGTAGGAATCCACAAAGAGTTTTATTTGTTCGAAGGTTCCGGATACATGAAGCGATTCGTTTAGACCATCGAACTCATCATCTACAAACACCATAATCACAATAAAAATCTACTGTTTCTATTTAGATCAAATCAGCATTTAAGTTTTCTATGGAAAAACTAATTTTAAATGACGCAAATAAACAAATTGGTATATTCATTATTATATTAATTTAATTGAAATTTGCCACAATTATTTTTTGCAAGTAGCTGGCAATTGAAGCAAGAGTTTCTGACCTCGAAAAAAATAACGTAACGTGGTGTCTTAATTGGCCCAAACAGAAGAAAGAAAGTCCACCTAAAAGCTATGAAGCAACAACATTTTTCATATTGTACGTGTGGGGATTTGCTACAGATGTCAGCACCCACAAGTTATAGCAAAGATGCCAACAGATGGCGATACCGTCGCTCTCGGAAATATGCTCCATACATAGACAACGTTCACCGTGAATACGTAACTAAGAACTGTTGGACCACGGCCGGTCCAAAGGCATGGTGCAAAGGCAAGACATAGCATGGTGGAAGATCTTCCCTTTTCAATGGAGGAACATTCCTAAGTAGCACCTACATACACGAATTTGTCATCAGCTTGGAGATGAAGGAAATACAGAAAACTTACAAGCTTCGATTTTGATGCGTATAATATATCCACTAAACATTGAGACGGAGGTAGTGCCTGTCACGCTGGACAGAGTTTAGGTACTGCAAGTCATCATCAGCATCACAGTTTATTTTATGTCCTACTGCAGGACACAGACCTAGGGAGTATGGGCGTTAGTCATCATGCGAGCCAAATGCAGATTGGTAGACTTCACATACGCATGGGAATTTGTTCTTCAGCGTATGCAGGTTTCTTCACGATGTTTTCCTTCACCGTTTGAGAGCAGTTGGTATTGCGTAGTTAAGTTAATAAAACTCAATGACGCCCGTGCGGATTCGAACCTGGACCTCAAGATTTAGTTACAAATACAAATATAAATCATTTATTGCAACCATAGGTCCATAGTTTCCATATCTCTCCGCAACGCGCCACCGACTGCAAGTGAATTGTGGATATTCTGAAGTTATGTAACGTATTATGATTAATATGAATCAATAAAATACCTTCATTGTCCTACGCAACCCTAGCAGCCCGTGTCTGACTCCCACCGTCAACCAGTTATCGGTAGGACAGTTTTCCGAGAGAGCGCCGTTTGGCGGCGACCCGTGTATTGTCACATGCACATTTTCTAGCTTTGAGGCTTTCTTTCGAAAGTAGGTATTTTTCTCTGTTTGATGTATTATGTAGAAACAAAAAAAGTAAGCCATTACATCATAAAGATCCTACTGGGGCAAAGGCCTGCTTTCACCAAAGAAGGTATGAGGTAGTGGGACATACTACACAACACTGGTACCGTACGGATTGATGTAAGTAAATCAGTGGTCATCTTGCTGGTGAAATGCTTTGGCTAATGCTATAGAATAGATAACAGTATGTAGTACTAGGTACAGAACGGCCACTCTCTGCCCCACTTTAACTCCAGATAAGGCACCTTGAGCGAAGCCTCTCTCTTCTGTGGTCAACTTCATCGTGTGTCTACACTCTATAGCAGTACCACAGATTACTAAAGAATTATTAGAAGTACTAAAAGCATCATAACACAATTCTTTAGAGTGTCAGAAGTGCGCTAATGCGCTCTTGATATTATTGTCGTTATCATTTATGCGTACCTATATGTATTTATGTTTGTAGAATACAATTACCATACAAAAAGCTGTCCTAAATATAAACTGACAACGTGCCCTACATCAAAGGCTTCATACGAAGGTAGTTACGCAAATCGATGCGTCCAGCTTACTCCGATAATTGTGTACACGCGTCAACGACCGGCAATGTCCATGTAAATTGTAAATTGCTGACTATCGCTGAATATTACAATGCGACGATTTTTTAAATTTTTATATTCGATTCGACGGGCTGAACGGGCTGAACGGGCTGAACGCTTTCATCGCTTCACTTTACTGGAATTTTAAATGATGTTAATGTGAATGACGTTGACGTTTTGATGGGGTTGCTAATTGTTTTTGTAACTACATTTATGTATGTATTTGCGTTCACTGCATTTATGACGATAATAGCTTTAGAGCTTGTCAAAACCTACTAGTATTTTGCTTTTTACCCGACTGCGCCAAAAGGAGGGTTATGTTTTTGCTTAGAGATTTTTAGCTTACGGACCATTTAATTATTCTTCAAAGTGCAGGTTTCAGAATGTAATGACGTGTCAAATGTTGATGGCTAGTCTTTTGGTCACAAAAATACTGAATATTAAAAATGAAATTGAATCATGTGGCCTGTAATCTTTGATCACAAGTAAAAAACCCAACAGTACCTAGAAGTGGGAAGGGAGGCGGCCGTGGGAAAGGAGACGGTCAGTAGGCAGACCAGCAGCTAGGTGGTCGGACGAACTCTGTAGAGTGGCCGGCCAACAGTGGACACGACTAGCGTGGGATCGTTTTATGATGTATTTACAAACTATCTGAAGTAAGTGTTCTTTGTCATTAGTATATTGATGGTTTAACCCTTCAACTACCGCGATCACGATATCGTCCGATATCCATTGTTTAATCTATTGTTATCTTAAAGCCGGGATGCGAGCGGTTAAGGATAGAATGAGGGAGTTACGTGATGATAGGTAGCAATAGGAGGCCTCTCACTCACAAAAGTCCTGTATAAGAAACAAAATTAAGAATCATTTAGTCCCATTAACAGGTACCAATATTATAATCTTTATTGCAAAAACTATGGACTTCTAAATAGACTATCACCTTACACCAGTGTAATAACGAGGAATTAATTCTAACAGATTTGTAAATAAAAACTGGATTACGGAATTATTTTTTCTCTTTTGAACGTAAAACGGAATGTAAGTATCTTACGTGGTGTGGAAATGAAGACGGACCGCGGTTTCGTTATCAGGTTCACGGTTGAATGAAGACGGGGGGCGGGGCGGGGTGGATGTGACGACACGATACCATACGATACCTACGAGCTCTGGGTCATTGCACAATGTACTCGTATTGGTGGCGCGTCAGCTAAATTTACTTATTACTCATTTGGTCCTTTACACCTATACATATAAAGTATTTATAGACAGGAGAAAAAACACTCGAAGGTATATAAGGTAAAGAAGTGTAATGTTTCGAAGACAAACTTTGGTATGATAGTGAATTGAAGGTGCAGTACCAAATCTATGTACGGTGCATGTGCGATGCTCGTCTAAGCTGTTAAATCGTAGTTTTTTATAAAAACTTTCTTAGTTTTGTTAATTGTATACAATAACATTCTTCTTCTTTCTTTGTACCATTGACACGAAAAGAAGAAAAATAACATAATAAATAATGTTAATATGAGGTGACGTGATAAACAAACGTCATGCGCCAAATGCAGGTAGGAGGAGCACGGGCGGGTGAAAAGTATCTAATCTAGCGAATAACTGAGCCGACAATATCATCGCATTGTATAGGACTGGTTTTACGAAGTACAGTATCACTTCTAGAACGAAGGATATGGCAAGCTTAATTTAGTCCTGCAATTGATCACATATTTTTTTCCAAGGTCAAATCGCCAATTGGCCAAATCGCAAGCGTATGGGCACGGAATATTTATATAGGCAGATCGCACGACCGCAAACCCGTTCTCGGCCAATAAAGAGCGCGTGCTTCTCTATATATTGTGTCAGAGTCATCGTTTCTCTCAGAGACAAAATCTTACACTACCCGGCAAATAGCTTGACCAATGGGGTGGAGATGAGGGTTGTATGCAGTAGCGCATTCGCCTACAAATTTTGTTCTGTGTAGTCAAGGTTAATTCTAAGTTGTTTGCCGGCTGTTATATCTATTTATCTATTTATCTTATTCTATTATCTCTATTCTATTCTATTATCTCTATTCTATTCTATTATCTCTATTCTATATATTTATCTGGAAGTTAATATTAAGATCATTTTGCGCTACATCCATGTCATAACACTGCCGCATCAAACGTCCCAGCCGATACATCTCAAAAATGAGACCACTCCAACACACAAAAGCCTTCATTCTTCTTCATAACTTCGGTAGCAGCATACATCATTCGCAATTATCGGAGCTCGCTGTGGTCTGCGGGCGGCAGGGGTGGTGAGGTGACGTGGGAGGGGGCAGCAACGAAGATGAACGAGTAGTCTACGTGCCTCCTTAGTGCAAGCGTTGGCGTGCTAACAAATAATGAGTTAATACTAATGTGGCAGCTAATCAACTGGCGTTGACATGAGGTGTTAGTGTGGAATAGTGGTCTGCGAATGTCTTTATTCGAAAAGAAGAGTTATTAATTACACAGTGAACATGCGTTAGATATTAATCTTAACAACTTTACTATGGAATTAATATTTGAATCGCGAAAAAAATGTGCTGTTTCACATATTTGGGTCGATTAACCATATACAGGGTAAAATTGATATCATTAGCATCCTTTTAAACTAAGAGTCTACCCATAAAACTGAACAACTTTTACTATGGAAGCAAACCGATCGGAGCAAAAAAAATCTGCTGTTGCATACATTTGAGTCGCGAACTCGCGCGTTGAGATTGCAGTTTAGTATGAAACAGCAGATTTTTTTATTTGCTCCGATCGGTTTGCTCCCATAGTAAAAGTAGTTCAGTTTGATGGGTAGACTCTTAGTTTAAAAGGATGCTAATGATATCAATTTCACCCTGTATATTTTCAGTGGAACAACCATTTTTTTTTACAATTTCAATGTTGATGCCATACAGATAGTTGTTCAGTTTGATGATCTGACGTGCAACTTGAAAAATGGGCAGAGCAGGCTAAACATTTTATTCTGCGTAGTCAAGGCCAAACTAAAGATGTTTGCGGCTATCGTACTCATTTCTCCTTCTGAGTCGGAAAGGTGGAAAATAAGCAACTCTCTCGCCTATCTTCACAAACATTTTTTTCTGCAGAAAAAGAGTTTACAGGTTAAGATAATTCACATCCCACATATTCGCACGAAGCTCCTTTCAGCATCTTTTATAATGCGCACAGCCATGGGGTGGTATGCCCTGCCTGCGTCAGTATTTTCAAACGCTTACAACCCGAATTTCTTTAAAGTTTTATTAGGCTTCTTCTGGGTAAACTCGCTACATCTTCGACTACATCGTTTGTCCTGAGGACTAGATTTAGGTCAAGATGAAACCCATCAGTAATAATAAAAAAAAACTCTTTGGTAATTTAAAGGACTTGGTTACTAGGTAAATACTGTCAGTAGGTAAAGAATGCGTGCCAAGTATTGCAGCCGAGTCTCTACTCTTACTTTTTATTAGCTTAAAGTAGAACGTATCGGTTTCTGGCCGTGAAAACTTTTCTCACAGTGAGCCAACTGGTCTTGCCGATACGATTCAATCCATTCACTTCAGGTCGATTGTTAGTGTTGTTTCAATTGACTTTCACGGAAGAGTTTTATTAGTTTAAAAGTCGGTACTTAGGATAATTTGAACGCTTGTATTGCAATTTTGCAATTCAAACAATTTGTTTTCAAAAATAATTATTTGCTAAGATCATCGAGCATTCGACTGAGCTCCTCCATAGTCTCCGCCATGATGACTATATCATCGGCAAACCGAAGGTGACTGATGTAGTCGCCGTTTATATTGATGCCTAGCCCTTTCCAGTCCAGAACCTTGAAAACATCTTCCAGTGCAGCGGTGAACAGTTTCGGAGATATAACGTCTCCCTGCCTCACACCTCGCTGCAGTAGGATAGGTTTCGAGTTCTTGTCCTGTAGTCGGACTGACATAGTGGCGTTTTTGTACAAGCATTTCAGCACTTCGATGTACAGGTAGTCTTCTTGATGATGATGATGATGATGAATAATTATTTGGTACGAAATCCACAAATTGATTATTAAGACCAACAACCAATTAAATAAAAATAAATAAAACTAAGTATAGAAACTGATAATGAAAATTTTATAATTATATTATATTATGTATAGGTATACAACTGGGCTGGTGCAAAAGAAACATAAGGGAAATTCAAAAAATTATAATTTCGACTTTTCATACAAACGTTCAATCTACTGATAGAAAAAGTTATAGGTTTCTTATTGAAAGTTGTTCAGTATCATAGGTATAATACAATCACCCCTTGGTAATACAATTGCTTACCCTAACAACCTATAAAGTTAAAATAAGTTAATTCTTCTTCTTATGTAGTGCTATATCCTATTCGGACCCTGGAGACTGCAGCCCTAAATACTGAGGTAGAGTTCATATCGAAACATTCATACAAGGTTTTTAAGCCAGGAAGTCCTTCTACTACACAGCTAACTCAATACACCCATCTTTATCAAACTATCCTCCAATAACCGGCCTGAAAACCAGACCTTCTCAGGGAGGAACCAGTCGACATTTCCGGCCGTCTATCACTCCGCGTTTACGGCAGAGTGCCTCCGTATGCTGTCAGATCGCACGCTAATCCCACGGGCACTGCCCAATGCTGGGCGCAGGCGGGCACTACCGGGCACTAATTCATTCGGGCTCAATGATGCGGAAGGGTCGGTGACAAGATTAACGGCCTACAAATTACGGGATTAGTTTAGAGCGAGCTTTGAATGTTATGCTAACGAGGTAGGTTGGTTTAGTTGATGTATAACCATCAAATAACAATGTTAGAAATTTTGTTATAAAGCGAAATAAATTGCTTTGTTCTATACATATCATATCATCTCGTTGATGACTTCATTCCTGAATAGGTATTAAGAGGTCTTAGAATTCGAATCTTAGCATTATTGAGAACGTCCCGGCTTCGCATGGGTACCACAAAATATAACACCAATCTTCCTCGTAAATCAGTCTCTTAGTGAAAACAGTATCAAAATATCTACAGTAGGTAGTTTCTAAGATAAGTTTATACAGTCAACCAGGACGAAAAAAAACGCAAGGGGGCATTTTTAGTTTTAACTAATGTAATAATGTTTCCGTTGTTAATAGACAGTGGATATAAAACACATTTTGAAATTTAAGCATTTAGATTTCCTCACGATTTTTGCATTCCGGCTTTTCGGAATACTCTGACAACATGTTGCCCACTATCTTGCCCCTATTAATCACACTGGGCCGCGCAGTGGAGCTCGCTCTCTCTTATTCATGAGTCGAGGCATGTGCTGTGATGTGAGATTATAAGTCTATTACATACTGACTATTGAAGCAATTTCACAACTAGTTGTTAAACTGATCTACCCATTAACATAAAAGACACGAGCAATCTTTTCTAAAGAACTTCGGAGTCACGTTGTAGGTCTGCTATTTGGTGATCGTATGTCAGTTGCCTACTCCCTGGCCTACAACGCATCTCCGATTGTCTGGTAAGTCAATACAGTGGTTTTTTTTTATTTGATAAACCCTTGGTGTCACCATATCATTACATCGTACAGCGTCAAGTACTTTTGTTATTTAAACTAAACATTAGCAATATCATCAATACTAACGTTGGAAGCCACAATTTAAAAATTAGATTCGATTAGAAAGGGCTTCGACCAAGCCGATACCATAAAAATAGATACCTACTTACCTTTGACCTGTATTCAAATATCAAACATCAGGCTATATCTCTAGGGACCAATTCTCATTATCCATCAGGCAATTTCACCGCGTGTCGGCGCCGACGTCGTTATTCCGTCCGCCGGCGCGAGTGATAAATGATTGATAAATTATGTATATGAACGCCCTCGGGCAAGGCTTAACTGAGTGAGCGACTGTATCTTGAGTTACGAGCGCTGTTTGAGGCTGTTTTTAGGGTTCCTTTGGTACCGAGAAGCTATTTGTTAAGGCTATCGGTTAGGAGATCTAATAGGTGGCCGGGAATTTTGATTTTACAAATAATGTAGAGCCTGGTTCGGTTTAACGGAGACCTCTACGCAGTATTATGGTTGTCCGAAGCAAATGACAGAATAATTATTATTTGTTGGGAAGTAAGAGTTTAAGAGTGGAGACTACAAACAGCCAGGAGTGGGATTTTTGAACAAAACAAGTTCAAATCAGCAATTGAAAGATGCAAAGTCTCCATAGTAATTTTGACATTTTCTACTGCTGATTTCAACGTGTCATGTTCAAAAATTTCCGCTAGACCGATCACCTAAAAAAGGTAGCTCAGCCCGGAGAATGTCTGGATGAGGAAGACTGAGTATTAGGTTTTGTGGCGTACCTTGGGTGAAGCCTATGTTTAGCAGTGGACGTTGATAAGCTGATGATATATAAGGTCTAACAAAATTAGGTGAAACTATTTTAAGGAGATGATAAGACCATCAAACTGAACAACTTTCTCTATGGTACCAATATTGAAATCGCGAAAAAAAATCTGCTGTCCCATACATTTAGGTCGAGTAGGTTTGTATGGAACAGCTGATTTTTTTTCGCGATTTCGATATTGGTCCCGTAGAGAAAGTTGTTCAGTTTGATGGTCTGATCATCCATTTAAAATAGTTTCACCTAATTTTACTAGACCTTATTATTAATTTATCGATGTTATTATTTGAATTCGCGCCTAACAAAAGAGCTATCGAATTTATGACTGTAAATGTCAGATAATTACCTTGTGGACAGAGTTGGGACACTGGCATGCTCTATTACCAAAGTAGATTTAAATTTTATTTTAGTTCTTTCCAGTTTTTACTTCAAAAGACTCTCGGATCGCTGTCTCCCGTACTTTAGTCTACACCAACACCTTACAGTTCATATTCGCGTCATGGCGGGCGCAGTTTGTCTTCGTTAGCGTAATAACTGGCTGACGCGGCGCGGCGTGAGGCGAGCGAGTAAACCAAGAACGTTACAGAATAATGCTTTCCCTTCATACTTATTAGAGATTGAGGTTTTTGTGGACCCTATTTTGAAGAAGATGGAATTTTTAAAATATTTTTACATGTTTATGAATATTGGTCTTCTTCTTCTGTCGTGTCGATGACATCATGTCATTTAGTTTTACTTGCCATCTTGGTGAAGATATTTGCCAACCAAATTTTTGTAGGTTCGCTGATTGTCTGTAGGCGTTTGAATACTTTTGTCAGGGAGCAGCTACTTACTCTTACTGCTTATTACTGCGGGCTATGGGGGGAACAAACCAGTGACGGCAAAGCGCCACCGAACCAGTGAAAGAACTTAAGCAACCTGCCCATGGGCAACCGTAAGGGGTACCAACCTTAGCATTGAGCGTTCCTGAGTCTACGCGGCGGATTGGGTAGAATACGGTGAAACCGTATTCCGGGGTATTCGGGGGATTCAATACGTCACTTGGGAAGGCTGAATTTCAGTAGCAAGCAAAAAATAATAAATATAGTTGAGAAAGTCCTTTCTTTCAAAGAAAAACAGCCAAAAACGCATGAATTATCACATTTTTAAGTGCATTAGGAATCCGCACGGTCAGAAGTGATGTCGGATGCAATGACTATCTTACGTACATTATCTTTTAACTTGCTTTCAAACAGAATCGCTATCGAAGCTTAAAGTAGATGATATCGAAACAGCCGCAGGAAAGATCATTAAACAGCAAAGCTCTAATCTAGTGCATTAACAAGGCCATTAGTCCGATGTGGACTAGATGAGAGAGGGTTAAGCTGGGGTAGGGTTGAGGATCTTAGGATACTTGCTGAATAGATGTCAGCACTATCACGTGTAAGTAAAGGCTTTGTAAAGGAAATTATTGTGAGGATCCTTCAATTTCAAGGCGCGTATTGTGTCCACTATATCTGTTAAGGCTGGAACAATCTTTGAGGCAGCAAGGTGGCTAACTAGGATATAAACCGTCAATGGGATCGCAAAAGTTTCTTTATCACGTGATCAAGCGAGCGCGCAATTGGTGGATTATTTCTATTCCTAGCACGCGCGTTTCTTGCACACCTCTGGTGAACAGCCAGTATTCAAGTGACGTAGTCCAGTGACAGTGACTGTTTATCAGCCCGGCAAGTAGTATTAGTCGACTTAGGCCACCTAAGGGTATGCACACGTAGTACTTCAAATAATCGGTGACAGACTGACAACTTGCTAGCCCAAACCATTTTTTTTTTAAAGTGATCACGGTGTACGCTTTGGTTTACACCCGATACTGTGCTGATTGACCTAATCTGGATAATGAGCGCGATTTTATAATAGTATAATTAATTCTCTATACTATAGGAACTAACTTTAGTCCGTAACTTCGAGCGCACTGGCTCCCGTCTTCGTAGCTAGATAAAACACAAGTACAAAAAGTTGCATGAAAACTGGTCCAGTAGATTCTGGGTGATGCTCGAACAAACATACAACCAGAAACGGACATGTAAAATGCAAATATCTGTGATTTAGACTCAGGGACACCTAAAAACCACACTATTTTATTATAAATATCTTCAATGTACATTGTACACACACTTCTGTTTTATAATAATATCGATGTAGGTATGTTAATGTACACTTGGCATAACAAAATCCACTACTATCAGAGGTACAATCAGCGGTGAATTTACCGAGGCAGTGGATAATTTGCGGCTTGCGCTGGTCGTTCGGAAATATGTATGTTTGGAATAGTTCGGATAGTGGCTAATAGCCAACGGTTGTTGTGTTTGGCGGATCGTTTGATCCTTCGCCGAGTAATGAGATGCGAGGGCCTGGATGTAATGACAACAGAGCGATTGTTTGTTGTTTATTATGTACACTAGTACATAGGCACACTAAAACCGGGGTGGTCTAGTGGCTAATATTAAATGAGTAAATATTCCGCAGATACAAAGCTTCTAATGAGTGCACAAAATGATCACGTTGATACGCTTGCCCATAGCATACCGTAAATAAAATATAGTGAGCGCGCTATAAGGTCGCAAAATACGGTGCGCGGGGTGCGGGGCGCGGGAGGAGCGCGTCTCGCCCCCCTCTGCCTGCGCGCTGTACCCTAAATCAACTGAAACTAAGGGTACTCGCCGACAGCAGTGTTAAAATTGGACTTGGACTTTGTATGAGTTGCCTTCTATAAGATCTGTATCAAGATCATATTAAATAAAAGGCCGCATGTTGTTAAAGTCACTGAAATGTTTCATCGATACATTTTAAGTTGTCAAGTTTATAAACTATTTTAAACTTTATATACTTTTGCAACGTGTAATAGATTACCGTTTATGTTTTATCGCTATTAAAATATAAGCATATGCTCACGACTATATTTCCCGATGGAGTAGTCGGAGATATTCTGTAACCTCAGAACATCCACATTTCACTAGTAGTACCGAAACTCTGTCCAGTGTGACAGGGAGTGAGCCCGTCGCCATTTGTTATGGACAGTAGGTACAATACATACCTCGAAATTGAAGCATGTAGGTTTCCTCACAATTTTTTCCTTCACCGAAAAAGCCAGTGGTGTTACAAATCGTACATAAGTTCCGAAAAAGTCATTGGTACGAGTCGGCCTGGACGGGGATTGAACCATTGCCTCCTGCACGGCAGGCAAAGTTACTCGCCACTGGACCACCACGTCTATTAAAATACCTTCTTCGGCTTCTAAACTATTGCACAAAAAGAAAGTTGTTTGGTTTGATGATCATCGTGCATTTGTTAACACGTTCGCGGACAGTGACCGGCAATAGCAGTGATAACAATAAAAGTTCTATTGTGTCTCGTTCAGTGTCCGCGAAAGTGTTAAGGAGTGTGTGGTTTACGGCACCATTCAATCTTGTACCACCCACACAATTTCTCCAATACGTTTCTATCAAGGAAAACATTTTTATCACGCAACCTTATCACAGCAAAAAAATCCTGTGACAAAAATTAATCGCGCTCTACGGCGTTTGTTGGCGCGATAAAAGCACATCATTCATTCACTCGTTCACTCGCCGACAGCCGAGCGAACGGAGGCAAAAAGAACGAATGAACGGTACGGCTCAGTCAACCGTGGCGGGTATTAATCTTGCGACCACTGGATTACGGACGTTCCAATGCCAGGGTTTCCTTTCCAAACAGAATTTCCTCGTTAATAAAGGAATGTCGATGGAAAAAAATTGCTGTATCATCCTTATTATTAGCGTTATTAAGTTTTCTATTTGATCACGTGTCGGTTTCTTTATCTAGTCGGTTAGGTGATCATGAAATTCTGTAGGCTTACGATTTATTGACACTCTAGTATGACCTACTACAATGGCGCATTCGTCTCTGCCTATTCCACTGGGAAGTAGGCATGACATTATACAGGGTGTAAGGGACAGCCTGGCAAATACTGAAAAGGTGAATTCAGACCATCAAATTGAACAACTTTTACTACAGAAGCAAACATGAATTCGTAAAAAAATCAGCTGTCTTATACATTTGAGAAGAGTAGACATTTCAGTTTTGTATGAAACAGCCGATTTTTTTTGCGATCATTTTTGCTCCCGTAGTAAAAGTTGTTCAGTTTGATAGCCTGTACCACCCCTGAAAGTTCCGGAACGGTAAAAAATCATTCGGCCTTAAAATAATAAGATTTTCAGGATTGCAGGAACTCTGCACATCGCTTTTCCACAGTTACTGTTTAACACATTTCTAGAAAAACCTTCTTTGCACTTCATACCTGACCTAAATTTGGAATTGGGAACTATTTGCATTAGACCATCAGGTATCATTCCCGCATTGTAGATAATTGCAGTCCAAAAGCTTACCTCAGACCCGGCACGTCAGTAACCGGAGCACCGTCCTCGGTGAGCCACGACACGGTGGGTGTCGGGGAGCCGTGGGCCGCGCAGGACACGCGCGCGCCCGTGCTGTTGCTGAACCACAGCCGCGGCGGTGGCTCCATCAGGAACATTATCTGGCTGCGGGCTGGTGACACTGCGGACCAGAGAGAAGGGAGAGTTAAAAGAAGACTTAAATAAAATAGACTTACAACTTTACGAGTAAAATAGCGCTTAGTCGCTTTCAATACTGTAGATTAAGCGAACAAAAATTTCTTTTTTTTTAGATTTCTCTAATTTATCAGTATATACAGGGTCCTTCTTTATATGCTGACACTTTTTTAAGGGGATGATAAGACTATCAAACTAAATAACTTTCTCTATGGAGGCAACATCGAAATCGCAAAATAAAAATCAGCTGTCTCATACATTTGGCTCGAGTCGGTTTGCAGTTTTGGATGGAACAGCTTTTTTTCGTGATTTTTATGTTGGTTCCATACATGACCCTACATAGGGTTCTTCTTACGGTTTTTAAGGGGATGGTCATACCAAGAACTTTCTCTATAGGCCCAAAGTCAAAATCATACTCTTAAAAACAATTTGAATTCATTAAAATTTTAAACATGAAAAATTACTAGACTTCAACACAAAATTCTAAATTTAAATACGTCATATCTATATTTTCACACCGCCTCATTTCGCAGACAATTATACTTGTCTCAGTATTTTTGAGTGGCTGTAGCATGTGACAGACGCACGCGAATGTTTGTAATTAGCAAGTTACTGTGCTCTGCCTACGGGCGCGAGTGTGTACGGTGCTTTATTAAAATTCCACAATGTCGTTGCGTTGTCAAGCCGCTAGGGTTGACTCTACGAACATTACGGATCTTATGGAATCACATTTTTGTATTAATTATTTAAAAGAAATCGTATGTCGAAAATATGTCAATTCAATTCAATTATACTTTATTGCACACCAAAACAAAACATACATATTTACTGCTTTTCTTGCAAATCTACTGCCAGGATTGGTACTTTATTAATTCAATTGATATCCATAAAAACGTATCTATATAAGAGCATTTTAAGCTAATGCTTTATCTTTTTCTTCTTAGCGGCAGCAAGCCCTGGGGTCAGAGTTTTTTCAGATCGCCTTGCGGCCTCTGACGTGGTTTATATGTAACAATTACTACCAGCAGAGATAGTAGCCGGGACCAACGGCTTAACGTGTCATTCGAATCACGGAAACACGTACGGAATCATCTTTCTTCCAGACAATCAGGTGATTCCACCTGCAATGTCCTCACCAACTAGGGAAAAACGGACAAACGTCTTAGTTCCTGCTCTAACTTGAACAAGCCAGCATGAAGCAGAATGTGTTGATTAATAAATGAATATAGAGTTTTTCCGTTAAAATGCGTGTAGAGCGGTTTAGAATGTGTTTATTAATTTATTCCCATGGGCGTCTTGTTTGGTGATAAAGGGATACGATTTACTAAGCATTGTTTTTGTGTGAAGAGAGACGCTAGTCACCTATTACATCATTTCATTCTGAAACCTTCGTCAATATATAAGGTCTAACAAAATTAGGTGAAACTATTTTAAGGGGATGATCAGACCATCAAACTGAACAACTTTCTCTATCGGACCAATATCGAAATTGCGAAAAAAAATCTGCTGTCCCATACATTTAGGTCGAGTACATTGGTATTCGCGATTTCGATATTGGTCCCATTGAGAAAGTTGTTCAGTTTGATGGTCTGATCATCCCCTTAAAATCGTTTCAGCTAGTTTTGTTAGACTTTATATGCGTCAATATTGACAACCCGGTTGGTATAATGGTTACCACGCCGGACTGCCAAACCGGGGTCCTGGGTTCGAATCCCGGTCCAGTCATGGATGTTTATTTGTTTGTGCCGTTGTTGTATCGTTTCCATAATAAACAGCATATAGTACTGTTTATTTTTCACGATTTGGCGTCTGGTTGTCGCCATATTGAATTTTGATTATTGTTATGTCTTTAGTGACACTCGCAAGATTAAGACAAATCGATTGACGGAAGAATAATCAAAATCGGCCTACGCGTTTGATCTCTTGAGTGCCATACCATGCCAGAGTAAAGGAAAAACTTACATACATACATATGCTGATAAACACATTACCCTTCCTTTGCGTCGCGCAGTCGGGTAAAAATGGTCTCACTATACTAAAAAATGTTTAATTATGTAGGTATGTTTGTAATAACAACTATATATTATCTTAACTCCACAATCTCACACTAGTAACAAAATCTGCAAGCATGCAAAACAGTAATGCATTATGCACATGCGATGCACAGCCCCGTCCACCGAACAATAAAAACCAATGTAATACGTGCTCCGTTTAAAACGTACCGCTATTTTAAATCTCACTACGAAATGCTTTAGTTGTGATAATCCAATTTGTGTACACATACGTATACGTCAGACTTTTTCAACGAATAAATAATAGTAAGTATATATTTTTTTTAACATTTATGTTTAGTTTTTTTGTGTCTTCAATTTAATTACGTTTATTCTGCTTGCCAGCATTACAATAAAAATTAAAATGTGAATGTTTTAATGTTCATATGTCCAAATTCCATATTTTGTACTTTTTGTATATTCAATCAATCATTAATTTTTTTCGATTAACATTTCTACATAAGGATGTATTTATTTAATTTATGATATTTTACCGGGGATCAAAGTGCTGGCGCTTTCCTTGCTCAACGAATCAGTTTAGCCGTTCAGCGAGGAAACGCTGCCAGCATCTTGGCTTCCCTCCCGCGCGGTTCGAACCTGCACCATATTTTAGGTTTAGTTAGTTTTATTTTCTTAATATTTTTATTTATTTTTAATTACTTACTTACCTTCCTATATTTGTCGTTAATAAAATCATTTATGATAATTAATAAATAAAAAAGTGTTTCTTTATTTATTTTAATTTTATTGCACCTTAAATCGTTTCTGAAACGTATTTTTATGTAATTGGTGACTAAAAATCAATTTTGTTGTTTTAGAAATTAACTATATTAAAACCAATAAAGACAAAATAAGTCAAAGGAAAACGATATTAAAAACGTTTTCATTGATAATTCTTGACGTTAAAGTGGTCGTAAAATCGTATGGGTAGATTCCATGAGGGATAATTTCGTAAGTATTTTTAACACGTTCCGGGACAGTGAACGAGACACAACAGAACTTTTATTGTTATCACGGCTATAGGCGGTGACTGTCCCGGAACGTGTTAATTAAAAGCTGTTGAGATTGAAGAGACTCCGGTATCAGTTTTTTAAGTAATATTACACCTTTTAAATATCCGAATACGTAGCTTTAACAACCCTAGTAAGCATTAATTGTCGCGAACAATTACTCAACAATTTGGAATGGAATTCGCTTTGAAACGTAGCTTCGAAGTTGTCTAGCCATTTACTGAGGCGCCCGAATTATACTACGCGAGAAACTCTCGACACGAGACGTGGCGTCGACAGACATGTCGCCTGAGAAAATTGTAATATTTAAACTTAATTAAATAGGAGACGACGTGTCTGAATGTTTCCAAGGCTGTTAATATGAAGTTTGAAGTACTTATCTTTGAGTTACGTTGAATAGGGATTAAATGGGGCGTACACCTTTCACATTTCGTAATATATTTGTATATTTATAACAATATTTATATTTATATAAATTAAATATACAAGTATATTACGATATTAATATTTATATTCATTATTCATAAGCATGACTGGGTACAACATGGGTATTTGACATGATCTTCGTCTTGTCCATGTTCATCTTCAGACCAACTCGTTCGGACGCTCTGCTAAGATCATCGAGCATTCGACTGAGCTCCTCCATAGTCTCCGCTATGATGACTATATCATCGGCAAACCGAAGGTGATTGATGTACTCGCCGTTTATCCTATACCTATGCCTAGCCCTTTCAAGTCCACAACCTTGAAAACATCTTCCAGTGTAGCGGTGAACAGTTTCGGAGATATAACATCTCCCTGCCTCACACCTCGCTGCAGAAGGATAGGTTTCGAGTTCTGGTCCTGTAGTCGGACTGACATAAGGGCGTTTTTGTACAAGCATTTCAGCACTTCGATGTACCGGTAGTCTACTTGGAATCGCTGAAGAGACTGCAGTACAGCCCAAGTCTCGATCGAATCAAAGGCTTTCTCGTAGTCCACGTACGTATCCACGTAGTCTTCTGTATAACTTGCCGAAGCGTGTGTATGTGGTCTACGGTGCTAAAGCCTTTACGGAAACGCCTGTAACGATCGGAAACTCTGCGCTCGAAGTTGTTGACGATTATGTTTACCTGGGACAAGCTATTCAGTTAGGTAGGTCCAACTTCGAGAAAAAGACCAACCATCGAATCCAACTCGGCTGGGCAGCGTTCGAGAAGCTACGTAGTATCTTCACGTCCCAAATACCGCAGTGTCTTAAAAAGAAAGCCTTCGATCAGTGTGTGTTGCCAGTAATGACATATGGAACAGAGACGTGGTCGTTCACGTGGCCTCATAAAAAGGCTGAAAGTTACCCAAACGGCAGTGGAGAGGGCTATGCTCGGAGTTTCGCTGCGAGATCGAATCAGAAATGAAGAGATCCGCAGAAGAACCAGAGTAACTGACATAGCCCAAAGAATTGCTAAACTAAAGTGGCAGTGGGCGGGGCACATTGCTCGCAGAACCGATGGCCGATGGGACCGAAAAGTTCTCGAGTGGCGACCGCGTACCGGAAAGCGTAGCGTGGGTAGGCCCCGCACACGGTGGACCGACGACCTGGTGAAGGCGGCGGGAACCCGTTGGATGAGGGCAGCGCAGGACCGATCGTTACGGCGATCCTTGGGGGAGGCCTATGTCCAGCAGTGGACGTCCATCGGCTGAGATGATGATGATGATGATGACTATGGTAGTACGGGACCCTCGGTGCGCGAGTCCGACTCGCACTTGTCCGGTTTTTTAAAGTTAATGTTAATAATTTTACGTCTTGCATTTTAAATGTGATATTTGCGTAAAGCAAACAAACATATTTCCATTAATTGTGGCAATAATTTGTATCAAGTGTATCTTACATAGGGGGTAGGCAGAGACCACGGACCGCCACTAGCTATGACTCTGACACACCTCTTTAACCTCATTCACATTCATACTTCTTTCATGCACATCTTTTCGGAAAAAAATATTGATTTGATTATTGTATGTTTTCCTCGGACGGCCTCTCCCAACACTTCTACATTTGATGTCTTTTGTCTGAAATTATGTTTATGTCAAAATTATTAAAGACCATAACTACAGGGTGTTAAGGTAAATAGTTGCATTACTTTAATGTGCTGAATGATGCTCAACAACTTTCCATTAGACATCTATAAGAAATAAGCAAAACAAATTTTGCACTTTCCATACTAAATGCAATTAGCGGATCGAACGTTTATATGAAAAGTTTTTTTTTGCAATCTTCCCTTCGTTCCTTAGGGAAAGTTGTACAGTATCATGGGTACAATCACCCATTAAAGTAATGCAACTGTTCCTGTATAGGTGCATCATTTTGATTGTAAAATCATAAAAGTAAAAAAATCGTTTAACCAGCACATTTATCACCCAAATGAAACAGCCAAGCATGAGCCGTCATCCCTCGCGTCAAATAAGCAGCAGTTTAATATCCTCTATGAAGGCAAACTTAATAAAACGAAATTACGCTCGCCCCAGAGCTTAGGCCAGGAGCCACTCAAATATACTGCCTCGTGGACTATAAAAAGAACGTTTCATCGTATTAGTACTGTTATGTTGGTATACGAATAAAGTCACCGACCTAGTCTTGTGATGGTATGAAGATGACAGTAGAGTGTCTTTTTTAACACCTGAAGAAAAAATTAGGGTGTTATAAGTTCAACAGGTCTATCTGTCGTTGTGTGTGTCCATCTGAGGCCACCAAGCGGTTATTAAAACTTGACCGACTTTTATATTTTTCTCGCAACTTTACATCCGTAGAAAGGTAGCTGGCTTGTAAAAGTAGGTGGTTTGCAACAAACCACACCAACCAACCACCAACGAACACTTCTAGACGACTTTTTTAAATATACTTTTTTGCTGATATTGTAGATCTCTCACTGTTCGCAATGTACTGTGTTCTCAAGCCTCGCTAACGGCTCGCGGCAGGTGTTCGATATATTTTACGATCTCGCCGTAATGTGCCAAACTGTTATGTACTTACTTGCTTCTTTGTTTTACTATTTACATAAAATACTGTGTATTAGGTGATTGTTTCCTTTAAGGCCGATAAGAACGATGAAACCAACAGGGGTACAGTCGACATCAAAAGTAAACGATGACGAAAGTAACTTTCAAAGTTATTTTCTGATTTCGTTATTCTATTATTAGCTGAGGGCAGCGCAGGACCGGTCGTTATGGTCCTTGGGGGAGGCCTATGTCCAGCAGTGGACGACCATTTATTAGCTTGAGATGAATATTATTTAACGCTCTTTTTTTTTCTTTTACACCTAACTTTGTCAAATGTCTACTTGTTCGAAATTAATTTTATTGTGTTTTGCTCTTGACAGTACAATGTAATTTATTGATATAACTTGTCTAATAAGTAGGTTATATTCAAAATTAAAGTTACACATTTATTTAGACAGCCTGATAGCTTAGTCGGTAGTGAACGTCTACTGATATTATGTAATATGTATGTATTTATGTATTTGTTGTATTCACTTCTTTTTCATCTATAATTTTGTTTTTTATAACACCGACCCGTTCTTTGTTATATTTCCTCTACCCTAAGGTTGTCTGGAAGAAATCGCTTTTTGCGATAAGACCGCCTTATTTGTACCATATTCAGTTTATGTTTTCTATTGTGCATTGTATTTTCTTTTGGTGTAAATAAAGTAATTCATTAATAAAATTAAAAATTTCATTCTTTCATTCATTCATACTGATCCAGGACTCACGGGTTCAAATTCCGTAAGAGGCAAATTCATGATGAGTATATTTCTATATTCTGTATTCTTCATCTTTGTCAAGTAAACAATGGGATGACTTTAACGACTGCAATGTGAGAAAGGACTAAATAAATATTTTATCCTAAAATCTAATCTAAATAGTTGTAGCATAGTTTCTCACCACCTCATAAGAAGAAATAATCATGAATGTATATTGTGTGAATTAAATTCAACAAAGTCATTCATAAAATTAAATTGCCAAAACCTTTCATAAGATACAATAACAACCGTTACGTAGTATGACTACGAACCGTAGCCCTACTACGCCTCGTAGCACTTGCTACGAAAACAATCTTCGCAACCTTTTCGCAACACATTTCATCAATACTATTATTTTAAACGAGCGTTAACCCGCGACTTCGTCCGCACAAATTATATACCAGATTTTAAGTCAGATCATAAGCTATCAAACAAAAAAAGTTTCATCAAAATCGGTTCAGTAGTTTTTGCGTGATACTCGTTCAAACAAACAAACACACAAACAAACAGACAGACAAAAAATCCAAAAATTTTTGAAATGGAATCAGGGATACCTAAAAATCATATCGTAACTTTTTTTTGTTAATATCTTCAATGTACAGACAAACTTTCTGTTACAGTTTTATAATAGTATAGATAGATAGATAGACTATGGAAATAAATGGAAACGATCAAATCGCCTAATGACGCGTAACGAAGCTTGCCATAGCGTATAAAGGTTCATTTTACGACCAAGCGCCCTTATTCGGTTCTAATACAGTTTATTTTAGAACGAACCTAGTAGTTAACTATGATGTATTAACTGTAAGCTCTCGGTTCTCAAACTGGTGCCTTAAAGTTGGGAAAGTTCATTAATAACAATATAATCCGCAAACTGAGGACCCTTTCGACCTTAAACTAGAGGGCGTAGGTCCTTTATATGTGTACGGTGTTGGTCCAAGTTATGAAATGAGGCGATTAGTTGTATTCTATCTATACTATTACTATTATAAAACTGTAACAGGAAGTTGGTCTGTACATTGAAGATATTAACAAAAAAAAAGTTACGATATGGTTTTTAGGTGTCCCTGATTCCATTTCACCAATTTTTTGTCTGTCTGTTCGTTTGTGTGTTTGTTTGGGTGTTTGTTTGTTTGTTTGAACGAGTATCGCGCAAAAACTACTAAACCGATTTTGATGAAACTTTTTTTGTTTGATAGCTTACAATCTGACTTAAAATCTGGTATATAATTTGTGCGCACGAAGTCGCGGGTTAACGCTCGTATCCAATAATTTCGTTGTTGAAATTTCAATTATTGGATCTTTGTCTCCAAATATTGTACGTAATTATTTCTGAATTTATTGGTTGTTGAACGTATTTCATTTAATTTAATTAGAATCAATTTTTTTATGTATTTCGTCCCATTATTGGACCAAGGTATTCCCGAAGCATCCAGTCTTTCATTTAATTTAATTTAATATAATTTTTTCTATCGTTTCATTACATTTATTATCATCACAATGATTAAATTCATTGCTGGGCAATATTTACTTTTCTTATGTTAATAATTGTTTTTCTCTACTGCATCTATAACGATCTCGCGCTGGTAATTAATTCACAGATATTATCCAGCCACTTTTTAGGTTGAAATTAAAAAAAAATTTTTAGGTCTGAATATAAATCATCATCCTTTAATTTGTCCGCTAACTTACTTAGTTTCAATAATTATCTGTTGCCTTATCTACTTCCAAAATGTTCCCACAACTTGTACCAATCGCAAAGTCCTTTGATGTGCCAATATGCATGCGTTACATCCTCCAAGACACGTAAATTGAAACTTACCGACGACTCCAACATTCGAGCACGTGTCTCCCTCCACCACTGTACTTTGCCTCAAAACGATAGTTATCGTTATACCGTCTCCATTGAATGCTTTGTATTGAAGTAGTAATTTAAGCTGTAGACGATGCAGCGAAGGTTGTTGTGTATTAAGAAAGGTTAGCAGTGTGAAGTGAATAAGTTGTTTCGTGAAACAGTTTAGTGAGATCCTGACGTGAATTAGATTGTATTGTGAGGTAATATTATTTTTTTACGCGTTGGAGCATGAAGGGAAATAAAATATAAATCTGGTATTATTTTTGTATTATCTAAAAATTTATTTTTGGCTTAACAAAAAATTTATTTCAGACGTCAACCTCAAGAGGTTTGTTTATCTACACCTATGCTGGATGGTTAAGGCTGAAGATAGAGTTTTAAGGTGCACCTTAGAAAAGGTATGTAGTCAAAAGAGGACAATGGTAGGCTTCCTTCAGATTAAAGGGTTTGGGGGAGTTTGACCAACACGCGTGTCTAAAGCAAATATTATACGATTCAGATTCCTCTTCAACGAGGTATTCCTTTACCGTCCATATAATGTGAAAAACCTATCATCATTAGCATCCTTTTAAACTAAGAGTCAACCCATAAAACTGAACAACTTTTACTATGGGAGCAAACAGACCGGAGCAGAAAAAAAATCTGCTGTTCCATACTAAACTGCAATGCCTACTTGACTCAAATGTATGCAAAGCAGATTTTTTTTATTTCAATCGATTTGCTGAAGTTGATTAGTTTGATGGGTAGACTCTGGGTTTAAAAGGATGCTAATGATATCAATTTTAACCTGTATACATATAAAAACGTCTTATTAAACAATTTTAAGCTTTCATTATAATACCAAAAGAAGGCGAATAGAATAACGGGTGGTACTTGATGTTCTTACGAGAAGGCACTTTGTGAACTCTACGAGCTCTTCATACTTTTATGAACCTATTTTAAAACCTCTTTCCGACTTAAGAGCCTCTAGCAGCGATGCCGATCACAATCAAGACGATGTCTTAAAGTGGGACAAATGGTTTTAGACAAAAATGTTATAGGTACATTTTGTAGGTTTATTGCAGAAAGAAAAGATGTATTATTAGTTTTATGTTATAATTAGTTTTAATCAATTAATTTATGGTGATGCATTGCTAGATATCGTTCTACCATTTATTTAAATTAGTATAATGTTCCAAACTTCAAAATAAAGGGATTTTTATTATTATTCCAATTAAAAAAAAAATGTAGTTGCATTCAATACCTTCTCAAAATATATCATTGAATAGCAATAATTATGTATAAGATGAGGTTCATATCTTTTTTTATTAGTTGGTAAAAATGTAATACAGCGTGTAAACATAAATGCATTATCGTCTGGCGTTAATTATTGTCTGTTATTGTTATCATTATCGTTATTGTCTGGCGAGTGCTTCAGACCATAAAATTGAACCACTTTCATCATGAGATCAACATTGACATTGCAAAGGAAGAAATTATTGTACCACAGCCTCCCAATACAAGGTTTTTTTACAAGGACTTTGGGAATCAGGGAGTCAATAATAATTATACCACTAAATTGTAATCAAATAAATATTTTAAACTATTAAACCGAAATTAATTAATTATAAATTATTATTATTAATAAATTATTATTATTAATAAATTATTATTATTAATTAATTATTATATTATTAATTAATTATAAAATTAATTAATTATTTAAATTATTAAACCGTCGATGGCTACTCGGCTGAAATGTGTAGAATAGCTGTAATTTTTAGCGATTCCAATGGATGATTTGTAGTGAATTACAATTTTTTTTAATTATTTTATAGTTTAGCACTACATATAAATATGTTTCTCCTTCTGTGGATGTTTTTAAATCGAAAGTCAAAGCACACTTCCTGGAACTATGTTCCTAATTTTTCCTTTCCCCCCTTCTATTTTTCTATCTAAATTAATCCGGTACGTGTAGGTATGTTTATGTTTTGTTATAGCATGTATGATATATTATATTATATATTATTATTTATATGTTATTTATCTATGTACCTTTAATTATATGTAATATGTATGTATTTATGTATTTGTTGTATTCACTTCTTTTTCACCTATAATTTTGTTTTTTATAACACCGACCCGTTCTTTGTTATATTTCCTCTACCCTAAGGTTATTTATTTATTTATTTTATTTTTTATTTATTTATTTGCTTACAGGAATATTTACAGACAAATAGTATCAATAAGTATCAATTGTCTGGAAGACATCGCTTTTTAGCGATAAGACCGCCTTATTTGTACCATATTCAGTTTATGTTTCCTATTGTGCATTGTATTTTCTTTTGGTGTAAATAAAGTATATTTCATTCATAAATATGTATTGTAGGCAGCAATGGGTACATTAAGTGGACTGCCGATGGGAGGCGAATAAAAAAACCTAGTAAATTATTATTAAAATCAAAGCTTTAGCAAACTCAGCAGTCAACTCTTGCATTTTTAGTATAATAAATTAATTACCGACCGGTGGGTGTAGTGACGCGCGAAGTATATTTTCCGCACCAAGCACTCATTTAATGAACACCTCGCCTCGTGACGTCACAGTTTATAGCCTAACGTTTAAATATATAGCTGCTTTATAGCTCTACAGCCATAACGCGCTGTTTTATAGCTTGACATGGCGATGGCTATAAACTTGACAGGCTTCAAGTGTTCCATTACTAAAAGAATGCTATTAAGAAGTGTTAGTGTTATTATACTTTGAAATTGTTTGATAATAAAGTCTTGATGGTTTTTTCATAAACGTTGATGTAAGAAATTTTTTGAAGCAGATCAATGTATAAAGAATTGGGGGATTTATGGCTGTTTTGAGTTCACCAAGTTAATGCTTTTGGGTGAACAATAGTTGTTATTATGAGTAATTTTATCTCTATCATACAAGTTTGTGTCAATATTGGATAGATAAAGTTATTGAAAGAATACATGGAATATGTATATGCTGCAAAACATTAAAAGAATAATATTATAGAACAATTACACAATCATTAACTTTAACTAACAATATACTTCTGAGCCTAATTGGAGATAATTTGGATTCGAGTTATCCTGAAAGTGTATAGAACATTGCTACGATTAGAACTGGTAGTTTTAGCAAAATTCCTGATGACTCAGTGAAGATGGTAGCATGTTTATTTGTTTACAGTTATATTTTTGTTTTTTTTCTCCATGTTGGCTCCATAGTGAAGGTTGTTGAGTTTGATATTCTGAACTGCCCCCTTAAGTATTACTAGGGTGTTTTGTTTTGTTACACCCTGTTAATGATAAGTATAATGGTAGCTGGTTCAAATGATTTAAGCACCAAATGTAAATGGCAAGAAATAATAAAGGCTTTTTTATTTTATTTATAACTTTATTAGATCCTACCCGAGTAACGAAATCTGTGTTCGTCTGGCGCACCCGCACCCTGGGCAGATAGCTTCGATACGGCCATTGTTGACTGGCTAATCTTTCCACTACAGCATGACCTATTATTGAGCTAGCTCATACTGGTTAAAGAAGTTATATTTTAAATTGAATTACTTAAAAAACAATAAAATTTAACAAAAGTTAATTAAAAGTTCAAATAACACTACCGGTCAACAAGCTACATAACTTCGCATAATTTACCGAGCCTTACCTAGCACAATAACGTTCACATACCACGGCCCACAGGACAGGCCTAAAGCCGCGTCGCTAGATTTACAACACCACGCCATATAATGACCGTCTCCTGCCGTCGTTCTGTTTATATACCCTAAGTTATTATAAAACCTTATACAAACCATGTAATTTAATGACCAACATTTGACTTGAGACATTGCCCACATAACGAAGTGTATTCGTTTCGGGTCGTTTCGCAGCTGGCGAATGTGTATGATCAAAGAACACATACAAATTGTATGAAAGCTGAAATTATACACAGGATAGGAGAAATATCGTGCTTCCTAAGGAAATGGATATTATCCTTTTCAATCGTCGCATTTCTTATAAAATTCAAATTCAAATTTACTAGTTTTTTAGGCGAAATGGGATTGGGCGTTCTCCTCGATCTCACTAGTTCCATTATACAGTTCCATGATGAAAAAATTAATGTAACAATTCTCTTCACTACAATTTTAACTGAGTTTTGGTTATAAGAATACATTTATTTTTCAATATTGTTGTACTAAATGCGACATGACCTCTCAAGAAAAGTTTGTTTAAAAAACCTGATAATAAAACTAAAAACTTTTCACACTATTACATAAATATACGATAGGCATAGCGGAGTAATGTGGACGCCATATTGGCGTCGCACAAAGCGCTGGCGCTGCTTCCGGTGCGGGCGGAAGTCGCTGCCACCACGCGCACCCTCTGGCGGACGCGGAGTGCAATTAAATGTTTCTGTAATTACACCCTTTAGTGTAGAGTGAGCGGGAGTCACATACTGTAGAGTGAAGTTTAGAGGAGTTACGAGTGGATATTGATAATTAGTTGCTAACAGGGATAGAGTGATGATTTTATGGGAACACTTGAAACATGAAATAGTATGTATCTTCCAGATTGTAACAAAGTTTCTGATTTTATCAAATGGTATTTCGGACGTAAGTATATATTTGTTGGAGATGTTATGAGTATGAGCTGCCGAAGAAAAGCCCTTAGTATACTGAAGTAGCCAAACGTGATCCCGTTACCCCCTACTACCGTCGTGCACTATTTACAATACTATAAATAAAAGAGTCCAAACGAAAAACTAGACAGTCTGCTAGAGGACGTCAACGCACATGCTACCTGATCCAACCCAATGCTCCTTTACATTCTGTTCGTAGTTTTGGAACTTCTTGCTGTTTCTTCCTTATGGTGTATTTACGAAACGGTGGTAAACAATTAAGGGTGTATTCAGATAATGAAACTAAATAACTTTCTCTGAGGGAGGAACCGTCCTGACAACAAAATTCAATAAAGAAATAAAAGTGCGGATTAGCTGAGATCGACGTGAGGTCCAAAAAATTTCGGGCTTTTTTTTATTTTGAAAAATATCTAAGCTGATAAAGATATTTGTTTCATTTATAAAATCAAATTTGTGCATAAAAAAGTCACAAAACAATATTTGAGAATACGATTAGTCCCAAAAGTTACTCGACAATTATAAATTCAGCGCTGGAACAAGCAAAGCAAACAAAATGCCATTAATTTAAAAATTGAATTCAAATATTTAGTCAATACGATTTATTGTTCAATTTGATTGAATAACTGATTGATATTTGTTAATTTCAAAGACATGTGCATTCAAAATAGTTTAAATTAAATACATTGCTATCTCCCGGATATACTCTAATGCTCAATTCAAATAGATATTATGTAGGTGAAATAGATATTCTGTGAGCAAACGTTAAATATTTTATAAACATTATAAAACAAGTCTCACCACTCGTTCGTGAACAACTTTTTTCTTTCCTCTTACAGCCGAATCCATCGCAAGTTTCCACGGGCCCGCATTGTTTCGTCCGGCCGCACACATGCCTCATACAGAGTCTACTCTTGCTACTAAAGGTTAAAGGTACGATTAATACAACGCGGTTTGCGGTCGATAAGATAAGATAATAATTTATTCACTTAACAATTAATTAGTGTAAACGAGATAATATCACCTGGTGAAATAACGTATTCTTCTATTGAGTTGAAGGTGTGTCATAGTATTTTATTTTAACATTGACAATGTTTTTCAAACGCTGCTGGTAGGGGGTTATTTCCTAAAAATATAACAAGATCAGAGAGAGGCAATAACTCTAGAAGTTATGAGTGTAGACTCGTTACGGTTGAGGTGTAGAAATGTTCAAGAGGGCTAAAATATGCAACAACAAAAAAACGATAAATTCAATTGTTCAAGAGTGTTTTTTCCATACATGAGTGAGTAATCAAATCAAATCAAATATTCTTTATTTTACACCAAAATATAAACAGTAAAATACGGTTAAATAAAAGTACAAGTAATCAGCAAGTAATTGAGGCAAATAGACAAACAGAATGAATGAAACTATAGGGTTCCATGTTTGAATACAGAACCTAAAATAACCTTGCTGCATCTAAAATGATGTTCATAGAGTTAAGGTAATGACCATTCCGAAATGGATTAAGATACAAAAATGTATGAATTTCATTAAACAGTTAGCCCGTGAAGTTTTGACCGCAGATCGCGATAGTTTGACCGCATGTTTAGCAATGCACACGAATGAGTTGACAAATACACAGTATCGCAGCCAAGCCATACAATGTCTCCTTGGAAACATTCGGTCCGTAGCCCATTATCTGAGATCTGCGCAATATGTCATATTCTTCCATTCATCACAACTTAGGAAATACTTAATTATGGTTGGGCTACATAGTTTTAAAATATTGAGAATGTTTGTTATAGAACTTCCTAACCACCCTAATATGAATATTGTAAGAATAGTTTATGCAGAACGAAACGTGGAACGTGGATGTGAAACGTGGATGTTCTGAGGTTTCAGCATTTCTTTGACTACCCTCTCCGGGAATATTGTTGTGAGCATATACTTATGCTTATGCTAGGTTATGTATTTAAAGCAGTCGCTACTTGTAATCATCTTAATTGTTTACTAGGTAACTGTAATAAATTTTAAAGTAGTGCTCATAAAAAATAGCCTAAGCGCCGTCTCTGAGACATTCTACTGCTAAATATTCAAACGTTGCAATGTCAGCGATGCGGAGAGCGCCGGGATGCTTGCTTTGTGTACATTACATGCATATGTATAACTATACCCATGTACCTACATAGGTATAGATATGTATTATGCGAGTATGTATTTGTGTCAAATGACAACCTGCCTGCCGTAATACACTATTCAAACAGTAGCGTCGTACGTACATAATGAGCTGTTTGAGTCGGAAGCATTAAACCACATGCTATAATGGAGGTATTATTCAATTCAATGAAACACAAATCAAATAGGTACTTTAAGTGAGCAATTTTTGCGTCATGCCATGTCGTGTCATAGAGAAAAAAAATGCCTAGGGACGGATAAAACTGCCACACTGTTCTGTCTGGGTTCTTTTGAAAATTCATGAAGGTAATTTTGTAAAAAATTCTTTGTTCCACTTTTATAACGTTTTAGGGATATCGTAGTATATACTTTTTTTTAACTTTTGGTGTTGGTAGTTTTAACTAGTAAAGGTTTACGCCTTGTATAATGTACTTCTGTACTAGTTCTAGATAATTAAGATTGCATACTAACAGTACTATTAAAATCTGGACAGCTTTCAGATTTTTATAGCCTGTAAAATCCCAAAGTAGGGCAAAGGCCTACTCTCACGAATAAAGTTGAGAGTGAGTGAGCCATACTCCACCACGTGGGCTCCCTGCGGGTTGGTGGAGGCAAGAACAAAATAAATTCGAAACTATTATAAAACTGTAACAGAAGTGTGTGTGTACATTGAAGACATTTACGAGAAAGAGATTACGATATGGTTTTTAGATATTCCTGACTCCAGATCAACTTTTTTAGAATGTGTCTGCCTGTTTGTTTGTTCGAGCATCACTCAAAAACTACCAAACCGATTTTTATGAAACTTTTTTTATTTGATAGCTTATAATTTGACTAAAGAAAAAATAAAAATAAATACAATAAACATTATCATCGACCGAAATAGTCTCGATCAACATGTGTGCCGTGGTCTATAATTATAATGAAGGCGTCACTACTGGTTGCTTAATGTACCGTGATCCGTGTTTATGCTATGAAATAAATCCTCCGGAATGCAAGGTGCAGTCTGAATTTTAATATATTATGAAAAGTTTAGTGCAATAGGGTTTTGTAAAGAACGTAAATGTTTACAGTTTGAGTGGAGTGGAGTAAAGTGGAGTGTGGTGGAACGTTTCTGAATTGTTATGGTCGAGCTGGAATGTGGGCGTTTAACCGTATTTTGTGAATATATTTTCATGAGGTTGTACACACGGCGGCACATCAAGCTTCGCAAAACAAACATAAGCTGGCCGCGCGACATTATATATTACCCTACCTATGCGCGGCCAGCTTATTTTGGTTTTGCGTAGCTCGATGTGTCGCCGTGTGTACATACTTGTGTTTTTTTAGTGTTATTTTTTTTATCACGCTGCCATACTATAGCCGCTAGAGGTCGGCGGTGTTCCAAGCCAGACACTACACGGGATACCACTGACCCAGTATAGTTTTAATTTTTTTATAGTTTTTTTTTTATTAATTATGAATTTCATTTTACTATCTACAGGGTGTAACAAAACATACACCGTATATTTAAAGGCATGGTTTCGATTATCAAACTGATCAACTTTCACTATGGAGCCAACATCGAAAAAATGAAAACCTACAATTTCATACAAAACTGCAATACCTTCATCTACTCCAATTATTTTTCTTAGATTGTTAGATTCTATATTGAACACAAAAACAACATTACTATGAAATATTACAATATGTTGTCTATCTATCTATATCTATCTATACTATTATAAAACTTTAACAGGAAGTTTGTCTGTACATTGAAGATATTAACAAAAAAAAGTTACGATATGGTTTTTAGGTGTCCCTGATTCCATTTCACCAATTTTTGGATTTTTTGTCTGTCCGTTTGTTTGTTTGTTTGTTTGAACGAGTATCACGCAAAAACTACTGAACCGATTTTGATGAAACTTTTTTTGTTTGATAGCTTATGATCTGACTTAAAATCTGGTATATAATTTGTGCGGACGAAGTCGCGGGTTAACGCTCGTACTATTATAAAACTGTAACAGGAAGTTTGTCTGTACATTGAAGAAATTAACAAAAAAAAAGTTACGATATGGTTTTTAGGTGTCCATGATTCCATTTCACCAATTTTTTGATTTTTTGTCTGTCTGTTTGTTTATGTGTTTGTTTGGGTGTTTGTTTGTTTGAACGAGTATCACGCAAAAACTACTGAACCGATTTTGATGAAACTTTTTTTGTTTGATAGCTTATGATCTGACTTAAAATCTGGTATATAATTTGTGCGGACGAAGTCGCGGGTTAACGCTCGTACTATTATAAAACTGTAACAGGAAGTTTGTCTGTACATTAAAGATATTAACGAAAAAAAAGTTACAATATGGTTTTTAGGTGTCCCTGATTCCATTTCACCAATTTTTTGATTTTTAGTCCGTCTGTTTGTTTGTGTGTTTGTTTGTTTGTTTGTTTGAACGAGTATCACGCAAAAACTACTGAACTGATTTTGATGAAACTTTTTTTGTTTGATAGCTTATGATCTGACTTAAAATCTGGTATATAATTTGTGCGGACGAAGTCGCGGGTTAACGCTCGTAATGTATAAAAGCTCTCTTACTCTAAGAGCATTTTAGGGTTATATTCGTCTTTTTTTCGACTTTGTCTCCATACTGAAACTTGATCAGTTTGATGTTCTGAGTCACCCCTTTAACACATTCGCGGACAGTGACCGGCTATAGCAGTGATAACAATAAAAGTTCTATTGTGTCTCGTTCACTGTCCGCGAATGTGTTAAGGTGTATTGTTACACATTTTATAATCAGAATAACAAAGGCGTTATCGAATAGTAACACGCCATCGGCAGCCGTGTACAAACGAACGTAAAGCAAAGTGTAAACGTTACAAAAGGCAAAGATTATTAATTACAAACTTCCGGTAGTCGTTCGTTACACAAACAGCGCGGGCGGAACTTCCGTCGTGCGCCGGAAGTGCGCACACTGGCGCCGCGGCTTTATGGTGTGCCTGTGTTGAAACTAGCTACCTATGGACAGGATGCTGTTTTGGATTCTGTGAAATAGCAATTATTACTTAGATTTTACTGTGTGATGTGAATTAATATTTTCTACAATGCTTGAAAATTAAAACAAAAAAAACTGCGAATGTGGATTGTGAGACCCTGAAAAGGGTTATAGTCGAGAGTTTCAGTATAGATGTTTGTTTATTTTCATATTTTTTCGATAAGAATTGTTGAATTGAAACCTTAATGAGGATACAATTGGAGACAAATAAAAAAACAGGAGTGAATTTCGATTTATTTTCTTCAGTCCTTTGGGAGTTATCAATACAGGAATTTAAATAATTACAACGCGGTATAAAACATAAATATTATTTTATACTATTTGATATATTTGAGAGATGCTTCTGAAGCGCGCCACCGAGATGAAATGGGTATTTGACCATATACAATAATACAGTTTAGTTTTAACCGACTTCAAAAAAAGAAGAGGTTTCTCAATTCGACCGTATATATTTTTATCTTCTCAATTTAAAAAAAGTTAGAAAATATAACGCTTAAGTCCCATTTTCGTTGAGTTTTTAGCTTGAATACTATTAACAATTGAAAAATTATTGAAATGTTGATAACGTCTCAACTCATTTTTTAGTACAAATGTTCATATAAAGTATGTTTTGACGTCCGATAAAGAGTAGGTGTAGATGATTTGATAAGTTGTCAAGCTAAAACGTTTCACCCATCCAAATGACTTAACTTCATTATAAGGCGTGGGTGGTTTACATTTAAGACAATCGATCTCAACAACTTTCACCATGGAGACAAAGCTGAAAAAAATAATAAATCTGATGTCCTATACATTTAGTATAATAGATACTGCAGTTTTTTACGAAAATGAAACACCAGATTTTCTAAATTTTTCTCGATATTGGCTCTACAGTGAAAATCGTTCAGTTTGATGGTCTATACTATACCACTCCTTTAAATATAACAAGGGTGTTATGTTACAACCTGTATACTACACCAACGCTTACCCCCATGGCTTGTAACATGAGCCCTTAAACACGTATTCCTTGAGTCCAATAGGTCCGTGCATCCGTCCGTTAATAGGGTTGGGTACTGTTTTCTCGTCTCACTTTAATTTCCGCTCATTGATGCTTCGCTTGTTACTCTAATTTTATTGGATCGCGTACATCCCTACTTAAAATTTCCATTCAATTATTGTAGTTGGTCCATTGCCTCCATCCAAGCCAACGCAAATCATGCAATGTATTTCATCAATAGGTACTTATCTTACCACCTAATTATTTTTAAGTTGTAATATCTGCACTATCCTAGCTACCGTCTTTTCAACAAACGTGTTTTGTTCAACCTTTTCTTCGTAAAAACGGTAATATATATTATATCGCATATTTGATGCGATTGTTGTATAAAAACGAAGAGTATAAACAATCTAGATAAATTTATAAAAACCGGCCAAGCGTGTGTCGGGCTAGCGCTAAGGATCCCGGAGATTTTTTTTTAGTAATGCTATTCTCGGTTTATAATCAATACCACCTATCTAGGTCGATCGTATAGGTGTAATTACACGATACCCTACGTATCACAAATGTGAACAAAAATTCCCTATATCAAAATACATCCGTGTGTCCATACGTCCATCCATACGTAAACAAGGTTAGGTAAGTATTGTGCCCTCGTCTCAGTTTAATTTCCGCTCGTTGATGCTTCACTTGTTATAACGATGTTAATTTCCAACGATGCCTTTATTATCCACCTTACGTAACTGGCCTTAATACCTGATATAGTGACCATTAACCTCTCTTAAATTACTTTTGAAAAAGAGATTCTGTCCAATCATTTCAATCATAAACATATTTTCCGGGGTACTGGACTCTTACTTTGTATTTATATCGAATAGTACCTAATTACTAATGAGGATTGTCCATAAAACTGAATTTGAATCTAAATATCGTGAATGAATCGTTCTCCTTATTTATGAAACGTAATAAAGTATACAGTTAGAAGAAGCTATAAAAAGGTCCACACAAAAGTATTTGAAAATGCTTCTTCGTAAAGGAAAAGTGTATTTCTTCAGTTGTCGTCCGCAATACAAACCCGTGCTTCATGCTTCACTGAATATTTTACTGTATGTCAGAAACAACGACGGTTCTAGGAAATTACAGATAGTTAGGCGAATCGAAAGATACCTTTGTATGAGTTATTGTTTAAGAAACAAGAGACTGTAAATATGAATTGGGGTACGAAAGGGAATGCTCAGATGACCGACATCAGCAGAGCTAATGGCGAGGATTGTCACTATTTACACACATTTTTAAAGACGTGCTCACTCGCTAAAGGCCTCACAAGGCTTAATTTTTTTTCAAGCTCAAGCGTTTTTGTTTTTTACTATATTATATATGTTCTAGATTAAGTTCCTTATAATATGGGCCTGTTATAATTAAGTTTGTACCAACACGTAGATGACACGATTGTATCAAGACCTCCGCTTCCAAGTACCTAGTAGACAAAGTTGTATTACGTTATGCAACACAACCTGCCCACCAAATAATTTCTACTCTACACGTGTTTCGCTCCACCAAGGAGCATCCTCAGGAGTTAGACCGACGAACGTTCGAAACAGAGTTGTTACTCCGCCGAGCGTCCGACACCGAGACAACAACAACGGAGTAACAACTCTGTTTCGAACGTTCGTCGGTCTAACTCCTGAGGATGCTCCTTGGTGGAGCGAAACACGTGTAGAGTAGAAATTATGTGGTAGGCAGGTTGTGTTGCATAACGTAATACAACTTTGTCTACTAGGTACTTGGAAGCGGAGGTCTTGATACAATCGTGTCATCTACGTGTTAGTCATGGATTTCCGCAAAGTAACGCCTGATTCAATTAATTAAGTTTGTACCGTTGCCTGGAATAAATAAATAAATAAAAGAAAATTAAATTAATTTCAACAAAAGGTCAATGGAAATGGATATGCTTGGAGTTTTCGTGCGAGATCGTATCAGAAATGAAGAGATTCGCAGAAGAAAAAGGGTAGAAGAAAAGTCTGAGGAATTGCTAAAGTCAAGTGGAAATAGGCGCAGCAGAATGTTCACAGAACAGATGGTCGGGGCCAGAGAGTTCTCAAGTGGCAACCGCGTACCGAAAAGCGCAGTGTGGATAGGCAGTGATCCCCCACAAGGTGGACTGACGACCTTGTGAAGGCGGTGGGAAACAATTGGATGATAGCAGCGCAGGACCGGTCGTTGTAGCTATCCTTGTGGGAGGCCTATGACCAGCAATAAACGTCTATTGGTTGAGTTTTTGTTGATAACCCACGTCTAGTGACACGGGAAACAAACGAAGGTCAATTCATGCCAGGCTATGAACAAACCTACAAAGTCAGACTTAAACATGACTAGGCAAAATACAAAATACTTAACAATAACACAAACATCGAAAACATCTAAAGAACTCAACGAGAAAATGCGGTTGAAACGTATTGTTATCTGAAGAAAAGAACCGACAAGCGTATTTAAGATTACTGACGAATATCAGTGAAAGAAAGAGGTATGTAAATTCCTCTCTTTCAAACGTATGAAACGAGAAAAGTATGCACATAGAATCCTTCTTTAGCTTTACCCTGGGATGTAAATAATCCCGATGCTGCTGCTAAATGAAGTCTAAATTTTAGTATAGAGCATAGTCCAATAATTCTGTTTAATCCGCTTAAGGGCGGCGCGGTGGGGATGCGGGGGTGAAGTGGCGGCGGGGGAGGGGGCGGGGTTGGAGAGTGCACTAAGTGCAAAGTTATGATTGTGCAATGTGGAGCTCGTGAGGCCACTTGTGATATTAGTTCATAGTTCGTTAGGGATTTTGGTTAATCTTCAAGTGCGGGCGTGTTTAAGTGGAGGTTTGTCGATAGGATGTTGAAGGATTAGTTTAGTTGGCGAATATTCACTGTTAATTGTTTGATTTTGATACTAATAATTTGTGTTTACTAATCATAATAAAATACATTTTACAATAGGTACTTGGTTGAAATTAAGGAAGACACCCGTTGAGAGTTGACAACGTGTCTGGTAGAGGGCATGGGAGGGCAAAAGAATGCATGGGTTTGAGTGTCTCTAACTTTAAATAGACTGTATGTATTACTGTTTAGATACATACCTATACGCCCGTCGGTGTCTTAACCAAACAGACACTCGTTGTTTGAAACATCTACATACATAAAATAAGTCCCATTAGGTCCATGAACATAACTTTAGCGTAATGATCTAATGATTTATACTGTATTGTAATAGTTATTTATATTGTAGTCGTGTTATATTGTAGAGTTTCTGCCCGTGTTAGACTTTAAGTAATATTCGACTTGTAAGTAATTGAAAACTGTATGTAAATTAACATTAATAAGAAAACTTAGAAATAGAAGTTTTCATTAAGGTGAATGAGTCATGAATCGTGTCATGAGTCATATCATGAGTTTAAATCTGAATTATTTATGTTCATCGAGTAATCTACATTTCATATTTAGACTAGGCAACATCTATTAAAAAGCAAACCATTGTTGACAATGTTTAGTAACTTATTATGGTGAATCTTGTTGTAATTGTGATATTAAGTTATACAGATTAATTATAGTTAATCCAATGAATATTATTGTTGGTTTCTAAAAGGAATTTATATGACACTGTCTGTCGTCTTGTCGCTGATTGGTCCGCGCCAATAAGCGAACGTGAGAATTACTTGGTCAACTAAAATGTACTTATTTGTTTGATAGGTTGTGTAACCGATATAATATTCATCCTAAAATTAAAGTATAATTTGTGAAGTAATAACTGTAATATAGAAATGATTTAGAACGTAAAAAAAAGATTTGTCGTATAGTAAGACAAGTGTACTTCAAGACCCTATATTGAATAAATTAGTTTGAGTTTGAGAGCTACAGGAGTTGATAAAGGGAAACTACCTGCTCTCACTTAAATAATCCCTTAGTCGCTCCTCCGACACCCATGGGAAGAAAAAGAGTAGCTCATTCAAAGCCAAAACTGCATTACGTTATTTCTATTTAATTAAAGATGTAGACATAGTGTTAATAATTAACATCTTCACGCATTATTTACTAAACTAAAGCGGCGGAGAAAATAAGTACTTGATGTTGGCGAAGTGCGAACTTTTAATTAACTTAGTAAGTTAAGTTGAAAGTAATAGTATAAGTTGGCTCGTGATGCAACGGGGCGTTCAAATTGAAAATACATTTGTAACCATTTCCTACAATAGAAGACCTCAGTTTGCATTAAAATTACGTTTACGTAGTCCATCCACCATCACTTATCGAGGACAAAGACGTACCTTAACATCGCACTAATCAAGCGCTGTCAATTATAAATAACACGTGATAAGTGATAGGCAAGCTTGGCACAGGATAGCCAAGTCTTCGCAAATGATTGATGAGTCGTTATAAAGAAAGTGCATAAGCTGCAGGTGACATCTGATAGATGTGCCTGGAACTAAAGGAATAACCTCTAGTAAATGTTTCCAGAACTAATCGGTAAGCATTAACATAAGATAACGCTGTCTATTCAGTCAGAAAATTAGAACTTAGCTAGTCACACAAGTTAGTGCAGGACCGTCCCGCGGGGCACAGGCGTTGGGGGAGGCGAGTTAGCACGTGCGACTGCCGGTGAGCGGCGCGCGTTTCCTTTCCCCACGATACTTGACAACACTATCCACCCCCACTAACATCTAGAGAATATCACCTCCTCCAACGTCTACGTCCCGTAGAAGGGTCGCGCATGAACTTGCCTACTATTATGTCGTTTAGTGCATGCTCACATTAAAGTGCAATAAAACAAAATCAGTCATTTTTTGTGGGATTTTTGCTTTTTATGTGGAGACTGCAAGCTTCATTATCCTCTTACTATGGACGGATGTGTCAACAATTATAAAATGAGTTTTTCAAAACAGTTTCATTTACTAATCCAGAAATGTTCATAACAAATGAGAACAGAACTTAATATTATCTGTCTCCCTAAGCACTTCATCTAGACTAGTGCTACTGCGCGAGTAGTAATCTCTAGGAATAATGCACCACGCACTGTGCACTCTCAATTGTTTTCCGAAAGCACCGTCGCTCGGGACATATTGCGTTCTACGCTGTACGCTATAATGCCGCCGGCTTACGCGGATATTAAATTCTTTAAAAATACTGGTTTAAATGCTGCTTGTTGAAATAGTTATTATGTTAGTTTGTTTTAATTTTAAAAGATATATGGTTTTTAATAATTCCATGTAGGTTGAAACTCAATATGGGGGTATCGGGGGTCCGGGTTTGAATCCGTAATGACGTCATACCAATGAGTTGTTCTAACTTACAATATGTGCGTAATACTGACTGCTCTCAAACTTTGTGGAGTAAATTGCATTCGCTAAATAAGAAATTGTGATGCGTTGTGGATTGACACCTACACACCCTCCCTGAGGGTTGGCCTGTGCCCTGTAGAGGGACGTTTATAGGGTGAGATGATGATGAGGGGTTATACTTACACTATCTCTACGAGCAGCTAGGTGCATAAGCACAGAATTACAATTATAGATAAAGTATTTAGCAAAATATAACAATTTGGTTACAATACTTTGACAATACGATAGATAGTAAAATCATGTTTCTGCCATGATGAGTAAGCTTTTGACATGAAAATGTAATTATGAAGACACACAAAAAGGTTATTAACGAACTGAAAAATGTATAGGAATTTTTATTATCTCTGTTATTTTAAAATAAAATACGGTGGAAGTCGCTCCGCTATTGAACCTAATTTTCTTAATTAAAATTCCGATGTTTATTCATGGAAAGCCGTTCGTTGCCGAAACAATCCGGTACAGTCGGCAACGAAAGTTGATTATCATCTGTCACCTCCATCAACTTTTGTTGCCGGCCGTATGTTATTTTTGTAATTTATATTATTTTGTAATTAACATTTACTATCGGAAATTGTTACATAAATATATTTGACATATTGTTACACAGATTTCTTACTTCATTTTCAACGGAACAATCAATTTTTTTTATCTTTTCTCGATGTTGGGTTAGCGAAAGTTGATCAGCTTGATGGTCTAAACCACCCCTTTAAATATTACTAGAGTGTTTGTTTCACCCTGTATAAAATCTGATAAACTATACAGACTTACATTGAAATCGCGAAAAAGAAAATCTGCCGTTCCATAGAAAATGTTTTGCGATTTCAGTGTTGGTCCCGTAGTTGTTCAATTTAATGGTCTCAAGTATGTAATGTATTTAAGTTTAACCCTATAGATGTGGTACAAGTGAGACATGTATCTAACTCCGAGTGCAGTGTGACGGAAATTAGCCAAGTTGTGCGGAGACGAGCGGCGAATGTTGATGTTATATGTGGATTGTGGGCTATATATTATACACGTAGATATAATATAGATTTGATGGCAGTGCAAGTTTTGTGTAGAGATTACTGGGGAGAGATAGAAGCCTCGGTGCAGTCACGAGATATGTAATTATATTGCTACATCTATATTCGGTAGGCTTAAGAAGTTTAGGCGGCGGCGCTATGTTCCTGAATATGTAGGTACCCAAAACAAACTAAGTTTAGTTACATTCCAAATATTAGAAATACTATACAATAAAAAACCGGCTAATTGAGAGTTGGACTCTCGTACCGTGGGTTCAGTACACAATATAATTATTTGTGTTATGTATTAACATGTGTTATGTCTTGACAATGTTACTCTATGTAATGCAATATTGTATTTTAATTGTACTTTGTATATTTTGTTTTGTTTAAAAGATGTGTGTTGTAGAGTTTCTGGCCGCATCTTCTCTCAACGAAACACCTTCCAACGCGGCGGTAGACTCAAAAAATGACGTCTAAAAGCTATCTATGTGATATTATTTTGAATAAAAAATTTTGAATTTTGAAAATTTTGAACAAAAAATTGTTTTCTCTTTCAATAATTTTTTTATGTTTTTTTTTTCGTTTTTACTGTATCTACAAAAAATGTAATACATTGGTGTGATTAAAAACAACAAATTATTAATAAAAACCAGCCAAGTGTGAGTCGGACTTGCGCAAAGGATCCCAAACTGAATGAAAGAAAAAAAATTGTTGTATCTTCATAATAATGAATAAAAATAAAAAAGCCTTTAAGTATCTTTAATATAAGTAGGTACATTGCAACACTTTAGACATGCAAGAAAAAAAATTTATAGGTGATATTTTTGTTTATTCTTCGGTTTTTATTTGGTACTTAAGTACAGAGTTTTTTTTTAAATATGAAGGAGAGTATAAAAAAAAATGTATTAATGACAACCTACATAATACACATACTTATAATTTGTAGTGAAACACGTGAGTCTGACTCGCACTTTACCGGTTTTTGAAGTAAACCCTCTCAAGAACAAAGTTAATAGCCCCAAGTAAACTAATAAACTAACATAGATAGCAATTAAGCGTGCCCTACACTGGTGCACGTTACACTACTGAAATTAACCTCGTGTTTTGTTAACATTGTCGTCTACATTTTACGACGTGTGTAACCACGGACTGTTATTGCTGCAACTATGTTAATTTTCTCTTCCTGTCCCCTCCCCTCGCCCCAACTATCCCCCTTGCGCTCCCAACTGTGTGCAATATGAAAGTTGCAGGCAGATTAAGTTTTGTATGAAACTTTGGAATAATTAAACTCATAGTGAAAATTTTCAACATTACTTTGGTTGTTGAAATGCAAAATGGTAGTTTAAGTGATTTAAAATGTTACCGTTTGATATCATCCGAAACTTTGTCTTGTGGGAATTAATAAGACGGAAATAGTTATCCCACTCACTCACGTATCGGAATCAGAAGTGGGATTCATGATAGTAATTTCTCGCAGAATATTTTAAAGTGTATTAAATGACCGCATACCAAAAAGTGCAGCGTGGGTCGGCCCCCCACCGTGGACCTCCGACCTGGTAAAGGCGATGGGAAGACGTTGGATGATGGCAGCGCAGGACTGGTCGTTGTAGCGATCCTTTGGGGAGGCCTATCCAGCAGTGGACGTCCACGGACGTGGAGTTGGCTGAGATGGTGATGATGATGAAGTGAGTGTGCTGAACACAGATGTACTCTATTCTCCTTACCGTCCTGAATTAAAATGGATAAGAAACTGCAAATGTCGGAGAAGGGATCGAATGCAGTGATTCTTACCAGAATCCAGAGTTGATGATGATAGTTGATCGAATTAGTCTCTTCTATAATAAGCAGTAGCTGCTCCCTGAGCCATGTCGTAATTGTCATACCGAAAAAAACGTTTGCTTGGTGCATCCACCGGATACCACGCATCACAGAGAAGTGAAAAACAAATTCATTACACAGTAACAGTAACTAAGGGTTAAGGTTTCTTTTGTTTTATGGACAAAATCCAACCAAGCATCACCTCTTATTAAGTAGTGAACCTTTTTTCTCACTCCCAAAAAGGATTACGATCGTGATTTATTGTAATTTGACAAGTCTTTGTTCAAAAACATGTTTATCAGTCTTCTTATTTCGTTTCAGCATGAGCTATGTCGCATGACAATCACTCATGCTGGTGTGGAAAGATTTAGTCAGTCAGCAATAATGGTCATATCCATAGAGAAATTACGCGCTCCCATATATCGAAGCTGCCCAGATTGCGCCAAACGAATTCCGGTCATCATCATTGTTTTGCCCATTTCCCATTATTTGGGGTCGGCGCAATATGTCATCCTTTTCCATTCATCTCTCTTAGCCGTCGTTTCAACACTCACTCCTTTTTTACACATATCATCCTTCACACAATCCATCCATCTTTTCTTCGGCCTCCCTCTCCTACTACAGCTATCCACATTCATACTTAACACTCGCCTCGTAACATGACACTCTTCTCTCCGCATTACATGCCCATACCACGATAATCTATTACCCTGCAATTTTTCCGTTATAGGTGCTACTTTCAAACTTCCTCTAATATACTCATTCCTAATCTTGTCCATTCTAGTTACACCACACATCCATCTCAACATTATCATCTCAGTTGCATGCATTCGTTTCTCATCCGTCCCTTTTGTGGCCCAAAACTCTGATCCGTACAATTCCGATATCAGTATAATTTTACTAGCTATTCACCGAAATCATAATATTTTATAGTTTTTTTAACCCATTTTATTCTACTGATGGGCAAAAGTCTCCCCCACACTCTTCCTCATCTCTCTGTTTAATGCGGTATCCCTCAATTCGTTGCAATGGGCATCGAACTCACCGCATCAATTTAAAAAATAATAACATGAGTAGATATCACTAACCGAGTCATTAGTTTCATTAAAAGTTAAGGGGTTAATTAAAGTTAGCCGGCCGGCAGCTCACCCGCAGCTGTGCACTTGTGAAACGACACCCAAGTTTGTGCAAATAAAAATATTATTCCATCGATTAAGCGCAAGACCAACTTCAGGAAGCTTCGGAGATTAAGTGGTCTCATTTTGAAAAGTTTTGTTAGTTAGCTCGATAAATTATGAACTAGCCTTTAAGATGCAAATAGGGAGTTAATAAAATTTAAGAATAAGCTTGGTTAATGAAGCAGGAGATTAAGCTCAATGATCTCTTTCTATTTGGCACATAAACACATTGTATGACGAAACTGCACCTTTGTTTAGGCAATGATAATTTTTTTTCTAGTTTAAAAGTTTTTGCCACCCCAAAGCAGGGAAATCTGAAAGGGGGTTGCGACAGGAAACACCCCTTTCGGATAAATATGTTTCAGTAAATTTTCTGTACCCTATTATTATTTTATTATTTGGTTATAAGGGCTTGGTCGATGACCAAATAGCTACTGCGACCTAGATAGATCTATTGTAGCTGTCACCCTAGACCTAAAGGTCATTTCCTAGGCCCACGGACTTCATGAACCGTGTTATGCTTTTGGAGGGGAGGTCCCTGATGTCAGTAGGTGTTATTATGTATCCACCTAGATGGCGACTCCTGCTGTGAATGAGCACTTCGCATTCGCAGAGGAGATGTATGGGCGTTTCCTCTGCTTCACAGCAAAATCTGCAAGTGGGTGAGTCTACAAGCCCCATTCTGTGTAGGTGTTTGTTTAACTTGCAGTGTCCTGTTAAGGCTCGTACTAAGAGCCTTAAGTCGTTGCGGTTTGAATTGATGGCATCTGAGGTATGTCTGTTTGAAAAGCCGGTCACAAGTTCTTTCGCATGCCTCAGTCCTGGTGTATCCGACCAGAGCTTGCGGCTTTGGTCCACGGCCCATTCCTTTAGCACACGTCTAGAGGTGTTGCGGGAGATGCCGCAATAAGGCTCGGGGCCTATGGCGTCCTCTTCCGCCCCTCTTCGTGCCAGCTCGTCAGCAGCCTCATTTCCATCAATACCGCAGTGTCCGGGCACCCAGCCTAGGGTGACAGAGTTTGTCCGTCCTAGCTGGTTGAGTGCTCGGGCACATTCTAATGTTAGTTTTGACTCTATTTCATCAGATCCTAGCGCTTTTAGAGCAGCCTGGCTATCTGATAAAATAACAATATGTTTCCCCTTTGGGCATCTTTTCAGATTCTCATGTACGCAATCTATGATAGCGTACATTTCAGTCTGGAATACTGTGGCATGCTGTCCAAGGTGAATCGCCTTTTTAATTCTTGGATTGCCGCCACATATTCCAGCTCCAGCACGGTTGTCCTTCCTGGAGCCATCTGTAAACCAGACGACATCTCCAGCGCTGAAGGATTGTGGGGTATTCCCGTTCCAGTCCTCTCTTTGGGGTAGGATTACCTTGTATAACCTGTTGAAGTTATATTCTTTGTTCATGGTGTCTTTCGGCATACACATGATCGGAATTGTTAAGAGAGTTTCATGTAACCCTCTCATAACAGAGGACTTCCATTTGGAATCTCCTCGTTCCAAGGCTCGGAGCATTGCAATTTTTGCCTCTTTCTGCACATGGATGTGTAGTGGAGGCAAACCTAATATTGCCTACATAGCAGCCGTGGGTGTAGATTTCATTGCCCCCGTTGCTATTCTGCATACTAATCCTTGTAGGCTATTTAGGGTGTTTACACACTTCGCTTGTTCGGTTTTCTTATGCCAGGCTACACTGCAGTAGGATACCATAGGCCTCACTATCGCAGTGTAGATCCACATAACCGAACTCGGTTTCAGGCCCCATCTGGAGCCCGCTAAGCGACAGCATGTCCCTAGTCCTATTTTTGCCTTTCGCACAATGTGGTCCAGGTGTTGGTTCCAAGTGAGTTTTTGGTCTAGAATTACTCCTAGATATTTAACCTCCTTGGAAAACGGTATAGATTTGTTGAAGAGTGTTGGAGGTCTAAGGCGCTCCAATTTTCGCCTTCTTGTGAAGGGTACTATAACCGTTTTATCGGCATTTACTGAAAGACCGAAGTTTTTGCACCACCTTTCTATCTTGTGTAGTGCTGTCTGCATGAGACTGGATATAGTGCTGGGACATGGGCCCACAATCATCACTACCAAGTCATCAGCATACCCTTGAGTATCTAGGTAGGCGTTGTTAAGGTCCCACAGGAGGCAGTCCACCACCACCGACCAGGCCAGAGGTGAGAGCACTCCCCCCTGCGGACAGCCTTTGGATACCTTTACCTCTAGGGTTTTACCTAGAAGTGAGGTCCTGACTGTTCTTGTCGTTAACATTGCCTCAATCCACTTTTTGGTAGTGGAGTCGATATTTCGATCATCCATACATTTTAGTATGATTTCAGTAGAGGTATTGTCAAACGCACCCTCTATGTCCAGAAAGGCTCAGAGTGCAAACTCCTGATCATCGAGAGCTTTTTCCACTCTGTCGACCAGTTCTAGCAGAGCACTTTCTGTGGATTTGCCTTTCTGGTACGCATGTTGCCTGAAGTGCAATGGCCTACCCTTGAGGTAGGTCTCCCTAATATGCAGGTTTATTACCTTTTCCATGGTTTTTAGAAGGAAAGAGGTAAGACTAATTGGTCTATAAGATTTGGGTTGTGATTTATCTTTATCCCCAGCTTTGGGAATAAAGGTAACCCTAACCTTAGTCCATTTCTCTGGTAGGTATCCCCAAGCAAAGCTCGTTCTAAAGATTTTAACTACCAGTGGTTGGATGATCTCTCTTCCCTGTTGTAGGAGAGCAGGGAAGATTTCATCTTCTCCGCCAGTCTTGAATGGTTTGAAGCTATTTATAGCCCATTTGACTCGGTCGGGTTTAAAGACCAGTGCCGACATACGCCAGTCTTCAATCCTTGGTTTGGATTTAGTCCCGCTTTGTGAAGGTGGCTCGGATCCTGGTTCCAGAACTGTTGAACCTGGGAAGTGGACACTGGTCATAAGTGTTAGGGTTTCCTCAACAGTTCTGGTAAAATTTCCATCTGGTTTCCTCAGTAGCCCCAGATGAGAGGTTGGCGATTTGGACATAATCTTATAAATTTTTGCAAGGTGTGCGGCTCCATTTATTTCCTCGCAGAACCTATGCCACGACTTCCTTTTCGCCTTCCTCAGTTCTTTATTAAAATCCGTTAAGGCCTTGCGATATGCATCCCAGTTACAGTGTTTTTTTGCCCGATTGAATAAGGTTCGGGCCCTCTGTCTGAGTATTTGAAGCTTATTGTTCCACCATAGTACTCTTCTGTTCGAAGCTATGGTTTTAAGCGGGCAGTTGTTATAGAAGGCTGAGATTAACCCAGTCTCAACTGCAGCCACTGTGTATTCCAGTTGTTCCCTGGATCTTACACTTTTCCCTATCGACCCTAGGCTGTCTTCGAGATCGGACCTAAACCCATCCCAGTCAGTCTTCCTTCGGTCACGATAGTGTTCAATATGTCTGTTTTTGTTACCCAGAATATCGAATACAACATGTCTGTGATCAGACATTGACACCTCTTCACTGACGTGCCAGTTGTCTATACGGTCCTTAGTGTGTCCTGTACAGAAAGTGATGTCTAACACCTGTTGACAATTTCTTGTGACATATGTTGGAGTGTTGCCTTTGTTTAGTACATAGAGGTTGTTAGTCATAAAGAAGTCATAAAGTAGCTCACCCCTTTTGTTGGTTTCTGTGCTGCCCCAGGAGGTGTGATGCGCGTTGCAATCGGTGCCTAGCACCAGCTCGGCGTCCTGTTCCTGGCAATACTCTACAATTGGGGTGAGGTCTGCCACCGGATCTGTTGATTCCGGGGGTCCAGGCAGATAAGCTGAACATACAATCAGCCTCATCTCCTCGTTACCTTTCGGGGCGATGTAGGCTGCTACCAAGTCATCTGTGCACATGCAAGGTATAGGTAAGAATTTAATGTTATTCTTAAAAATTATACAAGCTCTGGGTCTGATTCCCTCGGTATTATAAAGAATCTTACCCGAGGAGTTCAGTCCCATAATCGTGTTCTGATTGACCCACGGTTCTTGTATAAGAGCCACGTCCAGGTCCTTATCAAGGAATGTTTGGCAAAGTATTGCGCTGGACGCCTTTGCATGATGGAGGTTTGCCTGGATGGCTTTGATCATATTGTTATTTATTAGGGATTGGGAGTGGGATAGGGAATATAAGCGGAGGAAGGTAATTTACTAGTGGGAATAGGGGAAAGCGGCTGGGATTAGGGACTCTGTTTCGGTAGGGGTTGGGTTAGGGTTGGGGTTGGTTGTTTAGGGGGTTTCGGGCGGCCTTTTTGCTGGAGTGGCCACTGACAGGGGATTGCGGGTGCACATTCCCGCCCCTTGTCAGTCCCCTGCCTCGCGTTGCTTGCCCGCGTGACAGGGCTCCTCGTCCTCCCCTAGCCGGTTTAGGACCCCACTTTCCGACTGGTGTTAGCGGGGGCCTGGGCGCACGGCTATTCCCCGTTCTGTACCCTAATTTATTTAAGCAATAAATTGTAGGTATATCAAGCTGAAGCTAAACTTATCAGCTAAAAGAAATAATAAGATTGATTATGATGGTCGCAAAGCAGGGTAGCAACACTATTTTCGGTCGTACGAATGGGGAAGGTTTGAAGGACAATGTATAAGATATTTATTGCCTAAACATGTGGGTGCCGAAAACTTGCAGTGAGATCTTAGTCTATTAACAGTGAACCTACACAATAGAGCACCGTATTCATAATTGGTAGATTTTGCAATGTTTCTCAAAACAAAATTCGGTCTTGAGTTCATTTTAGTATTTTGTAAAAGAACATTTGCAGCCCTTTTCTCCAAGAATAGATATAATTATTTTTACGGAGAGGTACTCCAAATGTCCTTTTATAAATATTCAACGCCACGAGCTGGCAAATAAGAAACAGTGAAATTCATAGCTTCTCAGTAAGTTTAAACATAAAATATGCTTGTGTATATAACATAATAATTTTATTCACTATCATCATCATCACGTCATCGGGGTCACCACACATTTCGCAAATCCATCAGCGCGATTTCATCATGTCCACATATAAGTATTCTTCATGTACACATTGAGATTATCGGCCCACTTCCATATTTCTTTCTGCGATGGGACTACAATAACTTTTCGATCGGACATTCCAAGGTTATTCACTATAGGATTCAAAATTTCGCTACTAAGAAACCCAACTAAAAAAAAGTTCTAAGAGCAACGTCAAGTACCGCGTACAAACAGCGCACTCGTGAAGCCTCCGAGAAGAGCGAGCGTGAGTAACCGACAACTACCCGCAAGCTGCCACCAGTAAGCTACACTACCCCCTTTTCAAACATACGGGTAATTTCGTCAGTCACACGATACATTGCGCGGGAAGTAAAAAAAATCATAATAAACTTAGTACCCATCTAGAAGGATCTCCAATTTCTCTCACGGATTTTACCAGTCAGCGCATAAATCTTAGAGTCAAGCAGCAAGCGAATCTTGGAAGTTTAGCGTTACTTTAACGACCTCAATAAAATTAATAAGTGAACACCATTGCAGACAGGAAATAAACAGCTAGACAGGTCATATGACATAAAAGAATCGTTGGATCAGGTGCATTCTTGAATGGATTCCATAGAAAAACTAAAGATGTCAAGAAACCGCCATTCTATGCGCTAGACAAACAATATAAACGGGATACGAATTGCCAATGGCCAAGGTCAGTCACCGGTTTAAAAAAAAAATTAGAAAGTCTAAATTCTGAAATTGATCCTCTCCTAAAAATTTTGCATAAATTCATAAACAGTAATGGATAACGCGTGGTCACGGATCGTCGCAAACTTTTTCGTAGAATGGTGACGGAGCTGCTCGAGTAGGCCCTCTCGCCTTTTGAGGAAAAACGCAGAGTACAATGGTTCGCTCGATGCCTGCCAATTTGCTAAAAGGTGTCGCATTCAATGTACCGTGAGATTGTTACGAAATTGTTACGGTGAGGTTTCTTCGGCTTCGTTTAGGGTTTGCAGTAAGATGTGGGGGTGGTTTTAGTCACTGTACACACCTTCACGAATGTATGTACATTTTTCGTTTAGGTAGTCCAATATTGAGGATTTGATGGTTGCTTGTATGAAATGTTCGGTCCAATATTCAGATGTATAATTGGAAACTGCAGTGCAAGACTAACTCAAAGATTGATGTGTGTGGTCTGAAAGAAAGAGTGCAACATCCGCAGCTGTTAAATTTAAATTTCAAACTTCCGTCACACAAAAAGGTTGCGGATCCGAGGGATTTCAAAGCCCTCGCGTAAAAAGTTTCACTTCAAAAGGTGACTCTTGAAAATAGGGGAAAGAGGAGACAGTATCCACAATGCAAATCCTGCGCATGTAGGTAGAGGGAAGTTAGTGGTCATCTTGTTGTCAGAGTATTTTTAAACTGCTTCAATCTACCTGCGGTAGCAAATTGAACAAGGGAAATAATATTGATTTACTAGTACAGTTTTATATGGAATATTTAAACAACTGTATACTTGGCAGTTGTAGAAATGTTTCTGACCATCCTTAAAGGGAATATGGGCATGAATTGCTAGTACAAGTTTAAAATTGAATGGGACTGAGTTATTTAAATTGACGCGAACATAAATGGAATGGTCTAAAATAGGATATTTTTAAATCAGAAAAAATCTCTCACACAGATTATCGAAATCACCAAATTCCGTAAAAAAGGCAAATTTAATTAATCATGTCAGTGAGCACGTCTGGCGAAATACACCTGCGGCGAGAGAGGACAGCGGGAGAGAAGAGGAGAGGGGGGCACACATCGTCAGTTCATTAGGGGCCCTCCAGCCGCCCGACACTCATTAGTAGGATGCGTTGCATGCACCGCCGGGCCCCAGCCCCTGGCATCGTCCGCATTAACCCTGCGAATACACCCGCGGCACTCACCGAGAAAGAATTGCAAATTCGCTGGGATGTAATTAGAGAGTCAAGTGTGTAGTGAAAAGTATGGGAAAGATGCTGGTTGCGCTGTGTATTTCGAGGTGGATTTTTTTTTATTTTGAATAGAATTTCAAATAACAACACAGATACCTAATTAATTTTTAAAAAATTGTGAAGTACGTAGAAATCAATCAGAGATGGGGTCGGATGCAGTGACTCTTCAGTCAGTGCAGTATGGGGTAGTAACTATTATATAGAAAAATGTGTGATATGAGAATCAGAAATTAATCGCCTCGTAGAACAACCGTCTGCTTTCGTGCTTAGAGAAGACAGACACAACACGATGAAAAAACTAAAAAAAAACGTGAATATTACTTAATACCCTTGTACTTCAGACCATCAAATTGAACAGCTTTTACTATGGGGCGAATACTGAAATCGCGAAAAAAAAATCCGCTGTCCCATACAAAACTGCAAACATAAATCAACTGAAATGTATGGGACAACAGATTTTTTTATCGCGATTTCGATATTGGTCCTATAGAAAAAGTTGTCCCGTTTGGTGGTCTGAAGTACCCCTTTAAGTAGGTAAGTGTCCCATTTAATTTTACACCCTGTAGAGGCGAAAAACACTACGCTGCAAATCAGACCCGATTTAATCTACAACTTTATACATTACTGCACCAATATGCAAGTTTCACCAATAGTTAATAGTACATTATGATAAGAAGTGAGCAAAGTTGGTCATTACAGCCGAGGCCAGGGTTGTAATGACCAATGCTCACGCGTTTCATACGACGTTTTTCAACATACTTGTGAGGTAATAATAAAATTTCGTAAAATACAACAATTTTAGATACCTCAATATTTGTGGTAAGTGGCGCTAGGCTTCTTTTTTTTCCGTTTCGTGCTTTTGGTTGAGATAACTATGCGCGCGCAGGTCGACGAACAGGTGAAGACTTTAACCGACATTCAACCAACGATATTTTTATGTTGCAAACAAAATGATATTAAAAACGTTATAAACTTGATATTTATGTATTTATAACACAAAATAATGTTAATTTGTTAACTATAATAAATTGTTTGATGAAATGAAGCGTTTATTTATCATGTTTTAACTAAAATAGATTAGTTTATTCAGAAAAAAGTTTTTTTTACATAAAAGCTCTTTGCTGAGATTTAAAAACAAACTATAGAAAAAAAAGCAACATTAAGCACTAGTGTGGTAATGTAATCATTTTCGCACGCGTGTTCTATAAGCTGCATTATGTACCTAAAAGCGGTGCAATAAGAGCCACTTTGCGAGCAAGTATGTTGAAAATGAAATAAAGTAGTTTAGATAGAGGTTCATTTTCAGGGTGAGTAACATGTTTAAAGGTTTGGTGTTTATGTCGATAAGCCACTTGGTATACTTTAACGATCACTTAGTCACTTCGCACGGCACTTAAGGGCATAAACGGAGTACTCTATTCTAAGCCAAGGACGGCAAAAAGCACCATAACAATTTTATATCAAACAGTAACTCGTAGATTTGACAATTCGACCTCATTCCCCGACTCTTAGCACACCTGGCTCGTAATTGTAGGTACTTGACCTCGGCTAAAGTCGCCGGCACTCGGCTATAGTCGAGTCTAAACGACAGGAAGCAAACTGCGCGATTTGCACCTTTTCTTGACAGTGTTGAGAGTAGCGTAAGTGCTACGATTATTACTGACCCCTTTTGTTATTCTCTAAAGGGTTACATTATAGGTTCTCAACTGTGAAAGACTGTTCTCAAGTGTGATTTTATTCATGGAACTAATTATTACGGGTACTAATATTAATTGACTATGGGATACGTGCACTATTATGCATTTCAGTAAGCATATACTCGTACTTAGTGTAAATTTAAATGTGTACCTTTAAATTATCACCATGAAAACATCGAAATCGAGAAAGAAAGTGGTTTTTTTCCATAGAAAACGACAATGGCTACTCAACTCAAATATATTTTTTTCTTAAATTCTATGTCAGCACCTAAAAGAAAGAATAAATAATCTGAAATAAATAATTTTTAATTTAATTTAATTTAAATAATATAATAGAACCTAAAAACCACATTGTAGTTTTCGGAATATATTCTGTTGAAGTAATGTTCGGTCGGAAATAGCTTTCTGTCGAAATTCAGAGTGTCAGTCCTTTGACGAAACAAAATAATTTCGAAAAATGTTCTTCCTACATAGGTTAATTTATCTGTTAAATTACCAAATACCATAACCAATTTAAGACAAAACTTTTAACCTCCCTCCGACACAATTTATTAACATTAAGTCCAACGGATTTTAATAAACTTTACCCAGTAATATAATTCCGTAGTTTACCTAAATAATTAGAACTATAAATTAAGCTCCCCGGTTCTCCCTCGTACTACCTGAAGTATTTAGAACTCTATTGCTTTGAATGTAAGGTACACATTGTAAAGCCATTTTAGTAGACGGTATTCAAGTATCCGCAAGACACATAAATGTTTATTATGCCGGCTGAAGCTTTGTTACAACATTACCTTTTTTAATAAAGAGCAAAGAAAATTTAACGATCAGCTGTAGTGTCAGATGTTAAGTGCTAATTTACGATGGTCGACTTCCTTAATGAAAGAGATCAGTAATTCGTTGGTAGAACAGAGAAAGACTCGTGGTTTGAAAGACAGTTTTCAAATGCAAAGTAATAATTATGAACTTTGTTTTTGGGAAGACTTGAAAACGTATTCTTAGTTCGAGAGCTGGAATCTTATTATTGGTTTTAACAATGGAAAACAATAGGGTGATCACTCTTAGGCCCGTCGCAACTCCCTGTCAACAAGGTGCAAAAGTAAAGGTACTGCTGATTATATTCCAGCTATATGATATTAGGCAAGGCACATTGATTGCAGAACCGATGGACGATGGGACCAAAGAGTTCTTGAGTGACAACTGCGTACCGAAAAGCGCAGCGTGGGTAAGCCTCCCAAAAGGTGGACCGACGACCTGGTGAAGGCGATGGAAACCCGTTGGATGAGGGCAGCGCAGGATCGCGGCGATCCTTGGGGGAGGCCTATGTACAGCAGTGGACGTCTATCGGCTGATATGATGATGATGAATTGTACAATTCCAGTGAAAAATATTACAGCCTGGTCAACAATTAATTATTAAAAGAAGATTTCTGATTAGATTCAGCTATTAAAAATGAGGAAAAAACTCGCCATTGTACATGCACTCTGTAGAAAACTGATACAGCACAATTAAAACAATAGAAAAAAGTTTTAACTCCAACTATAACACAAAAAAATTATTGCTTAAGAAGACGGAAATAAAGAGCTATTACTAATGAAGTTTCAAGTTACTCGGAACTAATAGAACAATAAGTAAAGCGTTACTCCGGCGAAGCGTACGAAGCAACGGAAGCTTCGGAAGCCGCTTCCTTCACTCCGGTATCTGATACCGAGACTAAGGCGCACGATAGCGGAGCGGCGGAAGCAAGGAGCTCCGTCAACGATGTATCTTTTGTCCTGAAGCTTGTTTACATTTTGTTTAGTTATGTTATTAAAATTCTTTTAATATTTGTGATAATCCGAAGAAGAAGGAGCCAATGCATGAAGATCAAAATTTTACTGAATTGATCAGTAAACTTGCTTTGTGAGGAGTTACATGGCGACGGGATTTATGGGTGTGTCAATTCGCTGGCTCTGCCATTTTTATTTACCTCAAAGTTATTATTCAATTTTAATGATTATGAAATCCTTGTCCTTGAGATTGCGATACTTACAAAACCCACTGGACATAAGCAGAAAGGCAGCGCTAGAAATAAGCAATAATAAAAATAACATTATTTTGTCACTAAAACAATCTTTTAAAACAACAATATATAATTTTAGGAAATAAATTGAATTGAACTAACTTGTAATAAGGTTTACTTTTAATTGTAGTTTGAAACCCTAGTCTTAAACAAACTAAAGATAAGTAGTACTAGCTACTTACCAAAGACAGTGAATGTAAACCAGCCTCCATAGTACAGGAGACAGTGAACTCGGCAAACTTCATCTGTTTACACAAGCGTTTGATCGGGACTGGGATCTGACGCGATTATCTCTCCTCCAATATATTCAATACAGCATCGTTTGCGGTGAACCACAAAGGACGTTAGTTTGTTTTCAGATTATTATATTATGCATAATAGGGGAATGTACTATGTAAAGATTAATTTGCTTTCGGCTTAGGATAGATTACTCAATTTCTTAATGTGTGGGTGTTTTACGAGGCTGCTAAGGGATAATGGTTAATCATGGTTTAGTTAACTTTAAAGTATTTGTATATGAATATATATTTAACTGTCATTTTCTGGCTTATCAATAAATTAATGCCAGTCTGCTATCTTCTGTCTTTGCATTTTTCATTGGGCGCAGTCGGTAGGATCGGCAGGTATTTGCTTCAGTATAGGTAAGTAATATAGGTAGACGTTTGATTTTAGCACGTTTTACAATATCAATTTGAAATCGAAATCATGGGCATCCGTCATTGGTTAGTTTAAAATGATGCCGAGAATTTTAGTTTCATCCTATACAGGTTGTACAAAAGTAAAAATAAAAATAGACAAATTTTAAGGGGACGGTTTAGACCAACAAACTGAACAACTTTTACTTCGGGACCAACATCGAAATCGCGAGAAAAAAAATCTTTTGTCCCATACATTTAACTCGAGTAGATCTGTAGTTTAGTATGGAACATCGCAAACGAATCGCATTATGGCGATTATGGCAAATTTCCTTATTTTGGGGGACGCCTATGTCCAGTAGTGGGCGTCTATCGGCTGATATGATGATGATGATGGAACATCCGATTTTTTTTTCGCGATTTCGATATTGGTCCCACTGTGAAAGTTATTCAGTTTGATGGTCTTAACCACCCCCTTAAATGTTTATTTGTATTTTTGTAACACCCTGTATATAGACATAAACCAACGAGTATAATCTCATTCGGGGTGGTCAGACACTTTACATACAGCTGCTAACTATTTTATTTAAGCATGTAGTTGAATTACTCCATGCATATTGAAAGTTTGAGGACGGAATGACAAGGCCACCCGGCAGCTAGCTAGGTAGTTAGCTTTTCAATCACAACAACATTGACATTTAAAAACATCACCATAACAATCCAGTAGGTACACTTATTATGGAAGGATTTTATCTTTTCCATGCACCATCTCGCACTCCCAAGGAATTCGTTCCATCTATCCAAAAATAAATCAAAAAATATAACATGGAGCGGGCACAAAGTGATTCAATATCGTTGATTCTCCCCCGTTCTGACAGGTTATTTGAATTTAATCTATTCGATCGGGTTAGGCGAGCAGCCAATTCTATCTGCGAGCACAAATACATTCTGACGTCACTAAACTATTTCGTTGAATACGTTTGCGAATATAAATATTGTACGACAGGTGACTACTTGTAGCGTTGTGGAGCTTCGAGGTTGGGAACGATAATCTAAACAACAGTAAAAACATCGGAATCCCCTCATAAGCCTAACATAGTTCCACTACAGGGTATAGGCCTCCCTCAAGAAGAGTAGTTTTTTTTTTAAATGGGTTTGCTCTTGACCTCAATCCAGTCCTTAGGACAATGATGGGGTCGAAGATGTAACGAGCTAACCCAAAAGAAGCCTATTCACTTCAAAGTGATTCGGGTTGTAAGTGTATGGGCGTTAGGACACCACGAGTGTTCAATGCGGATTGGTAGACTATACATACGCATCATAATTTCATCTTCAGCGTATGCAGGTTATCTGATTAGTTTTTTTTTTGGGTGGACGAAGGGGACATCTTCGAGTAACTTATTGAACCTCCAATACGTCTGGAACATCCTGTATGAACAGGACACATGCTCGTCGGCTCATCTCTTTGCCACGATGGCAAGTCAAACTCTATAACATGCCTTCGACTTAGCAGAAGAACAGGTGCGTTCCGTGATGCGGAAGGCATTTAAGGTGGTTTCTGTCATGTTTTTGACAAAACTTATAGTGGATTTTAGATAAGTAAGTTAACGAAGCATGTTACAGTTTTTTAACTGTTAATTTATGGTTTTGACGAAGCATGTTGCTAATTAATGGCTATTGTTTTATGTATATTTGATTGATGAAGGTTGTGCTGGCTGTTTGTTTTTTGTAGATATTAAGGAATTATATTATTATCTATTAAGTTATGGCAGGTGAAGAATAATAAGTTGTTTTTAAACTGTAATCTTATTATATCATCATCAGCCTATATACATCCTACCACAAGGTACAGGCCTACCCCTAGGGAGGGTGATAAGCGTAGATCCATCACGCGTGTCTAATATGGATTGGTAGACTACACATACGCATCAGAATTTCTTTTTTAGCTTATTTAGGTTTCCTTATGGTGTATTCCGTAATATTGACTGTTATCAAGCGGCGAACGTTTGAGAGCCGTCGGTGTTACGCACATAAGTTAAAAAAAACGTATTGGTAAACGTCATGTCATCTGTACGGATTTGAACACGGCCCTCATGATAGAGTGTCCATACCTATTCGCTACACGCCACCGAAGCTCTTGTCTATCTCTGTAATTTTTATACTCTAAACGAGATCATGGCCTTGTAGAAGAGTTTGACAGTTATTCGTTTTTCATCAGAGCGGTGGAAATTTTTGCACTGCGCTTATCGTGCTTGTATCGTACTGTAATCATCGATTTCTGAATTGATTTCATCTGTGACTGAATACGAAAATGGACTTGAACATTAAAATGAAACTCAAACGTCTAAATCTCAGCCACAATACCACTACACGTTCCCCCCTCCTCACACCCAACTTCTAACTCCCGACGCAGAGCTGAGGGTCCTCCACAGAATCAGTTTGATGCAAATTCCCTTCCCTTTGTGGTGGAGTGTTCCGTGTGTACCTCCTGTTCTGTACGTACCGTGCTGAGCTGAGTCAATAGTATTGCGGAATACCATTGTCTTAGAAGGGTTCCGTCTGATTGTTGTTTACTTTATTTGATTTACTTACTGTTTCGTTGATTACTAGCTGTTTGTTATGAAAATGTTTACGTCGGTCAGATAACTAATACGTCTAGTCTAACTAGTTGATGTTTTTAAACGCTGCGGCTATACAATTTTTTTTAATTAGGCTAAAAACAAGCTTGCTTAATGTCATAATGCTTTTATTATTACAGTGATAAGTATAATGCTTATAACGATAGTAGTATTTTCAATAGTTTTATATAAGGGATCCGAAATAGAACTTTATGAATTTTTGTAGGTTGATTAACTATTATAATCAATAATGTTTTCTCTTTTGAGTAGGTATGTGAGTCAAATGTGACCCTGCAGTATATCTTTTATTCAAATCAGCCATTGAAGATCATTGACGAATAATTTTCGCTTTTTTGGCTACAAAATCAGCCCATATTAACCCACTGCAGCCGAGCATAAACCACCATTTCATTGCACCACTTATCAACGTCTTATGTAATTAATTCAAAATTCTTTTCACTGTACATTTTGTGTTGATTTTGTGCTCTTTCAATTCATATAAAGATTTTTTTCTAAATAAATCGTAGCACAATCGTTATTTAAACTAGAAATTCCAATTCTTTCAGAACGTTGAAAAGCTATTTTTTTTGTACTTTCAAATAAGTAATTATAAGAGGGCATTGTCTGTGTATAGCAGAGAGTAAGCAAGATTGAGCAAGCAATGTGGTGAGACACTCGCTGAGACTAGCATGGAGGAGGCTCTGCGGCGGCGTGTCTCGCGGCGCGGCGGCGTCGCGTCGCTCCTGAATACATCTACACATTGGAATTGCTAATCAGTTGCCTCTACGTATACCTCACACTTCATTAACAAATAGGATGTGATGTTGTGAGACATGAGTAGGTACTTGTGTTTCACGAAATCGGACAGTGATTTTATTTTTGTAATGTTAAAGTGATAATGAATGAACTATTCAGTTAGGTAGGTCCAACTTCGAGAAAGAGATCAACCGTCGAATCCAACTCGGTTGGGCAGCATTCGGGAAGCTACGTAGTATCTTCACGTCCCAAATACCGCAGTGTCTTAAAACGAAAGTCTTCGATCAGTGTGTGTTGCCAGTGATGACATATGGAACAGAGACGTGGTCGTTCACTCAAGGCCTCATAAAAAGGCTGAAAGTCACCCAAAGGGCAATGCAGAGGGCTATGCTCGGAGTTTCCCTGCGAGATCGAATCCGCAGAAGAACCAGAGTAACTGACATAGCCCAAAGAATTGCTAAATTAAAGTGGCAGTGGGCGGGGCACATTTCTCGCAGAACCGATGGCCGATGAGGCCGAAAAGTTCTCGAGTGGCGACCGCGTACCGGAAAGCGCAGCGTGGGTAGGCCCTGCACACGGTGGACCGACGACCTTGTGAAGGCGGCGGGAACCCGTTGGATGAGGGCAGCGCAGGACCGGTCGTTATGGCGATCCTTGGGGGAGGGTTATGTCCAGCAGTGGACGTCCATCGGCTGAGATGATGATGAAAGTGATAATGATACATGAAAATCTTTTGTTAGTTCGTTGTGTAATAGTATATTCTTCTTCTGATAGAGTTTGACTTGCCTTCGTGGTGCAGCATTAGAACCATGCTGATTGCCCAATTGAAGGTAACAGATTAGAATTACGTGACAACTGGTGATACGTGTCTTGTCTTTCGCCTAGAAAAAGAGTACATTAGAAACTATATCCCTTAGTCGCCTTCTACGATGCCAACGGGAAGAAATAGGTTGCTCCATTCTAAACTGTTACCTCATGAATATACACCGGTAAGAATTACACAAGATATTTGTAGAGCAATTCGGACGTCACTGCACTAACAGAACACTCTAGTGGCGGACCTATAGCTTAAATCTTATCCCACCTAGATAACCTATCGTAAAAAGTGTAAACCCCACTTTTTAGTTCCTATCTCCACTGACTTTCAATCTCGCTTGGCCAGTAAGAAGCGAAGCTGGCAAGTGCAGTAAATAGCTGAGAATCGGAATTGCTAATCGCGCGCCATCTGCCGCCAGCAGACCGACTTGATGTTTTGACGACACTTGCAAATGGAATTTTAAACGTCGACAGATCACGAGCGGGTAGTGGAAGGAGGTTTAGTTTATTTTAGCTCTATTTTGTAGTCGACGGCAAATTGTTCTCTTGTGCATCAACACTGGAGACATTTTTGATCATTGCTTGGGCAGCTTGGGTTAGTTTTAGCAAAATTAGGGACTAAAATCTTCCAGGAGGCATACACAATTACGAAGGATGGATTTTGGGATGATCAAAAGCTTTGATACAACTTCCATCTAACTTTTAGGACCAATCAATTTTTTTTTTGAGTAAAGACGTTAACAGAACGATATCGCCAATGCTTTTTCTGAGATCTATCAGTATCGCGGCGAAGTCACGGCTGCTATAACCTTCCGTAAAAATCACGGCAATTTATTTGCGAAGTGCAACATTGTAGCGGTGCAAGTGCGACGTCGCGTCGTTGCGGCGCAGTTGTGAAATCGCATACGCTTAAAAATGTGATATGGGCACTTAAGCGTGTTTTTTTTTTTTTTGTGTTTGCTCTTGACCTCAATCCAGTCCTCAGGACAAAGATGGTGTCGAAGATGTAGCGAGCTTACCCAGAAGATGCCTATTTACTCGTACTTTAAAGTAATTCGGGTTGTAAGCGCTCGGAAATACTGACGCAGGCAGGGCATTCCACTCCATGGCTGTGCGCATTATAAAAGAATCAGAAAGGCACTTAGTGCGGATTGTTGGGATATCAACCAAGATGTGGTGGTATCCCGCGGTGCGTCTGGAAGTCCGATAGTAGAAAGAGGAAGGCGGGATGAGCTCATGACATGTAGCTCATGGGCACACTCACCGAAGTACAATCTGTAGAAGACCGACAAGCACGCTACTCTGCGGTGGTTGTAGAAAGGTTCTCTTTCAATGCCTATATGTTGTTAATATGAGGTGTCACAGGAAGCTAGCACAAGAAAATAAATATTATCCTTTGGTTCCTTTGTACAATACCCATGGGAAATATTAGGATTAGGAGGTTTACGCCTGAAACAGGCTTCGAAGTTTAAATCGTGAACTTTTACGACTACAATATATTTAGTCATGTCAAGGTCATGTCATGTTTAGGATGATGAATGGGCAAGAGTTTCACTTTCCAACGTGGTGAAAGGATTTGTTAATCAGCGTTTATAAATATAACTAGCTAATGTAGCCCTGATGTAGCGGATATATACAATTTTGATGAACAATATAGGTGTCTAAATTAGGTCAGGTTAGGTCAAAAGTACCCACAAATTCTGTCAAATAATAATTACCACATGTAAGTAGAGCAACAACCAGAGGTACTAGGGTAGCATGAGGCAGCAGAAACAGGCCGACTCGTTGCAAAATTGATGTGCTTGCGACCCGCACCTGCATCATTGATGCCTATGACGCGTGACATCTCTACCAACCTACATTTAGAGTCGTTTTTCCTGTAGAATAATTTATTTGTTTCACGTGTATCAGAGCGGTCGATATTTGGTAGCAGTGTTGGATTGCTGATGTAGCGGAGTCCTTGATGTATTACACACGCGAATTTATGGCACTAGGTGATAATTATACCGTCTGATCTCAGTAGTTTGGTATTTACTGGCGTGATAGTTTACGGTGTTTGCTACTATTACAACTATTTTCTAAGCAAAGCAACATGTTGGTACGATTTTGGATGGATGACATTTTTTGTGGATTTTGGAGAGAGCCCCAAATAAATAGCATCGTTTTTTAAGCCAAATCACTACAAATGGCCGAAAATATTACGACACAAGTCCAACCGGTGTATTTCAGTGCACTGTTAGCGTTCTTACAGACGAGCGACACTTTGCAGTCGCAGAGGGTCGCGCGACATACGGCGATCGCAAAGTGTCGCTCGTCTGTAAGAGCGCTTAAACACATGTGCATTTTCTCGTCCCTCCCCCTCTTTATCAGACGGAATGATAAACCGTTGTGGTCAGAGGGGGTCGAATTCAACTGGAAGCCACACAGTATGGCCATCAAAAAAATGTTTAATGCTTTGGCCTCTTACGAAAACCTTCTAGGTTGATGCTATTCTAAGCCCGACAATACACGCCGTACAGGAAGTAAGTGTGGTGCTCTCAATATTGAAAGTCATGAAAAATAGTACTTCTTTATTTCGTCGAGTTACAAATGAAGCAATATGTTAGTTTGTACCAGGCGTGTGGTGCGGACGAGCAAGAAGCAATTAGAGTAAGTGAAACGTGTAATGACTATGCTGGCTAGTGGCTAGCGCTAGTGGCAAGTGGCAAGTAGTGAGCCCGTCGCCATATGGACAGTAGGTACAATAAATGCCTCGAAATTGAAGCACGCAGGTTTCCTCACGATCAAATCGAACCTACATAAATTCCGAAAAAACTCATTGGTACGAGTCAGTCGGGACGGGGATCGAAACATCGCCGCCTGCACGGTAGGCAAAGTTACTCGCCACTGGACCACAACGGCTTTTTTTAAATTAAATATTATTAATTAAATTAAATAATATGCGTCAAATTAAAGACTGAAAATTGTTTTTTTGTCTCGGGCGGGCGGGACAACAAACGCCACCCGCCCGAGAGAAATTTTTTTTTTCAATCTTTAATTTGATTCGAAATAGCACAACATGGCTGTACCATGTTTAAAAATCAATAATATTTGAAATATGCGTTAAGTTGTAATATGCATAAAATTGTAATATTATCATCATCGTATCAGTCGACAGACGCCTACTGCTGGACATAGGCCTCCCTCAAGGATCACCACAAAAGCCGGTTCTGCGCTGCCCTAATCAAACGGATTCCCGCCGCCTTCATCAAGTAGTCGGTCCATCTTATAAGTCATATGCGTTAAGTATTCGCAGAAAGGGTAGGTAGCCATAATATAAAACATTTTTCAAATATTCCAGAAAACTAACAGTATTGAAACTCTGAAGCGTATACTCTTAATGTTGTCACATTCGTAAACTTTCTCATAAACACCATTGTCTAATTAAAATTAGTCAACGATCTGCATCAAAAAGAAAACTATGACATGAAACTGAAATAACTGGTCCCAAAGAACCGTTACAGGAGATAAATGATCGCCATAATATCTGGTTCAGACGAACTGCATACTCCAGACTTCAAGTTTTTCAGCCATTAACATGGTAAAGGCGGGTTTTAACACCTTTTAAAGACGTCTTGCAAAGATAGCATGTTTTTATTCCGACTAGCAGTCGAGTCTGATAAAACATTTTTATTCCACCAGTCAACTATAAAAAAAGAAAAATAGAAGAATTTAAACCTATTCAATTCAAATCTTCACCGATATCGTCGTGACAACAGTTCTAGAAATTCAATAGATCTGGTACTCTTTTAAGGTGGAACGTCACAGGTTTTACTCAACAATTTGTGTTTGTAGACCAATGTATTTGTAGTAATGTGTTGTGTAGACCAAGCTCAAAACTTTACCGACGTGGTGTGAATTATACATATTAAACAATATAATGTATAATTCGCTACCTCTTCCTCCGTCTTGATTTTATAGGTTCCGTTGAATTTAATTTAAAATAGCTCTTCAAATTAGATATGACACGCCACAAAAGTTAAATCTTAATTTTCCATTTAAGTAATTTTTGTGTTCAAGTGGTAGTGTAGTGAGTAAGTGAATTTTTGAGGGATGTGGATTTAAAAGATGAAATACCAAGTCGAACTGATAAAAAATTCAAAACGTGGAGAAACATGACGTAGTACTTCCTATCTCTATGGGAGAAACAAAATCGATTGATAGCAAGTTGATAGCTGTCGGTAGACATCTGTCATACATAAACTATAGAGGAGCCGAGCGTTTTAAAAAAAAAATACTATAATACTAAAATAATATTATTATAGTCTTCACATTATTGTAAATATTGCAACTTTAACCTGAATCAAGACTCGAGACTTTCCACCTGAAACTGAAATAACCCGTGTCTATTGAAAAGATACAGAAGCAGCCATCATTCGGGCGCGCTCGGGCCTACTCGGCTCGACTCGGCTTTGCTCGTGGAAAGCAATTAGAAGTACTCAAACGTATAATAGCTAGCACGCGAGGGTGCGGATGGAAGTCGGCGATGCGCTCCCCCCCCCCCCCCACCTCTTTCCCTGCCTTTTTGTTGTGACTGCAATTTTTTGCTGAAAACTACTTTGGAATATATTGAAGGCGGGGAAAGCTTGGAGGCAAATAGACTTCTAAATGGAGACTAGTGGAATATACGAACAGGATTTGAAGACGAAAATTGTACTATTAACACTGAAACCCTCAGGGTACTGGTAAATACATTTTAATCAACTTTTCTACAATCTTATATATAAAATTCTCGGTCGCGATGTTTGTAACAAAACTCCTCCGAAACGGCTTGACCGATTCTTATGAAATATTGTGTGTATATTCAGTAGGTCTGAGAATAGGACGTAAACTATTTTTCATACCCACGGTACGAAGTCGCAGGCAACAGCTGCTTGTAATTATATAAAACTATCGGAGCGGTTCAGAAATTGCACAAAGTCGGAAGAACTTAGTGGTACAGGCCAGGAATCGAACCACGGCCTCGTGATTGAGGCGCTAGCTCTCTTCCGTATCATCGCTCTTTTGGTCGTCGTAGATTATTAGTTGGAACTTGCATATATGTCAGATCTGTCATCTGTGATATAGATGCTTACAAAGGGTCAGGTCTTAATTATGAGCCGAAACCGATATATGAAGACTGATCAATGTAAAGGAAGCGAAACAGCTTGCATGTATGCATATGCTCACGAATATATTCCCCGAGGGGGAAGCGAAACAGATATGTCGACTTCGTAACATGCGTTTTTTTAACCGACTTCAAAAAAGGAGGAGGTTTTTCAATTTGACCGTATTTGTGTCTTCTACTCCAACGGAAGAAGGCGTGACAATGTGACCCGCATAATGAAGGCGCCGATGACGACGGTTTCACTTTAGTAAAAAGAAAAAATCGTAATCGTCGTAGCCGCAATGTGCGCGGCACCGCCCCGGTTGCTTCAACAACCATCAAAGCAGCCACGCCGACGTCTTGGGTATACATCTCCCGCCTGGACAAGATGACGACTATGAGCGACATCGCACGTCACCTTGCCACCAGGTGCCTGGGTCAGGGTAACAGGCCTCTCCCCGCCAGCGTGTACGAGTTGGAAAGTAGGTCATCAGACTTCAAGGCCTTCAAAATCCATGTTCGTGCCGCTAACCTGAAGAGTTTCCTGACGCCTGACTTATGGCCTGCCGGAGTCGTCTTTCGACGCTACAGGGTAGCGAAAACAAAGAAACCCTAGGGAGTGTAGTATTTAATCTAAGTTATACTATGTTATATATATATTCTAGATTAAGGTATTTATAATATGGGCCTGTTATAATTAAGTTTGTACCGTTGCCTGAAATAAATAAATAAAATAAAAATAAATGTCTATGTGTGTATGTAGTTCAATCTTGGACATGGTCACACAAATTATTTAGTCCATCCAGACACATGGACTTGGGTATAACTAATCGTATTCAGAAAACAAATATTAAACAAATATTAAACAAATATTAACCCACACCCCTCGGTTCGGGGCTATCGGGCCATCTAAATCTATCACTACGTTCACCGGTCACAAAATCGAACATCAACAAATTGATTCCATTCACAAGACGTTTGACATCAACTATCGCCAGTATTGCTCGGAAACCGTTCAACTTTATTCTGAACGTTCTCAACATATTCTGAAAGTATATCTATCGGAAGATCGAAACTCTTCGGGTAAACTCGTGAATCTTCGGCAATATTCGGCGGCGTTGGTTGCGGCTTGTTTATCTTGTAACCGACACCCGCGCTCTTGTAAGCGAAGTGAGATCGCTTCTGAGGGTTTATTGAGTTCACATTATCTAAAGGTGAAGACATACCTACTGGATTACGGTGAAGTAGAAAATACATGTGACAGGGTCACCAATATTGACATTAATCGGTATACATAAGCTATTTTCGCAAGACGACAGTAAGGATGTTTTTATTATTTGTTTAGAATGGACTATAAGGGTTCGAGGCGACTAAAGGTTGAGGACTTTTGGGTAACAGGGACTTTATGTAAGTGGTAGGTACCAAAAATGGTAAATACAAGGTCTTTTATAACATGCTGACCCTAAATAAGAAAGAACTACACTACTTGTTTTAAATTTGAAGAACAAAAGAAAGAAGAAGAAGAAAATTCCACCTGTCCTGCTACATATTCAACGAAGATTAATACGTTTCTTTTTTCAAATTAATCTAGTCAACACAATATGTAATTTAAAATTTAATTTAGAATTCTATGGCGCTGGTAATAAAGTATAAATGCAAGTGAGGTGGGAGATAATGAATTAGGGACCAACTCAAGCAGTCTAGCACGCTTTGGTCAATGAAAGAAGTTCCCTAACAAAACTCTTATTATAACGACGTAAGAATGAAAATGATTTTACTCGCAGGACTTCGTCGGTGAAATGGACTGTAGAGCGATTAGCATAATATTCAAAAGTGTAGAGGGCGTTGATTAAAAGCGACTATAATTATTTGAAGTAAGACATTTGAAATGATTCATTGTTAAAGTCGTCGACTTAATCTGCATATTTCTACTCTTTGCTTCCACTATCTTTAGGTGGGAATGTGTGAATTATTACTGTTATCTTAAAGTTCTTTTTTAATTCTTCATTTAAAATTCTTTGGAATTCTGTTCAAAACACAACCAGGTTAAAACTATTAATACCTACCTTCTTCTGTGAGGGAAAATATTTCTCTAAAAGCTATAATGAGCTTACTTTTGTAGCAGGTGACGATTTGTTGTCTCTGCCTATCCGAACGGAAGGCAAGCGTGAGTATCTGATGGTATCAGCAATACAGAAAGTCCGCCTGAATTACTGAATGCTTAAGAAGCACTGATTTCCACTTACCTGAAACAATGAGAAACAGGATCATTAAACATTACACAAAACAAAAATCTAGTATATTTCAATTTGAAATCAATGGTTCAATTATTTTCAAGCCGTTTGAATAGGCTTTTGACCTCGAGTAACAAATATGTATAATGCCGTCTATTGTAACTATCCATGCCTTTGAAAGCACGGAGGGGCCGGAGGTGGAATACCACTAAAATGGGCTCCCATCCATATAATATATATTTTTAAGAGTTAAAGCTTGCTATATCAATGAGCACGTCCTTTGAAGATAAACACTTAAAACCTTTTAACTAACAGCGAACGAAGCACTCAGCTCGTTAAAACGCAAACGAAGTAAAACCTCGAACGTTCTCAAAGAAGTAACTAGGTAATAATAGTGGTAACGGCAATGAACACATTTTAATTTGTGCTCACGGGCCATTAGCCCAATAACAGAGCGCTGGGTGCTCTAATGGTAGCATAACGTCCAATAGAAAGACAGTTCCGCGCGGCGCGAGCCACGAGAGGCAGCGGGGGCGGGATCGAAATGCAGCCCGTATGACCGTTTGCACAGGGCGACTTCTATTATAATAATACGTCTCCAGATATTTTTTACATTTTAATTTGCGCAGTATGCAGCCTGCGCATAGAGCGACCTCTATATTCATTTAAAAAACAAAATAGTATGTACTCGCTCACTAACCCATCACATCTCAAGAATTAAACTCAGGGGCAGTCTAATAACAGAGTGTTTTGTGGACTATTTAACGTCCAATAGAAAGACAGTATCAAGTTGTGTTAGTCATGAGAGGCAGCAGGGAAGGAACGGAATGCAGCCCGTGTTTTCTGAGCGACTTCTATTATCTCCATAATATTTAAATAAAAACAAATTACTAGGTATTCACTGACTGACTCATCACGATATATCAAGAACTAGAAAGCTCAGCCATTAGCCTAATAACAGAACGCTGAGAGCTATAGTAGCATAACGTCTAATAGAGATACAGTGGTGAGTGGTGAGACCCATGAGAGGCAGCGGGAATGAGAAAGCCATTATCGTTAAGAGGATAGGCGGGTACTGTTTAGTCCATAAAATAAGATTTCTGTGTCCTTATCTAAACTTTGTCACTTCCGCTACCGCTCGTCATTTAACCCTCAGCCAGCATCACTACCTACAGTATGGTACAAGCCAGCGTACAGTGATCCGAATTGAGTGGAGCGGCATAATTGCTGCGGCGTCGTTTGACCACCGCTTCAGTGTAATTACGCCTTTATGGCCCGCGCCGCACGCCGCTGCCACCGCGTGTGGAGACGCCTTTAGTTGAGGACAATACGTAGGTCCACTTTAGTGGAGGAACACATTTTTATTAGGTCTTTTATTTTTATGTCTTTTGCACGCTGTTGCCATGCGTTGTAATTAATTTCAGGTCTGTGCTTAGGCGGCTACGGGATTATTAAACGCGACTACGGTTAGGGTGGCTTACTTTATGCTTGCAGGAAACTTGTTTTGCCTTAGATATTGGAGGCACGATAGTTCTCCTGTCAAGACAAGCCAAATGAGTGAATTGTAATGAGAAAAAACATGATGTAAAAACTATCTTCAATTCAATATATATTCTAAAAATACTAGGATTATTTCTTTTATTAGCCTACTTTAGGGAGACCTTTGCCCAGCAGTGGGACAGAACAGGTTAAAAAAATTAGCCTACTTCATCCCACTGATGGACAAAAGCCTCTTCCTTGCTCTTCCACTCGTTTTTGTTTTGGGCAACCTCTGGCCACTGAAATACATACAATTCATAACGTCAGTAACTTCATTAAGTTACTGACGTTATGTATTGTGTGTATTTTTGTTATTTACTTATTACTTTAAATCAGGCAACAGCACAAGTTTATTTTATCAGACCCATATTATTATGAATACCCTACACCTAAATTACAAAATAATTAATAAAAAAAATAAAATATATAAATCCTGGATTAATTTGATGACCAGTGGCCAGAGGTTTCCCAAAACAAAAACGAGTGGAAGAGCAAGGGAGAGGCTTTTGTCCATCAGAGGTCTCCCCGAAGTAGGCTAATAAATAAAAAACAATTAATCCTAGGATTTTTAGTAAAGCGTCAAAGTTGGGCAAAACCATGCAAAACGGCCAAGCTATGTACATTCTTTAACCAAGATCAAGACTCAAGACTTGGTTCTGCATGAGATCTCATAACTATTTATGATTATAAGGATTGTAAGGTTTTATAAATGAAACGTTTTTGATGAGATAACGTTTTCAATACGTGTTGCCCCCGTGAGGTGACGGGCGACGGGGACGGGTAGCAATCAGGATATCAAATTAATATCGTTTTGAGAAACGCTTCATTTAACGAGATCGTTTAATTGTTTTATTAAAAAATACTTTTTGAGGAAACTTTGTTAAGATACTTCAGTTAATGAACAGAGAAAATGCTTTTCTATTTTCCTTCCTCTCGAGTTTAGGTAGAACGTTAATAATTTTGTTTATAAAGACTATGGAATGGTTGAAGCCTATTGTATTCGATTAATACTCGACTGTAAAACTCTTAAGGTTTAATTTGGAACTGCCTTAAAATGTCTATTCATACTCCGATACATTATATCGTGAAACCTTGGGTTTTTATTCTCCGTCTGCATATCTTTCGATTTAAGCATAAGCATATGCTCACGACTATATTCCCCGAGGGGGTAGTCAGAGATATTCCGAAACCTCAGAACATCCACTTTTCACTAGTATCGAAACTCTGTCCAGTGTGACAGGGAGTGAGCCCGTCGCCACTTGTAATGGACAGTGGGCACAATACATGCCTCGAAATTGAAGCGTGCAGATTTTTATCTTTCGATTTAATCGTTGCAAAAATGAGATTATATTAATTTGCGAGGCATACAGACAAACAAACAGAATAGACGAAACTATAAGCGTTCCTTGTTTGACTATTGAACCTTAAAATGGTAAAAATGGTTAACGTTATAGTTGGAAAAAGATGGTTAGGTACCCATGTTATGACAAAGTTTCTGACCACTACAATTTCGGATTACAATTTTTATTATTGTTAATTTTAAATTAATTTTCTTAAAGGAAGAGTAACAATTACTATTAACAAATCTTTTAATTGAATGGTGAGTTTAGGCATAATCAGGTATGGAAAATCTATGAGTTTTTCATAAATTTACCCGTAAATCGAGCCTGTGTAGGTTAAAAAATAATTCACATACAACTTCCAATAAAACCCTTTGACGTAGACTCGTAGACACGAAACGGAAAAGCTCATTAAAATTGTACGTCGTAACCTATACATGTCTTTTTAGAGTACCATGATCCTTTAAAAAGAACAATCAACGCCTATTTCCGATCACACCCAGTGACGCAGACGAACGAACAAATAAAATCGTAGAACAAAAACGCTCCGTTTCCCTTAGGACACAATATCCTTATTTATTTGCGCGACAGTAAATTCATATTGTCCTTAGTGAAACGAAGTAACGATAAGTTTTTAAAACGGTAACTGTTATTTTGCTGCTTCATTCTTGTACAGAGTGCGTGCCGTGATGATAAATTCAAAATTCAAATTCAAAAATTTTTTATTCAAAATAATATCACATAGATACCTTTTTGACGTCATTTTTTGAGTCTACCACCGCGTCGGAAGGTGTTTCGTTGAGAGAAGATGCGGCCAGAAACTCTACGGCGATAAGCTGGTAGTAATATAATTGTGTAGTGTGTGTGTGTGTTAGCCTCAGATCACATGTTTGTTGACCTCGGCTACATGAGATCTGAGACCTTTCTTACTTTCCTGCCCTCGGTGTGTAATCTACTATTATTCGAACACCAAAAACATACAGCAATAAAAACAAAATAAAAAGAACGCAAGGGTACAAATGGCGGTTTTATCACTAAGAGCGATTTATGCCAGACTACCAATACTTATGTAGGATCTTTCTTAATATGCTGACGGTTTCAAGGGCATGATCAGACCATAAACTAAACAGCTTTCTGTACGAGACTAATATCGAAATCACAAGAAAGCTGTTCTATACAAAACTGTACCGGCTGCTCTACCCAAATCAATGGGACAGCTATTTTTTTGTTTAGCGATTTCCACGATTTTTTTTAGTTTGATGGTCTGATTATCCTCTAAAAACATTCAGAACCTCTGGCTGTTCAGTGAAGAAAAATATCGTGAGAAAACATACATGCTTCAATTTCACACGGAATAGAGCTTACCTTCATCATCATCTAATTTAAGAGACACGCTCTTGTCGGTGAAATATTCGCCAATCCTCTTTACGTTATCAAAAAATTTACAATAAAAAAAATCCAATTTTATTTAAAGATACGGAAGGGCTTATCACTGAAAACATTTTCTCCTAAACAACCAACCCTACGATATAAATATCAAATTCCCAACTAAACAGTTTATAAAAGTAAAATGTAACAACTTCTCAACGACTAAATCCTATAATCGTTTGATAAGCGACTTCAAAGAGTTTTATAATTGCTTCATTTATTTAGTGCCTGTCCCTACCCTTCTGTAGTCTTACCCCTACTCCTCCTACCCCTGCAACCCTCACTCCTCGCACCCCGCAGGCGAAGGGATTTGACGTAATCGAATCACTGGCGCCGAGATTACGCACTGTGTTTATAATTTTAATTAGTTCCAAACTCTTGAGTCGGGAACAGTTATTTGGAAACATTATGAATACAAGTTGAAGGGGAACTCCGGACTCCAAACCCCGGATCCGGTCCTAGGTGAATTTATCTTGATATCCGGGTTAACGGATCAGAATTTGTTTCAGGCAAAGTGGTTTCGTAAATTAGTGCTACCGAATCTTGCTGATTTTTAACCCCCAACGCCAAAAAAGGAGTGTTATTAACCCCCGACGCAAAAAGAGGAGTGTTATAAGTTTGACGCCTATGTCGCTCTGTCTGTCTGTGACATCGTAGCTCCCAAACGGGTGGACCGTTTTCGATGCGGTTTTTTTCAATAGAAAGCTAAATTTTGCGGGATTGTTTTTGGTTTTGTTTCATGAAAATCGGTTTAGAAGTTTTTAAGTAACTTTAAAAATTACGAAATAACATTAGGTTACAAATTAAAACAAAAACCCAACGGCAAAAACAAACATTTAAAAGTTAAAACTTTGTTATTTATTGAATTAACATTTAAAAAGTAAAAAATAATTCGGTCACCTATTATTACTGATGTAAGCAAATGTATGTTCTCCTTTTTATCTCTCTTTAAGATATTTTAGGTTAATTAATGTGTCGGGACCGCAACGGATTGTAAAAAACGCAATGGTCCTTTCATAGCGGTCCTCTACGCATTAATTGACCTAAAATATATTAAAGAGAGTTAAAGAAGAACATGCATTTGCGTACATCAGTAATAATAGGTGACCGAATTATTTTTTACTTTTAAAAGGTTTGTTTTTGCCGTTAGGGGTTTTTTAAATTTGTAATTTAATTTTAATACGGTGCCTAGACAGTATAATATTATCCGCCCATCCATGAATTGGGAGCAGCGTTAAATCTCAAATAAAAGGGGGTTACCAATGTAAGTATTAACCACAGAAAACTTAACCGTATCTTCAATTCCAATACTAATCTGTCATTTGAGTTCTTCTAATCAATATCCATGATAGTAGTTCAGTTTGATCTAAACCACCTCTTAATATATTACTAGAGTGTTTTGTTACATCTTGTATTAAACCTTGCCTTTAATACATCGTTGTTGTGTACCTATATCATCGCTTTACCCGGGGCACTTCTCAAGATATCGTTGTTTCAACACCTCGGTTACTTCACAGGCTGGGGGCTCCGTTGAAGTTTAATTGCTTCTGATTTATTTACGTTACACTCGACTTTTTTGCTAAATAAATTGGTCAAAGTTCAACTTACATAATTAGTGTTCTGTCCTCTATTACAAGTAGATTGTTTTTGATCTATGTTTTGGTGTAAGAATGAAAATCTAAACCTTAATCTGAGTGTTTTTATAGAACAATTAATATTGTACAGGTTACTCACTGACATCGGGCAATAGATGAGCAGCTTCAAATTGTAATTTTCAGAATCGATAATGTTATCATACAAACATTTTAAAATTGGGTACAAATTAATTCAAAATCTTCTGCGTTCCATTGTAGATTTGATTATGCATTGTCAGTGAGACATGACATCAAACACACATTAAGCTAATTTTTTTGCTTAAATTAGAAGCTTTTGCCATCTTATACGTCTTCATTTGGGTGTTACAAGAATTCAGTTTACCTAACCATTTGAGAGCAGTCTTTCGTATACATTAATAAAATTATTCTAATTTTGGTTTTCTTTCTCGACATTTGTCGGCCTTTGTCCATCAAAGGGATTGCGACTGCTGATATAATAATTATAATAATGTTTTGTAATGCGGAGATTTGATCACGAACCTTCATATTTCAAATACCGTACCTCTTCGCAATGCCCTACGGCATTACGCTAGCATGGCAGGTACGCTACCAAGTCATGTAGATTCTGTAATTATATAAAGGTTTCATTTCACGCCCGAACAGTAGTAACAGCCTATTGTCCAGCAGTTCGTAACGAGTAAACAAACCAACAACATATTGGCAGTGATTGACTTCCCCATCGCGCTCCATTTCACTATTTGTTTCAATCGTCGACGAGTTCTGCAAATAGCTGTGCTATTATTATTTCACGATCGCTTAATGAAGCGATCGTGAAATAATAATATTACCTTGAAAGTCCGAAATATATTTTAATAATTATAGTTGATTAAAATTCAGATGAAAAGTGGAATTCGTGAATTATGAGAATATTATAAAGATTATAGTTACAGTAAATGTAAAGGAAATCATATTGATTGGGATCATCATCGTCATCATTAGCCTATTATAACATCTTCTTCGTGATAGACTGGATGGAGCACTTCGCAGTTTAGTGTGAAAATTTAGTATGTTTATTGAAGCGCCTTATATTAAACGAGCGTTAACCCGCGACTTTGTCCGCACAAATCATATACCAGATTTTAAATCAGATCATTAGGTATCAAACAAAAAAAGTTTTATCAAAATCGGTTCAGAAGTTTTTGCGTGATGCTCGTTCAAACAAACAAACACACAAACAAACAAACAGACGGACAAAAAATCCAAAAATTGCTGATATGGAATCAGGGATACCTAACCTACGTTTAGATAATTAATAATGATATTAGCACTATAATGGTAAGCGCACACTACGACGGCCCACATTGGGTGTAAGATTCTCAAAGCGTCACATCGCTGGTAAATACAACGACGAGCTCACAAATGTAACATCTTTCTTGCATCCTTCAGATCGTCGAAGTTTTTGAATGAGGTTGACACATGACATAACCCGAATGATCAGCTCGCCGATATTTCAACGACGAATTTAAGGTTGTGACCATGTTTGCGCTTAGAGCATTGCATTGCTGATTTCCAGCAGTGCGATGTGGCCCGTGTGCTACACCAAGCTGAATTTGTACAACATCTGCTAGTATTACGTTAAACTAAAAGTGCGTCAATGCATTATGCTCTAGTATGCGAACTACGCATTTTCCGCTACTAAGCGGCCTGCTTCACCCCGATGTCCCTTCCAAAGTATTTACCCTGCGTCTCAGACTCACGCACGAACACACATGCCACCTCGCCAGCCAGCCAATTCTACGGTCCTTTGTTATAATTACATTCAACAATTTCCTAGACCCTTGTTTTCTACACCCATATGAATATTGCATTATTGCCCAAAAGGCAATAATGCAATATTCCAGTGGAAACTAAACGGATACCAAATTTTAAAAGAATATTTATTGTACAATTAAAGGCCGTTAAAGAGTCGGGTACGTGTAAAAATATAAGGATTCTAAAAAATATGGTTCCACCCCTAGGCCTGAAGGAACCATTTGATTACCGGGCTCGTCTCAAATAACAAGTGATCCTTGGTGCACAAGTTTAAACGAAAACTGTGCTTTTACCAGTAAAATGATGCGTTTTCAGCCAAAACAATTAATACTGCTTCGCCGAAAAAGCTGTACGAATTGCCGTCCGATTCGTTAATTAAATTTAAGTTTTCAGCATTTCTCCGAATATTACAGACCGTTACTGAATACAAATAACGGCCGACCCCGAAATGCAATTAATTGAAACTACGAACTTGCGAGATTCAATTAAATTGTAACTATTTAATGTTGACAAAGGTCTTTTGACGTAGGTTCAAGTTGGACAAAAACAATCAGCCGGTCGGTCACCGCCATGTCGCATAGATAATTAAGTGCCTCCAGAAACAGACGCAAAAAAAAATACCGCTCATTTTACATCCATAATTTTTGATGTCCCAAACTAACGCTTTTTTATTAAACAAAGACACAGACATGTTGAATCAATGAACCCGTTATTTGAAGACAGTACTTACACAGTATTGTATGGTTACCATTACACCCCAATAAGGTCGTCAAATAAAACAACAACGGGAATATGAATGTTTTAGAAATTTCCGTACCTACAAATACTATAAGCAGACAGAGGGCAGACTAATAGGCAGATAGTCTTCCAATAGGGAAGAAGTCTCAAAGCTCTGTTACTGGTACCTCCACTGTATTGCCAATATCGATACATCGACGAGACCTAATTTGTTTTTGGTATACCTATCACTGAACACCTTTCCTGTAGCGGTTTTCATACCTGAACAAAACATCCGTAGAGCCACCTTAACAAATCTGAATACAAAGCTATTACGGTACGAATGTTACTTTGCACTGCCGAAGATTAGAACAAATTACGGCAAAGGAATGTTTACTTACGAGGGAGCACAACTTTATAATAACTTACCTTCATTTATAAAAAAGAAAACGGAGTCGTTCAATCAATTTAAATACAAATTAGCTCAACATATCTTGTCTAATTGAAAACAAATAATTTGTGCCTATTATTTTTGTTGTGGAGAGGAGGTTTGTTTTACTTATATACTAATTTATTAATTAGGTAGGTACCTAACTACCTACTGTAAATTGTTCGAGTGCTCTGTGCGGTGCGAATGACTATTCATTTCTACTATAATTATTATGTCTTCTTCTCATGTAAGTGACTATTCTGTCTTAAATTGAGAATAAACTATCTTTAAACCTTATGTCATAGGACCCGTTACAATGTGAGCTATTTCAACGGCCCGAGACATTTATCATGAAAATTCAAGCATCTGACCCCCTCGCCTATCTCCCCAGCCGCGCCCGCCATTCCTCTTCCATCCCAAATTCCACTCTAAAGCCCTCACGTGCAATACGCCGGCGAACCAGAATGCCTCGGAAACAATTTAAAAAGTTAAAAAGCTGCAATATCACGTCAAGGCTTCGCTAGTACAAGAAGAGTGGCGTTTTGCAAACATTTATCACTTACTTTGTTTACTGTACCGGAATGTGAAACAGAGCAAAGTGACAGCAGTATTCTATTGCATCATTGAAAGAAGAATTGTTGAATGGTTCCGGCTAAACAACCCCATATCTACACGTGGGTGTCGTACGAGGCGATTAAGGGATAAAGGTATCGTATGCAGTGTATTTATGGGCGAAAGGCTCGCAACCTATCATCAATGAACTTGAAACCTTCAACATGCTATAAGTGCACGCAAGACCACTGGTAATTGTAGCAATGTTTCTGACCACCCCGAAAACAACTGTGGTCGTGACTTTATGTTGAAAGCAGAATCTATAGTTAGTTACAGATTAAGGCCATAAGAGTATCATTGAATCGATCATTCGAGATCCCAAATTCACATAGAGATTTTTGGAATTAGCCATTCATCTCACTAATATTTTGAACTAGCGACCCGCCCCGACTTCACACGGGTGCAATGCTACTGCAACTATATACATGTAAACCTTTCTTTTAAATCACTCTATTTATTAAAAAAAAACCGCATCAGAATCCGTTGCGTAGTTTTAAAGATCTAAGCATACATAGGGACGGACAGACAGCGGGAATCGACTTTGTTTTAACTATGTGCGATGTAGTGATGTCAAAGTTTGGTTCGTTTGTCACTCGATCATGCATAAACGGCACAACGGATTTGGATGTTTGGCACGCAGATAGAATATGTTCTGGATTAACACAAAAAAAAAACATTTTTAAAATCCACGCAAACGGAGTCGCGGGCATAATTTTTACATCTATCTATCTATCTATAACGTCACGCCTCTTTCCCAGTGGGGTAGGCAGAGACCAGGGCGCGCCACTTACTACGATCCTTACATACTTCTTTTGCCTCATGCACATCCATACATCTCTTCATACATGCCCGTCGGTTTCGAGTACTCCGCACCTCCCCTTTTTGTAGGACGCAACAGATTTGATCACCATACGTCCTACGAGGGCGCCCTATGCCGACGCTTTCACTCACATTAGCAACATATATCTCTTTCGTACATCTGCTGTCACTCATCCTCTCCACATGACCAAACCAACGAAGCATACCTTTCTCTATTCTTGTCACTACATCTTCTTTTAATTTACATCTATCTCTTATTACACAATTTCTTACTCTATCTTTCAGCGTCACACCACACATACTTCGCAAGGAACGCATTTCAACAGCATTAATTTAACTTGCATTCTTCTTCTGCCGTACTCAGCACTCACTGCCATACATAAGTGTAGGCACCAACACACCATTGTGTATAGCAAGTCGCGCCTTTTTGGACACTAATTGTCTAGCCACAATGGTATGTAGAGCACCGTTTGCGCTGTTACTCGCCTATGCACATCACCCTCACATTTCCCATCTTTAATTTTTACACCATAATTTTTACAACCGTATTCTATTTTAGGTTGGTTATAAATATTGTTACAATAATCATCTCCGTTTTAATAATCTTCTTCTTGTAACATAAAAGCGTGACATCTCACAAGAATGCACCCGAACAGCTACAGTAAGACGAGTGCATAGTAAGTGCAGTGAGGAATGTGGAGCTCGTTCTAGCTGCTTCGATTACTCGGGCGGAGAGGCAATCTACCACGCATTGTGGCTTGGACGAAGGCAGGGCAGGAAGCGGATGACAATATTAATAATGTCATTGATAAATAAACCAATATCCATATTCATATTTATTAATTTCATAAAAATAATTTTACATATCGAATATCTCTGACTACTTCCTCAGGGAATATCGTCGTGAGCATATGCTTATGTTATGATATGCTTCTTTATTAGTCTGTACTTGCTTTAGGTTGCAACACTAGTGGCATTGTCGATGATATTATGATTACATCTAATAATTATTATGGAATATGCAAGTTAAATTTACGATTTTAATGCTCTGCACTAAATTGTAAAGTTACGATTTTTTGCAGTTTTATAATAAAACCGACCAAGGGCGAATCGGGCTAATCGCACACCGAGGGTTCCGTACTAGCCCAGTCATTTTAAGGTTTGAGCCGGTAGTAATTAATAATTGTTATTTTTTTTCGGTATAGTATTTAAGAGCCAATTTGGGCATAGAAATGTATCAAAATAAAAAAAAACCGTCAGCAACAGTTCCAAATTTAAAATTTAAAAACCTGATGGTAATTTTTTTCACATATTTAAGGCATTACCATTATACATACTTCAAACATGGTGTAAATATTTTTGTCTACTTAGAAGATTTAGAAAACTACATTTGTATTAAAAATCTAATTTTTTAAATTGAAATGCCTATTTTGTTGCTCAAAAATAATTTATATTGATAAATTTTATTCAATTAAGTGCATTGGTATTAAAATTATTAATTTAAAAGCCTTCTGGACTCACAATTTTGATTACTATGTTTTCAGATAGTCTTTTTATCACTAAATGGTGCCGCTTACACTTTGAAAGTCCAATTAATAATTACTTCCCACCTCTCCTAACAAAACTCAGTGAAATGACTGGGCTATACCACAACACCACACAACATATTAACTTACAAAAAAGAGTTGTTTACTCCGGGACCTTTAGCACGAGATCGACTCACTCTTGGCCGGTTTTTGTTATTTGTTGTTATGCTGTAGTGTTTGCTCTATAATCAGTGATCACACCAAGTTTGACGCTTATATGTATTACTATTATTTGTATGTATTTATATTATTGTATTGAAATTTTTTATTAACCTTTTACAGCGCGGCGACAGTGTCTATGTACAATGCCACTTACGTCTGACGTCACGTAAGTGATGCCAGATACACACACACACACACACACACACACACCCACACACTCCATTCACCCACACACACACACACACCACACACCCACACACTCCACACTGCATGCCGCAACTGTACGCTTTATCGCTTCATATATTTTTTGCCCCTTATTTGCGGTGCCCCTTATTGACTGTCTGTAAATTTTCATTAGGAGTACATGTATGAATCAGCTGTTTTTGTAATAGGTAGGTATTATTTATTTAGCCGCTGTGGTTGCGGCTTCGAATGGACCACCCCATTTTTTCCTTGATTGCCATACGAGGCGATTAAGCGATCAAGGGACTTTTTTGTGCGTGAAAGGCTAGCCTGAAGCCTTCAATGTGCTTAAAGCACGAGCTATGAGCCTTGATACAGTTGCCTGAATAAAAATTTTGTTGATACTTTTAGCAAAGCTTCTGACCCCCGAATGGGAATATGGTCGTGAGTTTGTGTATTTATGTGAGGGGGTGTGTGTGCGTGATTTTTTTCACTTAAACATCTTTGAGTATTTTGATATACAGATTGTAAGGAAAAGTACCATTAACCTTTAAACTAGTGATGCAACGATATTTCTATTACGATACCGATACGAATTCGGATACGATACGAATACACTACGATACTTTACATAAATACTAGAAAATCAACTAGAAATCAACATCTATTATAGTTTTTAACGAGCGTTAACCCGCGACTTCGTCCGCACAAATTATATACCAGATTTTAAGTCAGATCATAAGCTATCAAACAAAAAAGTTTCATCAAAATCGGTTCAGTAGTTTTTGCGTGATACTCGTTCAAACAAACACCCAAACAAACACACAAACAAACAGACAGACCAAAAATCCAAAAATTTGTGAAATGGAATCAGGGACACCTAAAAACCATAACGTAACTTTTTTTTTTGTTAATATCTTCAAAAAACACCTAAAAACCATATCGTTACTTTTTTTTGTTAATATCTTCAATGTACAGACAAACTTCCTACTACAGTTTTATAATAGTTTAGATATATTTCAATTTCAAATATTTATTGCATTGCCACATTGTTGTACATCGTAAGGAAGTCGTATGTAATATCTTAGTAATTAAACAATGGAGCACCCTGTAAGGGCATAACAATATAGAAAAGACAGCACAAATCTAGACATTATTACTGAAGTTACATTCAAAATAAAAACAATCCACGTATATATATTTGTTAGTCATTTCATTACATTAGAATTATATTAGAAAAAAAAAAAAAAGAAATCATAAAATGTCATCAAAAAATTCATTCCTGTCATAATAACATTTCTCTATCAAATATTTCTTAAGTTTTTGGTTCTAGTTTGAAACATTCTGGTATTTTATTATAAAATTTTATAGCTGAAGAGTACGGACTTTTGTGGTACGTCGTCATAGTTGAGACTGGTAAAGATAATTCATTTTTAGATCGTAAATTGTGTCGCAGATAGTCTTTCTTGTTTTTATTAAATAATTGTTTATTTTGATGAACGAATTTAGCCATTTCTAATATATATAAAGGAGGTAACGTGAGAATTTTATATTGAAGGACTACGAAGGAAGGAATATACTTTTTTATATGTTTAACATCAGGTAACTTACCGATTATTCATTCTATCTAATAATACTAGTAGCGAACACATAAATGTCTTATTTCAGTCTGTTTCTGATATTGCCTACTTAAGTGCCTACATAAGGTACACTTAAGTATACTTAAACCTACATACATAGTTTATGAATTCTAGTAATTATTTAAAATTAATTTCTGACAAATTTTTGTTGAGAAAACATAACATGTTTAAATTATCTGGCTTAAGTCGGTTTCTTATATCTGTATGAATTCGTTTCAAGCAAAACATGTATGTTTTTTTTTTTTTCAAATATCGTATAGTAAAAATCGTACAATGTGCTTACGATGCCGATTATCGTAATAAAGCACGATAATCGGCGGTATACGATAATCGGTATCGGTATCGTTGCATCACTACTTTAAACTACATACTCTACCCATCAAACTGAACAACTTTTAGTATTGGAGCAAACCTGTCAGAACGAAAAAATCTGCTGTCCCATACGTTTGAATCGAGTAGGTATTGCAGTTAAGTATGGGACAGCAAATTTTTTTTGTTCTTACAGGTTTGCTCCCATAGTAAAAGTTGTTCAGTTTGATGGGAAGAGTATGTGTTTTAAAGCTTAATGATACTTTTCCTTACACCTTGTATACATAGTTGATTTAGTGTTTCCAAGATTCATATTAGTTCCTTTCTAGTTCTTTACATCATTGATCCTTGACGTTCAACTCTTAACTTGAAGAACCTCTGTGCTCGAAGTAGGGATGCAAAGTGAAAAGAGCAAGTTTTTGTTCGCTTTGACACAGTTCTCTGATGAATTGTTCACTATGCAAGTATTTGTGTCTTTGTTACTACTCATTGTACTTATTTAAAGTTTGAGGACAACTGTAGAATGTTTGTAGCAGCTTTGTTTACTTTTGCACTTCAACCATTTCATCGTCGTCATCATCAGCCCGGTAAACACCACTGCTGGGTATAGGCCTCTTCATTTTCACGCCAAGTGACCTTTATCTTCGACCATTTACTTATTTATATGAAATTTATCGACCAATCGGGCGACTTCAAAATACTAAGAGCAAGTTGACCACTATTCTGTTCAGTATAGGTATATACAGGGTAAAATTAATATCATTAGCATCCTTTTAAACTAAGAGTCTACCCATCAAATTGAACAACTTTTACTATGGTAGCAACCCGTCGGAGCAAATAAAAAATCAGCTGTTCCATACTAAACTGCAATCTCGACGCGCGAGATCGCAACTCAAATGTATGCAACAGCAGATTTTTTTTTGCTTCGATCGATTAGCTGCCATAGTTAAATTTGTTCAGTTTGATGGGTAGACTCTTAGTTTAAAAGGATGCTAATGATATCAATTTCACCCTGTATAAATCACGCTCTCTAATAGCAGGATATCTCTGCCCTACTTGTTACTCTAAAGTATCAGGTAAATTAAAGACATGGTACGTTTCGTTTTAAAGGCATTAAGTCTTTGAAGGTAGGATTAAATCCTGAGGGAGTTAATAGGTAAATTGTAACCAGTGATAAGGGATCCGTGTAAGTTGAAGGATGATGTGGTAACCAGGATTGAAAGAGGTATGCTTAGGTGGTTCGGTCACGTACAGAGGATCAATAAGAGTAGACTCACTAGGGCGATTTATCGATCCAATGTGAGTGGAACAGGCTAGAGAGGACGTCCGAGGAGTACTTACCGTGATCAAATAAACGGTCTTCTCCAAAAAAGACAAGTGCGTAGCAACCCCAACCGCCGGAAGTGCATGTATGAAAGTGGATGAGGCGGGAGAAGTATGTCAGAATAATAGTGTGTGGCGAGCCGTAATTCTGCCTACCACTGTAGGATATTGGCGTGAGTATATTACCCGCATACAATCATTGTGTTTTTTTTTAATAAATTTTACATAACCTTATTAGTACTTCCTATCTCTATGATCCCTATTCGTATACTAATAATGCGTTAATTCAATACAGTTAATTCCACTTTCATAAACGAATGAGGCTGTGGAAAATAAATAAAAAATGTCACTCCGGTATCCTGATCCATTTCAACGAACTATTTTCGTAAGCTAGAATCTCTTATTTGAATCCCTTCTCATAAAGCTGACACAAAAAATCATTAAATCACCTTTATCTTTGACTCCCAAACCCTCTGATTCATTATAACCCTTCGCGAGGGATCAGAGGCCGGCCTCGGCTAAAGTTAAATCAGAACAGTAAAAAATGTTAGTGAAATCGCCTACCACTACGTCAGGATGCTTTACCGCGCCGCCAGGTTACAAAAGCAAAGTTCATCTCAAACTGATTATATGCTATAGAATTACATCACAGTTTGCTACAGAAGATTGGCAACCTAAAAAAGACCTAATAGTTCACGCTATTATGAGGGTTTTTGACCGTAGCGTGAACGTTTACAATGGGTCAAAACAATGCTGATTGCAGAAATAGAATGAGCCAGTTTCCAAACAGCACGCTTTCAGTATGTAGTACTAGATACTCTTTCTTATACTGTGCTTTCGAAGTCGTATTGGCACGATAGAAAATAGAATCAAAATTTTACAGAAGCGTAGGTACTCGTAGCTCAAATTGTCAAATAATTGTCACATACGCACGTCGACGTTACGATTTACGATAATCAATTTGTAGTACACGCCGAGTGCCAAAGATAGATAGGGAGTACGTAAATACTCGTATTATTAGTAGTTGGTCTGAGAGTGACAGATTCGCATCGCATAAGATCGAATTGGCACAGGATCAAGTGGAATGGAGTAACGAAAGGAAGGTCTATGCCCAGCAGTGGGTTAATGAGAGCTGATTTGATTGATTGATAGAAATAGTAGTTGCAAAAGAAGGGCCTGAAAAGCACCTGCTTATAAGTTTGTGTACATAATATACATGCTTCATATTCCTTACTATTACATTTTAACTCAGGTTTGGTTCTCGTCGTGTGTCACCGACTTCCCTCTGAGACAATTATCGGTGCGTTTGATACCTACATTATTCATTCGGAATCCCTTCCTGCAAGGTTTCCCGTTTGAAAGGTAATCTTTCCTTTTTAGCGAACGGTCCTATTATTTAAAAAGAATCCAAGGATGTACAGAAGATGAAAGGTTTGTGTGGATATGATTTACTTTTGAAGAGGTTTTTTTTATTTTGTAGTATATAAATAAAATTGTTTATACGAGTTTCGGTACTTCTAACTATTGAAACGCGGATCTTCTGAGGCTTCTGAACATCTCTGACTACCCTTTTGGGGGAATATAATCTTGAGCATATGATTAAGTTTATTTATACGAGGGAAAAGATTGGTCAATTCATTTATGTTTTTCATTTGAGTTTAGTCTGAATGATTTTAATTAACCCTGACGGGTGTCTAGTACACAGACTTCTGTATTACGAAGTCTGTGGCCTAGTAGCAAGGCGACTAAATGTCTTCAGTCACTGCCAGCATGTATCATGTTATAGCCACATCGTGTGGCTACGGATTATAATATGTAGTCACCACATCTAACCTCACCTCTTAGAGTATCAGTTTCATATTTCACCAGAATCTGGAGACTAAAGGCGAGAGAGTGCATCTGTGTATGGCGATCTTGTATCTAGTTAATGAATGGTCCCTAATAACATTGCATGCAGACTCAAATGAATGATTTCAAAACTCTACGCCATGTTTGGTCTGAGACACTTGATCACTTTTTATTTTAATTTAATTTGGGGCTGCTATTGACTTGACATGACAACTTGTCATGAGTCTGCATGCAATGTTATTAGGGACCATTCATTAACTAGATACAAGATCGCCATACACAGATGCACTCTCTCGCCTTTAGTCTCCAGATTCTGGTGAAATATGAAACTGATACTCTGATATAGCGACGGACTGTCGCTTGTGGCCGACCTGTAGGTGTTGCAAATGTAGTTACGATCAATTTTAATTTTCTTTGTAAACAATTAGACCCCAGGAACGGTATCATGAAGCTTAATATGAGCAGTAGTGAATGTAAAGCCGTGGGTTGGTGTTGGCTGGGTCGGGGCGATGGGCAATAAACCAAGATTATGTTCGCGAAGCCTCCCCCGCGCTGGCTACGATAGCGTTCGCAGTTTTTCACAGGTTAAAAGTATTAAGTTACAGTTTTAATATTATATTCTTGCGCACTTTGTTGCGATGCGGGCTTTATGTAAAGAGGTGGTACAATCAGGTACCACTGGTACCTATACCCCGGCTGAGGGTGTGCACTTGTTCGTCCTCTAACGAGCGCTATGTGCACCGACAGCTGTTGAAGCTTTCAATCTGTAGGGATATTAAGTCATGTGCTTTAGGCGGTGAGAAGAAGAGACAGGTGCAACATTAAATCTGTAAACAAAACACAATCAATGTGTTGAACAACTGCTATATCTTACTCTTATTCCGAAAGCGCTAATGCGCGCTGCACACAATCGAAGTTCCGTCCTAGGTAAAATATTAACCTGTCAAAGTCAATGACATTTTTTAGACACGATCTAGAAACCAAAACACGATTTAAATTTTGTCAGACAAATACACACACACACACAGATGCACAGATGTTGATTTCTACATTGTGTCTAAACAAATTCAATGACTTTAATTAAATAATATTCAAAATATCATGAAACGTCGTTTGTATGGAGCGCACAGCGGTAATATCGGCCATGCTACTTATCCCTTCAGAAGTCTTCAGACTTTCAGAGTTTTTGAGCGTGCAGTTGTAGCAAGACTCTCTCTTAGTATGTTGATGGTTCGTGTAAATTGGTGGTACCTACCGCTCGGTGTTTTCTTTTTATTTTTTATTTCATTTTACAATTTTATTAAATACACAAGTCCCTTTAGACCTCTCTAACGACGCGAATCCTTTTTTTTGTGAAATTTAAGAGCATGGATTAATTATTAATATATTTTCCGAGATTTTATAATTATAAAGATAATTTGTTTTTCTAGCAATCCATGGTGGATAGGTAAGTAAAGCCATTTTAAGAACAAATCACTCTGAAACCTCTCGAGGGGTCGTACAAAATAAAATTAATGTGTTTCTTTAATGTATCGAGATTACTTAATGATTTTATAGATCGTGGGTTATGTTTATATTGTACCTTAGCACTGCAGTGAAAACGCTGAAAAGTATGTGAATTCAGACTATGTAGGTACGCTATAGAATAGCTTAAACTTTAGCCTGAATTATTTAGAAAGCCCAAAAATTCGTGCACAAAATTTTTGTGCTAGTAAGCCGGGGAAAAACGATTTTTGTATCTATTCGAAACAAATGAAAAATTCCTGCAATTTTTCTCACTGACCCTGCCGTAGTGCGAACGAGTCAATGCTAGACTTTCATCTTTGTCACACACTTGGACGGAAGCCAAATCGCGCATTGGCCCATATAGGCCATTACCTTCGTACCATTGTCACTAATTGCTTTTATAGGTCGTTGTGACACCCGAAGCTATGAACCCGGCAGCCCAGCGGCTCAGCGTCCCAGCGAGCGTCCCAGTAGGCTAATGTACACATAGATTTAAATATTCAGTGATAGTGTGGAATGGCTTTCTGAAACGGATAATGGTTGGCTCATAGCTATTATCGCCCTCTGTTGTACATACGAAACATTTAAACTAAATTGATTACATTCTGATTTTGTGGTGTCCTGGTTTCCAATGGACCACTTTCTTCCCATTACCACAGTCATGAGTAAATACATCACAAAGACAAAGCTTCATACAATCGCGCTACGACAAGTACGCTACTACAAGGCATGGCGGTGTGTGCGTGACCTTTCACCGATGCGTTCACCTACATGCCGCCCGTGGACACCGGCTCGGCGAGTGGACAATATATTCAAGATCTCCACAATTCACCACTCGATACGTGTCCAGTGCTAAAATTGATGAATCTGGCTACAAATCGAATCAAATCAAATTATATTTTATTTGACACCAAATAAACTGTAAAATACCGGCGGCCTAGCCAGTATGTGAGACACGATCATGATAGGGTTTAGGACTTAGGTTCGATAGCCATTTTGTTATAATTATTTAACCATACAGGGTGTAGCAAAACACCCTAGTAGGGGTAGCTTTAGATCATCAAACTGAACAACTTTCACTATGAAGCCAACAACGAAAAAAATAAACGAAAACAATCAGCTGTCTCATACATTTGAGTCAAGCCGGTACTGAAGTTATATTTTTTTTTTCATTCCCTTTTTAATGTTGGAGCTTTTAACCTTGAGGTTATGCCATCCCGCAGTTTTGTATGGGACTGCTGGTTTTTTATTTTTTCTCGGTATTGGCTCCATAGTGAAAATTGTCCACTCCAGTATTTCTAGGGTGTTTTGTTACACCCTGTATTTTTGTTCCGTCTTTGACCCTACAAATTAAAGTTCTTTTATTTTATTATTGGCCGATTGCTGTGTATATAACTGCAATTTTACCAATGTCAAGTGGTTTATGGAATTTCAAGTACCTATTGTTTTATGGACAAATTGCGGAGCCACGAGACCAGCTATAACCCTCTAGCCATGCGATTCTAGCACACTATGATCAGAAAAAGTTGTTATATTCAGGCACTGATTGTACTGGAGCATCCGCTATAATATTTATTGAAAATATTTAACAAGAGCTACCTACATATTTGAATATTTTCAGATTCTTACTCAGCACGTTAAAAGTATGAGGGTTCCTTGTTTGACTACGAAACTTACTTAATACTTATGGGATTTATTGAGTTTAAATTGATAAATGTTAAGTACTTAGTAAATAGTTATTAAGAGTTAAATTGTGAGAGCAGTATAAAGCAAAACGAACTCTTGTTCGCAGATAATAAAACTTAGTTTCTTCTGTAAGGTTTGAAAGAATGTTGAAATACGATTCTTTTACGTTGAGTGCAGTTTTAATCTTCGTTCACTGTAGTGAAGTTCAGTTACCTACTTTAACTTTGTTGTTTAATGTGACAGGTCTTTTTCATTCACTTATCTTTTTATTTAAGTTTTCAAACTAAATAATTTCATGGATTTTACTGTAAAATGTTTGTAATTTAATTATTCCCAACTAGTAAATTTTTTCTGCTTTCCTTTTTTAAATTGAATGGAAAATGATGAGCCATGCGCAAAGAGAAAGAGAGAAGGGAGAAGAGAAATCATACTAGACGGGCTGCTGTTGTCACTTGTCAACCTCTCTCGTCTAAAACAAAAACACAATTTTTTGAATAGTGTAAAGTTTTGTCGAGACGAAAATTTAACAGATCGATGAAGCTTAAAACGTACATAAAAAAACCTTAAATGGATCAAGATAGTAAGACCAACCTATTCTCAAATGAATTTCAGAAATTTTTTGTAAATTATATGTCTCATTCATTATAGAACGAAGGCAATAAACTAAAGCGAAATGTCTTGAGGCCGAATACGTTAAACTTTTAATCGATTACCACGTGCTGCCGGTCGCTGGAGGTACCATCAAGCTAACATGGTCGTCAGTCGCGATCACGGCATGGTTATTTTATTTTCGGATGTAAGTGATAGTTCCAGAATACGAATAAGTAAACTCACGACCATAGTGGTCGTGAGTTTACTTATTCTTCTTCTTTTCGTGTCAATAGTTCACATATTTTGTACACAAATCCACGTTGTCATAATTCGCGCCAAGCGATACATCGTTATCGGAATTTTATTTTTTTCCCAGTTTCGAAGCCCAATCACTATTATTTTCATTTGTCTTACGTACTTGATCCAATTTTTCATTAAATGAGAAATCATCATCATCATCTCAGCTGATGGTTATCCTCTGCTGGACATAGGCCTCCCCCAAGGATCGCCATAACAACCGGTCCTGCGCTGCCCTCATCTAACGGGTTCCGGCCGCCTTCATCAGGTCGTCGGTCCACCGTGCGGGGGTAGGCCCCCCGCAGGAGGCCAGGAGAAATAGTTCATGATAATAATTATCGAAATTCATTCTACAACCCAGTGACCCTTCGATCACTACATACATAATTTATTTTAAAGTGTTCAGAGAATTGACCGCGTCTCACGTTAATTGGATCGCACCCCTCACGAGCGTCACGTTTTTACTCGGGCGAGATAAATTTATCACCGTGTCGAACTTGTTCTTGAATCGGCCGATTGTTTTAATTAAATCCTTCAAATACCAACAATCTTACTTCAGTGTAGCACAGGGTGCGTGTAGGTGCTAATTTAATATTAATTAATAATATAAAATAAATAAAAATAAAATACACTTTATTGCCACACAAAAATACAGAATAGGTACTAAAACAATAAACAGATAATTTTTTTTTATAATAAACTGATTATGGAATGGAGTAGTTATAACGCTATTAAATGTCCACCTTTTTCACAAAAAATTTAAACTTTTTTTTATTGCGTTTCGCATTTTGGACCAATTCCGATGATGTCCTTTTCAGGGGTGGTTCAGACCGTTAAACTAAACAACTTTTATTACTGGAGTAAAACGCGAAATCGTTAAAAACAATCTGTTATATCATACATTTGAGTAGAGTATGACTGATTTATTTTTGGTAATTTCATTTTATAATATAAATAATGGGATATCACCCGTATATATCCGCACCAAGCGCCTTTCTGAATCTTTTATAATGCGCACAGCCAGAAGGAGTGGAATGCCCTGCCTGCGTCAGTATTTTCGAGCGCTTACAACCCGAAATCCTTTAAAGTACGAGTGAATAGGCTTCTTCTGGGTAAGCTCGCTATATCTTCGACCCTTTCTTCGTCCTGAGACTGGATTGAGGTCAAGAACAAACACATGCGAAATAAAAAAAAAATTGAAAAAATGTAAAAGTTGTTCAGTTTGATGGTCTGAACCACGCCTGAAAATTTAAAAAAGTGTGTACAGTATTACCTAATATTAAGAATAAGAATAAATTTATTGAAAAATAATAACATAACTTAGCCAAAGTGTACAATAGATTAACAAACAGTTGGGTCTTAAGGTTAAGTTTAATATAATACATATTGAGCCCCTGGGTCTAAACAAAGTAACCTTAGTTAAAAGGCACCCGTAATTCAGGCCTCAGGTTCCTTCCCTCATGGGTAGCTACTTAATAATATTATAAATCTATATTGGCACTTCATATTACATAATATGAAGACAGCCAATTAAACGCAATCAGACGTATACAGGATGTTAGGGTAAACAGTTGCATTAATTTAAGAGGTGGTTGTAAGTACCCATGATACCGAACAACTTTCCCTAAGATACATATAGGAAATCGAAAAAAAAAATGTTGACTTTTCATACCAGACTTCGATCAGTTGATTGTATTTAATATGGGAACTCCAAAAAAAATACGAATTCCTTATAAGGTTTCTTAGGGAAAGTTGTTCAGTATCATGGATACAATCACCCCTTAAAGTAATGCAACTATTTACCCTAACAACCTGGATATGTGGTCTTGTCACTTAATGAAAGATTATTAGAATTAAGTAATTGTTGCTAGTTCCCTACTGCTTGATTAGTGTATACCTACTGCGGGGTTTACTGAATCGAATCAATGAGAGTCTCTTTGAAACCGCTGAGTTGAAATAATCGGTGGTTTATGGGTTTTAATATCACGTGGAAAAGAGAGGTGTCCGTAGTTTAAGGGGGACGGCGAATCTAATGTATTTGTATGAGTATGTGTAAGCTGCCGGACAAATGTTATTTCTTTACCAGTTCATCTTTATGTGTTCTTTACTCGAGTATAAGGTGAATAAAGTCCCACATAGATCACCATAACACGACGTCATAGTCGTGGTACTACACCCGTGACCTCACACTCACTTAGACACTCCGTACAAACCTGCTCGCACTGACAAGGAGAGGCTAGCGCACGGAGGACAGAAAGAGCGAAGGCGTTTCGAGGCAATTAGGTCTTTCGCCATTATATTAGGTCATGGCGTTACAGTCGGCGTGGCCTATGATTTTTGCTACGAGGGCTTCGTCCATAAAATACATCCAAAACGAACTGCCTCCATGGCCAAAAACAAACATTTAAATTTTAAAATGATGTTTGTTTTTGGGTTGGGGTTTTTTTAATTTTGTAATTTTTAAAGTTACTTGAAAACTGCTGAACCGACTTTCATGAAAGAAAGCTAAGAACATTCTCGTAAAAATTAGCAAAACGCATCGAAATGGGTCCACTCGTTTGAGAGCTATGATGCCACAGACAGACAGACAGACAGACAGACAGACAGACAGACCAACATAGGCTTCAAACTTATAACACCCCTCTTTTTGCGTCGGGGATTAAAAACAGGATTCAATTAGTGAATTCTGATTGAGACAGCTCCGTTACTATCCACTGGCACAAGTACCAACATAGATACAATAAAGGTATTACATAGTTTGCTAGTGTAATGAAAGCTGAACGAGATTACACCAGTCTTGTGACAATAAGCCCGCACCGGTCGCTGGAGATATCATTGTATGAATAACTGTGTAATTGATAAATTTTCGTTTGGACGTGGTTTTGGCAATTAATTTCTGATGTTTATCGTAACAAACTATTGTATTATGGGCGTGAACTGTTGATTAAAGTATTATTATTGATGCTAGATGCTATAAATTATAATAGACCTTTATACGACCCCATTGCTTGAGCACAAATACCCTCAAGATATGGGCATTAGTACACCACGCCGCGGATTGGCGGTCTTCACATCGCAATTCGCATGCTGGAAGTTTTCTTACAAATTACCAAGCACTTTTCCCTTAGCCGTCGTTCTTTATGAGCTATTTTTATCCATCTACCATCATCCCTTTAAGACAGGTTACAACTAACGATTATATCAAATAAAGCTAAGAACACAAATCGCCGACATCGGGGAGAAAACAGCTAAACTAAAGTGGGAATGGGAAGGCCATGTCTGTCGAATGCACCAGGAAAATAAAAGGTGGGCAAAAATTGTTTCGCCCTAGATCCCAGAAAACGGTCGTCGGCGCCCGGGTCGTCCTAAGAAGAGGTGGCGGGATGATCTGAATGCTTTTGACGACAAGTGGCCAGAGTTTATCCAGGATAGAGACGGTAAGAAGATTAAAGGGGAGGCCTTTGCCCTGCAGTGGGATGAAATAGGCTAGGGAAAAAAATTGTTTAAAAACTGAAAAAATTAGTCTAAAATTAAATAAATTTTATTCGAAATAGCACAATATACATATACGCATATACATACATATTCATATTCTCACGCCTGTCTCCCACTTGGGTAGGCAGAGACAACGAAACGATAACGGAGCACAACATGACTTTAATAATCAATAGGAAGAATTACAGAATTATCACTGTCATTTTATAAGCATGTTAAAGGTTACAAGAGCTGGAATCAAAGCCTTTGATCAGAGCGCGTTGTCACTCACACAGCCGTGATGAGCTTTGTGACCTGCGATCTATGCACCGGAGACAAGGGAATGAATTGCCAAGCTGGAATGGAATAGATTCGTCTGACGTACTGTGTCATTTGGTTTTAGGTTCTGTTACTGAAATATTTAATTGGCACCCACCCTGTGACAATTTGTGTATGAGTTGGGAAAATATCTATGTTAACATGCAAGATATTTGTAATTCATATTAAATATTTAAATAAAGTATTGTTCTTCAGTGCTTTACGTAAGCGATTCATTTGTTACTTAACATTTTACCTAAGTAGGCACAGAATAAATGCAACTATCAACCAATTTGTGTAAGTACCGACCTTTTCTGTCGCGGTAAGACTTTGACATGTATAATTTCCTGTTGTATACTTAAGCTACAATGTGTGTTGTAACAGCCTGTAAAGGAAGTAACACTAAATTATTAAGTTAAAATGTATTCAGAATGTAATAGTGTATACTTTGTTGGTAGTCCTTAATAAATAAATAAATATCGACATTATTTAGTCGCCGTTTCAAAGTCACCTAGACCAGGGGTGCAATTTTTTGATGTCACCGGTGAGCTTGAACGGTTTTTGAATATCATACAAAAGTCTTCTCATACCCATGAGTTCAATACGAGTGGGAAGGGGCACTCGTATTAAAACGGTGAGATTCAAAAATGCGAACTATGGGAAATCGGTGAATGTCGGAAATCTGATTCTGTAAACTTGACGTACCTTGTGCAGGAATTGATCTTCTGACATTCGTTGTGAGCGAACGTGTTGCAAAACTTCTATGCAAATTTATAATACGTAAATAAAATTACTCTTTCTATAGCACACGATCTTGTGACTAGTTAACGTTTAGATAAAAGCCAAACTTCCCTGGACAAGCACCTGCGATCGTCGACGTAAACCGTGGAGCCGCTTGAGCAGGCTTGCCGGCGCTGCCCCCCGCCTCACCTCGAGTAACAAGGTCGGTGGACATAATTCATCTCTATCTAGCATTCGACGTTGACGCCCCGGCCGCTTGCCCTCACCAACTCCACAATTTCGATCATAGACTAACTAATTCTCAGAACATACATTATCTACAAATCCTACAATGTTGCATTCACCCAAGCGATACGATTCCAACCCAGAGCTCTCTAAACCTCCTCATCCCAATACTCCTCCGCGTAAGCGCAGGCATGATGATGAACTTCAGGAATCCTTTCGTACCTTCAGCGAAACTATTATGAAAAAACTTGAGAACATGAACATGGATTTCAAGAGCAGCATTTCAAAGGTTGATGATGATCTGAACACAGTAATAAAACATGACCTTTTGATGCTAACGGAGGTAACGACTGAAATGAAATCTGAAATAAATAGCATTCGGAAGGAGTATTGCACTATGAAGTCTGCCGTTGAAAATTTAAATATCAAGGTTGATGATATGCAAAGTCAGGTGGTCACTTTGCAAAAATCTGCGGAGTTTAATTCTGAGGCATTGGATGACCATAAAGATGGTTTGGCTAAGGTCACCAAAGAGATTAAAAAGATCAACATTCTTCAAAATGAATTACAGGACTTAAAAAAACAGAACACGCAACTTCAAATTGAAGTAAATACCAATGATCAAAGAGAGAGAATGATGAACTTGGAGATAATTGGAGTTCCAGAAGAAAAAAACGAAAAGCTAATTGAAGTCATCCTGAATATCACAAGACATATTGGAGTTGAATTGTCTCCGAGAGACATCATAAGTGTCAATAGAATCACCCCAAGAACTAAAGTGCAGGGACGCTCAAGAATAATTATTGCCAAGATGGGCTCTCGCCTTTTGAAGGACAATATAATATCAAGTTTCCGTAAACAACGTTGCACTTCTGCTGATATTGGACTGCAAGGGGACCCTAAGCCCATCTACATTAACGAGCACTTAACATACTACAATAAACAGCTTTTAAAAAAGTGCAAAGACATAGCGAAGGCAAAGGAATATCAACATGTTTGGACAAGAAATGGACGGATTTTTGTCCGAAAATGCGACACTGCGGCTGCACTCCACATCACAATGGAAGAGGATATCAAGAAATTGTAATCAATTTAATATTTGTATTTGTATCTCAATTTTGTGTCTCCTCTGCGCACTATTACTCGTGGTCATCCTTCGAGCTCAGCTTTGAGCCTGACAAAAAACTTTATCATATTTACCTGATATACATACGACCAATTGAGATGCAATTTTTGAACCCTTCTTTTTGTTTACATATTTTTACATTTTCGGCAAACACCATATATGTCTCTAACAGAAGCTATATTCATTATTATTGCATTTATAATTATATATACCCATCGAAAATAAAAAAATATTTATGTTATTATTATTATCATTCTCACTCAATACTTATCACTACACATGTAACAAATATTTTAACACACTGTTCCCGAAGTTACAAAAAATACATAAAATCCACATTTCCCCTTAAATCAATCGAATGCTATCTTTTTAATGCACAACAGAAGTACATTGCTGCACCCTTACTCAGCGAATGCAGTTTATCGCCGATGCTCTGCACACTCGTAACACACGGTCTAAAGTACAATTTTCGACTATTTCTTACTTTGTGCGTGTACTACCCACATTATCACAATTGTATACCTATAACGTTGCCAGCTTCCAAGTCAGACTTTTATGTCTCATTTACCTATTCGATTTACTGTCGAATTGGTGCACAATGCAAAATCCACTCTTATTTACCACTTGTTAAAACTATTAATGTCTTACATGTTAACAATGAATGATCTAAAGTTATCTATTTACTATCAGAATACGCGCGGTCTTCGAACGAAATGCTTAAACTTTAGTTTAAATTTACTTAGTAATAACTACGATATTGTTGTCGTCACCGAAACATGGTTACATAACGGCATCTTTGATCGGGAATTATGTGACGATAGGTATGACGTTTTTCGCAACGACCGCGATCTGCAGCTAGCGAATAAAAAAAGCGGAGGCGGCATTATGATATTGGTTCGGCGGGGGCTCGGAGCGGTACACCGGAACTATGATAGTTGCACCACTGAGCTGCTAACGGTAATTATTCCCGCGCGTGCGATATCCTCTACTCTTGACTTGCATCTCAGTGTTGTATATATTCCACCGGAATCAAATGACATACCCTCGAACATCGACCGGGTCTTGAACTTCATTGAAAACGACTTCAATTCAGATTCCTCACATAATTGTTTGCTATTAGGCGATTTTAATTTACCTTGTATTCAGTGGGATTCGCGTGGACCAACACACATTAAAAAAAATACCGTAGAAGTACAAAACGCAGGTGTACGTCTGGTAGAGGAATTAGCGTATCTCGACTTAAAACAGTACAATACAATAAGGAACTATGCCGGAAATACATTGGACTTAGCTTTTTCGAATTTACCTCTTTTAATTACACATTGCACTCAACCTCTCTCTAAATTAGATCGCGCCCATCCGCCATTTTCAATCGAAATACAAGACCTCACTATTCGCCCTTTGGTCGAAGCTCCAGTAACGAGACGAAATTTCAGGAAAGGAGACTACGAAAAAATTAATCAGTACTTCTCTGAAAGCGATTGGCAATGGCTACAGCTGACAAGCGGTACTGAGGTAGCTGTTACTATGTTATATAGGATAATAAATGACGCTATTTTAAAATTCATTCCCTTAATCAAGACGCATGGCGCGCGTACATACCCTGTATGGTACAGCACTGCGCTTATCAAAATAATCAAGGAAAAGACGAGAGCACATGTGCGTTGGAAAAAATTTGGTAACAATTTAGATTATGATGAGTTTTCACTCTTACGTGACAGACAGCACAGAGTACAAAAAATTTGCTTCGCGATGTATAGTAACAGTATTGAAAGTAACATAAAGTTCAAACCCAAAATGTTCTGGTCATATATAAAGACCCTGCGTGGCGGCTCAAATTATCCTAAAAAGTTATCTCTGGGCGATACACACTACTCAGATGGTAAGGAGATCTGTGACGCGTTTAATGGCTTCTTTGAAACAGTCTTTGGAGTACCTTCTGCTGGTTTTAACCGGCCTGACAATATTGACGATAGTAGAGATTCGGTATCCACAATATATATTAGCACTGACGTTGTAAAAAAGTCATTACGATCTTTAGATGTATCTAAGGGTGCCGGCAGTGACGGCATACCTCCTATATTTTGGCGTATGTGCGCTGACACTTTAGCTTCCCCTATCGCTACTATTTTCAATCTCTCCATGAAAGAAGGTGTGTTTCCCAAAATTTGGAAAACAGCCCACATCATTCCTTTACACAAGAAGGGCTCCAGAACTAAGATAGAGAACTATAGAGGCATCTCAATTTTAAACACCATAAGTAAAGTTTTTGAAAAAATTATTTATAACTCAATATATCCAGTTCTCTCTAAAGGTATTTCAAATAACCAGCACGGATTTCTTAAGAATCGCTCAACTATAACTAATTTAGCTTGCTTTACAGAGTTTGTTCTATCTAATATGGACCGGGGCGGGCAGGTTGATGTGATCTACACAGATTTTGAAAAAGCCTTCGATCGTGTGGATCATATCATCCTGCTTAATAAGCTCCAATCCTTAGGAATACACGGTGACTTGTTAAGATGGATTCAATCATATCTTACGAATCGTTCTCAGGCTGTCACCCTGGGTGGATACAGATCGGATTTTATAACAATACCTACTGGTGTACCACAGGGCTCGCATTTAGGCCCATTATTTTACAATTCATACATATACGATATATCTAACTGTCTCAGAAGATCTAAGCATTTATTGTACGCAGATGACAAAAAAATTTATTATAAAATTAATTCCGTTAACGATTGTAATATTATGCAGTCCGAATTAAACAACTTATACCAATACTACACAGATAATAAAATAACGGTCAATGTAAAAAAATGTCAGTGCATAAGTTTTTCTCGTAAAACGAAGCCCCTAATATATAATTACAATTTTAATAATTCCATAATAGAAAGAACTAATGTCATTCGCGATTTAGGGGTTCATCTAGATCAGAAATTAATTATGTCGGATCATGTTAATCTAACCAGTGAAAAGGCTTTTAGAAATATTGGCTTCGTTTTACGCTCATGTAAACCGTTTAAAGACATAGCTGCAATAAAGTCTGTTTATTTCGCTTACGTGAGGAGTATTTTAGAATATGCAAGTCCGATCTGGTCTCCGCAATACGATATTTATAAGAATCGTTTAGAACGTATACAAAAGAAATTCGTCAAACACCTTTCATATCGCGCACGCCAGCCTCAAACCGCTTACATAGGGAACTGTCGCAAATTCGGTCTTCTGACACTAGAGGAGAGGCGCGAAGTATTAGACTTAAGTCTTCTGCACGACATAGTCCGAAGCCACGTGGACTGCCCCGAGCTGGTGGCGGGCGTGTCGTACTGCGCGCCGGTGCGCCGCACCCGCCACACGCCGCTGCTGCACACGCCGCATCGCCACACTAACTACGCCGCTAACTCGGTCCTCGCTCGACTACCTCGTACACATAATGAACTCTTCAGTGACATTGATTTATTTACGCATTCGAAATTGGCACTAAAAAAACAAGTAACAAAATTACTATGGGAACGACAATAACACATTATTCAGCATAACATAACATACCACACACACACACACACACACACACACACACTAAAATCAAACACACAATATCCATAATTACGTATAATATTTACTACTTACCAACTATATCTACTTATACCTATATGTATCTAGTATATTTTCATTCTTATCTGTGTATCCATCCATATAACTTCAGTCATTTCTAAAATTATCTATTTGCCTATTATATAATATTTACTACAATTATCTATAATAAAATAAATATCTATAACTATTTATAATTAGACTAATACTACTTTAGTTACGTCCTTACCTTTAAAGTTAGTTACTTATAATTTAAATTTGCCCACTTCCAGAATATATTTATTAAATGTAATAAATACTAAAAAGAAAAAGCTTGGAAAGAGCATAATTTTATTGTAATGTTAAAAAAAAAATAGTAATTTTTCTTTTTGTTGTGTCTATTTGTAATTTTTGGCATCACTTCTTCACAAATAACTTTGTATAAAAAAAGGGAAACCTATTATTGGCCTTACCAGTTATTTTTAAGAACTTATTGTAACAATGTTTAATACGCTGTTGGTTTTCTCAATAAATAAATAAATAAATAAAGCATTCTCTGTTACAAGGCCATCAAATTCTGATTTCTTATTAACAATGCCAGGTGTAAAATGACTGGCTTTATAGTAGAAAGGTAAGTGTCGTTATTAAGCCGAGGCTCAGAGCGCCTGTCCGCGCTGATATGCAGATTTTTATTCGTTCCCACCTCAGAGTACGGAAGGTCTATTAAATTTAAAAAATGCTGTCGTATGGATTTCGCGTCGTAAAAGGGAAATCTATTTAATATTAAAAACTACATTTTGCTTTATATAGGTAGAGGAGAGTTTTTACCGACTTCATTGTTTCATTTTATTCAGGGCCCTTCCTTCGTGATAATTATACTAACGGTATTTTTTTTTAATTACGTATGGGTTTGCTCTTGACCGTTTTTAAGGAGATAATCAGACCATTAAACTAAAAAACTTCTGTTTTTACGAATAAAAAATATCAGCTGCTCCATCATCATCAATAGAAGGTCGTCGTCGCAAACGTAGGTACATTCAGATGACATGATGAATAAAATGGTTCTAACGTTCTACCACACAGAGCATACAAAATTTTATATTAATAATCTGAAGCTAATTTTATCCAATTTTAAAATTTTATAATTATTTATAAAAAGAAAAGAAATATACAAAATGTGTATGCGAAATCCAAAAATAATCACTATATATAATCCTAAATATAAGTGGTCAATGTTGTAAGGAGAATTAACGTTGGTGTAAATGTATAATACGCTGTTATTACTAAAATATGAATTAAATAAGTTTTATACACTCCAATCTACTTCTTATCGTTTGGGCAACCAGCCCTGGTGTCAGATTTTTCAAACCGTAAGGCATAATTATGTTCCACATATACATCAGAAAAATTACACGACTGTCGGCTTCTACGTAATAAGTGCTTGTTTAACTTGACTAATCAAATTGAAAGTGCAAATCACTTTATTGCTACAATCAATATAAAATAGAAGATAATAAAATTTATTGTGTAATCTGATCTCTGATATCATGGACATAGGACAAACCATACCTAATTGAAAAACATAGGTTAAAAGTCATTCTAAAAAGCAACAGAGGTCAAAAGTGTTGGAGTGTTGCAATGAATGTCAATCGTCTCGCTTCGCGCCTTCACATCCTTCCGCGAAAAACCAATTGGAAATTGTTCAAATCCAATTGCCGAACCAAATTGGATTTGGTGATTTTATCAGCAGGACTCTCCTTTGTAAGACTCCACCGCAATGGCTGCTGATAAGACAAAGGCCCTACTTTATTTTATTACAAGATCCCACCGCAAATTTTATAGACCCATATATTTAGGTAATGATAGATATTTTAGAGGAAATGTCAAAGTTTAGGAATCTTGAAAAAATTGGGTTGCCACCTTGGAGCCTGTTACAATCCCCTGGCAGCTGGGTACAAAAATGTTGGTCCTGTTGATAATCTGAACGCTTTGTATTGAAGGTATCAGCGGTAGAATATTAAGTATAGTTACCAATAAATTAATGTATATTCGAGTTGGCACCATCGACTAGCAATTAACAAATGCCACAAAAGTACAAGTATCCAGAGCCGTTAAAGATATTAAAAACAACAACAACCAACTGTACTAAACTTGACAATCGTGTTTTGTGACTAATTATTGGTAATTATAATCGTAGTGAGATATAAGTTATGTGAATGTTATGTGTTTGAATTATAATGAATAGCCATAATGATTTAGATACTATTTATTAAGCATATTCGATTGTTTATCTAACACGTTTTGTCGTCACGCTGCCCAAAGTTAAGTATAACTTGTGTGTTACAGTAATTACTGTTCATTTAACTTGTGTTTTAAATGTCGAAACGAAAGTAAATTATAGATAATAAGTAGACCGATTCTCATGTTTCATTATAAATTATCCCCGTTCCCACTTATTCTACTCTAACAAAGGCACTCAAAAATAGGGTTGACTGCATTAAATTGATTGATACATAGGATCGCACCGTTATTTACAGTTGCGCGATGAAAACCATTGGACTTAGTTTGTTGATTCTTTCATACATAAAATTTTTGCTTTTATCGATTGTGACAGGCAACGTAAACGTCAGGTACAGGACAGGACAGGACAAGGCAACCCAATTTCTAGGAGCCTTAAAAATTTAAAGACATAATATGACATATCAATTGGGATATGTATAATTTCCTAAACATATGGGTGCAGAAAACATGTAACTCAATCTTAGCCTATGATAAGACAAAGATCATCCTTTATTAGTCCTCGCTGAAGTTCCCAAATACAAACGACTTGAGGTTTAAGATAATCTCTATAAAGATATGACTTTTAGATAAAACCATTTGCCCTGAGCTTTATTATCTTGATTGCTGTCTCTAAAACTTTTAGTAGATACCGATGCTTTTTAGCCTAAGGTCACCCAGTGTTAAACAGACATTGGCGTTTTGGTTTTGCAGGTAAAAATGTACTATTATTATTAACTATTATTTTGTCTCAGAGCCTATTTGCCACTCTCAAATGCTCGTCCGCTCTTTGTACAGAGTGTAAAATTAAATACATTACATACTTTAGGGGATAATTCAGATCATCAAACTGAACAACTTTCACTGTGGAACCAACATAGAAAGTGCAAAAAAAATCTGTTGTTTTATAAAAAACGTCAACGGCTAAAGGCTACCCGACTCGTATAAGACGGAACATCGTAGGTATGCAGCGCGCTCGGGAGCTTTCGAAATATAAACTTCTGTTAATAACGGGTCGGAATTAATGAATTAAAGTAAGCTTAATTGCACAATGCTAATATGGAATGGAGAGAGAGACTGATTAATCCAAAATCAATAGCCCCCCCCCCCCCACCCCAACACTCCCCCCTCCCCCTATGACCGCCTCATAGCGGGGGCACGTGTTAAATTACGTATTCCTATCGCGAGTATCTACCAATAAAGCAATTTCAATTTACAAATTTGTGACGACTGCCAAAATATCTATAGTTGATTATTTCAATAATTTGATTGGATGACAGTGCTCGTAATGAAATTTTGCTGAACAATTGTTTGACCATGTAGGTAATGTTCAATTGAACAGAATATCAATTATTGTGAGCACGCTTATCAAAGAGTCATAATTATTATGATGCCAGATTATGCAGTGTGCTTGGGTAAACAGATGCATTACTTTAAGAGGTGTTTGAAACCATGAAATTGAATTACTTTCCGAAAGAACCTTAATGAAAATTAGCAAAAAAATTTGGACTTTCCATACCAAATAATAGCCAACCTCCGATAAGAGATGGCACCACAAGAAGAAGAATATACTACAAGCTGAACTATTATATGAAAAGTAAAAAAAATCATTTGCTAATTTCCCTTGTGTTCTTTTCGGAGAATGTTCATATCATGAATAAAATCACCCCTTAAAGTAATGCAACTGTTTACCCCAACACCCTATATAAGCTCAATACACCCGTCAAACAGTAACGACACTAAGCTTAAGTGGTCATCGAAATATAACATGCTCAATCACAATGATTACACACACATTTACGAGTTGGCGTCGTGGAGCTACGGTATTGGAAAAGATCACAGAAGTTAAACAGCGTCAGGTCAAGTCTTGGATGGGTGATTATTTTTCATTTCGAGCAGGCGCTCGTTCAGACAATAATTTGGTCAAAATTGTTCATTTCCTGATTTTTTTTATTTCAGTCTCATCTCGTTTCCGCCTCCGAACTTCGCGAGTCATTTTAAGCAGTGGGATAAAACAACAAACAAACACAACAACAAGTTTATTCGTCCCACTAAAGAAACAGAATATGGGATATTTTTGACAAAGATCTAGATAAATTTTTGAATGTATTTGAAAGCAATGTTATTTCTAAGATAAAGGAGTCAATTTATTTTAGGCCCACAACCGGTAACGTATTGATGGTATTATACTCCAAAAACATTGTTTAAATTATTATAGTAATCGGACGAAAGATTAGGTAAAAATGCAAACGGAATAAATATCAAAAATTCACCGTTTTACTTGTTTGCTACGATTCTTTTTCCCTGTTAAAACGGCACATATAAAGCAATGTGTGTATTTTTTTTTTATTATGTATGGGTTTGCTCTTGACCTCAATCTAGGGCCTCTAGGACCTCAGGACGAAGATGGGGTCGAAAATGTAACGAGCTCACCCATAAGAAGCCTATTCACTCGTACTTTAAAGGAATTCGGGTTGTAAGCGCTCGGAAACACTGACGCAGGCAGGGCGTTCCACTCCTTGGCTGTGCGCATTATAAAAGATTCAGAAAGGCGCTAAAGATTCAGAAACGTCTCAGATGTTCATACGAAAATATAATTAAGAAACCATCAAATCTTACCAAGACAAGATGTGCGCCAAATGCGATTACGTCACACTCCGTTTAGATGAGGTATTGCTAATATTACCACTATAAAGAAGAGATTATGAGAAACAAATAGACCTGAGTTCCATAATCAACATTTTTTGGGGGCCTTTTTGGGCTGGAGAAATTATCTTCTTTCCTCAAATAATCATATAATACATTTAGATAGATAGATAAACAATGAACATTTAAGGGACAGATTTACAATTTTAAGGGTCAAATTTGTCAAAAAAATTGCTATAGTGCGATGAATTCACAAACTTCGCCAGTACTCTGCCACACTCCTTTATATCAAACGTAAAGATGATAGCGTTGTGAAACACGTCGAGTGTGAAATCGTTGGTAAGTGTTGAGGACGCGGGCCACTGGTGTGTGTAATTACGGCATGCAAAAGACGAACACTTTGATATCACGGAGAGTTATGCTTGGAACTTGTTTACTGAGAAACTGGTGTACATTTATCTAGCTTCATATAGGGCTTAACAAGACATCCTAGTAATATTCAAAGAAGTGGTTTAGACCATCAAACTTTCACAGGTGCAGTTGCAACGTCCTTGCGGTGCAGTTGCGATTCAAAAATTGAAATGGTTACTCATCTTCTTATCGCGTGAGCAGGGAGCTTTGCATGGCTAGCATAGCAGCGTGATATAGCACTATCAGACCTTCGCTCTCTTTTTATTTGCGTGCAAACGAACGAGATAAAAGGCGTGATATAGCTGTATCACGTACAACATGCTACGCCTTCTGGTGTCAGAGTTTTTTCAGACCGCCTCACGGTCTCTGACATGGTTTTTATGTAACGACCACTACCACCCCAGATAGTAGCATCAACGGTTTAACGTGCCACCTGAAGCACGGAATCATCTTTCTTTTCAGACAATCAGGTGATTCAGCCTGCAACGTACTCACCAACAGGGAAAACGCACAAAGTAACATTTCCCTAGGTTTCCCCTTTGGGAATCGAACCTACGACCTCCGTGTCAAGAGTGCTCTTAACTATTAGATCACGGTAGTTTACTCATGTGATCAATACCAGCAAATGAGTGTAAAGGCGTTATATATCAATGGATCGTCGGGCACAATGCGCCGGCAGTTAGTTGCAATCACGTTCAGTTCCGTCCCGCTCCGGTCCCGGCCGGCGTCTGATTGTGACGTACAAATGGCCTTGCACTAGCGTCCTAGTCACACAGTACTCGTCGACAAGCAGTAGAAATACATGATATTCACTGTAGGATAGCATTGCAAGAAGTGGGTTATACCCCATACTCCACCACGCGCCCAGTGCGGATTGGTGGACGCATATTACAGTGGTCAATTTACTGTTAGATAATTTTCAAGCTGCTTTATCTGACCCCGCTTAACAAAAAGTTAGTTACACCGCAATGTCGTTAAACTATCCGTGACCAATTGTTTAACTTGCCCTTCGTTGCTAAAATTCCACTAAAACGGTCAACTATGCAAAGACCGACCGGACCCGACGTTTTTTTAACTTCGTTGATTGATCGTTTTTACCACCGAAACTCAACTAAATCAACGATGATTAGTTTCGTTTACGTTCAAACTCCGTGAAATGAAAATTTCAATTACATGCTTTTGTAATATTGTGAGGAAAAACATTTCCAAATTAAAAATAAGATTATGTTAACTAACTTAACTAACAATTTGTAAAACCCCCAACACATAAAACAACACCTTGACATTATTTTTCACTTTTTAAATGTTTGTTTTTAGCGTTGGGGGTTTACTTAAACACTGCAGAACCGATTTTTAAGAAACAAAGCTTAGAACACTCTCACAAAAATTAGTTTATAAAAAAAAAATACGTGGACATCGGTCCACCCTTTTGGGAGCTACGATGCCACACACATATAGATCGACAAACAGAAAGACAGATAGACAGACAGACATAGGCGTCAATATTATAACAACCCTCTTTTTGCGTCAAGGGTTCAGAATACACCTTATAGTTAGTGTGACCAATAGTTTTTTTCATTGTGCAGTGTAGGTAGCAGAGTCCACCTGTAATATGTATTAAGTTTCAGGTTTTTTTGTACTATTTTCTTTATATTCAAACACTATGATACCCTACTGCTTGTTACATCATGTGCTGTCAAGTGCAGTCCCGGAGCCCGGCGCTTTGTTACCTGAAGCTTACGAAGGCTGCTCTCATAAAATGATTCGTGTTCCGAAGGTGGTGCTAATGCTGCTCTTTTGAAACTGTAATCTGTCGTTTATTGCCTTTACGACTAATGTTATTCTAGATCTGTACTGCCATGTACTTTAATGTACTGTTATTTTCAGGCCATGTTTAAAGAAAACAGTAACAGTAAGTTTAAGACAGAGTTCAACAATTTGTTACTGTTCTATTGTACACATAGGTAGGCTAAGTTTTGTTATTATTTTTCAATAATTCTTTCAAATAAACTTTATATTATGGTAAATAAATAAATAAATAAATATCTTGGACATTGTCACACAAATTATCTAGTCACATTTAAAGTACTTGGAATTGTATAACAACAACAACAACTACATTATGAATGAATTTCAACCAATTGAAAGCTGTAAACAAGGAATAAAAAAGCTTATTTTCTGCAGTGTAAATGATGATGAGCCTTGAAAACGATTAATATTTTAATTATTTTATCTTTTTTGTAATATCTCTTATGTTTTGATGGAAAACGTAAAATCAATAAAATTTAAAACTATCGTTGTTTCGTTAACAGCGAGTATAGCACCAGTTTCTTGGTTGATTCTGTTACGAGCGACGGGTTTCGGGATTGGAGTGAAACGCTAAGTCCAATTTATTTACAGAGTTTATTGGGTTACACACTTACACACGGACCACCTCGCAGAGGTTCCCCTTTAAACAGTCCTCCTCGCAGGGGTTTCCCCTCTCACCACTTTTACTGTTCACTACGTCACGACGCGCGACACGCTATGACGTCACGACGCACGGCACTATGACGTCACGACACGCGACACACACTACACTGCACTACACTGACACTTGTATACTCACTGTTCCACTTTACTTTGCACTTTACTTTTCACTAGTACTTTTCCACTTTTACTTTTCTTCCTGCTTGTTCCGCACTTTTCACTGTGAAATCAATACTGACTTGCGTCCGCAAACTCGCGACCTTATATACCCCTTAGAATTTTCTAGATGGCCGAATTTCGTTAGTCTTTTCTTTATTCCTTTGTTCCCTTCCGGATATTTCTTAATCCCGCCTTCTTTCTCGAATTTACCTAAACACGCCCCCTTTTATTGTTTTTTTACAAATATTTCTTCTCTCTCTTTGTTCTAGATCATTCCTATTGTTTTTGGTTCTTTTCGAATATTCCTTCTCTCTCCGTTTTCTAGAACATTCCTAGACACGCCCATTTTTTTTGTCTCTTTCCAAATATTCTTACTCCCTCTTACTTTTCTAGAACATTTCCAACAACAATAAAATCTAGAATTATTTTCGACGAGTCTCGAACCATCGACCCCCGACACGGAAGTCCATGCGTCGACCGCCGAGCTACGAAGCTTGTTGACAAACCGGCCGAATTTTTGAATGCCTTTCTATAGCTGCGTCATTTCACAGCATCCGTGACAATTCATTAGTATGTTTTGATGATTTATTGAAAAAAGAATTATGCTTTTATTGACTTTATACCAAAAACAGTATACCCCATTGACTTATCAACTACTGGACGTAAGGTCCGCGCTCAAAAGTGTCCAAACTAAAAAAGCATCAAAACGTATAAAGAGAACAAATTACGTGACAGTCTTTGTTTGATCAAACGAAGACTATCACAACGAGCTTGGTCGCGCGCTTGAGTGCCGGTTTCGATTACGGCACGCGTGGGTGCGCGGCGCGCTCCTTGCCTCGATGGGGTAAGAACTATGCAAGCAAAATGAAAATTTTTTTCAGTATTTTCAATGTTTTTATTGGGTTTATGCATTTCAATTTATTATCTATATATTATCATTTCAATGCATTAACAGTTGTACTTAGGTTAGTCTCAGACACTTTTTTTGAGAATTTTGTACTAAACTCGGCGTCCATTATTTTGAATGTCAATGTTATACCTACTTATCTTAACAACAAGCAAACATTTACCTTATGATTGAAAGTAAGTCCACCGATTAGGGGAGTTGGCTGTCTATTTGCATATCTTAAAGTTCATACCGATATCACCATCAAAGCAACTGCAAGTAAACGATCTCTTCACGAGTTGATCTCTTGCTTGCTCACGTCGACAAAGCGAGCATAAAAGCCTTCCTTTAAGCCTTCGTTCATCGGTATTATATTAATGAGTGATATCGACAATCTGCAATCAAACTCGGATTAGAGGCGACCCCGCGCCCTGTGGAGCCTGGGGGCGGAGGGGGGGAGGGAGGGGGTGCTGACACAAGCGCAACTTTTGTACGGATTGAAAGAACGTCTTTATGAGAGATGCATTATCAGCTGTCTGCAATTTGTTAGAGGTTGTCGGTTAGGTTAGACACGTAGATAGAAAAGATATTACACTAGATGAAATTAAGTTTTTTGTCCTATTCACTTAAATAGAGATGCACATAGCTAAAACAAGAGATTGATACCTTATTGTAATCTTTATTGACGTAACCAAATTGTTGTATGGCTCGACGCATATGAGAGACCGAGAAGCGAAATTGTATTATCTCTAAATCCACATTGCTGTTGTGATAATCTTAGGTCTATATTCGAGCGTCGGTGGCGCGTTGCCAAGAGTACACTCAATCATGAGGGTCCGGGTTCGAATCCGCACCTGGTATATCAACTGCTCTTGAAAAGCGAAGGAAAACCATATGAGGGAAATGCTTAAGAAGAAATTTCGACTTGAAGTCTACCAACCCACCTTGGGCCCCCGTGGTGGAACAACACCCTTACACCCTAGCCTTACACTCTATTTGACGAAAACTATGATAATAATTCAGTGACTTCTAATGTATTGAGTGAAAGAATATGTTTTATTTGCAGTGTTTCAAAAGGCTGGATTTTAACGAGTCGTGACAGTTGGTATTTGTAGCAAAGGCTCTGACCATCCAGAAAAGAATTACGGTCGTGAGCATAATGTTATAATACATTAACAATATATACTAGAAAACTGTAGAATATATTGACTTAAATGGCTATGAAAACTATTGTAGTAATAAGAATTACATAGTGAAATAATATCGTAGCATCGTAGCAGCACCGTAGCAGCGTAGTAGCAGCGTAGCCCGTAGCAGTCGTATTGTAGGTGGAAGCAATACGGTACGTACGTGCCATTGTCGCTACTTGCCTTTTGAACCAGAGTCGGATTTAGAGGAAATACTTATGTTTCATGTGTACGGAGTTTGTTTATAGACAATTTTATTACATGTAATCTTTGAAATTTTAATTTCTATCATTTTTCTTTGAATTACTTTTGAATGAAATGAAATATTATTATTGAATATTTTGTATGAATTCAAGTATGTTTTTTACAAATGTAATGTAATGGTAATAATCCTAAAGCCTACCTTTGCAAGGTTTTATACAAAGTCTTAAAATTTAATTCTAGAATAATATTCTACTTTGAGCTCATCTAAAGAGTAATTATTTTATTATTCGTTTTCAAAATCATAGTAATTTAAACAGTTTACTTTTTGTAGGAAGATAATTATGTTTTAATAAAGCTATTTAAAAAAAAAACTAACAAATTATTTTATTTACTTTTTAATGATCTTCGACAGTTATTTCAGGACATCAATGAGAGCGAAGCTGCGGGTAAAAGTTAGTATAATGTAATTATAATAGTTATTTAGTCGTGTTATGTTGTAGAGTTTCTGACCGCATCTTCTCAACAACACGTTCCGACGCGGTGGTAAGTTCAAAAAAAGAATTAGTCTTTTTTTAAGAAACGCGCTTCAAAAATAAATGATTTTGACTTTCTAACTTTTGAACTCCGTCGTTTACCGTCGATCAATGTGTTGTGCCCCTAAGCCGTCCCTGTCAATATCATTGTATCGAGTCGCATTGTGCCTCCAACAACGCAGTTCAACACAAGGGGCAGCACTAGTTAATATTCAGTCCGTCGGTCAGTTAGTTCCGTTCCTACACGAACTCGACAAGTTTCACCCACCTTACGAGAGCTTACCTCGTGTACCCACGAGTTGATTAGTTGTTGTTCAATTAGACAAGAAGAAGAATACTAATTGGTGTTAAGTATTTGTTTGGGTTTGGTCCGTAATCCGAGGAAAGGCCTAGAGAGGTAAAAACTTTGTAGGAACAAGTGGATTAAGAGAGGTAAAGTGTGTTGATTAAATAATACAACTTAGATTGTAAATAAGATTTATTTTTGAAGGTTTAGTGACATGGGGGCGGGTGCCCTGCGTCAAAGCTCTTTAAATATAGAATAAGAAAATATTAATTGAAGCGTAGGTATAGAATGACGACGATGATGACCGATATAAAAATTCACAACTTGTTAGAAACATTTGTACATACATACATTTATTTATAAATTTATTTTTCTTTATTTTTTTCGGATTTTATATTTTAACTGTATTAAATTCATTCAATTTGTAAACAAATTATATTCATGCTATATTTTTATGGCTGAATTTGGAGAACTTGAAATATGTCTGTACCATAACCCAATTATAATACCCAGTTTATAGCGAATAAATGATTTTTTTTTAGTATAGTAATTAAAAACTGTACTAATTTAAATTTCAACTATCTTGTTTTGAATGTATGTATAAAATGTTAAAGTTAATATTTTCATATGTCTAATTTAACTGTATCTTGAGATATGGTCTCAAATTAATTAATCTATAGTGGCTCCAAAACATCATAAATGACATCCATTCATTCTCCATCTATTTTATGTTCCATTTTTTTTGCTTGTTTTTTTAAGAAAAACGAACCTAGACAAAGTAATGGGAGAGGCATATGCAGGTAAAATAAAAGACGAACAAAAATTAAGAGACGACGACCAAAGAAAAAATGGATGGATTATGTGAAAGATTACATGTGTAAAAAAGGAGTGTGCGCTGAAATGACTGCTAAATAAATAAATAAATAAAATAAATACCGCTCACAGGCACATACATTGTAATGATCCCAAACAAGCACTATAGGCTGTTTATTATGGAAACCATACAACAACGGCACAAACATATAAACATCCATGACCGAATCGGGATTCGAACCCAGGACCCTGGTTTGGCAGTCCGGCGTGGTAACCATTACACCAACCAGGTCGTCAAAAAGATGAATGGAGGATGACGATGTATTGCACCAACCAACCCCAAGTAATGGGATAAGGGCTGGAAGATAATGATAATGATAAACGAAAAACAAGAACTACGATCAAACCAACCACTATACAAAAATAAAACATACCACACATACCTAATTATAACATGTATCCAACTGTATAATAAACTATCATAGATTATGTCAAAGTAGAATCAAGTCAGACAGTTGGTTTATAATGTTAGATAACGGGCAATAGTTCCAACAGATATCAAGTTGGAGTCAAGTGGGAGCTGCTCTTGTACTGATTCTAACTGTATACCGCACTCTGGGGAGTGAGAGGTTAAGTACGAGTTGCCAGTATAATATCTTAGTGCGGTGTTCATGCAATGGGTATAAAGAAAATGTGAAAATTTATTGTTTTCTAAGTGAGGTTGATGCCAAATTAAATCACATTGGTTATGAAACAGAATTGTAGGAAACGTACGTGATTTTCAAAATAATAATAATTGTTCTTACAGTCGAAAAGATAATTCACTAACTTCCAAATAATATTGTGCAAATAAATTGAAATTATCTTTGTCAATGCTCAAGCATTCCAATACTAAAAAATTAAAAAATATATCAGAATTTTAAATCGTCACTAGGAGTTGAATTCGTTATAAATAATAGGTACGTTAATCCTCAACCATCAAAATTACTTTTTCTTCTAAGCCATTCTGAACAGTTATGGTATAGCAGGCCTCTTTTAGTCTATGCTATCCCTCTCGATTGTGCCTGCTCTATTCCATTGCACTCCTGCTGTTCATTTGATATCGTCATACCAACACATTTGCGGACTTCCTCTTGAGCAGTTTTATCTCCACGGACACTCTACTCTAACAGTGTTTTGTCCCAAGAGCCTTTCTTCTGGCGATATGACCAGTCTATTGTCACTTGAACTTCGCGATACGCAGAATTACTCATTTTTAATATTTTCTATTGTTATGATAACACTCGTTCTCAACTGAATTGAATAAAACAGAACTTCAAATGAGTTGCAAGAATCCCACCATTACCTCTCTACAAATAATCTAGCGTAACTAGGCACAGTGCACTAACACCCAGTAGTATAGCATGAACATAAATGAATGAAAATCATGAAGTAAAATAGTACAATACCACAAAGACTCATACAAACATAAATGGCAAGTTAGACAGGCACTTATCAGGTGAGATAATAATAGCGAACATTTGAACAAATATCAAGTTAAGCACAAGAGTTGGAAACAGTTATTGTACTAATCTGAACTAGAGCGCACTCCGGGGAATGCAGACCGTGGTTCAGTATGAATGGCTGGCAGTTGAATAACAAAGCGCTACGAGTTTTAGTGGTGTTGTGAAGCCTCGTTGTTTGAGAAGCTCATCATTGTTGACGTTAGCTAGTCCACGTCTAAAAAGACGTGCAGCTGTACAAGGGGTGACCTTTTTTTTATCTTAACACATTCACTGCTAAGCTCAAAACACTACCACCGCTCACAACACGGAATGTGATACAACCCTGACTTACTAGGCGAGTAGTGCGCACCGTGGACTGGGCATTGCTGACCCTATACGTAGGTTATTGGCAGTTAAAGTGTTAAGCGACAAGTCGTAAGTAAATGTTGTACTTAAGTAATGCACAGTGTCTTAATTGATTGGTGATAGTTTTAGTATTTCGGTTTATTGCTAATGATTAGTAGTAGGCTGCTCGCAAAGGACAGCCGTTTAACCATGCAATGTATATTTTGTTTGTTGCGAATGTGTGCGTGCGCGTAGCAATGCAATTCTCTAAGCGCAAACATCGTCACAACCTTAACTTTTCCGGGTCGGTCGATGAATCGCTGTACCACAGTGTGGACACCTGTCGACCGTGCGCAGGTTCTTCCCATGCGACCGGACGGGTGGCAGGTTGCGGATAGCCCCCCCGCCGTGAACGGGCGCTGCATGCGGTTTCCCGCCCATGGACGGGGAGTCCCTCGGGACCCCGGACAAGGGAAGAACTCCCATCGGAAATCTCCCATCCGATGGGAGTCTCCTTACACCCACATCCTTCCTCCTATCCTCTCTAAATCCCCTTCCCCTTACCCTCATCCTATCCCTTTCCCCCACCTGGAGGAGACAACCTCGACTCCAAAAACCCCAATCTACAGGTGTCAACCGTACCGTGCCCATAGATGCATGGCTGAGGGGGTGCTCAGTCTCTAACGGTGTCTCCCCGATACCGGGCAGACTCGGGGTAGTATCTTCGCCTTATCCTGGCAAGCGGGGCTCTGCTGGGATGGACTGATTTGGTTCCCTTGCTACTCGTGGGATTAGTAATGGAAGACAAATTAAAGAAAATCTTGAATTTAATGCCATCTCTGGGCATAACAGGGAACAACCTTGGAGGGAGCGGCTCAACAAGCCCCCCTACCCAAAACAATGAGGAGCCGATGATGGAGGAAGGTCCAATAGCCTCCCCTTCTTCAGACGGCACCAGGATGTTGGAAGAAAGCCTTCTAACATCACCTACATCCTCGATCACGGGCACACCTGAGGCGACGGACACCAGGACGGACGAAGAATCCTTTGTACCGCCTAGGAATCCGAACCAAAGAGGTGCCCGCAGAAAAAGGATGTGCGGTTCTGCTCGAAGACGCTACAAAACGCTCGTATCAGAAGGCGTCGACCCAACTGTAGCCTTCAAGCAGTGCCACAAAACACTCGAGGAGCTGGGTATGACCCAACAACCGGACGACCGTAGGCCACCTAAAAGGACCCGGTCGGAGGATGTATCTCCGAGAGGTGTCCACAAGGCACCGAGAGTGGAAGGGAATCCGCCTCGCGTCAACCCCCCAAGGGCATCCACCTCTAGCGGGCCAGAAGCGACAGAGGGGACTCTGGGGCGGCAACCGAGAGCGGGCCCATCCTCTTTCAAGGAGGCAGCAGGCTCGTACCGAGTTGGTATCCGCGATAGGACACCAATGACGGACGAGCAACTAGAATTGGTCCGGTGCTCCATTCTCAGTGCGATAAGCGGCACTCAGATTAGAGGAACCGGCCCCAGATTCTTAGGCCATTCGCTAAGGCCGGGGTGGCTGCTGATCACCTGCAAGGACCTGGAGTCACGCAAGTGGCTTGAAGACCGTGTGGGAAGCCTGAAACCCTGGCCTGAAGCGGAACTGTCAATAATGACAGAGGCTCAAATGCCTAAGCCGACGGTAGGAATTACCTTTGCACCCAAAACCGAGGCTAAATCGGCAGAAGAGGTAGTCAGAATGTTGGGGGTGCAAAACAAAGACCTGAACACCCATATGTGGAAGGTTCTCCACTGTAAGGCCGAAGAGGCAGGGTTCACCATAACCCTGTCTATTGACGACCTTTCAGCGGGGGTCCTACGCGATATGGAGTGTAAGGCAAGCCTAGGACTAAAGCAGATTTTATTCAGGCTGAAAGGTGGTGAAAAACCCCTTAAACAGGCTGAAACAGCAGGGACCTCTGAACCCACCCCGAAGCAGCCTCCTCTAACACCACTTCTAGGAGGTACAACCACAGAACCTCCAGTTAGGGGAAGCTTTCCCCTCTCTAGGGGGACCTGGCGGGGTAGGCCACAGAGAGGTTCCCGAGGTAGTAGCTCCAGCAGAGGGACGCAAAGGGGATCGACCCAAGTGAAAGGCCGTGGACGGCCCGGAGGTGAGGGACGGCCCAAACCGCCCTCTGCACATAAATGTCCCAAAAGGGCAAACCACAACGAGGGCAATAAAGGTCATCCAAATCAATCTCCATCACGCGACAGCTGCGACACACGTGCTCACACACTACTTCCGTCGGGATGACCTAGAAATGGCCCTCGTACAAGAGCCGTGGCTGGAGAACAACACGGTCCTTGGTCTACATAACGCAGGTAATGTTCTTTACAACATTAATGGCACTAAGCCTAGAGCCTGCATCATCTTCAATAAACTAATTGAATTTCTACCAGTTCCAGAATTTTGTACGGATGACCTGGTAGCTGCGTTCGTCAACCTCCGTGGATGGAAAGGGATGAGGATAATAGTCTGTTCAGCCTACCTCCACGGTAAGGAGACGGACCCAACCACAGAACTCGACAAACTGCAGGAGTACGCGCGCCTACAACATGCCGAGCTTCTGGTCGGATGCGACGCCAACGCCCACCATACCAACTGGGGGAGCACCGACATCAACTCAAGGGGTGAGTTACTCCATGACTTTACTCTAACCAACCGTCTCTTTATTTGTAACACAGGATGGAAACCCACCTTTGTAACAGCTAACAGACAGGAGGTCTTAGATGTTACTTTCGCAACAGAGGAAATCTTCAATTGCGTCAGTAATTGGCATGTTAGCGAGGAGGAGTCCATGTCTGATCACAGGCACATACGTTTTGACCTATTAACCGCTCCAATATACCAAACTAACACCTTTAGGAATCCGAAGGCGACATCCTGGGAACTATTTAGAACCCTACTAAAGGAGAACCTACTTGACCTTCCTAAAACAATCAAAAATCCTGAAAGCTTAGAACTGGCAGTACTCATTCTAAACAATGGCATCCTGGACGCCTACCACAAAAGCTGCCCTCTAAAAGAACCCAAGCTACGAAGGAACGTTCCCTGGTGGAATCGTAAGTTAGAAAAACTCCGAACCCAATCTCGTCGGCTATTCAATAAAGCCAAATCCCATAGGTGTAGTTGGGACACCTACAGGACCGTTCTAACAACTTACAAACGAGAAATTAAAAGAGCAAAGAAGAAAAACTGGCGGAAGTTCTGTGAGGAAGTTAACCAAACTCCTCAAGGAGCTAGACTACACAGGATTCTCACAAAAGCTCCAAAAAACCAATTAGGCCTTCTCAGAAAGCCTGATGGTAACTTCACCTGCTCTGAGAAGGAGACCCTGGAACTGCTCACTGCGGTCCATTTTCCTGGCTCCATCAGTGAAACAGACCCAAGCACTTTCACTAGTACAAGGGGTAACAAAGACGCTCATGCATCACAAAGGCCTCACGCAGAGGACTGGCGTAGAGCGTCTAAAATCTTCAGACCCAACCAGGTTAAATGGGCGCTTCAAACCTTTAAGCCCTTTAAATCAGCTGGAGATGACGGAATATTCCCAGGCCTCTTGCAACAAGGCGCGGAAATCCTAACTCCAATTCTAATAAAAATATTTAGAGCCAGCTTTGCGTGTAATGTTATACCTGAGCCATGGACTAAAGTCACCATTAAGTTCATACCAAAGACAGGAAAAAGGGACTACGCCCAACCAAAGTCCTACAGACCTATAAGTCTCACCTCTTTCATGCTGAAAGCCATGGAAAAGGTACTAGATCAAAACCTACGGGAAGGTGCTTTACTGACACACCCGTTGCACAAAGATCAGCATGCCTACCTAAAGGGCAAATCAACAGAAACCGCCTTGATAGATTTAGTAGACAAGATCGAAAAATCAATCGAGGACAGGCAAATTGCCCTTTGTGCATTCCTTGACATTGAAGGAGCCTTTGACAATACCCCTACAAAAACCATAATTAGTGGACTAACTGCCAAAGAGGCAGATCGGACCACTATAGGTTGGATAGAGTCAATGCTCCGCAATAGGTCTGCAAAACTAACACTGAATGGTCACATCCATACAGTTAAAACAACCAGAGGCTGTCCACAGGGAGGAGTACTATCCCCCCTCCTATGGTCAGTTGCGGTTGACCAACTCTTGCATCTACTGGCCGAGGAAAGACTTCCCACGCAGGGGTATGCCGACGACCTTGTAGTAATCATTAGAGGACCGTGTCTAGACACAGTGTCCTCTCTTGTGCAAAGAGCTCTTCACATCATACAGAAATGGTGTGATGAAAACACTTTGTCTGTCAACGCAGACAAAACCGTCATAGTACCATTCACGAACAAACGGGACCTCAGAAAGTTAAGAGTCCCCAGTCTCAATGGAAAAACTATACCCTACTCCAAAACCGTTAAGTACTTAGGCGTAACTTTTGACCAACGCCTAAACTGGAATACGCATATTGAGACCGTCATTCAGAGGGCCAAGACTTCGCTCGGCATCAGCTATCGCATGGCGGGGACTAGATGGGGAATAACCCCTAAAATAGCCCTCTGGCTTTACACCGCCATAGTTAGGCCTATCGTATGCTACGCCGCAGCTGTCTGGTACAAATAGACCCTCCAAAAATCCACAATAGACAAACTCAATAGCCTTCAAAGGACCGCGTGCCTAATCGTAACAGGCGCGATGTCCACCAGCCCTGGGCTAGCCCTTGATGCATTACTCAATCTCCAACCGCTGCACATCTTTGCACAAAGGGAAGCGAAGGCATGCATATTAAGAGTTAACCCAAACAGGAATCGTAACTGGCAATCGAAGTGTCTGATTAGCCTGCAGGAGGATGCCACGTGCCTCCCAGTGCTAAGAATGACCACAGACACTATGATGCCAACTTACAACTTCACCAAAAACTATACTGTTACATTTCCTTCGAGGGACGACTGGCTTGAAGGCCAAACGTCCATCAAAGACAACTGCCTAACCTGGTTCACAGATGGATCCAAGAAAGGCAATGACGTTGGCAGCGGAATATATGGCGAAAACCCAAGATTAGGGCAAATCCAAAATCTTGGCAACTACGCCTCCATATTCCAGGCGGAGGTATACGCCATCACAGCCTGCGCTGAAATTAATTTAAGCAAGCGCTACGTCAACCAACATATCACAATCAACTCCGATAGCCAAGCAGCCTTGCTAGCCATAGATTCTCCGATCATAAAGTCTAAGCTAGTACAGAACTGCGTATCACAACTGAACGCTCTAGGCAATAACAATCAGCTTGTGCTACAATGGGTGCCAGGACACTCAGACATAGAAGGGAACGAAAGGGCGGATGAGTTGGCCAGAAGGGGCACAGAAAACCACTTCATAGGCCCCGAACCCTTTCTGGGAATACCTAGCAGTCTAACGCGAGATTCTTTGAATAAGGTCAGCTTTGGAGAGGCAATAAAGCTTTGGTGCGACACCCCAGGCATGGGCCACTCCAAAGCACTTATCAAAGGCTACAATCGCAAACTTGCGAACGGTCTCCTTGCCCTCAGCAAGGATCAAATTTGTACAGTAGCAAGGTCACTCACAGGCCACTGCAAATTAAATAAACACATGCACACACTAAATTTAAGTGATACCACCGGCTGCAGATTCTGCAAGGAGGAGATGGAGACTCCTATACACCTCCTATGTGACTGTGGCCCCCTGATGTACAAACGTAGTACTCATCTAGGTAGGCAGGCTCTGACACCAGATGAGATACAAACTATCCCTATCAAAAATCTACTGCGTTTTCTGGCCGCAGTGGGGATTGGTAGAGAACTTTAAAAAGGGCGTTCACAAAGGACCAGCGATGGTCTACGTGGCACAGGCGTGATAAGCCTGTCAAGGCCCAGAATACCCCCAAATAATAATAATAACCTTAACTTCGTCGTTTGGCGAGCTGTCAATTCGGTATTTGCTATGGTTAAGTCAAGTGTCAAACGATTGGAGGCAGCACAACAGCCTCAGTGCAGTCTTAAAGCCCTTCCATAAAGCTCATAAGATCGTACTACCTCGTCCAGCTATAAAGTGGTTTTTACATTTCATGAAGCGGAACTTAAACTGGAAAACGTTAACTATCTGTTTCCGTATAAGTTCGATTTTTATAGAACTTCCGTAGCTGTTAAATTAAATTCCGTGTCAGTACCTACAAGCTGTCAAATTTTAAGTTCGAACTTTCGTTACACGAAAAGGTTGCCGATCCAAATTTCAAAGCCCTCGCATAAAAAGTGTTTCACTTCAAAAACATCGAAGATCTGAAGAATGTTATATTTGTGAGCTCATCGAGATTTTTGACAGCGATGTAACAATTAGAGAATTGCACTCCAGATCTCAGTGCCGCCTAAAACGCGGCCGACATGGGTAGTGACCATGGGGCTGTATTCAAGAGTATTCTCGTGTCACGGAGCATTACCATGGAAAGTAAATGTAAACGTAAAACCAAAAGTTGCTTCATGAGATAAAAAGTACTGTGACTACATTATTTTTCAAGTGACGCTACTGTTAGTCCATGCACTATGCTTGGGGGTGGATGTGAGGTCGACGTCAAACAGTAGAAACTCGCTGGATATCTGCAAGTCTAATATTAAGTTCGGTTCACTGTAAGTATGTGGTGGTGTCGCAGGGTTGGCATTTTCGATGTAGTTTTCACTTTAGGAGGAATTTGCTTAAAACCAAATCTTTTAAGTATTGACTTAAACTTAAAACGCTCTAGACCTTATTTCTATTTTAAAACAATACTAATAAGTAGTTGCATGATATATAGAAAAAAACATATCAACTGAATTATGATGTATTTTTTTTTAAGTCCTAAGCTATTTAAGAGAAAATTTACAGGACAATCACAAAAATGTCTTGTTGCAACCCTGTGGCGGTAGTTTGTTTGTATGTCTTTACGTACATCTGCATAGTGTGTGTACAAATATTCGAGTCTTAAGACTTTCATTGTTTAGCGCCAACAGAGGGCGCTGCCGCCTATGTAACTTAAATCCACACACGGAGGCAAGTTCTGTACTGTTACTGAATTATTTCATATTTACCTATTAGTAGATGGAGCTAGGGCTAATTCCATTGAAATTAGTTCCTTGCCTAGCATGGGTGGCTTTGAATGACAGGATACTAAGTAAAACTGGGATAAATTCAAAATCAGATATATAGATTCGTAGACTTATTTTCCCATTTATATATATAAAAAAATATTAAAGAATGTGAAATTAAACACTTTAATATTCGCGAAGCTAAAGCTAGAGTAAAAATCACTCTATTCATTTGGTCATACGATGAAACGGAGATGTTTTTGAGAGTACCTGTATAAAACTTTTTTGAGAGCATGGCTATAAATCCATGTATTACATATATTACATAAACCATATAAACTATGCAGATATAAAACATGACTATGTTATAAATAGCTCATTTTGTATCTAGATGTTAATACCAGATGTTGATGTTGTTGTTGTTAGATGTTGTTGTTGATCCTCGCCAACTAGGCACCGTGTCTAGTGTGGGAACACAGATTAAAACTTTTATTGTATTATCCAATGACATTCTATGTGGGACTCACCACGTCATACAATAAGAGAAAAAAAATGGAACATGTCTCTAATGTCACCTTTGTATGTATCAGTTATGCTTAGCTGTCATACATTGCCGCTGACATTCCAGTCCTTTCAAATCTTTCAAATGTATTCGGTGACAAAACAGTAATGTACAACAATTAAGCATAACTTAGCGGTCCCGTTAATAGCGCAATGAGGCGAATTCTTCCTTGTATAGAATGTCTTTGGTATTATCTATCCAATGTGCTACGTATAGGTAATCTAATGTTGTTAATCATAAGGTGTCCTGGAAACCGGTATCACACATTGGTTTTTTGTATTTGTATTTAGACTCAGAGATATAAACGAATGAAATATGCTTTATTTCTACGCATTCTACAATTCCTGAAAGAAGAGTGACTGCGTTAAAACAGCATCAGCGTACAAAGTTGTACTGCTACCAATTCATTTACCAATATCTCCTAAATTATGAATCTAAATTATCGATAATCAACATCGCGGCTTCATTTGCTATTAAGTATATTTCTTATTACATATGAAACTTATGAAACCCGTGTTCAAAGGAAAGCTTAAATATTTGAAAAAGTCTATATTACGTGCATTTACTTTATAGTAAATTGAAGTCACTTTTACAAGAGAGACCTTAGAGTATGTACAAACAAGTAAAATGACACACTCTATTGTGTAGACAATATTATGATTTAAAAAATGTTAATGAGATAATTGTAAAATTTGGTGCAAATTCTTAGGACATCGTAATTTGTTTTCCTTCAATTGGAAGGCACCACAGTGACTTAATGAAGAAGAAGTCAGTCAAAAATAGGTAGAGGTACCTACTAAAATTATATAGTTTAGTAAAGGTGAAGCGGCTCTTAAAGGGTCAAGGTCGTTCAGTGGGGGATACCTCTTAACTAACAAAGCTTTATCTGTAAGTAGCCTATGACACCCACGGGAAGAAATGGGATGATTCATAAACCAGTTCCGCTACCGCCGCGCTTATCACCTTACCACCCTACCCCGGCTCTCCTCCGGGACGCATCATCGTTCTACTTGCCAGAATTATTTCCATTCCACATCCAAGTGACTTCACGAGCCCAGGGAATACCGCCAACCATTATACCTTATTGCAGCGCATTTAGATTCAATTTCGTTTGTTTAAGACTTTTAGATATGCACGTCAATAATGTGGTTTGTTTTATTATCTTTAAAGCGGCTTTCATTTAACGACGGCTCCGGGAGCTTGTGGCGTCGGCATTTGTTTCATTTGATAAGATTCGCTTCACGAAAAGTAAGCTTTCTGTTCTTCATGTGAGATTGTTGTGTAACAGCCTTTTGTTTGTAAGAATTTATGTATTTATTTTGTTACAAATGAGTCATTTAGCCTCGTGTGTACAGTAAAACAATATTATGCTCATTGGTTTAAAAATGATATGCGGTTCGTTTTTGGAAATTAAAACCGACTTCTGTAAAATCGATTTCATATCAGATTAATTTGTGCTAAAACATCTAAAGAAAAACTTTTTGGCAGATTATACTATATCACCAAGATATTTTAATGTAGGTTCAAATATCATCAACATTGACAAAAAAACTATTTTGCGAAAATATTGATAGAGTTGGAATTGCAGCATGTGGCGATCTTGCTTCTGCCTACCCAAGTGGAAATAAAGCGTGAGCATATATGTGTGAGATTACAAACTTACAGTCTTACAATTATCAGATCCAGACTTTGGCTAGTTGAATTTTATTTCTATAATAAATAGAATCTTGAAATAAACATTTTAACGGGTTCTTACCGCGTAGAACCCGTTAAAATGTTTATTTCTAGATTAAATAATAACCGCGTAACTCTCAAAAACGGAATCTTCTCTTAGAATGTATCATACATCCTCATTGCATGTCTACGTGTCACAATTCTTCATTACCTCCCGTTCATTCCCGCGCCTCGCACTCATATTTCCTCACGGAGTCCGGTACTCCGTCATCGTTACCTCGCTACCTCGCTTATTATCCTACTTATTTACCCACTTTCATTCGTCGACTTAATTATTTTCAATGTCAACACCGTCTTGGGCGTCAGCTAACAGTAAAGCTTTACAAATCTTAACAAGTAAGTCGTTTGCTCGCAGACAAGAGCAAAGCCCCGCATTAGAAGCGCCGTCACGCCTGAATTTATAATTAATCCCCGTGAAAGAGATTTACGAATTTCACTTTACTATATAACTCGGTGTTAGAGGATATACTTATTCAGATTCATGTCAAAGGAACTCCTTCGTGTGTGGTTACTAGGGGAGCATAAGTTCTGAGCTGCTTAGTACCAGTGTGCGATCTAAAGTTCCATATGACGTCAAGTTTTAGAACTTGATTGTTGAAATTTCAATCGCTGTATTCCGTCATGGAATGTTTATTAGTAAGTGAAGATATTTGTCAAAGTTTGCATTGTCATGATCTGCATTAATTTCAGGCAGCAAGATGACGTTGACGACAATTTGACGACGTAAAATGACGATATTATAAGTGTTAAGTCAGGGTCAATACTGTTTGTCATAATTACTAGGCGGTGAAGGAAAACATCGTGAGTAAAACTGCATTTCCGAAAATGAAAAGAAATTACCTTAAATTCGTTGGTATCCTTAAAAATAGGTGAGCTTGGGGCGAATTACAGTTAATGACTGTGGAGACTTACAATTCTCAAGTTTACCTTATGGTTTACCTACGTAAGGCTCCTGTCTCCCTCAAATTATAATGATGAGTACTTGTATTTAACAATTTGTGGAGATTTTTTTTTTACTAGCCAGATCGTCCAGCCACCTCTTCCTAGGACGTTCTGGACGCCGGCCACAGTTTTCTGGGATGTAGGGCGATACAATTCTTGCCCACCTTTTCTGGTGCATTCAACAGACATGGCCGGCCCAATCCCACTTTAATCTGGCGGTTTTCCCCAACATCAGTTATTCGTGTTTTGAAGCGTAGTGTAGTGTTTCTGACACGATCCGTTCTTTTAACACCCAGTATAATACGCTCCATTGCCCTTAGGCAAACCTTAAGTTTGGACTTTCGAGACTCAGTGAGAAACCAGGTATGAGCACCGTAGGTTAGGATAGGCAGAATACACATGTCAATGAGTCTTCGTTTGAGGGATAGCGATTATTTTATTATTATTATAATGATGAATGTTTGCAGCTTTGGTTATGAGTAAAACTGTTGTTCCTCTATCTATGTTATACAAAATCTAGCTATACAGGGGCAATGTACAGTTCTAGCATTACGAGCGGTATTAAAATTTGTCAACTGAGTAGGTACATCGGTAAGACTTATAAACCTAGTACTGCTGTACGACGCGACGGTATGTACAGCGCGGCACAAAGAGATCTAGGAACACCCTACGTCGTTGTAATTAGACACTGTCTGTTGCACTCAGCCGACGAATTGGTTCCGATTACTGAATTTACAACCAGAGATACAGAAATGAAACGAGATATTACTATTCATGCGTACCTGACTACTAGGCACTACCTACTTTTGTAAATTGGTGTATCTAGCTGAAATTAGCTATAAACACATACACACAGACACTTTTGTACGCTTACTCACATAATAATAACACTAGTATTGTTTTGTGTATTTATGATTAGATTTCGACCCGAACGTCTCAAAGTATTTAGAACCTACGAATATTCAAGCGAACATACATCGAGTATTCCAAGAAATTTTGCTACAACTAGCAATTTTATTTTTAATCATGCAGTTGCAGCAAGACTATCACATTTAACATAAGGAAATATAGTCGTCGGCATAATGACATGCATACAGTGTACGCTACAGACAGTAATGCACAGTGAACGCTAACTAGTTGGAGCTAGGAGTGACATTGCACGTTACTCTGTAGGTAGGTACCGCTCAAAGAGCATTTAGATCAATATCTCCAATTGTTGAACGATCCAATAACCGTTGGCAGACTATTTCTCGAAGTTTAACCTCAATATCCACCGTGAATCATGCGGAGATACGTCATATTGTTAGTTTACAAACGTATTGAACTGTGATACTAGTGTAAACCCCAAACATCAAACTTCATTTTATTAACCATTACTAAAAGCCGACATCATAATAAACCAGGAAAATCAAGTTTTAAAAAAAACATTTCAAAAATCTAAAAAATCAACTGTAAACCGAAAACGACGGAAAAACGGTTGGAGGAAAAGAGGAGAGGCCTTTGCCCAGCAGTGGGACACAAAATAGGCTAAATACCAAAAAACAAGATGCAGTTTGAGTTTGAATATTTAAAATGAACTGCAAGGGAAAATTGATGGGATGCCTGCAGAAGGCACGGTATCCACCAAAGTGGAGTTATGTGAAATCAACCAATCGATTGGTTAAAAAAATTTTGTCTGTTAGAATCAAGCAAGCTCCGCTCCGCTGAGCTTTGGTGGATTCCGGAACGAAGAGTACAGCTCAAATAGAGCGGGATCAATAGCACCAAGTTTCGAGCGATAGTAATATATCGCGCTGTCATTGTCACGCCGACGTGTAATGTCACGTGATTTATCTACAATGCGGCTGCAGCCAGCACGGCGTGCGACGGCGGCGGCGGCGTTGGTAGTATGGGTGGGTCGGACAGTGGGCTGCGATTTAGCTTTGTAGATTTAGTGGGTCCATAGTTGAGGCATTGTGTTTTTGGAGGTACTCTTGGTACTATCTAGTAAAAATATAGAAATACGACGTGCTAAGGTTATGTCATAAGTCTTCTGAAAAAATGGTGTTTCTGGTTTTCGCTTTAGTAAGGCGGTCAGTTTGGCGGTCTGAAAAAACTCTGATACTAGGGCTCTACCCACATGATAAGAAGAAGAAGCTTTAGTAAATATTACAAATGGTTGGCAAAGTTCCTGACCACCGTAAAAAGATATTATGGTCTTGAGTTTATTTATTGCATTTCAATATTTCATTGTATTCGCGGAGCTTACAGCTATACGTACAACAAGTAGTTTACGAAAACAGAACCACCACCACCATGTACAATTTCTTTTGTCAGATTATATTTTCATTATCAGGCAACAAAATTATCTCCAGTTTTGCATTGCAGGCCAAATAAATCAGGTTAGACGTACGATACATACAGAGTTGTTGGGAAGAGCTTGCTAAAGATCGACCAGGATGGAGGCACACTGTCCAGAATAAAGTGTTTGACGCACCGCACCGTGCCCCGCTTGCCGACGATCGGCCTCTGCGCTAATATTTGACGAACGTGATTGAATTTAACTTTTCTCAGAAACAATTTATTTCAAATTATATCAGAGTTTTGTTGATATAAACGAAGAGGCAACTGTTGATGTCATCTAGGTGATAGTCTCCTTGGAAATTGAACTGTTTTTATTTGGATGTCCTCCGAGATATTTATTATTTACATTGTTATGAATTTCCTTCAAAAAGTCAATCATTGAATTGATTTTTTTATTAACTCATAACATTTGTTATGACTTAATTTGTACTGTGTTTGCTTAAAATTTGTAGATAGGTACCTAATTTCATTAAGTAAATGCTAAATTAAAAAAAAAACTATCACCATATAAATCAAAGCACAGGGATGTAATGAAACGAATACTTTCAGATTCTTCTTTGGAAATCATCATCATCAGATGCAAGAACTATGCAAGAACTCGATTGTTATGGACTTTCTTCGAGGACAGTAGAGAAGTTGTAACTCATTTTAGCTAAACGTCACACTTGGATAGCGAATCGTTGTGTCCAGTAAGGTAGGGATAAACCACAAAACCTCCATTCCTTCTTAAAATCCCTTGATAAAATCCATAGTCACCTCATATGCCATCGAATAACACACGAGTCATTTAATAGCATGTCATTGATATATAATTAACTGCCTCTGTGATCTAATGGTTATTTGGATTATGGAGCATTGGGCTCTCGACACGGAAGTCATGGGTTCGATTCCCACGTGGGAGACCTAATGATGTGTCACTTTGTGCGTTTTCCCCAGTTGGTTAGGACATTGCAGGACATTGACTGATTGTTTGAAAAGAAAGAAGATTCCATGCGTTGGATGGCACCGTAAAACCGTTGGTTCTGTCCCGATGGTGGTCATAAAAAACTATGACACCAGGGCTTGCTGCCCACACAATAAGGAGAAGAATTTTATAATAGAACAGGACCAGTAATAAGCATAACCGATTTAAAGTTTAGTATGAAGGACATGAAGCTGATAATCCCGCAATTAATTGATACAGGCCTATGAGATCATCTGAGAACAGCTCGACGATATTGACGCTGTCAAAGACCAGGACATCACCTAGTGTTACCGTAATGTTACTTGTTACCATAATTGCTTAATTCTGGTAACCAATCAGGCGACAAAAAATACTTCCCGATCTAGCATCTAGCATCACAAAGTTAAATGAGTGTTCCGATTCTCACGCGACAGTGAAAGCGACCTACAAAGTTCCCTTTAATTTCAAACTCGAGAGAAAACAAAAACAAATCACTTCCGACTTTGAACCTAATGTCAACACCCAATAGAAATGAATTTTATTTACTTGTGTGGAGGGTTTTATTTACAACGTTCTGAATGTTAGATGGAAATTGCATAATAAATATAACGGGCTGAGCTCAGCTGTCAACATGAATGCTGGCGGAATTTTTAAAAATTCCACATATTTTTAAAATATGCATTTTATTATATGACAAACAGATAAAATACGCAGTGTGATAGGATTTGATGAAGCTTTCATACAATATCTGCGGCATCGTTTATCAATCATATCGGAGCGATGCGACAATACCTCTTTCGTAGATACTGGTGAGATTAAATTTCAATTATTTGATGCATTTGTAATGTTTAAAAGCCTATATGCCTTGTATACTCTTTTGAATCACATAAATATAATTATAGTCGATTTTTACTACAAGTATAGCTACTTTATATTGGGAAAGTAGTTAGGTCATTATCGTCATAATTCACAACCTGAATCCACCCACTGCTGGGTGCAGGCCTTCATTTGTTTATGTCACCTTCCAACACACAGGGCAATGCGACGTGACGGCAGATTGAATAAACCTTAGTCCGAATGGTGGCCGAGTGAAGGAAAATGAATTATGGGTCGTCCTGCGGCATGATGGGTTGACAATATAAAGAGAGTCGCGGAAGCTACGTGTATGCGAGACGTTTAGGACAGAGTCAAGTCATCATCATCACCCACTGCAGGGCACATGCCTTCCCTCTATCACCCTCCTAGAGGGTAGGCCTGTGCCTTAGGGCGTTAATCTACCATTGTGTGCATAATGCAGATTGGTAAAGTCAAGTACGCAGGATAAATAAGTACTTACGTACCTACGTATGTATAGGTTAGTACAGATCCAATATTTCGTTCCTACGCTCATGAATGAATGAAATATAATTTATTTATACCAAACAAAAAATACATTGTACAGGAAACAAAAACTGGTTATGGTACAAATAAGGTGGCCTTATCGCTAGAAAGCGATTTCTTCCAGGCAATCTCTTGAATTTGGAAGAATAATAATACAGGGTATTTTTCATGCCGTAGAGAAAGTTGTTGACGATTTGATCATACCTTCAAAACCCGACGGCAGCATAACAAATAGCACGCTACCACCTTCTCGGGAATTTTCAGAGTTGATTATCTGTGATATAATGTACCTACTACCACAGAGTACAATAATTGCACGTGATTACTATCATTGAGTGTAATACTATCTGTTTGACCAAAGTAGTGGGCTCAACACATAACTTGTGTAAACCGGGATTACCAGCGGCGACCACTTACAAAACTAGACAATTAAGTCCAGGGTAGTAGAATGATATTTTATGCGGCCCGCGATGTAAAGAAGACTTAAGAAGAAAAATACTTTTTTTCAAAGGCAACACAAATTAATGTAGTTTGAAAAGTGACACCGAATTATGCAGCTATTTAACACCGGCCATATTTAATTGGGCCTGCTCTCGCAAATATTTGTGGTACGTGGTCCGCCATCATGGAAACTAACTGAACCGATTAATTTACGACCGGGGTGGGGGTGCGGGCATCAAATAACAGCAAAAGGTTCACTTCATACAAAAGTTTGCTTTAGGTTCAAGTAAATATACAGGGTGTTCGGCACATCGATGAACAAAATAAAATGATAGATAGGAGAGGCCTTTTGCTATCTCGCCACGCTCGGAAAAAAATTCCGGCATCATGGATTTTTTTAGGTGAATTTTTTAGTGGTTTTCTCAAAAAAGTCAGAAAGTCAGCATTAAAGCTTTAATAAAAAAAAAGTTGTAGGTACAAACTCCATTTTTTTTTATTTGAATGTTCAATGTTGTACGGTTCTATTGAAATTTAAATTACATTGATGCGACTTCTAGTTTTTTTTATTGACCTTAAGTTTTTTTGAAGAAGAAAAATAAAATTTACGACTCAACTTTGAATTACAGTTAAAAAAAAACTAAAAGCGCTCGAGTTCTTTTGATTTTTCGAAAACTTCTCCAGTCTATCCTCTTTCTAACGATATGCCATATGCTATGAAAGCTGTCCTCTAACTTAGTTTATTTAATAATTTTGCGTGTCGGGGCGCGTTCGGCCGATATTCGATATGCAGGATAAAAACTTAAAACACACTCGTAGTAGTAAATGCTGACTTTCTGACTTTTTTGAGAAAACCACTAAAAAATTCACCTAAAAAATCCAAGATGCCGGAATTTTCTTCCTGAACGTGGCAAGATAGCAAAAGGCCTCTATCTCTACCTCCTATCTATCATTTTATTTTGTTCATCGATGTGCCGAACACCCTGTATATTCAACTGTTTGCACACGAGTAACTGTCATGCGATATAGCTCATTCTGTCACGAAATATTTGTTTGCATATACAGGGTGTAAACTGAAATACGATAGATGTACCGTATATAAGTTTAAGGGAGTGCTTCAGACCATCAACCTGAATAACTTTCACTACGGAAACAACATCGAAATCGTGAAAAAAAACTGCAGTTTCATAAAAATGGGTCGAGTATGGATATTTTCTATGGAACAAGCATTATTTATTTGCTTTCGATATTGGTAGTATTCCCATAGTAAAATTCTTTCAATCTGATGGTCTGAAGCACCCCGTTTAATATGCAACGCATTTCATTTTACAACCTGTATAAATGACAGACTTTCTGTACTTTCTAAAAGAAGTCGGCTTGTTTTCTAAAAGGGCACGTAACAAGTGGAAATAAAAGAGTGAATTATATGAATGTGAAGTCAGCATGTATACGGTCCTTCGCTAATTGAGACATAGATCACATCGTACGAGTGGAGTCACGCCGCGTAAACTATGCGTAGCTTCTACTCAACGTTTTGTTTTAACCGACTTCAAAAAAGGAGGAGGTTTCTCAATACGACCGTATATATTTTTTAAAGAATAAAATAGTAAAAACACTAGAACAAATAAAATTTACCCTAAGCTTAAATGTATAATATATAACCACTGTGGCAAGAGACCTACGTATGATGTCGTTAAGGGTGACATGGCGAGGGAATCTGCCGGCACTCTTTTGACACGAGCGTTCGTGGTGACCCAAGCGATCGACGGCCGCACCACAAGGACATTGGTGGCGGATGCAAATTTCTGCGCCGACTCGAAGCCCGATAGCCACGCGCAAGGTGTTGGAGTCCAGGTAGGTTCCTGTGTTGACCGAAGGATACGCGTGTAGCCAATACCCGGACTCCTTTGTGGTTGATGCTAGGAGTCTGGCGCGTGGCCTTCTGTGTTGGTGACAAGTGTTTCAAAGGTGATTTTGCTAGTAATGTCGTCCCTGCTCCTCTGTATTTTCGGATCGGAAGGGCAATTTTGATTCGGGCCAGCAGTAACCCAGACTTGTCTTGCCTCATCCAAACACGCGACCTCATAGTTTGAGGATACACCTAGGATATTTCCTATGAGGTCAACCATTTCATGAACCATTCTAAACAGAGGCTAAGACAGGCTGAGGTCCTTAATTGAAAAGCCCGCCCCTAATATACCTGGCCCGAAGGTGCCCGTAATGCTGGCCGCATTTCCGAGTTGAATTGCTAATGATATGCGTTACACAACGTTTATATTGCGTTGGATAGAAAAAGAAATACTTTTTATTGCTATACATACGTAAAATATGAAACATTCACACGAACACCTTTTGGTATGTTTTAAAATTGTAGCAAAGTTTGAAATGATAAAAACTTTTTGCAGTAATGGAGAGTTCTCGAGTGACGACCGCAGACCGGAAAGCGCTGCGTGAGAAGGACCTCCACAAGGTAGACCGACAACCTGCAGTCCTAGTAAGATTTCTCTAGCCGCCCGCGACGCGCTTTCTCTGTATAGAAAATTACCCACGCTTTTCAGTCGTGCTTGCCGCGAGTAGTGTGGAAAAAGATCGAGTCACGTGTAGAGAAATCATGCTAGGGGGTCTGATGAAGGCGACGGAAACCCGATTGATGTGGGCAGCGCAGGAACAGTCGTTGCGGCGATCCTTGGGTGAGGCTTATGTCCAGCAGGGGCGTATATTGGCGGATATAATGATAAAAAAACATGATTGATTACAGAACTGGTAAAAATAAGTTTGATTTGCGTAACAAGAATCGCCGCGTTGCGTTTAAGTTGCGTCTTAAGGGCCGAAAATCTAATGTTGTTTTTGTCCGAAAATTTTCTGATATTTAAAATAGAAAGGAAGATAGATAGGAAAAAATCTACATGGAGTTCTTAAGTACATAAGTGAGAAAGTATCAAAGCAGTACTAAAAAAACGGTTTTTAATTACTCTACCGATTAAGATCGCATCTAAAAAAAACCTACACATATGAAACAAAAACCTTATAACCGATATTACATTACATTATAACCGACGTAGCCAAACCCTTGGGTTTCATACTGGAACTCGGGCACTACTGGGGCCTCTGACATGATTAATTGGAGAACTAACGGCGGACTCACGAGTGGCTTGTTTGATTTACCTCTACTCTATGTATACAGAGTGAGTGTTGGACGGAATGATATTCAAGAGGTCCATTTAAATCATTGGACCATTTAAATCATTGTTTATTTTTTTTTAAATGTTTTACCGTGTGGTGTCGGCTAAGAATAGCACCATCCCTATTTCTTCCCGTGGGTGTCGTAAAAGATGACTAAGGGATCTACCGGAGGATGGGCAGCAGCATCCTCTGAGTACACAGATTCAATCCAACTGCGATCGCTAACCCGCCTACGCCTGCCAAGCGGCAAATCCCCCCATTTTTGAGGAGGCTTATGTCCAGCAGTGGACGTCTGTTGGCTGATATGATGATGATGATGATGATATTATATAATATTATAATATAATTTAATATAACATTGCTGATAATGATTGATATAATAATTATAATTGATGATAATGCTGTTTATTAAATTTAGGACAAAATTAGACTTATTGATTTTTTCATTCTAATCCTGGATGCATCGGGTTGATAGCCGGTGTATCGGATGAAAAAAATATTAAGTCAAATTATTATTTTATTGCTGTTTACCTAAACGATGTTAGTTATTTCTTGGTGTATGGTGAAGAGACGAGGTCAGGTAGGCAGACCACTAGCACGTTGGTTTGATGACATAGTGAGTATTGTGAGGATGACCGGTTCACATTGAACATTGGCAGTGGACCATGAGGAATGATGTAATAAAAAGAAGGCTTATGTTTAACAGTATTTAGATGTCAAAAATACACTCTCATCAAAAATCTAGAGATTAGATTGATTGATTGAATATTTCTAAAACAATGTAACTTTTGTAACTGAAGACCGAACATTATTCAAATTTTCCCCTAACACCCTGTACGAAGGCAGGGGCAGATATTTAACTAATGATCTGGAACGTGAAGTTGATAGGGTTGCACAGTTTCGGTCAGTGTTTACACACTTGAATGCGTCCGTATATGTATAGGTATAGGTGCTTACTAAGGTAAACATAAACTCTTCTCGAAACAGTTTATTCTTCTATATATTGTTTATTCTTAATTCATTTATTATTTTAGTGCTGACAAACCGTGTTGTGGATTTTGACTGAATATCAAAACGAAGCATGTTGCTAATTTTATGATTAACGAGAGTTAACCCGCGACTTTGTCCGCACAAATTATATACCAAAAAAAGTTTTATCAAAATCGGTTTAGTAGTTTTTGCTTGATGCTCGTTCAAACAAACAAACAAAAACAAAAAAAACACACACAAACAAACAAACAGACAGACAAAAAATCCAAAAGTTGGTGATATGGAATCAGGGACACCTAAAAACCATATCGTAACTTTTTTTTTGTTAATATCTTCAATGCACAGACAAACTTTCTGCTACATTTTTATAATAGTTTAGATTATTATGTTCTGCTTTAAGTAAGGATTTTTATTTTTGTATTTTGTCATTTTTGATTCACTACTAAAAGTAAAAGATTAGTGTGATGTCAGTGAGAACAAGAATTTAATTTTTCGAATAATAGTTCTCGGTCATGAAGGTTAGGTTATTCGGGGAACAACTCTTTTAGAGTTAAGCTCGCCTTTGTACATCACGACTTGTTGTAATTTTTTTTTCATAATTATGTTTTTGTGTACAATAAAGAATCTAAGAATCTAAGAACAACCTGACTTCTGACTGAAACTAGTAAAACACGAGGTTAACCTATATTAATGTAAGGAAAAAACCACAAAAAAAAACCGGAAATATAATATCGTGAAGGCTTAAAAACAAATAATATTCTACGCAAAAAAAAAGTATTATCTCGTAATATAATATGAAGAGCAACAAAGCGAACATGTGCCGCCTCTGTTTAAGCGTAAACCTCGAAATCCTTTTTGAAATTACACTCAGTTCGTATGATGCATGTAATTAAAAAGTGGGCCACTGTTGCATAATATCCTCCAACTATACTTGAGCTCTGAATCTATATGATGCTCCTTGTATATCTCGTGTAGTTTGGAGGTCATTTTACAGTGGTTAATGATAGTGTTGGTGTGTGTGAGGGGGTGGATGGGGCGGGTTGGGAGGGGGGATGTACCGATGAAACCCCGCGGCTTTGATATCAGTGCGCTCGGTGAACATGATATGTTGATTTGTATGCGATGCCGGGGCTGAAATTAAAATTTATGTTTTGTAGGAACCGAATTTAATGAGAAACTAGTGATTCCTGCGGTTCGTGAGCTGCTTTTTACAGTTGAAGAGATTTTGAGCTTTACGCTGTCGTAAATACAAGGGGCAGTTCGTTGAAAAATATTTTTAATGTTATTTGGTTTCTTAAACTACGTACTATGTACAAAATAAGTCATCATTGTCTTGCCCATTTCCCATTATTTGGGGTCGGCGCAATATGTCATCCTCTTCCATTCATCTCTCTTAGCCGTCGTTTCAACACTCACTCCTTTTTTACACATATCATCCTTCACACAATCCATCCATCTTTTCTTCGGCCTCCCTCTCCTACTACAGCCATCCACATTCATACTTAACACTCGTCTCGTAACATGACACTCGTCTCTCCGCATTACATGCCCATACCACGATAATCTATTACCCTGCAATTTTTCCGTTATAGGTGCTACTTTCAAACTTCCTCTAATATACTCATTCCTAATCTTGTCCATTCTAGTTACACCACACATCCATCTCAACATTCTCATCTCAGCTGCATGCAATCGTTTCTCATCCATCCATTTTGTGGCCCAACACTCTGATCCGTACATAACGACAGGTCGTATTACGGTCTTATATATTTTCCCCTTCAATTTGAGGGGGATTCGGGAGTCGCAGAAATAAGTATAATAGGAAATTTTTTGTAGAAATAAAATACATAGCAACTACAAAACTGCATTTCGCTATCACCATTATCGCCATCTTATGTAACCACATGTACCAATAAACTATTATGACTATGGCTATGACAATTCTCACTGGAACCGTGTACTATGAATTCCAACATAATATAAGCGTTTTTCGCGACAACATAATTCGATCTCACAAGTTTTTGAACATACGAAGAAGGCAGACAAAAAGTGTTTCGCAGCAGCGTGCTTCGCTACAACGGTTTTCGCGACTACATGATTCGTTCGTACAAGTTCTCGAACGTATGAGGCAGTCAAAAAGTTTTTCGTAGCAGACGGTTTTCAAAACTGCATATTATGACTCCAGAATTACACGCTGGACGTCACACACGCAGTTCGTCACGTACGCAGTTTGTCGCTAAGGCACTTTGTCACAAACACAGCTTGTGACCCACACTCCCTCACCCATTTTAGAGGACCTATTTTCTGCCCTGCTTTGGGACATCCATCGACTCATGATAAGGAAACTTTATCAATCTTTATTAGTCTGTATGTATGTTTGGTACTTACACTTTAGTATATTTCTTACTGAATTTACCCTTTATTAGAGTACACTTTGATTTCGAGGCGTCTATCATGTCCACTGTTTATTAAAAGTGACGTCGGACACAGTACCTGGATTATCTGATCTCTTAAAGTAACACGGCTCCAGTCACGCCGCCGGGGGGGAGACGGCGTATAGATACTTTCCCCTCTACCGAAGTGCAAGCCCCGATGGTCATACTGCGTCCCCGGATCGATCGATCGACGAATCTGACTGATTCGCCAAGTGACCGCATAGGGATGTTCCATTAATGAAGATCTTATCGATAACATTTGACGTCAATTATAATAACTTTTTTGTGATTAATTATTTAATCAATACATTTCTACCCGTACAATCAAATCCGGTCATGGCGGCTGAAATTTCGGTAACGAAATAATTTGCACCTAAATTCTGGTCGTGGATTATTAGTCTTTGCTGCTGTGTGAGGTTTAGACTAAAAATGTAGTAGAGTTCAGACGGGAGTAGTAAGTTACTATTTTTTTCAAGCTCAAAATGTATATTCAATCTACTGTTTTGCTTTGAGGTCTATTATATCTATGGTGTGTACTCAATACTACGAATTAGAATAACTGTAGACGAATAACTCTTAACAAAAGCCACGTTTTTGACACCTAATAAAAAATGACATTTGTATGAGTTTTGGCGGCAAGGTTAAGTTTTCAAAGAACAAATTTAGAACGCGTTCGAGATTTTTCGGTGCCACTTTTTGAGCTTGACAGGAACGCGCGATGCTTTAAGTCTGATCCTCTTCATCAGCCTACTGCGAGCACAAGAGAGGTTTTTGGATGACATTTTGTATTAAGATAATGTTTTAGTTTTCATCCAATAAGTAGAGAGCCCAGCAGTTGGATGAAACAGGTTAGTAAAAAAAAACAAAGAATAGGTAGGTGTCAAACTAAGTGTGCTCAGGTACTAAGGTAATATAATACTTCACGTAATCTAAAGTAGTTCTCAACTCAGTAGATTATGAAGGTGGTCAAGGACAGATAAGGTGTTAATATGAAAATCGATCTCGGCGTCACGTGCAGCGCGACGAATAACTGCATACTTTAACAATTCCGGCTAAACTGTAAGCGGTAGCGTTGAATTAGTTGAACAATACGCCCAACGGATTACTTTCCAGGCTGACTAACTGCCTACGAATAAGTTACAAAGTAATTTCTGTTTACAAATTGGAAAAGTAGATGACATGAAAAACGGCAGAGTGCTTCCGGTACAGTACAACCAAAATTCAAATCGTATATTTCCCATATTGACTGAAATTCAAATGGCGTAGTCCAAATTGATTAATTCTTAAAATGTCTTAGGCCCAGAATGACTGAAATCCGAAATAGCCTAATCCCAAATTTACTGAAGGTGATGAAAGGTCATTTACAGTCAATATGGGAATTATATTCCATAGCTACCTCTATTATATTCCATTATTTTCCGTTTCGTTTATTTTTCATTTTTTTAGCGCAACTCTCAATTTGGGAGCGTTAAAAAATTAGGAAAGCATACTTTTACTAACTGAATACTTCATATTATCTAATATCAGCCCGTATGAATAAAAACGAAAGTGTCTGCAGTTTCGTCCCTCAAGGCGAGGTTTTCACCTACGAAAAAACTGCAAGACGTTTAAATAGAATGATCTATCTAAGTCTGAAAATCCTACGGCTTATTAGAGATTAACGTTTTTCATGTTTATTTACGTTTTTTGTTGACAGTATGTGCCCACCAAAAATGTTTAAATGCGACTGCTAGTAATCGCTCCACGCCTATCAATTGTGCCATTCAGCAATCTCCGCCGAAGTCCCCGGACATCGTTCACGTGTGTGTCGTACATCCCCCCCCCCCCTCCCGCACCGCGACGTACCCCCGCGCTCGCCCACGAGTCGGGACGTGTCTTACACTTGCCACTGCAACTGTTCCCGAAGGTGTCGTATTGTGGAAAGCCGTGGACTGGCTTCTATTAAATCGTGTGAAATATGATCGTTCATATGAAAACTTTTTAAGCTTCTGGCTTAGGGTTTTATTAGTTTGCAGGTTTGAGAGAGCTGACTGAGCAACAATGCCATCTTGAATTCTCGAGGCAGGAAATTCACGAGATTGCTGATGTTAGCAATGGATCAGGAGTGCAATTCACTATAATCACATCGTTGTCAAAAACATCGACGAGCTCACAATATGTAACATCCTTCTTGCATCCTTCAGATCGTCGAAGTTTTTATATTAGTTTGACACATGACATAACCATTAGTGAATACCGAATTGTCAGCTCGCCGATGTTTCAACGACGAATTATTAAATATTAATTATTCAAAGTATACAAGTTGTAACAAAACACCCTAGTAATACCTAAGGCGTGCTTCAGCCTATCGAATCAAATTGAACAAATATCACTATGGAGCCAAATTCGAAATCTTAAAAAAAAATCTGCTGTTAATACAAAACTGTAGTAATGACTCGACTCAAATATATGGGACGGCAGATTTTTTTCCCGACTTCGCAGTTGGCTCTAACGTGAAAATTGTTTAGTTTTAGGTCCACCACACACATACGGAATTGCAATCCGGAACGGAATCCAGCATCAGGATTACTATTTCGTATTTCATTTCATTACATTTATTTACCATAATTTACATGTAATATAATACATAGTGATGGTCTTAAGGTTAAAATAGTTCAGATGTAAATTTGCTTTGAAAAAGCGTAATAAAGTACGATAAGTATTTAAAGTTAAAAAATTATTTACATTTTATCATTCTCAATCAAATTAGACATTATGAATTTTTCCACTCCACAATTGCGTACTCGGAATTGCGGAGGTATCAAATCCTATACAAAATCACAATTCCGATTCGGAATTCCGGATTGCAATTCCATATGTGTGTGGCGCACCTTATGGTCTGAAGCACCGCCTTAAGTATTACTAGGGTGTTTCGCTACACCCTGTATTAGGTGTCAATATCTTTTAAAAACATGGATGGACTTTTATTAGGACCCTCTTACCAGATCAAACAGAAGACTTAAGCCATAAAAGGGGAGCGAAACAAGGTGTGTAAACCTATTAGCTTCAGTTCAGAATACACTCACAGCAGAGTTAGAAAATCCTCGCATTACTTAATCGGCTAAAAAGAAACACTAGACTAGACTTAGCTCTAAAGCTTCATTGCGAAGGGAAGGGTTCTAAGTCGATAAGAACTTTAAATTGTTTTGTTTAGAAAGGGATCCGTTTACAGAAATGTTTGCGATATTTTAAACTTTATTGATGTTAAAAGCAATCTGTAATTAGCAGTTGTCTATGTGTTTGTTAGTCTATTATTACATGCATCATGCAATGAATTTAAACTCAATTTAGATGAAGTTATGGCGGTTGCAGAGGGGTCAATTTTATACAAAACTTTGACGCATAATACGCCTAGACGGTATTAATATAAGTAACTTTGTATATATCGAAAAATTGTTCTGAAAATTTAAATGCCGCGTCACAAATAACATTTGCAATTTATAAAATAATTACGAATATATAAAGCTTTGAAATTTCTCATACAAAATTTTAAAAGCTTTATATCTTCGTAATTATAGTATAAATTGCAAATGTTATTTGTGACGCGGCAACTATTTTCCATATATAAAATACTACTTTTATTAATTCCGTCTACGCGTATTGTGCGTCAAACTTTTGTATAGACTGAAACCACCTTAACAGAGAAAGAAAACTCAATAGTTTAAAGTAGCATTTTAACTATTCTTTTATCAGATTTATTTATTTAATTACTTGAATTGAAGTAGCAACGAATTTAATTCTATTGCAATCGAAAGATACGAAGATAAATCTAAAATCTAGCAAGCTGATGTGGTAACAGATTGGACATGATGTCCTCCCGACATAGTCGTCGACTATCTGCCAAAGAACTGATAAAATTGGCAAGCGTAGTGCGGGATGCTCCTCTGGTGCTGGACCGACGACAGAGACTGGTAGCAGGGGGAAACTGGATGAAAAAGGCTTTTCATAAGAGTTTTGTGATATTGGGAGTGGCCTATGTTTAGCAGTGGATGATGAAGTAGGTATTATGCTGATGATGAATCGGAAGATACGAATAACGAATTCAAAGTTATACAGCATTGTGACCGAATAGCTATCCTACCAGAATAAAAGCTATACAAGCTCGCGGCGGCCATTACACCCCTACATACGCAGCGATGTTTGCAGACTGCCGGTCATTCTCGTACGTGAACGTTCACGTATTGCCGCACGCTCAGCATGCAGGGGTATGGCTGTGCGCTTGTATAAAGTTGTGTTTCTGGTAGGATATCTACATATTCGTTGGCATCATTACTTATTTCTCTGTTCTGCGCGCAAAAAGTCGCGGGCATAGCTAGTATTATAAATAAGCGCAAAATTGTTAATAATTTCTTGGAAACGCTTATAAATCTTAATTAGATAGTTTACTTCAAAAATTAAGGTAGTATACATTAATCTAGGGTGTCTAGATACCTACACGAACCCGCCTTTAGGGAAAACATATTCATCAAATCTGATTTATAGCAGTACACCAACCGAACACGTACCGGACACCTGGGCAAACGCCCTGAGCTTCAGTGATACGATCCTTGCAAATATAAACCTAAAGCCAAAACAAATAAAGATAACAAGGACGGTAACATTACGATGCTCTACGTATGTTAAATTAAATGAGTTCTAAAACAAGCGATCAGGGGCTATAATAATAAAAGAAGATTATTATGTGATCTTTTTTTTTATCGGTCATAGGCCCACCACACATTCCCACCGCTGTAACTCCTGTATGCCAGGATCAACATCAAGAAATTATTTTGTGATCGACTTTGATTTGGAATGCATTGTGCGCTCGTATTATTTTTTGTCGAGGTTTCTCGTCCAGAGCGAGTAATGTAAAGCAAGTAATTTTTAATTACCATTGTTTTTTCGTTTTATTGGTGGTGCCTAACCTCTGGTACTGTGGCGATTTGTATTTTATTATCTTTGAAGCGCTTTTGTAATGGCGCCTGCGGGTAAGGGATGGTCGCTTTATGTGACCTCTGTCAAAGGACTATTGTTGTTTCAGTTTGTAAATAAGTAGATAAATTATATTTATTACATCGTTTGATGTAGTTGGTGCTTTGTGGAAAATTTCCTTTCTTCTTATTTTTTGCGTAGACCAGTTTCAAATATTTAATATTCTGAATTTCCAATTCCTTTTATTTTTATCTTTTTATTAAATAAATGAAGATAGTGATAATTGACGATTACAAGATTACATTGTTATAACTGCCTACCGGTTCATACGTTGCCGGGCTTGCCTAGTGTGAGACCAATATTATTTTACTCTCAATCTTAAGGCTGCACCGAGCCTATTGTGGTGTCCCCAATCGTATTTTTTTATTACTTAATAATTAAACTAATTTCCACAAAACAAGAATATCACATTGCTGGCCACTTTTGGCGGTTTTAACGATAATAGCTACAAGCATAAAACATAATAATCCGTTATGTTTTGATAAATTGAAAGCCAATCAGGACTACAATGTGACATTCTTGTTTTTTGGAACTGTTGTTTAATTGTTTAGAAATAAAAAAAAACGATTGAAGGCAGCACAATAGGCTCAGTAGGCTCTTAATGCACTAACTGCTTCCCACTTTGTGTCTCTCTTGTGTAATTATTATGTACTGATTTTCTTTTGTGCAAAAAAATTCATTTTTTTTCCATTTGTTGCTATTCGGAGTATAGATGACTAAATACAAAGACAAGGATATTAAGATCAATATGTTTTAAACTAAGGTAATATTATAAGGTTTCTAAAATTGTTTTTCGGTAAATAATTAATTTTTGCAATAACAATTGGAAATTTTTTGCAATAGACCTACGCTACTCCTTTTTAGGATCCTTAAACTATGGCATTTACACTGGACTATGTATCTATCGTTTCCTAAACAAGTCGTGCGACTGTTCATAATTTTCAAGTACAGTATCATGATCGTGACGTCATAATGCACCGCATGCCCCCATACTGTTATTAGCCAGCATGTGGCACTCCTCGAGTGGAGAGAGGAGTAGAGTGGAGTGAGCGCACGTGCGCTGCCTCTGTGTCGGGACACTTGAGAGCGGACGGGTTGGGGGCATTATTGCATCTATTATTAGTTTTAAGGGTTTTAATATCGTGGGTGACATTGTTTGGTTTAAATGGTGGATTTTAATTGTTAGTCGATAAAAGGGTAAAATTGAAGATTTATTATTGTCGTTTCATATTTAGTAATGTTAATACAATTCTCACCCTAAAAATTAATAAACATTAATCAAATAGCATTTTTGGGGGAGGCTTATGTCCAGCAGTGGACGTTTAATGGCTGATACGATGAATCAAATAGCCCCGTATCGACCCAGGTGCAAAAGTGCCCAAAACGCTAGCAGCGTTGCCGCGTTGTATTGCTATGGCCAACCCTTGCACCAGGAATGAACCGGAGCGAGGTTCATATCTTCGCTCCCTAAGGCGACACCCAATTTCAGCAATGAAGCTTTTAGCCTCGGCTCCCCACACCCCTGTGGTCTCCACGGTGACCGGAACAAAGAGATATTGTTGCTCCAGGTCCAAGTACCAGACTTTTTTTTTATTGGCAGCGAGATCTGCGGCTGCTCCTGCTAGCTGGCGGCGAAGGTGCAGACGCATGTAGCGTCACACAGGAGGCACTTTCCCAATGTTAATTGATTTAGTGTTTATTTTTTTTATTTTTGCTACCCTTTTCTGTGAAAAGAACTCGTTCGGTGCTCATCAACAATATGACGTTTTAAACAGGTCACTGAATATTTTTAACCGACTTTAAAAAAGGATGAGGTTCGATGTTACTTTGTATGTATCTTTTTTCAAATCTTTAGACTGTACAAAGATTTAGTTGAAAGGTTTAAAACTTTGTATAGAACCCAAAAGTACATTGTCTTTTGGTACAATATTAATTATAATAAAAAAATATTAATGACTTACCATACACGATGAGTAGCAGCATACAAAGGCAGGTGACGCCGCGTGGCAACATTCTGCCGCGTCTACACACCTGTAACAACGAGCAATCGGTTAGTTCAAAAGTTCGTTACAAGTTAAAACACTTATTTAATAGTCGTATAACTTGTGTAGTAGATAGCTTCCCGTGCAAAAGGCGGCGTTTGGATTTCAGTTTTATTCAGACTAGAATAGTTTTGAGTAACGTGTGTATACGGGGCGGGTATGTAATTAAATATTTAAACGGGATACTTCAGACTGTCAAACAGATCAACTTTTACTATTTAGCACGCCGCCTCCCTGGTGCGCAGGGTGCGGTCCAGCCCCAACACCATTCTGAGCGTGATAACGGACAGACTGGACTGTCCCTACATTACATTACGTACTGTAACAACCTACATGTTAATACTAACACTTAGCTTTAAGATATTGTTACTAACACGCTACGAGTCCCATGTTGCTTGAAATAAATATATTTTGTTTTATTCTTTTATGTTACAAACATTGACAACGCAAAAAAAAATCTGCTTCATACATTTGAATGGAGTAGCTTTTGTCATTTTCTATGAAAGAACAAATAAAAGTTTTGCGATTTCATAGATTCATAGATTCTTTATTGGACACAAAAACATAATTATGAAAAAAAAAATTACAATAAGTCGTGATGTACAAAGGCGAGCTTAACTCTAAAAGAGTTTTCTTCCAGCAAATCGTTGAGTGAGAGGAAAACTAATATGTTTGGGTAAAAAAAGTGTGCAGACAAATAAAAATCTACTTAATTATGAGATAGTAAAATGAATACCTATAAAATAAGAAATAATATAAGATACACCTATACAAATAAATAAATATAATATATAAATATTCTTACATAAATAATAATATCAAATATAATAATATGAACCTACATATACTATATACAAACATATAACCACTACGACTTTATTTATTTAGATTTCGATGTTGGCTCTGTAGTGAAAGTTGGGCAGTTTGATGATCTAAAGTATTTAACGGTTTTCGATGGAGGAAAATATCTTCCATCTGAGTTATGCTTAAGAGCGACCAGATACACAGTCATCTAGCGGCGCCATCTGGGACCAACTTAATAACTTGCTCTCCGAAGCACGGAGGCGCTCGCTCGGCTTCTAAAACGGTTGCCTATCCAGATGCTAATACGGAAGCTGCACTAAGCTCAAATAGGTACGCTGTAAAAATATATAGTACGAGCGTTAACCCGCGACTTCGTCCGCACAAATTATATACCAGATTTTAAGTCAGATCATAAGCTATCAAACAAAAAAAGTTTCATCAAAATCGGTTCAGTAGTTTTTGCGTGATACTCGTTCAAACAAACAAACACACAAACAGACAGACAGACAAAAAATCCAAAAATTGGTGAAATGGAATCAGGGACACCTAAAAACCATATCGTAACTTTTTTTTTGTTAATATCTTCAATGTACAGACAAACTTCCTGTTACAGTTTTATAATAGTATAGATAGATAGATAGATTCTTTCTTAGTTTTTTCGATCATTTATTAACTCTATCTATAGGAATAAAATGCTTATAATTGATTTTGTACCCATAAGAGGCCAACAGTGTAGGCGGTCGGTGCGTGGGATATCTAAACTACACATTCAAATCGAATATTAAAGACTATCAACATTTACATATTATGTAATAGAATATACTGCTTTCTATTTTAACATAATGTGTAAACATTACGTGCATATATTATTTAAATCTTCATCGTACACATAAAAAAAAAACAACAATAATTCATTTAAAATTTTGCGTATTTTTTTTTTTATACAAATGAAGAGTTTTTAATGTTATACAAATGGAAAAGAACAATGAATACAAAATGTTTATATTCCTCAACTTATGTAAATACAAGAACCTTAACGTATTCGAGGTATTGTCCTCCCATTATTGCTCCATTACTTAATCAGAGCAGATTGGTGGATGCAAGAGACGGCTATCTTGCTATCATTATACCTAAGATACGGAACAACTTTCTCTATGGAACCTATAAGAAATCCGCAAAAAAAAGGCATACTAAATGCAGTCAATCGACCAAACGTTTGTAAGAAAAGTTTTTTGTTTTGTGAATTTCCTACAGGTTCCTTGGAGAATGCTGTTCAGTACTTATCCTGAGAGAGTAATGCAACTGTCTACACTATATAAGGTCTAACAAAATTAGGTGAAACTATTTTAAGGGGATGATCAGACCATCAAACTGAACAACTTTCTCTATGGGACCAATATCGAAATCACGAAAAAAAAATCTGCTGTTCCATACAAACCTACTCGACCTAAATGTATGGGACAGCAGATTTTTTTTTCGCGAGTTCAATATTGGTCCCATAGAGAAAGTTGTTCAGTTTGATGGTCTGATCATCCCCTTAAAATAGTTTCGCCTAATTTTATTAGACATTATATACCCAGTATATGATTCATTATTTGTATATTCAGACACTGCCATCTTATAACACTACCTGGGACCAACAGTTTACGTGTCTGAATCACGGAGAAATGAAATATCACCGGTCGGTGGTCACCTATCCACAGAGTGGTGTGAGTCGGTGATCGATTTAACCTATACACCAATACAATACGCTATCTGCCTCAATGTGCCGTGTACATAATTGTAATTACAGTAGATATATACATAGTATCGGCTTACAGTAATGTATTAGTTGAAGCAGGTGACTCGGGGTCCTAGAGCTAAGCCTTGATTAAGCGTTGGACTTAGTTTATTATTTGCATTTACTAGAGATACCACCTGCCGTCGTATTTAGTTCTGTGATTCTGACTTAGAATCCAGATCAATTTATTTCTTCCCATAGGTAGCGTAGAGTAGCAGTTTTTTTTAGTTCCAATTGACAATTACAACATTGCTCAGGGAGCAGCTACTGCTAATTGTTGTGGACCGTTGGAGGCACCATATAGGGTCTACCGAACCAATGAATGAACTTAACTAACCGACATAAGGGCACCCAGAATGGGTACGAACCTCGGCATAGGACGTTGCTGAGGCAACGTGGCGGATTGGGTAGCGGGAATCGCAGTACTTTTGTGGGTGAAAGGTCATCGGTCACCAGCTGACAACTCCATTTTATTATGAAACCTTCAATAATAAGAAGACAAGCCTTGCTACAACTGGACGCTCTAAAATTCAGGATGTTAAATTAAATACGATGCATAATTATCTTAGGAGATGCTTCAGACCATCAAACTGAACTACTTTTACAATGGGACCTACTTAAAATTGCAAAAACAAATCTGCTGTTTCATACATTTTGGTGGAGTACCTAGCTATTGAAATTTGGTAATGAAATAGCAGATTTTTTGTACCCTATTTGAAAGTTGGTCCCATAGTAAAAGTTATTTAGTTAGATAGTCTGAAACACCCCCTTAAGTATGTTACGCATTTAAGTTTACACCCCATATAGTTTGTAGTTGTAGTATAGTTTCTGACCACTTCAAAAGGGATTACGGTCGCGAGCTTATAACGTAAGAAAATGTTGGGAGTATTGAGTGAGCATATTAGGTTCATGCTTGCTACTTACTTTGTAGTTTCAAAACTCAGTTAAGTAGTGGTCCATTAGTCTATTGAACTTAAAGTACCTCCAACTTGTCCTACAGCTATATAGATTTACGTTCACAAAATATACGGAACTAGATATGGGCTTGTATGGGTGTGAATGAAGCGAAAGAGGTATGTAAACATCGTAGTAGATGAGGTGCCCTGCCTGGTATCTGCCTACCTCACTGGAAAAGAGGAGTGACGTTATGCATAGACGAGCTTTTGACCCGCAACTTTGTCTTCGTGAATTATTCCTTTTGGGGTCGATTTTCGAAAAATCCTTCCTTAGTGCACCCGTACATCCTCTGTAGAATATAATTATATTCCAAATTTTTATGTTTCTATCTTCAGCAGTTTAGGCTGTGCATTGTCCGTCAGTCAATCACGGAACTCTTTTATAAGTATAGATAGATAGATGGAATTAAAAGAGATCAGAATTCTGTTTTTTAAAATAGTAAATTAATTTAAATAATAATGTAAACAATAACAAAATATTCGTTTCTGTTTAACACAGAACAATCGGAGTCAGGGAATGTGTTCGTGTTGTAGAGAGCACAAACAAAAGAATTTTATTTAAGTGTCGCAATGTTGTGAAGCGCCCTTTTGTCCTGGAACTCATTTATACGAGGGCCCAAGCGGGGGGTGTAGCGGGTGAAGGGCGCGGGGTGCGTTTCTATGACACTGAATATTGTGATATAGGTATATTTTTTGTAAATTATAATAGAGTAAGAGCCCGTGACGATCAGACCTTCGTTATTTTATACAACCTGAAAGTTTCTCAGCGCATTCTCCCAACACAGGTAGGAATGATGGGCAACTATGAGGTATGAGTCATGGTTGCTCTAGCAGGTTGCAGGTTAAAACTGTCTGGCCAGGGGTTGGAAGTATCAAAACTGTCTGGCTTCTGAGGAAACATCTTCTAATAGTTACCCAAGTAACATGTATCAAATTCAGCTTTTATACTCTGTCGTAAGTAAAGTAATAATTTATTAAAGCTTAGGCTGGTAACAGAGTCAAGCTTACGCCGGCGCGGTTAGTAAGAGACGCATGCCACGAGCTAAGTGTTGCGTTGTATCGTTTTACAGTCAAAACTGACCCACGACAGACAATTTCATAGTACGAACCGCGCGCTTACCGCCCACGCTGGCCGTAAGCGTGACGCTGAAACGCCTTAAGGGTTTCTGGCATTGTAACTATACTAACGTAAGAGTATAAAAGCTGAATTTTATACATGTTACTTGGGAAACTATTAGAAGATGTTTCCAACCCCCTGAATTTTGATACTTCCAACCTCTGGCCAGACAATTTTAACCTGCTACCGGCTAAAGCTACCATAACTCGAACTTCATAGTTGCCCATCATTCCTACATGTGTTGGGAGCATGCGCTGAGAAACTTTCAGCTTTTATAAAATAACGAAGGTCTGATCGTCACGGCTACGGGCTCTGGGGCTATGAGTATAACGAATGATGTCCCGATAGCCTGGTTGTTAGTGATCTTGCCTTCCGCAGCTGAAGTGAAAAAAGAAAAGTATAATATACCTAATTACTTTTATAGGGAAGAAAGTTGTTAAGATTATTAATTTTTGTTTCTTATTGAAAGCAACGCCTTCATTACGAGTTATTATAAGAACCAGGCTATGTACGGTTAAAGATAGTTACAATTATTTTTGTCAACAAACAACGTTAGTTTAAATCTGGTTTAAATAAGTATTTAATATTTAAGTCTTTTATTTGTTTAACCGAATAGGTATTATTTATTAATTAAATGCATAAAAAAAAAAACTTCAGATCTGCAACACGCTTCGTCAAAAGTCTTTAATTATACACGAAAAAAAAATTAGTTCATTAAAAAATTTCAATCGCTTCTCAACGCAAATATTGAAATTTTGCCGCCGATTTCGACGTTGATCCGATAGTATAAGTTGTTCAGCTTGATAGTCTGGAACACCATCTTAAGTATGAAACTTATTTAAGTTTAAATCCTGAATATAATCTTAAATAAGATATCTGGTCATTGCAGCAAAGTTTATGATCACCCCAAGATTAAGATTGTCAGTCTATGTTAATAATCATTTATCTACAATAGAATGAGGTAAGTACTTGTAGAACAACAATATAACAAAGCGCAAAGTGTCGGTGGGATCATTAAAACAGTTGAACTTTAAATTGTAGCTCCAAGTTTCAGTTTGTTTAGCAATTACAAACTTTTATTAGAGCCGTTAGTGCTGCCTCCACCAACCTCCGTGCTACATTACATTACATTACATCTAGTAAACAAAAACTCATTACCACACCGCTTTGCGTGCAAGGTTTATACCATATTGTATTACATCATATAACAGTACAAAATATAATGTATCAAAATAGAAGGAAATATGCATGCAATATCACTGGCCTTTTGGTGAAGGAAAACATCTAACATCTCTGAGACGCGTGTGGTACGAATGATATCTCTGATAGTATTAATTATTCTGTTACTCTGTAATAGTCAAAAACCCATTGACGTAGAATACTATGGACGCCGGGTCTGGTACAAAATTCTCGAAAAAAGTGTTCGAGACTAAACTACACGAACCTAAGTATACTGGTAGTAATATAACCCAACTAAAAACATTGAAAATGCTGAAAATTCTTTTCAACCCCACTCCCACATCATCCCCCGTAGTCGGCTGATCAATCGAAAACTGTCGCGTAATTGGTTCTCTTTTTACGTTTTGGTGCTTTTTTGGTTCGGACACTTTTGAGCGCGGACCCTTACTTGGTAAGTCAACGCAAGAACCGTAGTAAACGTTCGTTATTAAAGAACTGTATCATTTCAAGGTCTCAACGCAGTTTACAAAACATTATTTTGTGTAAATGGTTTGTTACACCCCTTTAAATATGTTACCAAATGCTGTGGTGTAGTGACCTTGCAGGTGGTGACCTCTTTGTCACTTTGTCAGTGGTGATCAATTTGGAGGTGTAAATTGTGTCCGTTTTGGGATCTGCTGAGATAAATCTCTTTTCAGATATAGGCTCGCCCTTTTACTTGTCTTTTATGCATTTTTCGTCTATATTTCCGCGTGTACTACAAAGTGTTAAAATAAAATCTGATTTCTTTTTCCTAAATAATTGGCGATGGGCCCGCTATCACACAGGATAGGATTTATGAAGTGTTTACGATATGTTAGTGTTTCAAATATGATTTCCTCTGAGTCTTGAACCTCGGCGATTATAGTCATGAGCATTATCATTAAAACAATTATGTGAGGTCGGTGAACCTACCAGCCTAACATAACGGTTTTAATGAGTGAAAATTTAAATGTAGGTAATTATATTTTTGAGTAATTATATGTTTTCGTGTCTACTATTTGTTGAGCAGGTAATAGATGTAGTTTTAGAAATTATTAGTTGTTTAAGATATTAGTTCGCACAATATGTAATTGAGGAATTAAACAACCGGCAGGTGCATGTAACAGGGATGTTATCCAGGATATGATTTATTTTGTATTTTGCTTTGATTAATATAACTATACACCATACTAAGATTTTTACATACTCAATGTTATTGAGAAATGGGCAAGAGAATGATGATGATGAATGTTATTGATAAAACAAATTTTTATATAACTTCTTTTATCTTTTTATTCATCATCATCATCATCTCAGTGTGACGGCCCGGTAGCACAGTCTGTAGTGAACCAGCCTGCTGTGCCGAGGGTCGCGGGTTCGAATCCCGTAAGAGACAAATATTTATATGATGAATATGAATATTTGTACCCGAGTCATGGATATTTGTATCTATATTATGTATTTGTATTTGTATCTATATCGTTGTCTAGTCATTATAATACAAGTCCAGGTACTTTAAATGTGACTAGATAATTTGTGTGACAATGTTAAAGATTTTTATTATTATTTATTATTATTATCTCAGCCGATGGACGTCCTCTGCTGGACATAGGCCTCCCCTAAGGATCGCCATAACGACCGGTCCTATCTTTTTATTATTTACTTTAAAATTGAAGGTTTGAAAAATGGAATGAGTAAAAAACTAAGATCCATAATTTTAGCCTAACAATATGAACTTACAATATAAAAAATCATTGCAATATTTCAAATGTTGGCTAAAATTATGTGCGCTTATTATTATAACCAAAGCAAAGGTACTTTATTAAAACGCTTTAAATAACGATAAACAAATTAAATATAAAAATGGAAGTTTGATTGTATCAATAAAAGTTATTTGTTATTTGAAACTAAACTAACTAAAATCAAACTCAAGTTCAAAAACTTGATAACAATAACACAAAACTCATACCCTAACTTGCAACAAAGAAAAACTTACTCTATGCTCAATTCAAGTAAGTACAAGTTCCATCAGCACACAACATAGTTCAGCACTCAGTCATATCAACAATTCACTAGAAAGTTCAACTTTTTCACACCGCGTAATTCTTTCCGTAGCTACAAGACTACGAGCGTCTACGGCGTAGCGACCGCGCGCGTAGGCATCCACTCCGAGAATGGCGGGAGATGAGAATCGCTGTACCAAGCACCGTTTGAAGCCACAGACAAACAACATCGTGTAAAAATATATGGCAGATACAGTACTTTAGTCGATCTTCTGGTATTTTCATGCAGGCAGTAGATTTAGCTATACGATTGTAAGGTATATGGATAGGTCATTATGTATTCGGCTGTTTCGGACATAATTGAATGTGAGACCCTGTTTTGCGCAGATTAACGCCCCTTTGTTTCGATTTCATTGTGAGAATGGCGATTAATAATTAAATTAGGTAGTAGTTGAATTTAAGCGAATCAATTAATTGTGTTTGTTTTGTGTATTGATGAGGTATTTGATGGGGTAGGAGGTGCTTAAGCACGGATTATAAAACAAACGTGGTTGTGGTAATGATATTGAACAACTAGGCTTAGAAAAAATGTTTTTGAAATATCTGTATTATAACTTGTTTTCACTTGTTGAGAAACATTGTGGGGAAACCTACATGTTCCAATTTTGAGGCTACTGTGTCAACGGCCCATTAAAAGTTGACGAGCTTACTTCATGTCACACACTGGACAGAGTTTACACACAGCTAGTAAAAACTGGCATAGGTCACCTAAACACAGTATATGCACATTATTGCCTCCGTGGTCTAATGGTTAAGAGCATTGGCTCTCGACACGGAGGTCGCATTCGATTCCCACGGGGGACACCTAGTGAAATGTCACTTTGTGCGTTTTTCCCCAGTTGGTTAGGACATTGCAGGCTGAATCACCTGATTGTCTGAAAAGAAAAATGATTCCATGCTTCGGAGGGCACGTTAAGCCGTTGGCCCCGGCTACTACTATCTCTGGTAGTAGTAGTCGTTACATAAAAACCACGTTAGAGGTTGTAAGGCGGTCTGAAAAAACTCTGACACAAGGGCTCTGCCCACACGATCAGAAGAAGTATATGCACAGATAGGCAATACAGTACTAAAAAGCAGAGTCCTCTCTGGAAAGGGAAGATTGATACCCGACACTCCATCACAGCTTAAAAGATAACGATAAATGTTTGTTGAATGTGATGTTGAACGAAAAACATTTTAATTGCCTAGCCTAAAAAATTGTGCCTAATAGTTTAACTATCAAAAATTTTATGAAATAATTGCTAACTAAAGAATAGAGCAAGTAAGATACATAAAAAGGTCAGTAAAAGCTAATCGGCCATAATGCGAGCATCACAGACAGGAGTGACAAACGGCGCGAGTCCCGGCGCAGTCCCACGGGACTCGAGCGCGGGACTCGACAGGCGAGTGCCGGGACTTGTGCGGGACTAACATATCACTTGTAAATTGAGGTGGGAGACGCGGCGCGGTGTGGAGATCGGTTCATTATGGCCACTGCTTATTTACAATAGGTGGTACTTGGGATATAAAACAAATAGTTAAATCTACCAGATATATAATGTGGCGTTCAAAAACACGTTTTATTAATTGAACATTGCAAACCTAATTTAGATTCTGGCTGTCACCAGGTCAAAGTGACATTATTAATAATATCGTTTTTCGTCAGAATAATGTAAATAACTTTTAACTATGGTTCCGTGCATCCTAAAATATAAAAACTAAGTACGTTGTGTAACCCCAACACCACAAAAGTCTTCAAAATATCTTATAGATATTCTGTAGATATTTTGTGTTTTTTTTTTATTTTTTTTTTTTTAACTGGCTCTTGATCTCAATCCAGTCCTTAGGACAATGATGGGGTCGAAGATGTAGCGAGCTAACCCAGCTGTATAGGAAGTCACTCCTCGTCACACTGGACACAGTTTCGGTGCAACTAGTGAAACGTGGATGCTTTGAGGTTTTAGAATATCTCTGACTACCCCCTCGGGGAATATAGTCGTGGGCATATGCTATGTTATACTTCTAAGTAAGTTCTTGATATCGTGTTGTTATTATCTGATCTTCAACGGCTCCTGCCATACTGGCTTCCCGCACTTCACATGGACATTATTATCGGCTAACTACACGTGGAATGCAGACAGCAAATTAAAACACCATTTCTAGGCAAGGTCTACTATAAAATTAAAGCAACAAGATTTTATTATTATTATGTTATTATTATTTTCTCTCCATGTCATATCTACAGAACTCAAAATGACAGTTTTATGTCATCATCGATGTAATATATTATTGTAAACAGCTTGAATAAATCAAGTAGGTTAATAGAAAAGCCGCGTTCCTTCTCTCATCCCCCAAGACACGCCATCTTCTTGTTTACCCTTCACTTGTGAGCACACAACTCTGCGCATTATATTTATTCATCATAAAAGCCGAACATTGCTCTAAGTAAATCATACATCAAATTAACATGAAGTCAATCGGCAGGGCTGTTTGTCCAACCTTATGAATATATTGTCTGATGTGTGCGTGTGTGTTTGTGAGTAGAATAAACACGTAACGTGGTGAAAGTTGAATATTCATGTTTTAGTTTTTGGTGGGGTGATAGTGATAGCGGAAACTAGAGCGTCGATGCGAGCGATGATAGCATCACCATTATTTAGACGAATAACATTTAAAGTAGATGCGGCGTAAAGGGAAAGCGGTGGGCTGGAAATTATTCTGCTGGGCACAGGTCTTAATACTAATGATATCGTAATGTTAAACGGAAAACGTCTGTAGCTGAACACAATGCTAACAAACTAATGTTGGCATCGCTTCTTTATAGTTTGCATCCATCTTGGGACCTTCACAACTCTTTCATAGAAGAACATTTCGGTTTATAGTCACTCGAGAATTCTATCATAATTTATAAATTTGTTTCCAGCAACTTAAACGATAGGTACTGTTTTAGCAATGAAAATAAAGTTTCAAAGGCTATGCAACTGAAACTGCGCTGCCGACTGCTGTCACTTTTTTGTGACATGAGCTTTAGTCGTTTAATATTGCCAATTAAATATTTAGAACAAGACCTACCAAGAAATATCAAAAACACAATAATTAAATATTAATCTATCATCACGATCTGACAATTTAATCTCTCAGCTTTTAATTCTTGATGATATTATGATCGCCGACACTGCGTCCCTACTCCCTACTCCCTACCCTACGAGCTAGAGAGGTGAATAATAATAGAAGTTTGCTGCGAAGTCACAGCGCAGCGCTATGTCGCGGGACTCAATCCCGCCGCTATTTGGGATTATCTTGTCGCGCCCCGGGACTGCGGGACTGCCGGTGGGACTGGCAACGGGAACAGAAATGCGACTGTCACGCTAATATTAATATTATCCTTCACAGAGATTACTTTAGATTAGTAATTGTTAAGCACGAAATAGTTTTGTGTAAATCTTATTATCATCAGTGTTTCATAAGATACTGGATTTGATAATTACTAAATAAGCAAGTAGTGAATTTATGACGCATCTAACTGATACAAATACATACATACACTAAAGTATACCCGCGACTTCGTCCGCATAAATTATTTACCAGATTTTAAGTCAGATCATAAGCGATCAAACAAAAAAAGTTTCATCAAAATCGGTTCAGTAGTTTTTGCGTGATGCTTGAACAATCAATCAAACACCTAAACAAACAAACATACAGACAAAAATTAAAAAAAAAAGGTTGATTTGGAGTCAGTGACACCTAAAAATTATCGTGATGCTTGTTTTGTAAATATCTTCAATGTACAGACACACTTCTGTTAAAGTTTTATTATAGTTTAGATAAACTCGCGACCACAATCCCTTTTGGGGTAGTCTGGAACCTTACTATAATTACTATACAGGGTGTTAACTTAAATATGTTAACCATCAAACTAAACAACAACGACTATGGAACCAACATAGAAATCGTGAAGAAAAAACCAGCTGTTCCATGATCGTCGTTTTCTATGGAACAGCTTATTTCTTTTTCGCGATTTCAATATTGGTCCTATAATAAAAAGTTTATCAGATTGATGATCTAGTCTAGCAAATTGTATGGATATTAATATTTGGTGTCTTCGAGGGCTGCTTTTTGATTAAATTACACAATCTTAAACCGCCATATAATTAGAGCTTCGTCGTAGGCCGGAACTGGCACGCGACTCCCACATTGTTGTCATTATATCCGAAAACTACATTTTATCCTATAAACCAAAATTCGCATTTCCTTCCGGAATAATCAGTACCACACCTGCCAATCCAGCAGAAGCGAGGCTCGCCCATTATGCCACCGGCTAGAAATAAATACAAATCAAGCATAAAACCACGTTTTGTTTCAGCATACAACATACAAGTGCACGTTCGAATAGGCCCAAACAACGCACGGGTGTGCGGGCGATTTATCATTTAAGTAAAATATCAGGCAATTTCACGTATCGCTAATTAGTGGGAATCACTCACGCGAATTGGACGCAGCTCGTATCGCTTCACATCAGTTGCACCGATAATAATTCTTTACTATACACTGTTTATTTATACATTTAATCGTTAGTTGTAGTCATTAAATTACCAACTACTGGACGTCGAGTCCGCACTCAAAAGTTTCCAAATTAAAAGAGTTACAATTCGTACAAAAGTAACAATTACCCGGCAGTCTTTATTTGATTCACCGGCTACTAAGCGTTTTTAAAATAATGCACACAAATGAACAGCTCTTTCAATGTTTTATTTGGTTTAGATTACTAACTCGTACTTACGTTTATGTAAGTTTGTCTAGGATTTTTTCGAGATTCAAGATTTTGGAATAGACCCGACGTCCATTAGTTTGTAAGTCAATGATAGTAGTAGTAGGATTGTATGGAACAGCATATTTTTTTTTACGATTTCAAGGTTGGGGTTCTTTAGTTTGATAGTCTGATCATCTCCTCAAAAAACCGTCAGTATATTAAGAAGGACCCTGCGCAAAGTACTTTACATACATTATATAGGGTGTAATGTAAACTTAAATGCGTTTCATACTTTAGGAGGTGCTTCAGACTATCAAATTAAACAACTTTCACTATGGGGCCATCATTGAAATCGCGAAAAAAAATCATCTGTTCCCTAGAAAACAACAACTGTGTCGATCTGAAGCCGGCGGCGGCGTGGCTTAAGTATGTAATTCAAGTTTACACCCTGTATACATGTATGAATCATAGGTCAATAACATAGACTACCCTTCTGGGGAGCATTTGTAACGAGACTCGATAGGTACCGGTCTCTCTCATTAATATTTCATGCATCATACAACAGTGTATAAACTAAATTACATACACACGCCGCTGTTTGTTCGGTCCGTTTGTATTTGTTTTATTGAACGCCGCGGCGTGCTCCCAGAAATAACATTACGGTTTCATATTAATATTTTATTTGAAGTCAATATAATTATTTTACCTATATGTAGTGGAACGAAAGGTCATGGTGGATTTTTTTTTGTGTATCTTGTTCAGCTGCTGGAAAAAGGCCTCACCTCACCGCGAATCCTCCAGGACTATGTGTGTGTGGTAAGCTTATTCTGACACCACAAGCCTTCATAGCCAGATCACACGCGGCCATCCGATGATAAAGATTTTTTTAAACTATTAATATAATTTTACTTACTAATAACTAACGAATTAAAATCACTAACCGAAATGTTCAAAAGAACACACACATAACGAACTGAATTCATTTCAAATTGTTTCACATCTAACGAATGAGTATGATACATATCTCAGCCGGCATATTCGTTAGAAGTGACGTCATAACTACCTTAGTATTTTCATACAAATCATTACATGTCATACAAACATCTGTTTTGCATGTCAAAAGTCAAAAATTCAAAATTTTTTATTTAATATAATATCACATAGATAGATATCACATGAACGAGATAGATGATGATAAAAACGTTTTGGAATCGCTAATAATTTTTTTGTTTTTTGTTTGATTGTAATTTCGTTTCAACATTTTGTTGTTAAACACAGCTTATTTTGTTATTTATTGTAAGATAAGTAATTTCAAGGATTAGTCATAATCTCTACACTTTCAAAGGCAAGATAGGCAACATCAGCTATCTTAGAGCACATCAACGAAGCTCTCACAATAAAGCTATAATCAGACGCTGTAGTCGAACACGGCCATGAAACATCATCATTACTAAAAACATAAAAAATTTAAATAATCAACAGAAAAGCAGTTATAATAAGAACAAGAAAGTAAACAAGTGAGTCTAACTTGGTCGTACTCGTACGAGACGAGTAGAGTGCTCCAGTTGCGGGTCATAATAACAAAACCGAATGAAGCGCGAGTCTGTGCAAACATCGCTGCACCAACTACTGACGAACTCGTTCCTACCTAGCTGAAGGATATAGGACGGGGGTGCACTGGCTTATGTTAGCAAATATCCTTTTCAATTAGAATTGTAGCCACGGTACTATTTAATTATGAATAAGGTTACCTATTGACATTTTGAAATTTTTGTAAGTTACTTCATAACTGATTTAAAAACCCAAGTCTCAAGAATCGTGTGGAGAGTAAGAGGAAACTATGGAACATAGCCTGTGTGACTGCAATATCTTGGCGGTAAAACTCATGTGCCTCCTGGGAGATGGATCTCACAATACAGGTTTTTTTCCTTGAACGGTATTACTTTCCCTCATTTACCTAGTTTTTAAAGGGTAATGAAAATAAATATGTATGGGGTTACCACAAAAAATCTCATCGGGTCCAAGTGTTGCTGTCTTACCACCCCCCATGATAAGATATTCTCTTCCTAACCCTCCTACATCTGATGGAATGGGAGACCAATACAAACAGAGGTGGGATCACATGCAGTGGCTATAGCCATAGCTGTTTGGACGACAAAGATATTAATAACATATTAGTAAACCTAAACGCATGATCAAACTTACAACCAGTGTACTCCCACCCGTTAGGTGTAGACCGACCCAATCCTGAATGTTCCCAGTTTAATCCCCTTTGTGTAGCCTCGCTATATCTATGTACATATCTATGTGGCCCGGTGTAGACTCGGCACAATCCGGATTATCATTATGAATAGCTGAGCTCATAATGCAAATAACGGGACCTCGTTGTGGTTCTATTCGTTTCCAATGAACTGCGGATCGATCTGTTAATACGTTGTCGATGTCGGCGAGTTATTGTGATTCTGACATTTACTTGGTTTGTCTTTATTGAGAGTTAAAAATAGTTGCATATAGCTTTAAATTCCCAGTTGATACAGTTCTCACTTGATATCCATACATGCCTGTTTACCTTAATCTGCAGCCGACTGCTGGATACAATTCTTTATGGTTCCTACTTCCTAGTCATAAATTGGCGGTTTGAAAATTCTTCGACAGCAAGTTGACCACTATCTTGCCTCCACCAATTCGCACTGAGCCCACTGGAGTATGGCCCACTCCCTCTCACGCTTATTCGTAAGAGGAGGTTTTTGCCCTGCAGTGGGATCTTACAGGCTATAACTTACTAAGATAACTGGTGGATAGTCATTGACAAAACACAATATAATTGTATGTTTGTCGATACTGTTATCACTTTTTACAATGTCAAAAAACATCTTAACCATAATCTTAAAGAAAGTTAATCCAATACAGCCGCCATTCTTGTCTATTTGTAGAGCAATCGCCAATCCTGTATATTTCTTATGTATCAATAGTAAGTTGAACCTTACGTCTTGAAAGTAAAAGCAGATATATCCACATAAATCTTGATGTAGGTACAGAGTGTTGATAATAACACCACGACAAAGTTTATTGTCAGATACACTCACAGTCTGTATCATAGTTCAAGAGTTGTTCAAACACTCGTCTGAAACCGCAGACTGCTATATTTCTTTGTTTGAATGTTCGTTTCTGGAACAAATTTTTTTGTTTTTGGGTTGTTTGTTATCAGTCTTCATGACAAATTTTGTTCCGATAGATTCAAATATGAGAGAATGATAAAGAACATTCAGACAGAAACATAGATTTGAACGAAACTTAGGTTCCTTGTTTGACTATAAGATGCCCACGACTTGCATACTACATACTAGTTTCATCTGATCAAATTAAGAGGGTTGATTTTGCAGCCATCATCAACATTGTATCAAGACCGTCACATGTAGGGTTTAATTTATTTATTTATTAATAATGAGAATTATGTGCCTTTGTATCCCATTGTTTAAATCATCATCATTATCATCATCTCAGCCGATGGACGTCCACTGCTGGACATGGGCCTCCCCCAAGGATCACCATAACGACCGGTCCTGCGCGGGCCTACCCACGCTGCGCTTTACGGTACACGGTCACCACTCGAGAACTTTTCGGCCCCATCGGCCATCGGTTCTGCAAGCAATGTGCCCCGCCCACTGCCACTTCAGTTTTGCAATTCTTTGGACTATGTCATAGTTTAAATACTCTTCAGATATTCTTATGGAGATAAGAAAAGTAAACTATTCCGGTCCCTCTTGCTATGCAGGCGTTACGTCGCGACCCATCCGCGTTCACCTTCATACTGGAGTATGATGCGAGTCAACACTAACTGTTTGTGTGCTTCTCTTCGTGTAGGTAGTGGAGGGGCCCGGTAGACGCAGGTGGAGAGTGGACACAAGGAGAAGCATCGAGGACGCTCGACAACGTTCTCATACAAATAGAGGTACCTGTGATGGATGTGGACCGTCTGAAGTGCCACTTGATTGAAGTGCTGAGACATTGCACTTTATGTTTGAGGTATGGCAGATAAGTCGTTTGATGAAAATAAAAGTCAAATGCATATATAGAGCAAAACTGCTAAATTGTCATTCAATCTGTAACGCCCAGGGTGCCTATCATGCTACCCGGGGAAAAGCGACAAGAATCGAGAATTTTGTTACTTTGCGTATGCGAAGGCGAACGCGCATGCATTTTCTCATGCGGGTACTACAGAACGTAAGTTTGTCTCATATTTGTTCGGAGGTCCAATAAATCCGTTTTTTCGTGCACCAAAGGTTTTGAAACTTATACAAGTGGCAACAGCGCAGTATGTATGTTTATAACAATGCAGTACAACTAAACAATTGTAAAAGCAATGTGGGGACTAATTTTAATTGTAAAGTAATTTTTTTGTTATTTAATCTTTTATACATTTTTTCGCCTTACCGTACGGACAATATCTTAACCTAAACTACTAGTTGGTATTTGAGTAGTAATGTGATATGAGGCCGTCCCTAACTCGATGGCGTAAGGTTTCCTACAGCATTATATCGGTCTATAACTGTTATTTGATAGATCTTTTGAATGTTCCTCGGGGACTCCAATGTCGTCTAGACGGTGACTTTAATAGTCCTTTTATTCTATGACTATCCAATTGGAAAATAATCCTACTGTACCATATTATAATTCCTTCACAGTTATTTATGTTAAATTCCAAATTGTTCATTCCCCTACAACACAAAAAAAAAGAGTTTTAACAAAATACCTAGATTGACTGCCTCCGTGGTCTAATGGTTAAGAGCATTGGCTCTCGACTCGGAGGTCGTGGGTTCGATTCCCACGGGGGCACCTAGTGATATGTCACTTTGTGCGTTTTTCCTCAGTTGGTTAGGACATTGTAGGCTGAATCACCTGATTGTCTCAAAAGGAAAATGATTCCGTGTTTCGGATGGCACGTTAAACAGTTGGTCCCGGCTACTATCTCTGGTGGTAGTAGTCGTTACTTATAAACCACGTCAGAGGCCGTAAGGCGGTCTGAAAAAACTCTGACACCAGGGCTCTGCTCAAGCTCTGCCCACACGATAAGAAAGAAAGTGAACTGCGCGAGATCTCTAGGTAGTGATTGGTCAAACTAGAAATAAATAAAAAATCTTTATTTGCCACAAATGCCATGTCATGGAGGGAAGTTAGTAGTTGTTTTGCAATCTGAATATTTTCAGGCTGTTTTCACTCAACGAACCTCACTGAAATCTAACAGTGCTGTACTAACGTGCCTTCCGAAGTACGGAGGCACTCAAGATGAAACAACTCTAAAAAGGTCACCCAATCATATAAGTACAAAGCTAAATAAATACGCGTACGAGTCTGAACTAGGATGAGATCGAACCACTACCCCCTGCAAGCGAGACTACTAGATACTATACCACCACGGCTCTTGTGTTTGCTATTACTTACTTCTACACGCTACACAAAGCTATTAAAGAATCTATTTGTAACGAAATCTGAAATCTCAAAGCTTTTCATTAGAAGAGTGAGAGAACAAATCACAGCGGCGGTAGACCGGGAGGTCAGGAGGCGAATCCTTCGACCTTTTCGATACAACTCAACAAAGGGGGTTGTTAATTGGTATCGCATGAGAGAGCCGCCGATTATATTCGTACAGAGGCATGTTCTATTCCTGTGGTACTGTCGCGTCGTTGATGGAACTCACAACGTCCGCTTCTTTTGAATATGGATGATTGTTTTTGTCTAAAGTGACTGCTTATTGACAAAAGCGTATAAACAAATAACATCTCATATCATTTTCACTAATATTTTAAATGTGAAAGTTTGTGTGTTTTACGATGTTTGTAAGTTTTAAGGTTTTATGTTAGTGGCGCATTCACGCATAAACGACTGAACGGTTTTGGATAAAATTTGGCACGCAGATAGAATATGTTCTGAATTAACATATAGGATACTTTTTTAAGGTCCACGCAGACGGAGTCGCATGCAACAGCTAGTACATGATATAAACGAAAAATTACGAAGAGCAGCAACAGCAGCAGAAGCAGAGAAGCAGAGAGCTGATCACTGAACAAAATTTATAAGTTTTGTCTAAAGTTATTTGACTTTTCTAAACGAACATTATTATATAAAGAGAGATAGGTGACGGTTTTAAAAAGGATCAGACAATGGTCTGTGAAACTGAATATCTTTTTCTATAGGACATCGAAATGGTGAAACAAAAATCCGAATACACCACAGAACATTATAAGAGGGGTAAGAAATGCAAAGTAGCACTTTTGTTTCGGAGACGGCTGTCGCCACTTGTCTTCCTGCTCGCGCTGCTACAATTACTCATGCCCTCTAGCTCGCACCTCACCGCGCGCCTTATGGTGTAATGCAAATCATTGCATAGCCTGTGGCGACACGTGCCACGCCAACTTTGCACTTCTAACCCCTCTTATAATGTTCTGTGTCGAAGACCAAAATGTATGGGACATTTTTTGCACAACAGCTGATTTTCTTTCGCGATTTCTTTGTTGGCCCCACAAAAAGAGTTGTTCAGTTTGAAAGTCTGATGATCTCCTTAAAAAACCGCCAGCGTATTAAGAAAGATCCTGTATAGATAAGTAATTAAATGTTATACGAGTAACCGCAGTGTACCTTTTGTATACTCAATACATATTGACCTCACGTGATGAGATGCACATATCAAAGAGCGCACAAAGCGACGGGATCCGGCACGTTTCAATTAGACGTGCGACCGGCCGACCGACCGACCGTCCAACCGGCCGACCGCCTGACCGACTGCTGGAGGTCGCACCGGTCGAACCGAGTCTGAATAATTTCAATCACTCCCTACAATGGCCGAAGTGTGTTACTATGCAGAGTTGACATTACCAGCAACTTGGGAATTGGTCCTAGGATCAATACTGAATATAAATAAACATGTCCCTTGTTATGAGGAATTTGGTAAAAGTCCAAATATTAGCCGTTGCCTGCGATTTCCTTTGCGTCTAGCTTTGCGTTGACAAAAAAAAAGTATCTTTGTATACAAGATGTTCCATGAGTTACCTACTTAAAGGGGAGCTTCAGATCATCAACTTGATAAACTTTTACTGTGGAACCCACTTTGAAAATGTGAAAGAAATCTGCTATTTCATAAATTTTGGTTGACATTTTCTATGGAACAATGTTACTCTATGTAATGCAATATTGTATTTTAATTGTACTTTGTATATTTTGTTTTGTAGAGTTTCTGGCCGCATCTTCTCTCAACGAAACACCTTCCGACGCGGTGGTAGACTCAAAAAATGATGTCAAAAAGCTATCTATGTGATATTATTTTGAATTAAAAATTTTTGAATTTTGAATTTGAATTAGTATTTTATTTTATAACCCTGTATTTGTCCTGGATTTTAGCCAGATTGAGTCAGCCCTCATGCGTGATTGACATCAAATATCCAAACATCGTCACAAACTTTCAGATTTATTATAGTAGGATCGTAGAAGAAGAACACAAAACAAACAGATGTCCCATAGTTTGAAGATTATCCACGACTGAAATCATCGTAATTATACCATCGTCACACTCTAGACATTAATTGTTAATTAAACAATAATCAACGCATAGCGGGTCACATCATCATAATATGTAGATTATCGACTGAATCCCGCTGTAAACGGGAACTGGGTCGTTGACCCCACCACCCCCCCCGGAGGTCAACTCTTTGAGGCCTCCGAATAATGATCAAATATATGAATACTGTAATCTATGTACCTACATTATGTAACATTTGTACTATAATTATACAAGGTAAAATTGATATCAATAGCATCCTTTTAAACTAAGTCTTTAAACTCCGTCTAACCATCAAACTGAATAACTTTAACTATGGGGGCAAACCAACCGGAGCAAAAAAAAAATCTGCTATTGAATACATTTGAGTCGAGTAGACATTGCAGATTATTATGGAATAGCTGGAACATGCTAACGATATCAATTTCACCATGTACATCCATATCACACACATTATGAAAAATACGACCTTTCTGTTCTTATGGCCGGCAAACTACGAACACAGCTTTGAATGCGCAGAACAGAATTTGTAGGCAAGGTGTTATTGTAGAGAAGATGCGGCCAGAAACTCTACAGTTTGTAAGGAAAAGTATCATTATCCTTAAAACCACATACTGTACAAATGAACAAATTTTACTATGGGAGCAACCGGTCAAAAAAAAATCCTGCTGTTCCATACTAAAACTGCATTGCCTACTCGACTCAAACATGTGGAAAAGCTGTTTTTTTTGTTCTGACAGGTCTACTCCCATAGTAAAAGTTGTTCAGCTTGATGGGTAGAGTATGTGGATTAAATGTTAATGATACTTTTTCTGAACACCCTGTATAACATCGCAATAATTATCTTTTAAACAAAATATACACAGAGCACAAAATTAACTATACCATATTGAATTACATAGAGTAACATTATAGTGGAGGGCAGAAGTTTCATTTATACAATCATCAAGTTATAGTATATAGAACAACAAATGCTATTACCCATTCTGTGCCATAGTTGAATTCTATGTACAAGAACATAGAGTTCAACTATGGGTAGGTTGATATGTACTAATGTGTACATAGCAATAGTATAGCATTATTCTAAGGATAGCACAAATAGAATGATGTGCGAGTACGAGTGCGCAATAAGTGTCAGTCGTCAGAGTCCGAGCCTCGCGTATAATTGGATCGTGCTGTCCGGCGAGACGTGCGGCTTTGTGTCTAGCTTCTGTAGGCCGTCGCGTCTGTCGCGCCGCCGCCCCGTCGTGAGCTTCACTACTGATAGGTAGTGCGGTTACTGTGACTCATTGTCTTAGGTTTTTATAATTGTGTTAGCGTTAACCCGCGACTTCGTCCGCACAAATTATATACCAAATTTTAATTCAGATCATAAGCTATAAAACAAAAAAGTTTCATCAAAATCGGTTCAGTAGTTTTTGCGTGATGCTCGATCAAACAAAGAAACAAACACACAAACAACAAACAAACAGACAGACAAAAAATAAAAAAAATGGTGATATGGAATCAGGAACACCTAAAAACCATATCGTAACTTTTTTTTTGTTAATATCTTCAATGTACAGACAAACTTCCTGTTACAGTTTTATATAGATAGATTGTACTTATTTATGTTCAGAGTGACTCACTTCTGTATAGTAGGATCTACCATCTTTTGATACTGTAATACAGGTACTAATATAGTTTGAAGGCGCATTATGCAAATAAAATAATTCCTTTTTTTTCACTTACCTCATTTTGTTCTCAAAGTAACCGCGAAGAGCGCTGAACGTTATATGGAATGAAATTAAAACATGACAGACTCACTCTCGGAAGTAAACCACACACACATCCCAGCACACGCATACATTATTCAATTCAAATCAGATCATTTATTTCAGAACGTAAATTCCGTAACAATGTCACAATTACAATTTAAAAGCCAAAGAGTAAAATCTATTTTTTACAACAAAAAAAATAGCTGTGCCCGGCATGCGTTGCATTGCCCTTTTTTACCCGACACACCCTTGGCCATTGTTTTTTACCTTATAAACCTTTTCTGGACTTTCACAAATATTTCAAAACCAAAATTAGTCAAATCGGTCCAGCCGTTCTCGAGTGATGGCGTGACCAAGGGAAATAGGGATTCATTTTTATTATACCTATCTATATACAAACGTAAGAGACGAAATCATATCGGTTTGTTTATTCTATGAAAATACACAAAACAATATGAAACAATGTAACATCAAAGCTCCTAAACTCAGTGGGCACATAGCAAGGAATGCTCCTGACCTACATACACCGGCTTTATATCGATGGTGCCGACCTACGTTCCTGCGCCCAACAAACAGCTGTCGCCCGCCTTCACCCGGTGTCCCCCGACACCCTGGACTTACCCCTGGACCGTGGGTCGACCGTAAAATTATGCACCTATTTGTTTGGTGAACAAAATGACGTGATTCTAGTGAACTAGTAAAAAATTACTTCTTTGAACCTAGCAACCCTGAAGTTGCGGCAGACTGAGACGTTGCAACCCTAGTTTCTTTACCCGACTGCGTGACGCAAAGGAAAGGTAATATATTTATCCAGTTCTTTAGATCAGTCTATATCCTATATGGCACCTCATTTACTTCCCAAAAAGATAGGTGGTAAAAATTGTACCAAAAATCATATGGAAAAGGTTCTTGCGGCACGGATTATTCTAAATAGTTACTGCCGTAACAGATAGTTCACTCAACCAGATTTTTCGAATTTCGAACGCGCGCTTCAGCGACGAAAAATAAAATGCGCCTTATGTCAATGAGCGACGATGATCCCCACGGTGGGGTCCGGCTGTCAAACATACTTGAGCTGTGGAGTGAGACAGGCCTGCTTGCGGTAAGATTTTCCTACGCAACCTGGCGGCGTTGTATAAACTCCTGTGTAAACATTCACTAGAAACACATTTCCTTCACCAAATAAATAGGTGCATAATTTTACGGCCGGATCTCGGTCTACCCGATACCCGGGGAAACATGCGCGTGTTCTATTCATCAATGTTCTTTAATCCCCCTCAATGCCTCCAGCTATCCATCTGCAGTTACATAACTAATCTAACGTTTTGATTGCATAATGGAGATACTAGAAAACATTATGCGAATACCAAAAAAAGAGATCCGCAGATGAACCAGAGTAGCTGAAATAGCCCAAAAAATAGCTAAACTAAACTAGCAATGGGCGCGGCACATTGCTCGTAGAACTGGGACCGAAGAGTTCTCGAGTGGCAACCGCGTACCGAAAAGCGCAGCGTGGGTAAGCCCCCCACAAGGTGGACCGACGACCTGGTGAAGGCGGTGGGAACCCCTTGGATGAGGGCAGCGCATAGACCGGTCGTTTTAACAATCCTAGGGTGATGCTTATGCCCAGCAGTGGACATCTATCAGCTGATATGAATCATCATATCATTATCAAATGATGACCAAAAGAATAGGTAAATAATAGTAATAAGGACTTCTGTGTGTGTGGGTTGCACACCGAGAACCTCCCAGAGTGACGTCATAGCTCTAATGTGGTGACGTGGTGACGTAGAGAACTTTCGATGTGTCTGGAATTCTCGCCTAACTATCGATAGTTTGACTAACCACCCGTTTATAATGTTGCTATGATGTTTTGTTTTGACTCTGTTTACAGGGTGTTAAGCTAGACAGTTGCATTGCTTCGGATGAATTGAGGTGGAAGGTTCTTCCATTGAAAAGGGAAGATCTTCCGCCAGGCTAATTATTATACCTGGGGACCGGTCGTCGTCCTACCGACGTTTTGTTGGACCTTCTATAAGTGTGAGTGAGTCTTTGTGACAATTTGTTCTTGCGCAATTTGTGTCTTGCATGCGATTGTGAACCTCAGTGTAGCAGCTTAAGGGTTTCCAATGTGATGGTGTTCCAATGATGACTGGTATCGTTATCTGTGGCAAGCCGCTACAGGGTTCTTAGGGAAAGTTGGTCAGTATCATGGGTACAATCAAAGTAATCCAAATTTTTACCCTAACAATCGTCTATTATCCAGCCCACTCTCACCCTGGCTTAATCACAAGGTATGTTTCTTTTGAACCAGCGCGACAGCCAACCAGCCCTAGAAGAAAAATAATACTAAAATTATGCAGTCACCTACGCACGACAATAGCTACTGATACGTAGTATACACGACTAGGTAAGTATATGAGGAATAATAGGCTGATGTCCGGCCGGACGCTCGGCGCGTGTACTCCCGCGCGATGTAATTGCCTTTCACTGAATCCCGTGCCGTATTATTCAATATTTCACATAGCACTCGCAAAGAACTCGCCTGTCCAATAATATACGTTTTAATACGTTAGTCAGCATCATCATGTTACAAGCCGTTGGACGTCCACCGCTGGACTTAGCCCTCCGCCAAGGATCGCCACAACGACCGGTCTTGCGCTACCCTCATCCAACTGGTTCCCGCCGCCTTCAGGAGGTCGTCGTTCCACCTTTTGGGGACATACTCACGCTGCGCTTGCCGGTGCGCGGTCGCCACTTGAGATCTCTTCGGCCAAAGTGCCCCGCCTTTTAATATAACACACTATAAGCCATAACTAACATTTGTATATGTGGTTTGTCAAATTTTTGTTAAAATATAAATAAAAATAAATAAAATAAATAAATCACTTTTATTTCAGGTAAAACACCCATATGTACAGTTTTGATATACAAGTATATTAAAGTAAATTAAAGTAATATACATTCTCCGTACTTTCAAATGCACATAAAGCTTTTCTGGATAGTGCCGTTTAGAGCCTTCCGGAACACGATAGCCTTTTCCCAAAATACTAGTTCTCAAAACATCCGTTTCAAAAGACGTAACTCAAATTATACGTGTTATGATTTAGGAATCGGATGATTTGGGATATACAAAATACAAAAATATTTATTTCAATGAGCACTTTAACTTAGGTAGGTGTATTTAGTTCATACTACAAAGAATAGGTATTACACATTGACATCACAGTATTTAACCAATAAAATGATTTAAAATTATCCCCCACACTAGGCTAAGCTTGGCAAAATGTGACGGGAAAAATATTAGCGAGGTATCATTTAGTTAATACAATGATAGGGTGATAGAATGTTGAAGTAGGTTAGCGCGATAGATTATACTTACATTAATTAAGGCTTTAAAAATAGATATAAAAGGCTACAACAGATCTCAATTAGATACAACAGAGACAAGCAACAACAGAGATCAATTAGATGAGGCAACTAGAAAACTCTCTGAAAGCAATTTAACCACTAATTTGCCTCAAACAAATCCGCACGGAGTCCGCGTGGTTGAACTAAGTATAACATGCCGTGGTGGTCCAGTGGCGAGTTACCTTGCCAGCCGTACAAAATATCAATGAAAAAAAAAATGGTGAGGCGATGGTTCGATACCCGTCAAGGCAGTCTCGTACCAATGAGTTTTCGGAATTTATGTATGATTTGTCTTAGACGATTTATAACACCACGCTTTTCGTTGAGGGAAAACATCGTCAGGAAACCTGCATGCTTCAATTTCGAGACATGTACTGTACTCACTGTCCATTATAAGTGGCGACGGGCTCACTCCCTGTCACACTGGAAAGAGTTTCGCGATACTAGTGAAACGTTGATGTTCTGAGGTTTCGGAATAATTCTCTGACTAACCTCTCGGGGAATATAGTCGTGAGCATATGCGTATGCCTATTTAATACCGAATATTTTTTTAGTGCAGTGTACTTAATATAGAAAGGTTAGAAAATTCTAGGAAACCAGCTAACAACTTCAGTTTAAAATGTCTAATCAGAAGCGTAGCGTCATCGTCAAACCCGATACACTCAACAATAACCTTGTTACAGGAACGCCTGGAATCACCAGCTCAACCCCACAACTTGTACCGTATTCCTTGGTAATAAGGTCCACATTGCTGAACGCGAACATGGACAGTACAACCACCTTGCAACTTATGCTGTTGTAATAGAGTTGAAATTGGAGCAGAATGCAGCAGTGGCCGGTAACTGGAGAGCAAGGTGACGCAAATCGCATTAAGTTCGCTCGTCGCTTGTTCCCTCATACAGCGAGCGGCTGTGAGAGTACCTTCCATTTTATTATTTTATCACTTGAGTTAATAAACGTCTTTATATAACTTTTATAAGACTAGGAGGCTGATGGATTTAATCACTTAGCTTTTTTCTTTTGTTATTGAGTGGGAAATATTATATTGACATTAAAAGTTAGTAGAAAGAAACCCAGATAGATGAACCAGTACTAAAATGGCATAAGGACTATATTTAGTTCGAAAGCTATTTACCAAAAAACAATCGAAAATATTAATTGAATTAAATTTAACCTTATCTTTATCAGTCGTATATTATGATGACTGAATCCTCATAAAATTGTCATTGTGAACTTTTTCTGAACGAAATGTATGAACCATGTATGAACAGATGCGGACCATCGTGAGCTGCATCTACATGCTACTACTATTAAGGCGAAGCCGTTTTCTATCGTGAGATTTATGTCAAAATTTGAGTAGGTTGAGAAAAGTTTATAGAAGTATACCATGGAAAGAAGAAAAGGAAGAAGAATGTGGATGGTAGTTACAGTTAAAAGTTACTATCAGAAAAATACAAAGTTCGAAGAAGTATGAAGCACAGATAGAGATGATTTGGCAGTAGCCAGTGACTGCATAAGATAGATAGAGAGCGTAAAGATCAACTGGACGAAGGCGTGTGAACTGCGATGTAAAATGTCGGGTGGAATATTTAATATGAAGATTCCTTTGTGAAAATCAGGAACTGTACGACTCACGTACCGTACAACACAAAATTGTCATAATTGTAATTGACTTAATTATTAAATTTATTTTAACTCAGCCGTTCGCATTTAGCAAGCAAGTCCTTTCCGCGCGCTCATACTTATTCATCAATACAACAATAAACTTTTTATGAAGTTGGACACAGTTCTGCATCAAGTTATCGCCTATTATTTCATTTAAGTACCATAGACTTGAGTATTGGAGTGTTTATGCATTTAAAATATTAAGTGCAAGTAAATAATATAGACAGTAATAATAAGGCAAGTGCACGTGATCAAAGCGAGGCGATGCATCGAACTTAATAGCGTTACCACGAGGGACTAATTTAGTTACCCCTCGCTGGTAAAAGGTAAATGGCAGTTTTGCTTTGGTCCGTGCTTCTACATAGAGTAAATGTATTATTAATTGATTCAAATACATAGTCCAATGAACTATAGGCACACCCATGACACTGCATATTAATGGGCTCGCACAAAAAGAAGAGATAAACAAATGCGATACTGAATGAGAAAAAACTTACCACTGCCTACAGTTTACTACTTCCTGACCGGGAGGGGGTGGGGTCGAATCAGGTGGGAGGCAGGGGGTATCCGTAGTAAATTCTCATTTCTATACAAGTTATAGGTATCAATTTAATACACACACAGCTAAAATTTCTAGTAACTCATGAATCTGAGCAGTGGCCTCATACGGAACATGGAACAGAGCTTGCGGATCAATCAAAAGGCGGCGGTTACCAATTCGTGTACCACTAAGTTCTACGGAATGGTGTATAATATTATTTTTAATTGCGTTCTAGAAAACGGATTTAATGATTTGGATAAAATGTTGTACATACTTCAAAGTTAATCTAGATAGGTTTTATTCCTTTCATTTAATTTCTGACACAAATATTTTCATCTAACTTTTTTTCGAACACCATCCATGTTACGATTGCAGGCAATTCAGGCTGTCAAGCCAGGTAGTCTGGATATTTCAGCCTATAGCATTGGTAAAAGATAGAGAAAGGTATTTTGAGATGACTTGGTCAAATGGAAATAATGGATGGGAGCAGATTGACGAGTGCAATCTATAAATCTATAAGGCAAGCATAAGTGTTAATTTTGGAAGGTTACGGTACGGCCATATACGAACCAAATTGGCGACCTGCTTAAAAAGGGCCAAGTCAGATCTACCCAAACCCGAGGAGCATGCATGAAAGGACTAATGAATGTGGAGGAAGCTAGAAAGGTTTGTCAGGATCGTAGCAGGTGGCGTTCCGTTATCTGCGCCTACCACAGAGATGAAACCTAGATTAGCTGGGAAGACACCAGATCAAGCTCGATCCGGCCAGGTATATAAAATCATATCCTGCGTATCTGACTGCTTTTTTAATTGCGCTTGTGTTAATATGAACACTGAATCATAAATCATAATGGAAGAGTGACAGCTGCATAGTAACATGCAGCTCATGAATATGCAGCGGTGGGCTGTACAATACAACTGAAAACAGCCTGGAGCCGGCACAGCAGTGCTGTCAGGCGGACCGGATGAAACCGGACTGAGCCGGACACCGGTACGTGATCAATATTACGTACGTACATTATGTTATGAATCATGTTATGATTTACTATTTAGTAGCGTAGTCAGAGAAATTATGGAACCTCAGAAAATCCACGTTTCAGTAGTAGTACCAAAATTCTGTCTAGTATAATGGAAACTGAGCTCGTCGCCAATTATAATGGACAGTAGGTACAATACATGCCTTGAAATTGAAGCATGTAGGTTTCCCCACATTGTTTTCCTTCGCTCAAGTCAGCATTACTATTTATTGACTGATTTTATTTACCTTACTAAAATAACCAATGTATATCTAAATAAACGAAACGAAGTGAAGCAGACCATCAAACTGAACTACTTTCCCTATGGAACCAATACAGAAAACGCGAAAAAAAATCAGCTGTCCCATACATTTGTGTCAAGTAGGTTAACAGTTTTGTATGGATAACAGCATATTTTTAGGGTTCTGTAGTCAAACAAGGAACCCTAGTCCATTTTGTCTGTCTGTTTGTATGCCCCACCTCGATTACTCGTTCATTTTTGCACCTATTGAGGCGAAGCATGAAGACAGATAACAGTAACAAAAAAGAAGAAAATATTTTTTTCGACCCCCATACAACGAACAGTTTTTTTAATAAATCGAGTGAGGTGTCGTTGGATAGGCCTTGTCCAATAGAATAAAACTCCCATAGAAATTCAATCGTTATAATGCTTCTGTTTCAAGATATCTGCGCTTAAATTCAAAAAAAGTCGTTTTCTTTTTAATTAAGTAACTTGTTACAATAACTAATAATTGAAAATCAGAGTTAATTGTAAATTGGAGTCTGCGCTTTGAGTAGCGATGTGAGTGTAACAGGATACATCTACATAAATATCTATAGATGACGATGAACGCAATCATTCCGGCTCACGGCATCTAACTCGTTATTCATCACATCATCACACTCCGCTTGTGTTTAATCATTGTTTAATTACTGTTACACAGGGTGTAAAATTACATATCGAACAGGATGAACAGATCATCGAACTGAACAACATCCACTTTGAAGGCAACATTGAGATCGCGAAAAGAAAATTCGCTGTTCCATAGTAAATGTCACAACTCGACCAGAATGTATAAAAATAGCTGGTTTTTATTTCGCAATTTTCATGTTGATTTTATAGTAAAAGCACGGAATATATAAGAATATAAGTAAAAGTTGTTCAGTTTGATGGTTTGAAGCTCCTGATAAAATATGTAATGCATTTAAGTTTACACCCTGCATACCTATCGTACTCAATGATACGTACATTCACACTTCACATTTGTAAATATTAAAACCCACATGATAATTCAAACAAACATGGCGCTCGGGTAATCCGCAGATATCATTTCACTCCTCGATTCCGATCATTTATCCATATACATTCATAATTGGTGGTCATTATATCGGACCGATGCACCGCACTCGACCGACCTACATTTGTATTAAGACTTTAGCTTGATATGAACAAGGTTTAAAGTGGTGTGTTTGAAATGTAGCCTGCGGGATTACAGATGATGAAACGTGGTCGATGGTCGGAGGCAATGAGATAAAGCGCTCAGATTAGTGTAGTCGTTGAACTCGTGTGATACGAGTCTTATCGTGAGGGCAAGCTCGCTGGTCCCTATAATAATAAGAAGCATTATCAGTTTATTTATTGATTCTGTCTGTTAGGGTTCCGTACCCCAAGGGACCCATTACGAGGCCTACGTTGTCCGTCCTAACTCTTAACGTCTAAAGGGTAGTATCTTTTGAACTGTAAAAGGTAGAGAGTTTGTATTTTTACAGAATCTGTGTTATTATTTCGGATTTTCTAACAAATAATTAAAAAAACAAAAAGTACAAATTCTGTAAGATATAGAAGAAACGTATTTTGCTCTATCATAAATCGCAGTGAATACGAACGCCGAACTTAGTTTGATTATAGAGCAGCATACTTACTATAAAGACAAAAAATAATAAATGTCAGTCAAGTGTGTGTCTGGCTTGCGCGAATGATGTTTAGTGTGTTAATGATTTTTTTTTTAAATATGGTGGTGCGGAACCTACAGCGCCAGAGTCAATCTCGCACTTGATCTGCTTTTTTTTTCCGCAAATTTTTAGGTTAGTGAAATATTTTGCTAAGTTCTGTGTTCTTCAACTCCGAAGTATCATGTAGGTATTTTAATATGTTTTATATTGATACGTCACATTATTACCAATGCAAAGATTATCAATAATTTAGAACTGCTGGACAAAAAGCTATTTCTACCAAACGAAAATAAGTCAATTACTATCGATATTTTTGATGTCTCGGATGCAGATAACGGCTTTAATGGCAATTGTTAGACCAATTTACAGACAAAAGATGTAATGTTCTATTGTTAAGGTGGTTTCAGTCCATACAAGCGTTTGACGCACAATACGCGTAGACGGAATTAATATAAGTAACTTTGTATATATGGAAAAATAGTTTAGAAAATCTAGATGCCGCGTCACAAATAACATTTGCAATTTATAGCCCTCTGGAGAATCGGGTCCGTGGTGTCGCCAATCACCAACAGCTCGCCACAAGCTGCCCTGCGGGCCGCTCGCACGTAGCGACAAGGGGGCAACATTTCCTGAGCGGCTTAGAGTGGAGAGGTGCTTCTGGACTTTAAACGACCATCATTTTTGTCTCCAACGGCTAATCAGGTGCTCACTCGCTACTTACGCAACACATCCACTCTTCGAGCATATAGCTCTTGCGACTCCAACCTAAGGCCGGCTATTAAGGCAAGCACAGAGGTGGGGGATCTGATCCTCTTGGGGTCCACTCCGACCGGCCAGTAAAGGCAAGTCGAAGACGAGGATCAGAGACTTTCCCTGGGAGTACTCGGGCACGTGGTGTCGCCACTCACCAACAGCTCGCCGCAAGCTACCCTGCGGGTTATTATTATTATTATAACTTAATGAGATAATGACATAATTGTTCAATTTTTAATTTGATTTTAAAATACAGGTTGGTAAGGAAGACAGTTGCATTACTTTAGTAAGAAGTAAGTAACAAGTTTCCCAAAGCAACATACGGGAAAAAACATTTCGACTTTTTATACGAAGGTTCGATCAGCAGATTGCATTTAGTATGGAAGGTCAATTTTTTTTCGTATTTCCTATACCTTTCTTTGGGCAAGTTTTTCAGTATCATGGGTACAATCACGGAAAGTTCCTGACCATCTCCACCGGGAATATAGTCGTGAGCATAATGTTGTGTAAAGGGATGAAGTTTTACTATCAGCTCTTGCAGAATCAGTGCGCGCTGTTCTGTAAAGTGCAGTAGGGACACAGGGGAGGGAGGGAGGTGATTACACGTAACCTAATGAAACTGTTAACCGTCCGCCAGTCGCTGCGACCTGCGACCTGCGAGCGAAGAAGACTGTTTAATTGTAATACCAAGTGTTAACGCTGACGCCGGGTGAAAGAAACAGACTGAGGGCTACAAGTTGTAGGCGACCGACTCGTATGTTTTAGTGTACAAACTTATATTATATTATAACACTTTATTGTACACACAGACACATTGATACAGACAATAGAAAAGACATGTCCTTATTATAACATATTTTATATTTTTAAGAGAAGTACACAGGTACTGTTGAAATACCTGATGAAAATTTTAAATGTTGATGAGAAATATTAAGTCAAAAGTTTTCAGAAAAGTTTTACTTATACTCGCAAAAAACGATAGGTAAGTATATAAAATTCAAGTAACATTTTATTTATTTTAAAGTACCTATTGAAGGTTCAATGCGATATATTTTTTCATGAAACGCATAATCCATCATCATCATCTTCCTAGCTGATGTCCAGCTGGGTAGCGGGGTCTACTTTCCTGGTCCGTTTCTTCCACTTCGCTCTATCCTGAACATCGTCAATGGAGAGCTCGCAGCTACCCATTTCCATCTTTACAACCTCAGACCGTCTGAGTTTTAGCCTGCCTACGCCACGTTGACCTGGTAGGGTATTGCTTTGTTGCATAATATATCAGGTGATATGAAACTCATAATAATCCCTCGATCTAAAATAAAACTCATCTCGTTTAAGACCACCAAAAGTATCATCAAGAAACTAGCAAGAAATTCTCAGAATCATTTTAATAAACTTCATGCGACATTGGCTCAAGATCTTTATCGATTAATTACAATTTCAGTTTTTTTACATTTTCTCGCTGTTTGTGTGTCACTTGTACCAAACTTTATAGTTTTGTTGAGTGTTGCCGTTGTTGTGTTGTGTACAATTAAATTATATCGTATTTTCCTCCAGAAGTTCGCTTTAGTTTGAAACACTTCAGGATTCAGTCGCGTTGCTTGTATGGCTTTACGGAACTATTTACATTTTAAATATTATTTTCTCCGTGTATAATATATTAAGAAATAAGGCCGTCTGACCACTGTCACGCAGGTGTTGGTGCATGTTTTCTTGACATACATAGCTTTTCGTCTATATTTATGTACCATTTCGATGAAAGCAATATATTGCAGAAGCATCGTATCTACCGGTGATTTTTTTTTTCCGAATCGAAACTTTCAGTGATGGTTCAGTCTGAACTTCAGACCGTCAAACTGACCAACTTTTACTATGGTACATCAAGCAATCTTGAAATGGCAATAAAATAAATCTGCTGTTCCATACTAAACTGATTTTTTTACAAATTCAGGTTTGCTTCCATAGTAAATTTGTTCAATTCGATGGTCTGAACCACCCCTGAAAGTTTCAGACCAGTAAAAAAAATCATCTTGTATGCAGGGTGTAAGGAAAAGTATCATTAACCTTTAAACCACATAGTCTACCCGTCAAACTGAACAACTTTTACTATGTCAGCAAATCTTTCAGCGCAAAAAAAAATCGGTTGTTTCATACTAAACTGCCAATTCAAATTCAAACTTACTTGACTCAAACGTATGAAATAGCTGATTTTTTTTGTTCTAACAGATTTGCTCTTACAAAAAAAGTTGTTCAGTTTGATAGGTAGAATATGTGCTTTACAGGTTAATGATACTTTTCACTTACACCCTGTACACACGTACCCCAAACACATGTAGGTATACTACGTGACAGTGGGCCGTCCTAAATTGAATATTAATTAAAACATCGACGTGGTATTAGTGTAACACAGGTCGAGTCATCAGCACACGGGACACGTTTCACCAATCTCACTCTAACTGTTTGCAAAGTTGAACCAATTAGCACTTACCCCTCCCTCCAACCCCCGCCCCACATTCCTCCGACTGACGTCCCGTTCCCGAATCATTCTCTTAATTATTTTTCCGTTGAGAATTAATTGGTAAACTAGAAAGACGCAGATTAAACAGTTGGAAACTCAGTCGAACCCCTCGCCCTGAGAGGTGCGGGGTTGGGGGTCTGCGGGAGGGGGAGAGGGACTTAAAAGTCAACACACTTTATCTTCAGACGCATCATAGTGCCTAGCTACTTTCCCAGAATATAGAATACTTTTAGCTACGGAGGTGGATCATTCATGTTTTACTTAATCGATGGGAAAAGCGATCTCACGTCCGTTTCCAGGACTGTAAGTAACGCAGTCAAAGGTCGTCGATTGCTCCTTGGTTCGTTGCCAAGGTCCTGGACAAACATGTGGTCCCATTATGGCAATTTTGTGGAACATGGGTTCACGCCCGTCCCTACACAGCACAGCATCGCATCTAATCTGTCATAAAGTCCACATCTAAGGCGTGACCAATTTATCGACACTTTCCATCAGGAGGTCAAATGCCTGCCTGCTCATCATCATCATCTTATTTCAGAGCTACGCTCTTGTCGGTGGAGTATTTGCCAATTCTGTCTCTTTTCCGTTAGTCTTTTGAGTTCTTGATACGATACGACGTCAACCTTTTCTTTTCACTTGGGCCAGATAACTCTGTCTAGGTCTTCCTCTGCCTCTTTTCCTCTCTATCTTCCCTTCTAGTATGATTATAAAGAAATTGTCATTTCGAATCAAGTGTCCGATCATTTTTCCCTCCGGTTTTCGATTGTATTTTATCTTTTATTTGCCTATTCTTAACACCTCTTCATTTATTATTCATTCTATCCAGCTTATGCTAGTAATAAAAAAAGATTAATTCCCAGTGTTGACATCTTGGTACAATTCTGCAACGAGTTTCCACTTTGGAAAAGCTAAATAAATTTAACTGGAACTACCAATATACCTAACAATTGCATTGGCATGACCTCATTTGAAACTGCTATTAGGTCTGTGATGCACGATACATTATGGACACCCCTCTACCTACCTCACCTCGTCTCACCACTTTCAATACAATGCACCACAAAGGTTTCATTAAAGGCTGACGGAGGTATTTGATATTGATGCGGTTGCATGGCGATGTAATGATTAGCTTCGACCACAGAATTACTAACAGTCAGAAGTCAGATGCGACGTAACACATCGCTACAGTGTCTCTAACCGGTAACCACACCTATACATGCTATTTTATCTTAGTACAAACTAAATGGAACGCTGATTTTCCATAGACAGTTTCGACATCTATCGGTGAGGTGTCGAAGTACTATGTGTTGAATTTCGTTTCATATCTAAACTTGAGCGATAGCGCGCTACACCTCACCGCTGTAGTAGTGAGAGATTTTGCCAAACAATCACTGTCTTGTTGGTCTAGTAGTCTAGGCAACCGGCTCACGATTCGTGTGCTTATGATTCGAGCCTCGTGTCGGCCGACCGTCTTTTTCAATTTATTTCGCAATGTGGTTCCTTTTGGTGCTAATAAGCGGTTCTGCTAATAATTAGACTAATTCCCGAATTCTCACAAAATTTATCTTGAATTGCAAAAGGATTCTGTAACTGACCGCACATTGAATCGTGTACTATATTTTCATTTCGTTTTCACATCCAGTTATATTACTTGGCGTCACTATCACAAGATTATTATTAAATATGCGTATAATGCGCATTTGCGCTCCTCATGTACTGATGGAAAATAAAATCATTCGTTACATACTTTATTTACACCAACCAAAAAAAAAAAAACAATAAAACAGGATTAAAAACAGACACTCACGTCCACAAAGCACTTCTACGTATCATTAAATGTTCTGTGGCTTTAACCTCCAGCCTAAATGTTGTGTAATTAACACGACCGAGGACCTGCGGGTTTCGAGATCAAGTTCTAAGCGCGGCTTGAGACAAGTTATACGAGTTAGTCCACAAACTGTTTAGCTTGCGGGAATGTGAGAGAAGTGATAATGTTGGATTTAAAGTCTACTAATATCTCTCAACACTTCTGGTTCCACTTTCAACTTAATTAAGAGTCTTAATAAAAGTCTGTCAATTACCTGAATAGAACCAAATGCATAAAGCGTACAGGAGAGCGATTTTTGAACATCACCGGTGACATTGAGATTCGCAAATTCGCATTCGAATAGAGATTTTCATTCCGAGTAGTTACTTTTTCTGTCTGCATTACTTAAGTCATACATACGAGTGGTGCGATTGGATACGAGTGGGTCGGAGCACTCGTTGCAAGTGATAGAATATGGAATTCAAAAATGCCAAATCATCGATTTTACGTCATTTTCTACTGCTCGTTTAAATTTGTGATGTTCAAAAATCGCACTCCAGTGTGTAACCTAATCGTAGTATGGAAGTGAAGAAATTCGATCTGTCGCGGCCGCTGACAGCCTTGTGACGGTGATAGCCTTGATAGGAAGGAATCATGAGGCGTAAATCATGGCTTGTACCACAGAATACAAAAAAATATTTGATACTAGTACAACCAATCTACAAGTTGACTACTATCCAGCTTTCTCTTTGCATTTTTTTTATCAAAATGGGCCTGTATCACCTAGTCGTCACGAGTGTCGCTTGTTACCTAATGATGAGTTGATGATCCCTCCTGATGAACACGAAACAGCCTTCACAATTTATGGCTCATTGAGTTACAAAGTAATGGACGCCGAGTCTCATACAAAATTCTCGAAAAAAGTGTCCCAGACTAACTAACATAACCGTAAATCTGTTTTAGTAAACAAACTAAAAATATTAAAACTGTTGAAATTCTTTTTTCATTGCTTGCATAGTCTTTAAAAATTTTACAACACAGCGGCACGGCACCATAGACCATGGTAATCGGTCGATTAAATGAAGACTGACGCGTTATTGTTACTCTTAATGCATTTTGTTACTCTTTTGTTTTGGACAATTTTGAGTGCGGACCCAACGTCCAGTAGTTGGTAAGTCAATGGTATGGTAGTTAAATCCTCAGCATTTAATCATTACATTCAAACAATAAGTACGCATATTGGCAAAGTAAATTTGATGCAAGAGGTGATGCTATATTATTTGACATTTATCTATCTAAACTATTATAAAACTATAACAGAAAGTGTGTCTGTATATTGGAGATATTAACAAAAAAAGATACGATATGGTTTTTAGGTGTCCCTGATTCCATATCACCAATTTTTTTATTTTTTATCTGTTTGTTTGTTTGTGTATTTGTTTGTTTGATCGAGCATCACGCAAAAACTATTGAACTGATTTTGATGAAACTTTTTTTGTTTGATAGCTTATGATCTGACTTACAATCTGGTATATAATTTATGCGGACGAAGTCACGGGTTAACGCTATTAAATAAATAAATTTAGCGAGTTCATAACGGAAATAGGTACCTACTGTTCGAGACAGCGCGCGACGAGTCCTTCAGTTGGCCAGACCCACTCGTTTGTCATTGTCAATAGTGAGCAGGAGAGGGGCGAGGGAGTCTGTTGGTGCAGGGTGGGGGGGGGGGGGGGGGGGATAGATTTGCTTTATTAAAAATTTATTTGTTTAATGAATCTACGTCCTGGACTCATTTGACAATCGCTTATTAACATAGTATTGTTTGTGCTATATAGGTGTATTGTGTAAACAAAAAGTTATATAATTGATAATTATTTTTAATACCCAATTCCGACTACAGTGACTGCTTAGGGTGAACGCATACTTATCCGCGCTGCCAAGCGCCGCATCTGTCATTTCATTTCATACAAATTCTGCATGCGGTGCGGGTAGGTGTATGTTCATCTTTATTTAGCGGTCAGATACGCAGGATAGTAGTAATATCACGAGTGTGTGCGCATACAATATGTTGGATGAGAGTTCGTGATCTAAAATAGTACCTTTCTCCAACCTACGGCTACGGAACCATTAATCCAACGACAGCGCCTGTTCTTGTATCTGACATCTCGCCGACTAGCGCGCCCCGCGGCGCGGTCGCGCCGGACACATGTGTTCAATTCCGTAAGGTTTTTTTCTAATTATATATCCATTAGCTTTTTTTATTTTGAGTGCTTCCGTGGATCGAAAAGCACTTTAGGCAGGGTCATTTTAGTCCCAACGTTATTGGTTAGATTTTTTCATGGGCCTTAATTTTTGGGCCTTTTATTATTATATAAGGTCTAACAAAATAAGGTGAAACAGATTTTTTTTTTGCGATTTCGATGTTGTTCCCATAGAGAAAGATGTCCAGTTTAACGGTCTGATCATCCCCCAAAAACTGTCAGCATATTAAGAAGGACCCTATATAAGGTCTAACAAAATTAGGTGAAACTATTTTAAGGGGATGATCAGACCATCAAACCGAACAACTTTCTCTATGGGACCAACATCGAAATCGCCCAAAAAAAATCAGCTGTTCCATATAAGCCTACCCGACCGAAATGTATGGGACAGCAGATTTTTTTTTTGCGGTTTCGATATTGGTCCCATAGAGAAAGTTGTTCAGTTTGATGGTCTGATCATCCTCTTAAAATAGTTTCACCTAATTTTGTTAGACCTTATATAGGGTCCTTCTTAATATGCTGACAGTTTTTGGGGGATGATCAGACCGTTAAACTGGACATCTTTCTCTATGGGAACAACATCGAAATCGCAAAAAAAAAATCTGCTGCCCCATACATTTGGCTCAAGTTGGTTTGCAGTTTCCTATGGAACAGCAGATTTTTTTTTCGCGGTTTTGGTGTTGGTCCTATAGTGAAAATTTTTCAGTTTGATGGTCTGATCATTCCCTTAAAAAGTGTCAGCATATTAAGAAGGACTCTATTTTACATTTTTATTCCGTTTTGTATGAAAATTTCAATAATATCTCAAAACTATCATGTAACTCACTAACCACTCATTTTCGACCCCTTGTTTATTGCGAGAATTTGTTCTTTTTCTTAGGCAGAAGAGCTATTCATAGACCACGCAGAGGAGTTTTACCGCAACTCTGTGCATCAACAATCTTAAAAGCGCCACCTAGCGGATGAATGGCGTTATAGTTCCCAAGAGCATTCTACAGTGAGCCACATGGTTCTGTTTTGCGAGACTGCACCGCAACGTAGTAATGATAGTACTCTGTGCTGCACCGTAGTTATCGTAGTCCTCCAAGCGGGGACTGTCAACATCTCAGGAAACTTAGAGTTATTGACAACCCCCGCTAGATGGAGCTAGGTGTTACTTGTGTCACAGAGTACTATTATCATATTAAGCTTGTGCCATTGTTACTTGTGTTTTAAACGTTTATTTGTGAAGTAAGTCAAGTCACTGTCAAGTATTAGTAGCATAGTAGAAGATCCCGCCTTATGCCGACCGACCTTCCCTCGTCGAGTTTCCTATTAAAACTTGTATTTTGTTATCGTAAATAAACTTAATTTGCTAGAATTGCCACTCTTGATATGCAGGGATGTGCTCTACACATATATATTTAATTAAAAAAAATATTGTTATTAATGTAAACTTGATAGACGTGTTTTACCAAAAGTCAGCAAAATTAATCTGTGTATTTTGAATATTAATATTTGTATTCAAGTCATGGATGTTTGTATCTGATGTAGATAATAATTCCATAGTAATAGTTATCGGTGTCTGATCATAATTATACATGTTCGGGCTAGATTTCGGTAAGATTATTAGGTAGATAATTTATTATTATTTATTTTTGTAGTTTGAATAGTAAGATAAGTAAATATCTTTATTTGCTGACCAAAATACACAAAAAATATCAACAATATACACGCAACGCACGAATAATCACGCATCTTCGAAATGAATCCCCATTTAAGGGATTATTATTTCTTCCGAATTATATTTTTACTTTTAAAATGCTTGTTTTAAAAGTTGCGAGTTTTCAAATTCGTATTTTTTTTTGTAATTTAAGTCCCAAACGTCCTACTAATTGGCAATGTTTTATTCATTTGTAACAACGAATTCACTTCATTGCGAACTTCCAAGGATCGTCTCGACTCAATGAGTCAATTACCTCGTTTCTAAGAATAAAACACAATTAGGACGAAATGTAATTTAGAGCGAGTTGCCCCTTGCCGGGCGAGATCGACCGTTCGTAGCGACGTAGCACCGTACCATCTTAGCTACGGCGTAGCAACAACGTAGAGCGGCTCCATGTTAAATTGTTTTATTGCCCTTTAAGTTTTAGCAAGTACCAATTAACTTAATATTATACTTAGTGAATATAATACCTCTAATTATAGATAATATGTTATGTAACCTTGTTTCGACAAAACATTAGTCATCACAAAATGTTTGTACCTTCTTATATTGGTGTCTGAAAGAAATTGCTTTTTAGAGATAAGACCGCCTATTTTTATAGTATGTTTGCTCTTTGTATGGTATGTTTTTGGAATAAAATAATATTCAGGGTGTAACAAAATACCCTAGTAATACAATACTGAAGGGGGTGCTTCAGCCTTTGACTACTTATATAGTGGCTAATTACTTCCCTACCTGGCAGATCTACCGCATGCCCTAGACATATAATTCAGTAAATCTGCCAAAAAGGGGGGAGTCCATTCTGTTACCAGTCATCCTCAGCACTCCGTTCGAGCTCCTAGGAATGCGACGTACCACTAATGCAACTTTCTTTCGGATAATGAACGCATAATCAATGGCTCATCATGATGATATATTTTTTTAACTCTATACTGTATTGTATTACTCTGTTGCTGTATTAGAGATTAAGTAATTTGCTGTTTGATAACTAATAAAGATAAATAAATATATACAAAATGTAAAAAAATGCGTTTCGTAAATTTTCTTTAGACGCGATAAAAATCAGCTATCTACATATTTTGGATCGAATATCAATGACGTTTTCTGTTGGACAGCTGGTTTCTATAATGTAATGAGAAATGTATCGTGTGATGTATGTATGTACAGTTTACATTTTGTGAAGTAAGTCGCGATTACATATCAAATAAAAATGTACCGTATCGTAAAGTATTAACAATTATTTTTAAATGTATAATAAAGAGCGAGTTGGTCCCGGATATCGTTGTTCAGTCAGTACGGAGCGAGGCGAGTGTTCCCCCGGGACATGTCACATCGCGCCGCACCATAGACAACATAAGAACATAACCTGTTATATATCGCCATTATAAACAGATTAATTTTTTCGATTTTTTTTTCATATTTAGGTTTTTTTAACGTATACTTAACTAACAGATATAGGCTAGGCTACTAGGTCAGTTTATTTATAACATTGTTATAAATAAACGACCTTTTGCCTGCAATTTTGTCCGCACCACAAGTTTGTAGCAAGATAAAGTATATACTCAACAGTTTATAAGTCTAATCATATGATTTTAAATACAAAAAAAATCATCAAAATCGGTTGAGTAGTTTTTGTGTGATGCTTGAGCAAACCAACAGACAGACAAAAAATTAAAAAAACGGGGACTTGAAGTCACGGACACTTCAACACTATAGGTACTCGTGATTTTTTTTGGAATTTAAATATCTTGTTAGCTAGAACTATCTTTATAATTATTTTATTGGTGTATGTTTGTTCTGTTTTGCTTCTGTTTAGCTTCTGGTTCTTGTTAAAATTGTATTGTTTTTGGATAATCTAAGTTTGTGTAATGTTTTGCTTAAAAATGTTTTACTGTAATTTGTGTGTTTCAAATAATTGTGTGGCGAACTATCCGCCACTACTTGTACTTGGTACAAAACGCTACCGCTTATGCACCTTGGGCCATACACCAAAGCCTGCTGCATCGCGTGACGTTGTACTCGCGCTCCCGCTTGCTCTTCCGCCAACTCGAATGCGGCATCCCGCTCGCACCTGCACCGGCGAACAAGCTCGTCGTACGCGCTCGAAGAACCAGTTGGCGATCCGGACAGTTCGCTTACCTACTGCCCACGCGCAACATCTATTTGCTAATTGCTAAAATATAAATTATTATTTCTGTAAAGTTCTACTCTATCCTATTAAACTCATATTCTTTCTACTAAATTAATAATCTTCATTTCTGTCTTCCGTGAGTTCTTACCTACCTATCTTCGCTGTGCCTACTTCCTATCTTCTCTTCAACCGGGTGGATTCCTGACGTATGTGGGACTACCTACTACTCCCCACAATTGCATTGTATCTTGTCCTTGTGTTTTATTTTAGCTGTGGTGGCCTGTAAGTAGATTAGTAGATGCACACAATACTGTTTGCCTAATTGTATATAGTCTTTTGAGTTTGTAATGTGAGTCATCTGTTGGTAACTATACATCTAAACTATTATAAGACTGTAACAGGAAGTTTGTCTGTACATTGAAGATATTAACAAAAAAAAGTTTCGATATGGTTTTTAGGTGTCCCTGATTCCATATCACAAAATTTTTTGTCTGTCTGCTTGTTTGTGTGTTTGTTTGGGTGTTTGTTTGTGTGTTTGTTTGTTTGAACGAGCATCACGCAAAAACTACTGAACCGATTTTGATGAAACTTTTTTTGTTTGATAGCTTATGATCTGACTTAAAATCTGGTATATAATTTGTGCGGACGAAGTCGCGGGTTAACGCTCGTAAATAAATAAAAAAGTTCATCCCTCCGTGTTTCCACTCCACGAGCCCGATCACTGTCAGCGTTGTAATACCTCTTTCACACAGATTCCCTTTTTTTCACGCTTGACTTTATAATGGAGGTGTTGATGTAGGTGTACCATTGATTATGCATGGAGTTGTATGGATGCTGCCGCCTCGCTGTCCGCACGCGTGTCGCGTTGACACGGGATTTGAGGCGCTTGACGCACAGTGCTGTGACAAGATGCATATCGTTTTATTTCTGTCGCAATCTCGGAAAAATGTTAACAATATCGATATCATTATTTACAGAATCAATCTGTGGGACAAGAAAAGAGAGTGAAAACAGTATAATAGTAACCTCCAACCTGCCTAAGGTTGCAAGTTCGTCTGTTCGTCACAAAATTTCATCATCATCTGCTCAGCCGATAGACGTCCACTGCTGGACATAAGACCGATCTTGCGCTGCCCTCATCCAATAGGTTCCCGCCGCCTTCACTAAGTCGTCGGTAAACCTTATGGGGGCCTAAAGTATAGCTTATATATAATATATATAAGTTCAAATGAGAATTATTTCATATGTTAGGTTAGCTTTTTATTTCTCCTTTCATATTTTTTACTATTTGTTCTTTGTACATTAAACAGTTTTTAAAACGTGTTATCATATAATTGGCAGTGTGAAATTTAAATGATGTTGTATTAGAAATTAAGTTATTTGCTGTTTGATAACCGATAAAGATAAATTAAATAAAAAAAATCTATTAATAATGCTACTGTGACTGTTTGTGACTGAATAACTAGGACAAATATCGATAGTTAGACTATCGACAGTACCGCAACACTATCGCATGCGGTGACTGTAGTGACGCCCGAGTTATTTTATTTGAGACACTCGCATATTCAATGGTATTGTGATATTTTTATTTCAATCTCCATTTTCCATTTTCTGTTATCATTTTAGTTGGAGATCGTAAACGTCGTGAGCGTTATTATTTCTCTAGGAGCGGTACCCGAGGGGGTTTCAAACCATTTTCAGCGTTGAATTAATTCTAGGAATCGATAGAAACTTGTTAAGTCTATAACAGTTCGATATGATACTTTTTGATATTGTTATATTAAGGTTTCTATTGTTCCGTATCATAAGTGCTTGCACATCATGCTTACTTCTATACTATTATAAAACTGTAACAGGGAGTTTGTCTGTACATTGAAGATATTAACAAAAAAAAGTTACGATATGGTTTTTAGGTGTCCCTGATTCCATTTCACCAATTTTTGGATTTTTTGTCTGTCTGTTTGTTTGTGTGTTTGTTTGTTTGTTTGTTTGAACGAGTATCACGCAAAAAATACTGAACCGATTTTGATGAAATTTTTTTTGTTTGATAGCTTATGATCTGGCTTAAAATCTGGTTTATAATTTGTGCGGATGAAGTCGCGGGTTAACGCTCGTTGTCTTATAAAGACCTTATGTTTTGACTTCAACATTTAAATACAACTTATTATATGTTGATCTTATTATGTACGGTGGAAAAGCGGGTAGCCAAGGTTTATAAAACTAGGTAGATTTGATCCAGATAGTTAGGGAAAGATATGGGAATCTTTATAAGAACATTAAAAGTTAAAACGTGTTGAACACAAAGAATTTCTATAAATATAACATAATATTATGTTGGTGCTTTATTGATAGTCTGCTCAGTGGCCGCTTGCAGCAGGCTGTGGACGAACCGCATGGAGTCTGAGTGACGTAGACGTTTAGTTTAAACAACTGGGTTTAACCTTAAAGCGTTTATACCTACAGCAGCGGTCGGCAACTGGCGGACCGCGGTACGTGAACTGCTAAAAACCTGTTTAATTTAAATAAATAACTTAATTAAAATAATTATGTTTACTTAATGGATACGTTTTAGCGCTGCCACCTTTCTTTAATGTTCATAGTATTTAATAGTTAGTTGGTAGATACAGTATAATAGTTGCTTTGATGTGTAGCGTAAGAGTGTGCTTTGGAGCGTGGTGGACCCACGGGATCTGTCGTGCGATTTTTGAAAGTCTCGTTGAAATCAGCAGTAGAAAATATCGAAATTACTTTCGAGATTATGCATCTTTCAACTGCTGATTTGAACGTGTGAGTTTCAAAAATCGCACTCCTGAATTTTTTTCTGGACTTCGATCCAATTTTTTGTATTCGGACCCCACTTAAAGTTATTTGCCAACCCTTAGAGTCTATAAAGTATAAAGTAGGTACATTAGGTATTATAACAGTAAGGACATGGTGGTCAGTAATAAGCTGGTGTCATCGTGGCGCCGTGACGAGGGTCGCCCTGCAACCAGGGAGAGGGGGAGAGGGAAGAGGACTCAGCCATTAAGTCGTGTCTAGTGTCGTGTCACTTACGGTTTAATTTTAATTATAAGCTTAAATAGTTTCAGGTTTCAATCAGTTGTTTGGAGTGACACGATGGCCAGAGTCTACCCATCAAACTGAACAACTTTGTATGGGAGCAAACCTGTCAGACCAAAAAAAATCAGCTGCTCCATACGTTTGAGTCGAGTAGGTATATATTGCAGTTTAGTACAGCTGATTTTTTTTCGATCTGACAGGTTTGCTCCAATAGTAAAAGTTGTTCAGTTTGATGGGTAGAGTATGTGGTTTAAAGGTTAACGATACTTTTCCTTACGTATACAGGGTGTATACTACGTTACGTAGTAGAGAAGATACTGCACTTCATTACGCTTGTTTCATTTAAGTGCGGCAGTGTCGCCGCTCCTCACTCAGTCACTCGCTAAATCACGGGTGACGTTTTTTTTGTCGGGACACCTCTAGTTCGCAGTACATAATAGCTCAATGGTCTTAGTGGAATATTTTACGCTGGACCTTAACGTCTGACATAGGTCGTGGAGTCGCAGTGTATCTCCGGCGATAGATATAAATTGTGAAGGTCGTGGGCTTCGCACCTCTGAATAGTGGTGGTTTGTGTTCTATTCACTCTGGATTTATGTTCTTTATGTTGTCTGTACTAAGATTTGTTACTGTATTTCCAGATACAGGGATGTGCGCAAAACTCTACTTCTTCTTCTATTGAGGCTTGTCATTTTATATTTTTCCAGCCCAGTATTTTGCTACATGCATAGCACTATCGGCTACTTCCATAAGCTCCATTCGCATGTCAGTATGCGGGCAGGAAGGGCCCAATAAACACAAGAAGGGCAAAGGTATTTCTTAGATCAGTAAAAAGGCCCAAAAAACATAGGATACATATTAGAAATAGTAAATACTAGCTTTTGCCCGCGACTTCGTCTGCGTAGACATGTAATTTTGTCTAATGTCTCATCTAAGGTCATGAAGGTCATGGTCTGAACCAAGTCTAGGAATCCTGGCATGTAACATTAGAATGGCGATTAAGGAATGGGCTGATAAAAGACACAGGCTAGAATGCTCTGGCCTCTTGGGTCTGCAACACTGCAGGAAATTCATCAGCAATCTTCTTATTATCGTGTGGGCAAAGCCCTGGTGTCAGAGTATAACAGCAATATAACACCACGAATCCCACAGTTCATACTGAACAACAGCAGGAGCAAAGCTCGTGCCATCGTCGGAGCCCTCACCGGGTACTACGCAACAGGCACAATAAAGCTCACTCTAGATCCCGGTTGCCGAGCGTGTGGAGAGGAGGAGGAAACCATGGAACATTTGTACTGTGTGACTGCGATGTCTTGGTGGGTAAACGTATGTGACTCCTGAGAGATGGTTATTCATTACAGGTTTCTTACCCTAAACGCTATTGCCTCCCTCATTTTCCAAGTTTTTCAAGGATGAAGAAAATAATATGTAGGGTTCAATACAAAAGATACCATTGGGTCGAAGTGTTGCTGGCTTGCCATTTCCCATAATAAGATAAGAAAGTCATGAACTTAAGCTAAATCAAAATCAGAAAGTACCCCAAGTAATTCTGTAGGTATCAGATTTAAAAGTCATTCACTGGATCCATCACTTTAATTTTTCTACTGTTCGTCGTTTATTAGTTTTTTATTTATGTCGAGCAGCATAATAATCATCTTACGACCCACTGCGTGTCACAGACCTCCACTCACGTATAAACGTTAGAGGATACTCTACCACGCGGGCTACTGTAAAATGGTGAAGGCAAGAGCTAAAACGATAATATTCTAGGAAGCTAATGGTCAATTTGCTAAAAAAGATTTTCAATTATGTAAGTAGCTACATTACCGACCTGTGGTGTTATATTATAAGGACCTTTTAGATACGTAGGTACCTTTTTATACGTTGTGGTAGTATGACGTTCTATAGTTAAGTTGCACAAGCCCTCAAAAATTCATAATTGAGACCGAAAATCAAACAAAACAAAAATTTGGCAAGAATTACTGCAACAAAATTCGTCCTTTCTGTAAAATAAGGTTATCATTCCGTAGCATTGGCTCAGATTGGACTCAAACAATCAATATACTTACAACGATGTATTACAACGATAATATAATCAACTAAATTTGTAAGCTCCTGCTATAGCTAGGTTTTTGAAATAATAATTGTAGCTCACTTGCTTTAAAAAAACTCCTATTAAGATGAAAACAATACGACGATTAAATTTTTGAACACTTGATTTTTAATATTTGACGACCCGGTTGGTATTTAATTAATTGTTGGTCTTGATACAATCGTGTCATCTACATATTTGACCCGGTTGGTGTAATGGTTACCTCGCTGGACTGCCAAACCAGGGTCCTGGGTTCGAAACCCGGTTCGGTCATGGATGTTATAAATGTTTGTGCCGTTGTTGTATGGTTTCTATAATAAAAAGCCTATAGTGCTTGCTTGGAATCATAACAATGTTCCTGTAAGCGTTATTTATTTATTTAATTATTTTTCTAATTCAGCCGGTAAGTAACTATACAATCAAATCTGTAAGACCGAATATCTGAGATATCTTGATTGTGAATTGAGTATGGTACTTGCTTCAAAAAAACACGCAACGCCATCTATTAAGATGAAAACGATACTACGATAAAATTATGAACACTAACTTTAGAAAAGGTTAAAAGAAAGAGGATTTTTAGTATTTGCCGACCCGGTTGGTGTAATGGTTACCACGCCAGACTGCCAAGCCAGAGTCCTGGGTTCGAGTCCCGGTTCGGTCTTGGATGTTATATGTTTATGCCGTTGTTGTATGGTTTCCACAATAAAAAGCCTATAATGCTTGCTTGGGATAATTAAAATAATGTTTGTGCCTGTGAGCGTTATTTATTTATTTGTTTAATTATTTTTCTCGCGTTCTCCGCTGGAGAATACGCTTGCCCGGTGTGGGGCCGATCTGCCCACGCCAAGCTGGTGGATACCGGAACTAAACAAAACGTGTCGGATTATAACTGGATGTTTGAAACCGACTCCAGTACAGTTGCTTTACCCGCTGGCTGGCATAGCGCCCCCAGATGTAAGTAGGGCTGTGGCAGGTTCCTCAGAGAGAGCCCAAATGGTGGACGACACACGACATCCCATGCATGGCTTTATTCCTGCGCCGCAAAGGCTGCCAAGCCGACGCAGCTTTATGAAGTGTGTCGACCCCCTGAATACTGGCCCAGCGCAAGCAAGGTGTACACTATGGCGACAAAAAGTGTCCCTCCCAACTCCATTTGTGTCGCCGTCTGAGAGCCTCACGCCTAGACATGACTTGCCTTGGGCGACCTGGAAGTCTTTAAACCGACTTCGAACCCAGGTCGGTCGCAGTAAGGACAACATGGTCAGGTGGGGATACTCGGATGCGCAAAATGTGACTTGCTTGTGTGGAACTCCACAAACGATGGCCCATCTCACATCGTGCCCTGCGTGCCCTAACATCTGCACGCAGGAGGAGCTCATGACTGCTAGCGACGGTGCAGTATCGGTTGCCCGATTCTGGCAAGCTACTATTTAGCGACTTTGTTCAGAATTAGAAGTCGACACGATAAGAAGAAGATTATTTTTCCAATTCGCCCAGTACCTGTACAATCAAATCTGTAAACCCGAATTTCTGAGACGTGTTGATGATAGAACCACAAACATAATATTAATATTAGTGAGATACCTGGTAGGATGGTAGGATTAAAATTAGAAAAAAGCCAAAATAAAACATCCTGCGCTAATATTAGATCTGATATGATCTCAGGATATTATTATGATTGAAGATCAGGCCCTTGACATATCAAGCCTAACTGCTTCTGTCTAATCCGGTGAAAAATGGATATAGTCGTTGAATGTATTTAAAAAAAAATAAAAAAAACATTCTCGACCAAGAATCGAACCTCCACCTCATGCACGAAAATCTAACCATATACCAAATATACTACACAGCTGTTGTCAAAACTGTTGAAAAAAGTAAATACTATTTTTATCACTGCAATCTACACAAATGCATCAAATTGGCGCTAGTGAGCATAGAATAAAAACGTGATACATGTTTCAGCATGATAAAACATTGTAATTTATCCCACAGGAACCCATTGCTAGGATAAAAAGTATCCTATATCTTAATCCAGAACACATTCTATCTGCGTGCCAAATTTCATCAAAATCCATTCAGCCGTTTATGCGTGATTGCGCCACAAACATACAACATTACAACTTTACAAACATCGTCAAAAACTTTCACGTTTATAATATTAGTGAGATTATTAGTTCTTCTTCGTGATGGAATTTTTCATTATTGAAAACAGTCAAGTGTACTGGCAGATACAAAATTATTTTTAAGTATGATTATCACTGAACGGAACGCGTCGGGGCGCATTATATATATATTACTTTATTTTTTATATATTTAACTTAATATGCTGACACTTTTTTAAGAGGATGATCAGACCATCAAACAGCTTTCTCTATGGGACTGTCATCGATATCGCGAAAACAAATCTTCTGCCCCATTAGAGTAGGATTGCAGTTTTGTATGGAACAGTTGATTTTTTTTCGTGATTTTGACTTTGGTCCCATACAGAAAGTTGTTCAGTATGATGGTCTGATCATACTCTTAAAAAACTGTCTGCATATAAGAAGGACCATATACATCTTCCAATCCGGTCAGATGGGCGCGAAATCGGTGACGGCCGCATTCCACTGCAACGTCGCCTGGTCAGCACTCGCTGTCAATTTGCGTACATCTGAAACAACGGCTGAGGCGCACGTATGCGCCTGGATTCCAGCGAATAATTTCGTCCGGAAGGACGCAGTCAGCTATTGCCGAATGTTACATTAATTTATGTAAAGCTCATATCAAGCGACAGTCCGTAGGGATGTGGCAGGTTCCTCAGAGAGAGCCCAAATGGTGGACGACACACGACACGGACGGACTACAAACTTTGAGTCAAGATAACTTTAGAACTAAACATTTAAAAGGAAATCACCGATATTGGTTTCTAGATTGTTTTAAAACCATTCATTTTTTACTTTAATTACTAAATGTTCAAACTAAGCTTCGTTTTGTATGGAGCGCCGTAGAAAAATGCGCAAAATGCACGGCGGCACATCGCATCGGCAGCATAAAAAACCGACCCTTATTAATTTGTTAGAGTTGTTCGTTTGTATTTTAGTAATAATTTACGGTATTTCAAAATAGTTCCTTACCTGTCTTATAATTGCTTTAAAATATTAGCTATTATCCAGTCTTGCGTAACTGTGTGATTACACCGTAAATAAAAACATTCCGAATTAAAAATCGAGTTTTAGACATCTTTCGGCTGCTGATTTGAAATCATGATTATATTCTCTTTGTTTGAAATTGGCGTGCAGTTTTTTTTAAATAATTACTCCTGCTTTGTTTGCACTGTAATTCTACAAAATGTCAAGAAATTTGTAATTCGAATCTTGTTTTCTTGTGGCCAGTACTAAGGTTTTTTTTTTGTTATGCAAAGGTTTTCTCCATGAAGTTTGAAAGATTTTATAGCCAAAAAGAAAAACAATGTTATACCGGTGCAGTCATCAGCACTGGACAATGATAAAATTTATAATTATTGGTATTTATTTTGTAATTTATTGTTATTTTCGTTATTTATAAATCAAACAGTCTTCAGAATTAGCTTACTTTATTACAAGTCTTTTAATTTTAATTAGTGTTACTTAGATGAAATTGAAATGGTACCGTACATTGGTTGCACTTGCGGTTATATGTTTATATCTCCGGCTCCCGTCAACGTAGCGAGATAAATTATATACCAGATTTTAAGTCAGATCATAAGCTATCAAACAAAAAAAGTTTCATCAAAATCGGTTCAGTAGTTCTTGCGTGATACTCGTTCAGACAAACAAACAAACAAACAAATAAACAAACAAACAAACACACAAACAAACAGACAGACAAAAAATCCAAAAATTGGTGAAATGGAATCAGGGACACCTAAAAACCATATTGTAACTTTTTTTTTGTTAATATCTTCAATGTACAGACAAACGTTCTGCTACAGTTTTATAATAGTTTAGATAGGAGCTTAAAGCCCTCTTATTAAACGTCAAATATTTTTTTAAGCTACCACCGCGTCGGAACGTGTTGTCGCTGTAGAGAAGATGCGGCCAGAAACTCTACAACATCGAATCTAGTCTAGTGTGACTGTCTAGTGTCTAGTAACAGAGAGTCACACATTGCCGCAGATTAGAAAGTTTTTATATGGTCCTTTTATTATTTTTAATGCAAAAGTATGAAAGATGCTTTTCGGTTTTTTAATATTTTTTTTTAGAAATCTTTCTTTGAATCTGAAATTATTCCCCATCAAAATTTGTTCAGATTTGAAGTAGCAATGTCGAGCATTAAATCGACCTTTAATATAAATCTGTTGATAGATGAGCTTTTCATATACATATATTACCATATGTACTAGCACCCTGTAGCTACATAAGTTCTCGGTGTGGCGTGTCTCAAGCGCCGGCAGCCAATATATCACGATCGGACGCCGCGCTGCGCGAGCTCCATCCGAACGGTCGACCTGTGATATTATGGAGCCTATCCACTGCAGTCGGTGGTGCCAAAATTGTAGTGGTGAATTGCTTCATATCAGCCGACAGACGTCCACTGCTGGACATAAGCCTCCCCCAAAATGGGGGGATTTGCCATAATCGCCACGCTTGGCAGGTGGGTTGGCGATCGTAGTTGGATCGAATGTGTGTACTCAGAGGATGCTGCTGCCTATCTTCCAGTAGATCCCTTAGTTGTCTTTTACGACACCCACGGGAGGAAATGGGATGGTGCTATTCTTAGCCGACACCACACGGCACCTTCGCATTTTCGAGAACTGTGTATAAAAGCTCTAGCCCGTAGGTCGGGGAATATTTTTATATGTTCGCTAACTTTGATACTACGATAAAATGTTGTCCTCGTCCTAATGTTTGACTAATATTCGTAACGTGCTCTGTCTTCTTCGTCACCTGATCGTTCGTTACAATAAGACCCAAATTCCAAATGCAGCTACTGCTCAAACTTCCTATTTCCCATATTGACTGAAATTCAAATGGGCTAGTCAAAATTGATCAATTCTTAAAATGTTGCAGACTTCAGTCAGCCAGTCCTTCTTGACTCAAATCCGAAACGCCCTAGTCTTTTAACAGTTATTATATGTACATACACGCTGTGTCGTATTGTACAGCGTAACTTATTCCTCATCTGATTAACTGTTATACGTGTAACTTGCTCTATCGTATACGCTGACATACATTTTTTGTCAATATAGACGCGGTGCGTCACGGGCTTTGATGCTTAGTCAGCTCGTTTTGCTTCGCCACCCCGATTCGCTCTGGTATACAGGCGCCCGGCGCCGTCAAAAACGCCGGCGTGTCGGCAGCGGTCGCCTCGCCTCGCTCCGTTGTACAGGCATCCTTACATCGCCAGCGCGGCGGCCTGCTCCCTGACGCTCTTTGTTACTGCACTGATCCATTCCGCTTCTCTATTTCATTCCTCAACTTGTCTCAACCTAGGTTTCAACTATATCCTATACTTATATTAGAATGCATTATATTGAAACAAACGGTTTGTGCTGCTAGGGATTTTGTTACACATTTAACTGAATATTAAATTTGTTTGTGTATAATGTTATTATTGCTTATTCTCTTTCTGAGTGGGTTGCAGTGAGCAGGAATTTTACTTAAATTTACAATTTGGTAGGCTCACTTTATTATAATGGCTGAGGCCGAGTTACCATTTAAAAAAAATTATGGTTTTAGAGAAGGTAGTGACCATCCCATAATAAATACAGTGAGTTAAAGCTTTTTTCGTACTTATTGTGTTATTGTGTAAAAAACATCAGCTTATCATTACTATGAACGACACATTATATGAATGAGAAACCTATATAGGTATATGTATTCTAGAGCATTAGAAGTTAAGAACATTTAAGTTTGAATCTAAATCTCCCTCCCTCGGTCGGATACTCGGCAGCGCAGCGCAGCGTTAGTCGCAGTAGTTAACTACACTAGACACATTTAATCCACGCGACAGGCTCGCGGCACTACGCTACGGCTGAAGTTTGCATGTTGCTATATACAATTATAACATACCTACCTATACACGATATAGCTCTTCTACTCGGACACAACGCCGCGGCCGCACGAAGCGACGCGACGCGACGCTGCCATGCGGAGTCTCTCGTAGAACAATGTAATTGAATTCCGCAGAGCGCCATCACGGGGTTTCCTGCTCTAGAGGGCATTGCACATTAAATACTTAGTGTATCGGGTACAGTTTCATAGTGATATTCTTATTAGTAGGCGCACTGTTTAGTTATGAAAGCAAGGACTTTCGATTTTCGATATATCGTGACCATTTCTGTCCGAACTTCATTATAATTATAATATTTATAATTATAATTAGACTTGAATAAAAAATAGAATGAAATAAAAAACGTTCACGCAATGCGAAAATCTAATTTCGTGTTAGACCCTCAGGTAGACCCTCAAGTATGTAAATACATAGCACATCATATGCTCACGACTATATAGGCTGTTAGGGTAAACAGTTGCATTTTTAAAGGGGTTTAAAGGGAAATTTGTAGCAAATTCGTAAAAAAAATATGTACTTACTACTACATATTATACTAATTGCACGTTTGTATGAAAAGTCAATTTCTTGTTTGCAAATTCCCTATGGGTTTTTAGGGTAAGTTGTTCAAGATCATGGTTAAAATCACCCTCATCAAACTCTCACACCAGGGCCCTGCCCACATGATAAGAAGAAGATCAACCCCTATAGTAATGCAACTGTTTACCCTAACACCCTGTATTCCACGAGGAGGTACTCAGAGATATTCTGGAAACTCAAAAAATTCACTTTTCACTTAAGTAGTATAGAAACTCAGTCCAGTGTGAAGGGGAGTGAGCCCGTCACCACTTATAATGGACAGTGGGTACAATATACGCCTCGAAATTGAAGCCAGCAGATTATTACAGATACACTAGGTGCTAAACACACATATGTAGCCTCTCGTACTTACCCCCGTAATGTAATGAAAACTGGAAACTGGGGTGAATGCACGTGACATTAATGGGTAGCCATACAGTGAGCGCTGAAAAGATGTTGACGACGCCTCAAGGAATTAGTTCCTTCGCAAGAAAGTTGCACACAGCACAGTTGCATACACACAGTTGGTGCAGTTTCAAGTTGAACACCATAAGGCTACACAACACTCCAGTGCAACTATAGTAGTAAAATGTCAGTAGTCTAAACAAAAACATTTATTTCCAAAAACGCATGCATTCACAGAGTGAGTAGATCAGCAGTCTAAGATGAATATTTGGGCTACGGGCTACATTTCTCAAGATACCAGCAAAGTCATTGTGCCAGTAACGATCTAATATCGTACTTTTCTTTATATCTTATCTGATAGTAAACGAAAACGAGGCCGAGAATAGATTATACGTGTATCCAGAAAATGTTTTTGCAGAAATACAAAAACAAGGCATTCTACTACAACTTCCTTAAGAAACCTTTAGGAAATTCGATAAACAAAAAGTCGTCTTTTCATAGAAACGTTCGATCAGCTGATTGCATTTAGTAAGGTAAGTATGATTTTTTTTTTTTTTGCGAATTTCCTTTTGGTTTCTTAGGGAAAGTTGTTCAGTATCATGGGCACAACCACCCCTTAAGGTAATGCAACTGTTTACCCTACCAACCTGAAGATGTATTAATTTGTGATTCATGGGCAATCCAACATTCAAAACTTTGTCTTTTAGATTTTCAAAATAAAACAAATATTACATTTTATTATAATTTATTTATGACCACATTGCGTTCGAAGTTGAAGTTTCAAAGTTAGAAGAAAACCTTCTACAATTGTACACTTTAAAACTTTGTAGTTGTTGGTTGTTATATTTTATCACCCCTAAGGGATTTGCACATACAATTTTAACTGGTGAAAATAACAAAGACACAAAACAAAATACTAGAAGTCTCTTATTGAGTAAATAAACTTATTTCTCTCAGACGAGTTACCGCTGCCGTCCAACGTAACATCTTTAGGCTCCGCTCCTAATATAATATCCCATGCACAACCTAATAGAGTTTAAACATGCGACACAACGACGTTTGGCAACTGATAATGTAATTCATGGTAGAGGTCGGTTAGAATCCTATTACCCACAGCGGGGGGAGAGCAGGGGTGCGGCGCGTGGAGGGGGGCACATGGAAATGCAGTTTGTGCGGGAAGATGATTAATTAGCCGTCGGCCGTGGCGCGCGGCGTCTCGCGTCCTTGCGGCTGACTGCGGGCACAGTATTGTATGAACAGTAGACTTTCTCATAGAAATATATCGGAGCAGTTTGTATGTTTGCGCATCGTGTACGCATGCACACAACAACAGCATCTCCACACATCTAGGGGGTCTAACAGGACATTCGAACTTCGCAACTGCGTGGACGTATTCGTTACAATGTCAACTCTATTACAATTAAGTTCGAACCGAAACGGTCGCGATATATCGAAAATCGAAAGTCCGGGTACAGGGCCTGGCCTGGCATACTCAACAGTATAGGCACAGAAAAGATATGTTCAGTAAAGCAACTTCATGCAAGCGCTCGAATTGACGCACGCACACCGCTAACTTACTTCAGGTCCTATACTTGGAGTTTCGATTATCGATATATCGTGACCGTTTCTATTCGAACGTCATTGGAATAGAGTTGACATTGGAATGAAAATTTCGTGGTAGACCCTCTGTACTGTTGCGCCCCGAAGTAACTTAGCGGGCCATATAAGTGGTGCTTGTCTGTGTGCCTGCATCGATTGGAGTTCTTGCATGAAGTTGTTGCATTGTATATCTCTTTCCTGTGGGTAGGTAAGAAAATTTGCATATGGCGGCGCGTCCCCTTGAGGTCATTTGGCCCTGAATCCACCGGGTGGAAATCAGTGAAAACTTTCAGTGAAGATAGCCTACCCTACTGCATACACTAGAGGCACAAGGCCTGCATCTGGGCTACAGCGAGCTACCGTACCGTCTTAATGAACACTCTCCACTGTCGACGTTGTTATATTAAACAATCTATTTCGTAGGAGCCTGCTTGTAATATTAATCTATATTGCAGCTAACACTATTAATCATGTAAACGAAAATTATATCTTCCTTATGAAAGAGCTCCTTTTAGACGTGAAAAGTGGTGTTGAAATAGAAAACTTTCTAATCCAGTCAAGTTTCTATCAACTGTCCATCATTTTGGAGTTATTGAAGAGGCCTTTTGCCCGCGGCTGCCTCTCCGTTGACTTTTTAAAAGTTAGTACATTATGTTTTTTTTTCAGAACAAAATTAGGTACTTACATAGAGTATCAATTTGGTACAAATTATCATTAATATCGTTGTTTAGCCGTTGTGCTGAGTCACAGAAAAATTACACGCATAGCCCATGCCTGGAGTGTAATTCACTAAAAGTCATATTGCTGTCAAAAACATCGGCGAGCTCGCATCCTTCAGATCATCGGAGATTTTATATGAGTTTGACACTTGAAATTATAAAGAATGCCACTCCTCCTTACACGCATAGGAACTAGAAAATTGGCCATTGCGGTTGGTAATGTTCAACCTTCTTTCGTATGTCTCCTTCGTCAATATTTCCAACGTTTTTGTGTCCCTATATATCCAATGACGTGACGTAATGTATGACAGGAACTACAATTTTTGTCGATTAATTAAAAAGGGACAAAGTAACGTCGAAAACAACGACGGGAATTTACGAAAGAAGAACGATCATTACCTACCACCAAGGAGTATTATCATGTTTCACCGCTTGTTAGGCAGTCTGCACTCCAAGGTATAGACAATACATATATATATAGACAATACATGCTTTCTGCCTTTCTGCTCGCCGACGTTTCAACGATGAATTGAAGGTTGTGACAACTTTTGCGCTTAGTGAATTGCATTGCAGTTGCGTTGCCGTTGACGTTTCCCATGGGACAGCAAATTTTGTTTGCTATTTCAATGTTAGTCTCTTAGTCTCTCTTTGGTTGGTCCAATAAAATTATTCAGTTTGACCCCCTAAATGTTGACCATCCAGTTACTAGTTTCTAGCAAAGTTCTATCTAAAGAATTGTTCAGTTTGATGGTCAGAAGCATTCTATTCTAGCTTCAAAAAGCCCCCCTATTCCACAGTGTATTAGTGTAATAATATATGTTTTGTATCACGTAACAGAGCAATGTAAAACAGGGTCGGAAGAGTTTAGTGGAATAAATTAAAAGCAGTAATGTCGCTTGTAGTGTAAGAATGTGGGTATCGTGTGTTTCTGCAGCTTCGCCTCGCGCAATGTTATGTTATGTTGTATTCGTACAGCGGAGGGGTGCGGGGTGAGGGGGAGGAATGTTTAATTAAATACATTCTGCTGTAATGCGCTCGGGCAGAACTGTGTTTTTGTATAATTCTGAGTGTAAGAGGTAACGAAAGATAAACGCTTGAGCCAAGATCTCTGTACGCTAATATGATAGTGTTTCTATTAGAGTACCTAACTTCGATTATGAGTATTATAAAACTGTTAATCATTTGTATCCTTAAAAGTATATTAAAATGTATATCTGAAATCATTAACACAAGATATAAATTATTTGAATTTGAATTTTCGGGACCTTGTAGGTATTGTATACAAGGTCCAACTAATATTATCACCAAATGTAATATTTTCTTAATATCTCCTGTTTTTCGGTATATTTGTTCGAGCTTTACGAAACCTATACCTACCCCCTTTTCACTAGCAAATGGTTCATAATGTAAATACGCTATTTTAATCTCGATTACCCACCGACGTCCATTGATTCCAGTTATAGCATTTTTAATATCACAGAAACCTACGTACAGCTGCCGTTTCAGTTGCCCTCTCCATACTGGACAACAATGGAGTCGGCAACTGAGATGAAAGGTTTCTCCACATCACTAATATTACCTATTGGTACCCTTGACGACTAAAGACAAAGGGATGAAGCATTTTCATGGTTTCAGGATATAATAACGAGACATTATTAACGAGGCGTTTTGCTCATAAAATATTTCATAAATATTCCATTAGGCTGGGTCCACACCTTTTCATTTAGCTGGATCATTCAATACGTAACTTGGTTGTACCAAGGATCAGATCCCATTATATACACTAGACAATTGGTGTGATGCGGTATGCGGTAGGTATTTATAGAATTTCTTCTATTGTCCTTCACTGGTTTTTTCACCATTCCCTTCATTGGGTTTGATACGCATTAATAAAAAAATGATAATAAATAAAAAATATATTTATTTCTCCAAAAGGTACATTTCTTTGGGTACAAAAACAAAGAACTTAATAATTAATTACATGGAAATGTAGGTTGTGTGGAGACTGGTTTCTGGATTAGGTTGTAATTCCGGTATTCCAGTCAGCAGGTACTCACACCTTGGATTTCAATTCAGTTTAGGTTAGTTGTACAGAATAAGTTTTATAGTACGTTACAGATACGGTAAGTAATATCTTTTTTATTCAACTTCTTCTTTTTTTAAAGTGTCTATCGAGGCGCCTGTTTGAGGCCACGGGGGACAGGAGGGCTGGCAGCTATTTTGCCCAAAGGGTAAGTTTGGCCATTCAGAGGGGCAATGCGGCCAGCCTCCCATGTACTCTGCCTCAGGTGGGCGCTTTGGAGGACATCTTTTATTTGTGATTTGTTTTTTTAGTTTATTATGGTTTTTTTGTTTGTCTCGTGTTCTGTATTTTGTATGTGTTTTTGTGATTAGTAAATAAAATAAATGCGAAAAAAAATTTTTATTCATCTAGTCTTATCAAATACACATTTTTAAACATATTAAACATCCATGACCAAACCGGGATTCGAACCCAGGACCCTGGTAGACACTTTAGGATATTATGTTATATTATGCTACGAATTATGTATGACATGTTTTTTTCGTCTATATATTATGGCAACAATCGCATAAGTTCCATTGTGAACGCGAGAAACGCGAAGAAAAAAATCATACTTGCGAATCGGGACTATGCCCTTTTCCATGTAAAAATTTTAAAGCACCTTTGAGTAGGTACTGTTGGGACATAACTCAGTGGAGGCGGTATAACAAATATTAATGGATATTTTTATATATCGAGAAAATTACATCATGTCACCGGTTTTAGAACAAATCAAAGAGTACTTTTTAAATATTATGTAATCCAAATTTCTACCAAAACTGCCAGTCGCCGGGGTCGCTCATGCGGCCTCCTTACAGTTCGTTTTAAATCAACAGCTTGTGTAACCGCTACATCTCGTCCCGGGCACCATTACTTACTCACGAGCGCGACCGGGTGAAGTCTTGTACACAACACTGCAGTTATTTAGAACGGAGGCGACTCGCGGGCCGCCGCGTCCGGATCCGGGAACGAGCCCGGACGGCCGCAGCGTCTCTCCGGAATAATTCCGGCTTATTGAGCCGGATACTGCGCTCTTTGCCGACATCCCCACAGCCCGCGCTGCCGGCAACAATACTCTTTTTATCTCAAACCGACATAAATTTTACTTTATTTTAAGAATCTTTAAGGATAATGTTTTAGCTCCTTTCTTTATTATTTTCTGAGTCAGCGACTCGTCGGCAATATCTTAGCTAATAGGAACTATTGTCAATTTATCTGCGATATTTGCCGCAGAGCGCGGGGGGGGGGGGGGCGGGGGAGGGGGGAAGCTCTATTTGTGGTGGAGCCAAAGCGTAATCCTTAATATTGACAATGGCGGCACTCCGAGTTGATTGAATACGCCTGCATAGAGGCTATACCTATTACCTATATTAGGTATATGGATTAAATATATTTCGTTGTACAATTATTATGATAGATCACTTCATTCTATAGTGAAACCTGCAATATTCAATAGTTAGTGAGTCTTCTGCAAGACAGTTGCAACTGCAATTGTAGTTGTAGTAATGTTTCTGATCACGCTGAACGGCATTATATGGCCTATTTTTAAAACTGGGGCTTGAACCCACCTCTATGCCCTGCGCGGGACATTAGACCCGTATAAAGTAAGTAAGGATCTCATTGGAAACATAATTTATGAGGCAATGTTACCAGAAATAAATGATTGATTGATTAATCGATTGCAGGGCAAAGGCCTCCTCTCATGATTTAAGTGTGGAACGGGGGAACGGCACATTTAATGTGTTGTTTCTGGCCTCATCTTCTCTACAACGGAATGCTTTCCGACGCGGTGGTAGAGTCAAAAATGACGTCAAAAAGCTATCCATGTGATATTATTATTTTGAATAAAATATTTTGATTTTGAATAGGTAAAGGGGAATGGATCATACTCTACTACGCGAGCCCAGTGCAGATTGGTGGAAGCAAATTAGTCGTCAACTTGCTGTCAGATAATTTCCAACTTGGCTTCGCGAATAGTTATACCGTAATCTAATGGAAGTAGTACAGAAGCGCTCACTATGAAATTACACTAGAACGGTCACCTATCCAAAGATTGACCCGACCTGATGACACAGATTAATAACAAGTTTCTGCTTAACTTCAATGATCGAACTTTCGAACCTTCACTATGCCAACAAACGCCTCCGTAGACCTATTAATACTTACATAAACTCACGCCTTTTCCCAGAGAAGTAGGCAGAGACTATAGATCTCTACTTTGGACGGTTCTGACACACTTCTTTAGCTTCCTCTAGGTCCATACATCTTGTCATACATCCCCTACCATACATTTTGTCAACTTTCATTCATCCTTTCGATAAGTCCAAACTATCGAAGCATTGCCTTTTCTACTTGAACCACTACATCTTCATTCAAACCAAAATGTTCCTTTATCACAGTATTCCCTTATAGTTAAACCACGCATCTTGCATTAAGCCCTCATTTCCGGTGTATTTATTCTGCTTTCATTAATACTTACCTGTCTATATTAGCGACCGTCAGCGACCCCGCTCTAGAGCCAAAACTTCGCATACATCTACCGCAAGGAATGCGGTACATTTAATTGAAATTAGAACTGTTCAGACGTGAGATCCTTTGTGCTGCTGCTACTGCATAGTTACGCTCTACGCGTTGCTCCCCGCATTTCTTGCCAGTTGACGGGTTCAACAGTGAAATTAGTTCTACATCATTTTACAACTTTATTAAAATGTTAATTGGATTTAGAGCGGAATGATGTATGAAGTGTACAAATAAATATTGTACTCTTCATGCATCATTCCGCCCTAATTCTTTTTTAATAAATATTATTTATTTGTATTTCGAAATACACAAAAGAGAACAACAATATACATGACCAAGAAGGGTTCTAAAGGCGGCCTTATCACTAAAAGTGATTTCTTCCGTACAACCAATGGATGTAAAAAGTCGTACATGAGATAAATGCTAGGGTGCTGTGACCTATGATAGGTCGACTAACTAAGCACAATAGCGTCAAGTATAAGCTACGCTGATTGGCTCGGCCATCGTCGGTCACACTACCTTATTATACCTACACCCGCAACTTTGTCCGCACAAATTATATACCAGATTTTAAGTCAGATAATAAGCTTTCGAACAAAAAAAGTTTCATCAAAATCGGTTCAGTAGTTTTTGCGTGATGCTCGTTCAAACAAACAAACACACAAATAAACAGACAGACAAAAAATCCAAAAATTGGTGATATGGAATCAGGGATACCTAAAAACCATATCGTATCTTTTTTTTTGTTAATATCTTCAATGTACAGACAAACTTCCTGTTACAGTTTTATAATAGTTTAGATATAAATGTTAATGGAAAAAAATTCATTGTCTTGTTGCTTGCATATTTGGAGGAAATAAAAGCCATACGCAAACAATAACAATAATAATAATAATATTTAATCATAAGAAGATTACAATGATCCATGGTGTTAGTAAAAATATTTGACTTATGAATCCTACTAACATAGTTCACACATAAAATACAACACAAACAGTATACATTATACATTGACGATCCGGTTGGCGTAATGGTTACCACACCCGACTGCCAAACCAGGGTCCTGGGTTCGAATTCTGGTTCGGTCATGGATGTTACATGTTTGTGCCGTTGTATACAACAACCATTGTTTCCATTGTCGTCCACTGCTGGACATAGGCCTCCCCCATGGATCGCCATAACAACCGGTCCTGCGTTGCCCTTATCCAACGGGTTCCCGCCGCCTTCACCAGGTCGTCGGTCCACCGTGTAGGGGGCCTACTTACGCTGCGCTTTCTGGTACGCGGTCGCCACTCGAGAACTTTTCGGCCCCATCGGCCATCGGTTCTGCGAGCAATGTGCCCCGCCCACTGCCATTTTATTTAAGCAATTTTTTGGGCTATGTCAGTTACTCTGGTTTTTCTGCTGATCTCTTCATTTCTGATTTGATCTAGCAGGGAAAAAGCCTATAGTGCTTACTTATTGGGATCATTACAATGTATGTGCCTGTGAGCGTTATTTATTTATTATATCATCGCAGTGTTTCATGATGGGGCAGTCAAACCTGCCAACTGTCATCTCTAGAATGTTGTTATCGCTTGCACGCAGTCGACCGACGAGGCCGTTTGTTCATCTGTTCGTGCCTCTGCAAACATGGCGGACGCGCTACAATAGCGTGGTAGCATTCTGAAAATGTTGTAATTATAACTAGTTACCTACGCTCCGGAGCTAATTCGGTACAATAACTGAAGATTGGGTAGCCTCCCCGCCCGCCACGTACATATTAGCCTTCATAAACTCAATTTTCAGGATCGAAAGCTTTTGCCAAAAACGGGATCGAACGAAGAGGATCAAAGTTTTAAATTGAGCCGTCACCTCCCCTCCCACACCCGCACTCCCGCTCGCAGGCCCGGCACAGTGATGACGTCACGACACTCGCTGCGCTTTCCTTCAGCTTCAGTTGACGGCTTTTGTTTTCTCTCCCTTCATATCTTTAGCGACAGAATAAGTTTTAATCTCTTCAAAAATTTCATTTGAATGAATAAACTTGTGAGATTTTTACATCTTATTATTTCTTTTGTCTGAGGAGAAGAGAGATGAATGGAAGACGATGACATATTGCGCCGACCCCAAATAATGGAAATGGGCAAGACAATGATGATTGTTTCTTTTTGTCTATGTGTGTGTGTAAAGGGCTGAGACGGCGAGGGACTTTTTGTCCACAGAAAAGAAATAACCGTAGCTGTTAACTCATTGTATTTGCGATAGAAGTTTGTACATTGCTTTCTTTAGGGTTTTGTTTTCATTGAGACAGTGAACGAAAGATTTCCAACTACATTAAGACGGATTTATTATCTGCCGAGTGCTTAACCTTCTTCAGCTCTATACTATCTACTTTCACGGATAATGTGTCCGGCGGACAAAATGTCCGTCGTCTGCTCAATGCCTTTTAAGCCTAATTACATTATGTCTTATGTTATTTAGTGTGAAATAAAATGAAACGAAAATGACATTAAAGTCGACTAAAATTTTAATAATTCTTTGTTCCCAATTCCCATTCCATCCGAGAATCGTTTCCAAAAGAAAACATTAAAATTGTTCATTTCGAGCTCGGAAATAGAGGTCGGGAAATAAATCAGAGAGAACGTCTCAATAGAATTGTGTTTGTGTAAGAAATGTTTCCTTCGTATATAGAATCTCATCGGGAACAATAAACATTATCGTGGGTCCGTTTGTGGACAAACATGCGGACGCGGCTATTTTCCGTTCCGTCTAACAAACACTTATAGGAATAAATATCGATAGAGTGAGGACACGCACACGTCCACAATAATTATGATTTCGTATTTTTCTTTGTTTCGTCTAATTACTAGCAGCGTGCGAAAAACATCGTGTAGTAAACCTACATGCTTCGATTAAAAGTCCATTAAAAGACACCAAATGCCTACTTGACTGAAATGTATGTTCTATCTGTTGTATTTCTTTTGCAATTTCCGGTTTGCTTCCAAATTATATGATGTTCAGATTGAGGGTCTGAACCACCCCTGAAAATTTGGAAAGTGATTAAAAAACCACCCAGTATAAAAATAGCACACTAAAGCTTTGCAGAACTATACTCTTTCTTATACTATTTCTTATACTTATATAGTTGGTTTGCACAGGATTGGTATTTTTGAATCACACGTATCAGCAGCGGAAAGTGTCAACAGTCCTATGAAGATTATGAATCATTCAATCATGATTTTGAAACTGTGAGATTCTAAAATTGCACTCCTGCTCTATCAGGCATGGCAGAAAATCAACGCCTTGCTTACCAAGTAAGGCACTACGTTGAATCGTGTCCTATTCACCGTGTGTGTTAATAACGTAGCTATTTAAGTGTTTTGCTGTCGTTACTAACAAAATATAAATTTTATTGTATAAATTGTGTTTTTGTGATTTATTATTATGAATTGTGTAATTTTTATTGTAATTGCTATTTATTAATGTAAAATGTAATATGGATAAAGTAATCCGAAATAAACAATTCTTTTTATTACATATTTATTTCTTAATTTAATGTTTGTTTCGTGTGTTTATTTAACGGTGAATAAAGATTTTTCTTTCTTTCTTTCTTTTTCTATTCTAAAAGAGATACTAATTACGGAATAATTTCACGCTGTGTTACCGAATTTTTTAAAAATCAACTCGCTATTCATTTAGGTTCATTTAACATTCATGCCAAACACCTTTGTGCCTCCGCGTTTAAGGAAAACCTCATCATTTCAGATTCACACACCTACCTACCTATACCTACCCACATGTAGAGGTATTTACACGAACCTCGCTAAAGTACGTTCTTACATTAATTCTAGTTAATGGAATGTACACATGGAGATGTGATTGCTGTCTCTGCGTCCTGCCCTTTTTGTCGGGACTTGTTATTGTATCTCGGGGAATGATGTCTAATGTTATTGTTTGCATAAGACTCTCTCCACACTCAGTGCCAACTGTCAGGGTTAATAATCCTTTGTCTATTACTTTAGAACACTTTAAAGGTGTAAGCGCAGTATTTACTAATCATAGAAAGATCAAAGACGTCGAAACTGAGAAAAAATTATGTTTTTCCATTCAAAACTGCAACTCTGTTCGAACCAAATTTCGCAGTTTCCATGTTATTCTCATGGAGAAAGTTGTTTAGTTTGATGGTATGATCATCCCCTAAAACAGCAAGAAATGGTATAACCTCTACAAAAGACCCGTGGTTTTTAAATATTATAAAATTTGAATTAAATGTTCCAGACACAGCTGCTACAGTTCTCATCTCTATCTGTTTATCTATATCGTGTCTACATTCATTCACTTTGATTATTTAAAACCTCAAATGGGATCACACCTGTTTGAAGCGGCGCGCTCCCTTATTGCTTTGAGATCTCCGCTCGGGGAGGTCAGATGTTATCAAAGACTTTCCGAATTTAACTTTATATAAACTTGGGCTATTTAGATAACATTCTGATGCCAGAACATATCGACCGATCAAGTCAGGCAACTAATGTACTTTGAGTACTTCTATGTTTTTTGTCTCCAAATACGAAAATAATAAAAATAATGAATACTTAAGCCAAAATAAAATTAAAAATGAGAGGTTGAAGATGGTTGGACATAACACAGTACACTTTGGCAGTAATTATTTGTCCTTCGGAAAATAACATAAGATAACAAAGTCTCCAGAAGTGGTATTTTTAAATCGTATGATTTAAAATCATGATCGTATGATGGATAATCTCCATTGTAATTTTGAGATTTTCTACTGATGATTTGAACGTGTGACTTACAAAAATCACACTCCAGGCATATTTGAGAGGGGGTATTCAGAAAGTTTCAGGAACTACGTGGCTGCGAGATACTCTGGACAGAGGAGGGTAGCATAAAAAATGGAGGCCTATACCCCGCAGTGGGTAGATTCATGTTATGGACTTGGATGATGATGAATATGAAAAACCGTCGAATGTAGACGTTTAGCTGGGAGCTATTGGATGAGGAAGACCGTAGACACTGTTGGTATTATTTATATGTAGAGTTTTGTGGCGCGCCTTGGGAGAGGCTTACATGCAGCAGTGGCCAATGACAAGCTCATGATGTTGGTGACCGATTTAGAAAATGTAAACGCTGCTCAAAATAGTTGTCAAACACGACTTGCGAGGTTTAATTCCGGGATTTAGTTGCGACAAAACTTTACCATGCTAATAACGTCGTATTAAAACGTCTACCGCAGATGTTTTAATTAACTGTTTTTCTCACGTTATCAACCTGTCGTATTTAATATTTGAGCTGTAAAGTTTCTATTCAGCGCTCGCGTCACGTTTCCAGCTTTAATTTCAACAACACCGCGACGTTTCGCGCAAATGTCCCAGATTAAATAGGAACTTAACGACCCGGTGCGACCTTCTACACAAATGTTGTTTCCTTCGAGTATTACAATTATAACGTGGGATTTACTCTCGGTATTGCAATGTCTACAATGTGTGCTAGATTTTATGACAGCGGATAATGAAGCGAGCGCGAACATTTCCAGAACGGAACAGTTGTGGGTGCCGTGTGTTCGGCCACATATGTATATTAATACTATATTATGTTTAATACCTACCTCCGAGTACTTATGTGCGTTGTGCTTGGGTCGCGACGTGACGTAATGCTCTCTTTGACATGATACGCCCGACACGCCGAAGCAAAGCGATATCTTTAATGTTTTTTTTTTCATAAATAATGAGAAACACAAAATCGACCAGCCGCCGTAGTATGACCGCTGATATAGCTGTATCACGTGCAACATGCTACGTAGGCAGATGTAAATTGCGCTCTTGGTGTACTGTTAAATTAAGACATAGCCTGTAGGATCTCACTGCTTACTAAATGCCTCATAAAAACAGAAGGACATGCCATATCCAACATGCCCAGTGTGGGATGTTGAAAGTAGTGATTAACTTACTGTCAAAGTATTTTAAAGTTACCTTAATTGACCTCTGACTTAATTTAGCTAATTTTCTAATCTTAATATACAAGGTGTAAGTGACAGCCTAGCAAATACTAAAACGGTGAACTCAGACCATAAAACTGAACAACTTTCTCTATGTAGCCTATAGTCTACTTAACAAAGGAGTTGTAGAGTGCGTGAGCTGGGACCTAAGCGATTTCTCCTGAAGTTATCCGCGAACACACAATATATATATATACAATTTTTCCAGCATCAAAACGGAACAAATTTATCTGAACCGACAAGTAAATTTTTGAATTTAAAAATACGATTGAATTTTTTCATTCAAACCGACAGCGCTTCAAAAAAGGAGGAGGTATATATATATATATATATATATATATATATATTTATATATATATATACCTCCTCCTTTTATATGTATATATATATATATATATATACATATACGGTCGAATTAAATTAACAAACGCACTAGCCTGCACTACGATTTTCAAAGGTTTCCCTCGATTTCTCTGGAATTCCATCTTCTTTCCAACAAAAAAATCATGCAAATCGGTTTATAAACGATGAAGTTATCCGCGAACACACATAATATATATACATATACGGTCGAATTAAGAAACCTCCTCCTTTTTTGAAGTCGGCTAAAAAGAGCGCTGTCGGTTTTAATAAAAAAATTCAATCGTATTTTTAAATTCAAAAATTTACTTGTCGGTTCAGACAAATTTGTTCCGTTTTGATGTTCTCGTGTAGGACCCCCCTTAATTTTTAACTTTTTGACTTTTTTATTATTTGTTAATACACCCACCATAGTAACGCTGGTTTTTTTTAATATTTCAACTATATAGCAATTACGGTTTAAAAGATGTTCAGGTAATGCTCATCGAGCTGAATAACTTTTATTTTTACTTTTCCGGAGCGTGTAGCTCGAAAATATTGGGAAATAGGAAAAAGTGTATAGAATAAAAAGTGTAGATAATTTTATAAAGTTTCATTTATTACAAGATTACTTTTCTCTACTTGAGAACTTTAACCCCCTTCTCCCACTCCGGCGCGACTTCTAGACGAAGGGACTTTTAGTATGTTTACTACTTGAGAACCCTGAACAACTTTCGGAAAAAATCGCTTAGGTCCCAGCTCACGCACTCTACACCGCCTTTCATTGAGTGGATTACCTGAGGAAACGCGAAAAAATCAGCATTTTACTGTTGTCCCATACATTTTAGTCGGGTGGGTACAGCAGTTTTGTATGGGACAGCTGATTTTTTTTGCGTTTTCTAAGGTATGCTCCAAAAAATGCGAGATAGTTGTTCAGTATGTTGGTCTGAGTTCACCGTTTCAGTATTTTACCCTGTATAAGTTGTCGGTCCATCTTTATACGTTGTCGGGTTTTATGGGGTGATCAGACCGAGAAACTGAAGAACTTTCTGTAAAGGACCAATGTAGATATCTTGAAAAAAAAACAGATGTTCCACACAATTTACAATGCTACTTGACCCAAATGTATGGAAAAGTAGATTTTTTTTACGATTTCCAAATTGTTCGCGTATAGAAAGTTGTTCAGTTTGATATTATGGTTTGATCATCCCCTTAATAGGACTTCATGCCAAAGTTTCAAATTGGTGTAAAAATGAGAAAGTACTGTGGAGGCGTAACTCAACGGTAGAATAAATGAGAAAGTACTGTGGAGGCGTAACTCAACGGTAGAATAAATGAGAAAGTACTGTGGAGGCGTAACTCAACGGTAGAATAAATAAAAGCTTAATTGCTTGTTTGGTAATATATTTTATGACATTTTTCTTTTTGAACCCGATCTTCGACACTCATGGCGTAATAATCCTTGAAATCCACCACCGGATTTGACAACGTTCCGATAACGTTTAAATAAGAACCAGCCAGCAAGCTATGGCTATACAACCTCCTTACAGTACTTAATTGAAGAAAACCATACAAATAGACAGAATTCACGAAATCAAAATAGGAATCCCTTGTACGTCTACGGAACCCTAAAAATGGCGTCGAAGGCAGAAAATATCTTTTGCAAATCAGAGCGTTGGGAGGCTGTCCCATCCTCTGTTACCTTTTGTGAAAGGGATTCAGGGAAAAAATTAAGGCTTCAGTTTTAATTTTGTGTCTTTTGTGTTCATCCCTCAGGGAATTGTTTCATAATACTGTAGTGCGAGGAGAGAGGAAGCGAATCTATGTTATGTACATCAACGAAGATATACAACGACGAAACTACGAATTATTTTCATTTTGGTTATGTAGGTACCTCTTAAGTCCGTACTGTAATAAACGAAACTCAACTCTGATAGGCCCTTAAGTAACGTCAAACTCCACCAGCGTTGTTGAAGTTTCATGTTCATGTACTATACAGGGTGTAAAATTCAATGGGACACTTACTTCAAGGGGTGATTCAAACCATCAAACTGAACAACTTTCTCTATGGGACCAATATCGAAATCGCGAAAAAATCTGCTGTCCAATACATTTCGGTCGTGTTATGTTTGCAATTTTGTATGGGACAGAGAATTTTTTTTCGCGATTTCAGTGTTGATCCTATAGTAAAATTTGTTCAGTTTGATGGTCTGAAGCACCCGTTTAAGTAAGTGTCCCTTTTAATTTTACACCTTGTATGGGCCATATTGTTCCTAATCTCCTCTATAATAATAATCTCCCTGTATAGGAATACAGGGTGTACGGAAAAGTATGATTAACCTTAAAACCACATAACCTTAACCTAAAAACACAAAAATGCCCTAACCATCAAACTGAACAACATTGACTATGGGAGCAAACCTGTTAACGCGAAAAGAAACTGCTGTCTCATACATTTGAGTCGTTTAGGTATTGTAGTTTAGTATGGAACAGCAGATTTTTTTTGCTCTGAAAATGTTTGCTCCCATAGTAAAAGTTGTTCAGTTTTATGGGTAGAGTATGTGGTTTAAAAAAATGTTAATGATACTTTTTCTTACACCTTGTACTGTTATTAAATGAAGGACATTTTCAACATTCCACTTTAAGGACAAATAAATGTCAAGCAACGTCTTGAAATATCAAAAACAATGCGGCTCATAAGCACCGCTGTCCCCCCCTCCCCCCCTCATAGCCGCGGATACCCCCCTCCTCGCGGCCGCTATCTGCTTCTCATTGCTTCTTATTAGTTCTTTCATTACCTCTAATAGTCCTCGTTTATTTCCCCGCTCCTAATTAACGTCGCTTGTTTTGTTTGTTCGCACAAATTCGACGGTCTGCTGCCTGACGCCCGCGCCGGGTCGGGGCCATCTACGTACAAATTGAGACGCTTTGTTTTATAAAATGTCCGTACTGAGTGCTTCTAAAACTGTGGTACTGAGATATCTCAAGACGCTACCTTTTGCAGCCCAGGCTCTTCATAGAACGATCGGTACTTGAATAATGCTGCTTCTTTTTCTTATCGTGTGGGCAACAAGCCCTGGTGTCAGAGTTGTATCAGACCGCCTTATGGCCTCTGACGTGGTTTTTATGTAACGACTACTACTACTAGAGATAGTAGACCGACGACTTAAAAGCACGGAATAAGCATTCTTTTCAGACAATCAGGTGATTCAGCCGGCAATGTCCTAACCAACTGAGGAAAAACGCACAAAGTGACATATCACCAGGTGTCCCCCGTGGGAACCGAACCCACGACCTGCTCGTCACTATCATCATATCAGCCGATAGACATCTGCTACTGGACATAGGTCTCCCCCAAGGATCGCCATATTGCACTTGCTCGGCTCTTATAAAATCGCCCATGAAGATGTGTGGATGTGAGGTGCGCGTGTCTGAAGTTAGAGCGGCAGCGCAGGCAGTGCCATTATGTATATAGTACTATTATAATAATATTATGTGCTTATAGCAATCAAAATTCCATTAGCACTCTTGACTAATTACATTTCATTAATGTACATTTTGTAAACATTCCATATGCTTTTATTCTGTTTTCTTACAAAATAATATAAAACTAAAAAGTTAAAAAATAATATTGCAGCCGATGACTTTTTCGTTCGCATCATAAGAACATTAATTTGTTTTATAGAAGTCGCTGTCAAGTCGGTACGATACGCGGCAGGACTTGCATTAGTTTTTTGGCTTGGCTTGACACCGAATTCTATAAAACAAATTAATGTTTTTATGGTGCGAACGAAAAATTCATCGGCTGCAATATTATTTTTTAACTTTTTAGTTTTTTTTTAAATCAGTTTTCATTTTTTGTTAAAATTTTGTTTATTTCACAATTTTCAGTAGTGAATCCATTAGTTCAATTTAATAGTAGTGCTTTAAATTAACAAACGCACTAGCCTGCACTACGATTTTCAAAGGTTTCCCTCGATTTCTCTGGAATTCCATCTTCTTTCCAACAAAAAAATCATGCAAATCGGTTTATAAACGATGAAGTTATCCGCGAACACACATAATATATATACGGTCGAATTAAAAAACCTCCCCCTTTTTTGAAGTTGGTTAAAAAGATCGCTGTCGGTTTGAATGAAAAAATTCAATCGTATTTTTTAATTCAAAAATTTACTTGTCGGTTCAGACAAATTTGTTCCGTTTTGATGCTGGAAAAATTGTTTTCAGGTTTTGCGTAGGTTTCAATTCCTTTTATATGTAGTTATTACTTACATAGCCTCACGATCACCAACGATGTTTGCTATATTATATAGTAAGGTTAAACTTTATGCATATATTCAAGGTTTCATGATTAAAAGGCGCGTAAAATAAAGTGGTGACCGATCGCTATAAACCATTCAAACACAAAAACACTACAATTTTTTTATCCTCTAATCGCCTCGCACGAATGAAAACGGTGCGGCACGAATAATAGAATGCATCAATCCCAAGAATATAGCCCGCGGTCTATTGTTAAAGGTTTGTCCACTAACAAAATACTCTCATATTGAACTAGCAGCCAAGAGCGCCGGCCATTGTATCCCGCGCTATAGCAACAAAAGTCTTGAATGAAATGAACTATAAACCTATCTATAGTACAGGCTTCAACATTTTCTCTAAAATAGTACATTCCATCGGTATCCTCGGCTCGGGGTAACAATGGAAGCCAACTAGAGGTATAACTGAGGCGTATAGTTAGGTTCATCAGGTGTGATCTCCAATGAGCGGCGCGACGCGTCGAGAAAGAAAAGCTATTCTAATTTGAGCTAATTGAACTAACAGTAGACTTATTCAATGTTCATAGCTCATGAAGCTGATCCCTTGTCAGGTTGTTTTCAAGCAGCTTTACGACACCACCATTCTTAACAGCATTGGCAACTAGTAATTTGTGGAATAAGTATAGGAAGGAAGTATAGAGAAGGAAATAATAAATGCCATATAAACTATTACTGCTATTTCCTTCTCTTTCCCTCTCTCTCTCTCTCTCTCTCTCTCTCGCTCTCGAAAGATACAGGCCGTAAAAGATGAAGAAGATGAAGTTTCGAGAAGGAATAACAAATATTCTTTGTCCACAAACAAAACTTTATGACGTTTTGTTAAGAGCCAGGAGTTTATCAGGACCTTTGCAGGTCGCCGGTAGCTATATCTGAAACACAACTGCTTGAAGGGTCTTCTGAAGCACGGAGACGCCCTTGATAAATACCATCGTTGACACGAGTTACCCCTTTCTATGACCACCACCCATCCAAAGACTGACAGGGCGAGACAAGACTGACAGGTTACTTTACGAAGCGATTATCTATCGCCCATCTATCTCCTGAATTGGGACCATAGAGAAATTACGCGCTCCCCTAGGATTGAGACGGACGTAGGTTGTTAAACTTTAATTTTTATGCATAATTATAGCTCTAAAGATTACTATAATACCTCGACTTTCAAGTCCGACTACAGCAAAACATAAGCGCCATTATAATTAATAATTATGGACCTCCGAAATCAAAGTTTATATTTTTAAAGAAATACCTCAACGCGATTCTCCTTACTGCACAGTGGGAAATACACCTTAGCTGATTCCGAGACAATTGCGTCTAGACTGAATTTTCCTTTGTGTTTTAATGCCTTCTATTTCATTGTAGCGACGGCGGCCACTAACTATATTTCTACTGCTGTCTCAATACACATACGTTATTGACAATCATTCTGCATCGCTCCCACACGAAAATTATTTTAGGTTGGGCAAAAAGTTTCTTCGCATTTTTTAAGAAAATTCAAAACATTTTTTTAATATTTTCATTATTTACATTTAACTAAAGTATGTAGGTACCATTTTGTTCGATAACTTTTTGCCATCTTGTAGGTAGGGGCATGATCCCATTGCTATAGAAATTTTGGGGCTTCTGATCAAAATACCGCGACAAGTAGTTTTGGCAGTCCTCTCGTGAAGTTAACCTGACACTGCCTAAAGAATTCTGAAGAGACCAAAACAGGTGGAAATCTGAAGGTGCAAGGTCAGGACTATAAGGCGGATGCATTAACACCTCCCAGCCAAGCTCTCTTAATTTTTGCTGAGTGGCTAAAGATGTGTGAGGTCTAGCGTTATCATGATGAAAAACCACACCCCTTCTGTTGATTAATTCCGGCCGCTTTCTCTCAACTTCTTGCTTTAATCACATCAGTCGTTCGCAGTAGAGTTCAGAATCGATGGTCCTGCCTGGTGGTAACAGCTCATAATCAATAATGCCCTTCTAATCCCACCACACACACAGCATCACCTTGTTGTGAGTTAACCCGGGTTTCGCCACAGTCTGTGAAGCCTGACCGGCCTTTGACCACGACCTTTTTCGCACGTTCTTGTCGTACGTGATCCACTTTTCATCACCAGTTATCAGCTTCTTCAAAAATGGTTCGGTTTCATTACGTCGTAATAAAGAATCACAAATGAGTACACGGTTCATTAGGTTTCTTTCAGCGAGCTCGTGAGGTACCCAAATACCGAGCTTTTTTGTGTTCCCAGTTTTTTTCAAATGCGCCAAAACTGTTTTGTGGTCAATTCCCAGTTCTTCAGCTACGTTGTAACTACTGATATGCCGATCTTGCTCCACTTTTTTCAAAAATGGCATCCATTTTTCATACATACTATAATGCGAAAAGACTTTTTCCCCGACCTATTATTCCAAGGCAGAATCGTTCCAGCCATCACGCACAGGACATCGAATTCAAATTGAAAATGTGAACGGTATAAAGTCGGACGACGCAAAGGTTAAATGAAACGTGACTCCGGGAGTCGTATAATAAAACTAGCGACGCGGTCGGGAACTATCGCGCTTTCGGTCCAGTTGTCCGGGACAGTGCCCCCCTCATCCCCGGGCTGCACCCCACTACACCCCCGCCGCCCCGGGGCGATTGTCCTGCGATACCGTCACCATACGCTCACTCAACCGTGACGATAAGAAGAACTGCTAATGCGCTATTTCCATTTACCAAAAACTGATTTAAACTACTTTGAAGTCGAGAATTAATGCTGATTCAATGTTATCGGATTTTCTAAAACGCTGAATAGTTTTAACTATTACTAGTATATTTGATTCGTCTTTATGGTCCCCGTCTGTGAGATTTGTCCACATCTGTCATTTTTTCTTCACCTTCAGGACATCGGTGTATTACTATAAGTGTATTACTGCCTTAATACCTTGCGTGCCAAATTCCGTACTCCCTGGATGCCCTTTAACCAGCTCGTTAACGTTTCTCTCAATTCGATCAACTCCAAGCAGATCGTTGCTCCACTATCAAGCAATAGATGCCCGTTGTACAGCTTTGAACAACTTTCTTTCTTTGACAGTTCAATGAACCAAAGATTGGGAAAGCTTGGTCTACGCCTGTGCTCATCTACGATGTACAAATTAGTTTTTGCAGTTGACGAAGATCCTTCCGTCGTGTTGAACTGTGTCATTAAAAAGACAGTGACGCCCTCTCAATAGAATAGTAATGAACAAGCGGCCTTTCGCAAACATCGAAGCGAATTCATTAGCTCACCAATCACGAGATGCCTCTAAATGAGAGTGGGAGCAAAAAGGCGCAAACACTAATGGCCGACATGAAGCTGCGGGTACGGTTGACAAAACAAGAGTCGTGCGACATTCTAAGCACGTATCAATGGCTAATTACCTTCATACTGCGGGGGTCGCACTACTGAGGGGCAAGACTGGTAACTTGAAACTTTACTCGAGCGAAAGCCTCATGCACGCTTCTATTTCAATTGTAATTGTACCATACTAAAAAAAATGTTCTTCTACTTATTTTTTCTTTAATTTTTTAGTTTCCCTGGCGGTAACGACCTCATCGAGACAAATTAAATCAGTCCAAACATGAGTCATCATCGTCATCTCAGCCGATGGACATCCGCTGCTGGACATAGGCTTCCCCCAAGGATCGCCGTAACGACCGGTCCTACGCTGCCCTCAAACTCAAACTCAAAATCATTTATTCAATATAGGAGCTTAAAGCCCACTTATTAAGCATCATATCTTTTTTTAAGCTACCACCGCGTCGGAACGTGATGTCGCTGTAGAGAAGATGCGGCCAGAAACTCTATAACATATAATAAATATAAATTCTTAAGATAAGGGTATGTATACAGTATAATACATAGTCTATTTAATGGAATAATTGATACAATAATAATTGATATAATAATTGGCACTCAGACCCAACCAACCAACCAACCAACTCATCCAACGGGTTTCCGTCGCCTTCACCAGGTCGTTGGTCCACCACCAAACACGAGTGTTTATTCTACAATAAATTTAGGATTCCTTTAAAGTACGAGTGAATAGGCTTCTTCTGAGTGAGCTCGCTACATCTTCGACCCCATCTTCGTCCTGAGGACTAGATTGAAGTCAAGAGCAAAACCATACGTAATAAAAAAAAAGGAGATTGACGGAAGCTGGTCGAGATCACCTTCCGTCTCCGTCATCAGATCAGTTGCATGTCACAATAATATTACATTGTCATCAGAACTACACATGTGAGTAAAATTTCAACATAATCTGTTGCTATGAACTGGGCGAAAATTTAATTAGGTACAAGATTAGAATGTTAGTTTAGAACTTAATAAAGTTATATAGATAGTTAGGCAGCTTCGAAGTTAAATAATTTCGTTTATAAAAACGCAAACGTTAGTAGAACTCACACTTGGGTTCAAAGAGTGCATTCGTTGAAGTAATAATTAGTAGACTTATACCTATAAGATTTTCGGAAATAATAAATAAATAAAATAAATAAAAAGGTATTTATTTTCATCTCACATATAGGGACAATGAAACAGTATTATTGTTACAAACTAAGCTAAGCTTAGGACTATATGTGGGAGACCGGTGCACGTGGTAGATTTACAGATAACACCTGCAAATCTGGGTAACGAGTCACCGGGCTCCCACCCCCGACTGGAGTCCATACATTTCAGATTAAAGAAACTTATATGTAAACATGAAAATAGCAGTAAGAAACTAATGTGAGGCATCTCTAATCACTGAGCTCCAGCATCTATCCATTAGGGATAGGTTTTAAAGCTCAGTAATCAAAGGAAATAACAACCGTAATAGATATTCTTTCTTATACGGTGCCTAAAGTCACGTTAGTTTAGTACATTTTCTAATTAAGGACCTATGTCGAAAAATAATTGAAGAGAAATGGGTGTTTGATATCTTATATTACTGCCTGATGCGAGAGAAAGAGATGGAGCGGCGCGCGCGCCTGAAACGTTGCAAGCGTAAAACAAACTATATTTAATTGTGATTGTACTATTTATGTAAGTTCAATTCTGCTCTAATCAAAATTTGTAAGTATCAATCTCTTGTTTTTTAAATCAAGTCTCCGTTTAGCAGTTCCAAGCGTTTATCGGCAAAGACGGAGGCTACTTTGGCTTGTTTTTCTATCGAGAAAATGTGTCTTAATCTTGTTTTGGCTCTAATCAAAACTTCAATTATATGTTCAAGTTACACATATCCGCTAATCATACTCCTACTGTTAGTACTTCAGATATATGACGCTTTGAAGAATTCTATTTTTTTCGCAAAGCCTCTTAAGAAGTAGAGACTATATATCATATCCGTTTAGTTTAGATCGAGCACGTAAAGATGCACGTGCTACAACCGTGCATGCGTCTGAAACCGCTGTCGTCAAGTATGTAATTATCTCTGTCAGGTGGTTTAGCATCATTATGGTTGATATATTTAACATTCCAGCAGCTCGTGTTGGTAACAGCGCTAACACTCTGACGAATGCCGGTGCAAATGAACAGCGCGTCACAAAGCACGCCGCCGCCGCCGCTCTCGACGATGGTTCGACGATCACCGGCTATTGCGAGCGAGCTCCGCGCCGCACTTCACATTGTTTCCTCTTTGCACTGCACTGATTGCCTTCCTGCCTGACACAAAACTGACCGTCCCAATCGTGAAATAATCCGCTGTCCGACAATGCAATAAGGAAAGGAATTGTTACGTGTGAATCGGATTGAAGATTGAAAGATAATTAATTTGTGGTTCTTTTTAGAGAAAGGCACTTCCGACATCAGCACTTGATGACTATTTTATTTATTCCTAAACCTCAATAATTTTTTTTTAAATACCATTTACATATAGGTCTAAAATTGGTATGTGTAGTTTAGAACATTGTTCTGATCACCTGTATAGATAAAACGTAGGTAGTAGACAGTTTTACTAACAGTCAAATGAAACCATTTCAATTTTATTTTAAGGGAGCCAAACAAGGTTTCAATCAATCGAGGAAAGGAACTCGAAGTCGCTACGTGGGTCGGCTGTTAAATGAGCGAGAGGAAAAGGTATCAGCGCCGCCTCAACTGATGAACCCACTGACGAGCGTCTCCTTTAACTTTCCTACTTTACATTTAGTTATATTCACTCAGTTTCGTTAAATTTTGTTTCGTTTGACAGCTCCGCGGCATTTACAACAGCTTGTTGACTTCTGAACTAGCTTCTGAAGCATAAAATTCCATTTCGTGTAGCGCCGTATCACTGTACAATGGATCTTGAATCTCTTTGTAATGCAGGACGATAGTTTGCGAGTCCCGGCCCAATATACCACGCAATCAGTACTGGCATTGAGCCAACGTCATCTAGATAATTACCAATGTTCGATGACAGAGGCGGAACGAGCTGGAAGCGGTGCACTCAGAAATTCCCAGAGCACCTGATTAAAACGGCCAATATAAACAATGATTTAGAGCCTAGTCCCCAACGCTGGGGCACAGGCTACTGGCCTATGGGGGTCAGTACACCATAAACTGTGTCACATGGTGACTAACGCCCATAAACCCGTTGGGCATCCTTGAGGGTAGCCCTGAACTATTATACACGTTGGAATTGGGGTCGATTTGAAGCCGAAACAGGGTGTTTCACACTATCAAACTTAACAACTTTCACTATAGAGCCAATAACGAAATCGCGAAAGAAAAATCTGCTGTGCAATTACATTTTTGACGAAGAAGCTATTGACATTTTCTATGTAGCAGACTTCGGTATTAGCTAAATAGTGGAAGCTCGGCCTCAAAACGACCTGGATACCTTAGTGCCGGTATATAGGCTGTGATGTCGATGGTAACGCCAAATGTCTAATGCGGATTGATGGATTTCACATCTTCTTCAGCACATATGCAAGAATCCTCGCAATTTTTTCCTTCATCGAAAGGCCAACCTCACAAATCGAACATTCTGAAAATGTTACTGGAAAGTTTCCGAGTCCAAACTATTGAGACCTACCTACTAGAGGCGACACCCAGACTATTTTTTTTTTAACACTCGTTTGAGCTGATGCGCTCAAACTTACTTAGCATGTGCCGGGTGCATGCTACACCGCGACGCCTCAAGAGGTGCACACATTTTATTTGCGTTGTCTATTCTGTACACAATTATTCAATAGTCCAAACTGACGTCTTCTGCAAAGAAGAAAAGGTAACTAAAAACTAAACAACTTCATCTTTTATAGCATTATTGCTACTGGTTGTGTGTGAAGCCGAGGCACAGTATAAGAAAGATTGTCTAGTCCTACATACAGTACGGACATCCCTGCTTACCACCAATTTTAACCTCATCCCTTCGGGCAGGATCGTGGCAAACTGTAGCCTAGATTGACACGGCCGAGGCGCGAGGTCACAATTCACGGTGTCTAGCGACATCTGGTGGCACGTGGCGGCGAGCGGCGACACGCTGATGGATGAGCTCATTTGTAATTCCCTCTCCCTTGCACCAACACACAGGAATGGCGGGAGGAATTAGAACACATCATCTGAACACAATGTCGCGCGTGATCTATGTACTCGATTAATTTTAACGGGAGGTGTTGGGTTAGTCGCTTGTTATGCGGCATTATGTCATTACGTCCCGTCCCCGGCCCTTCGAGATACTAGTGATCTATCTATTGTCTGTCTAGATTATAGTTTAATTTAATCTGATTATGCTATCTATCAATTATTATTAGGTACTTGAGTAGCACACTATGTTTGCCTAATCTTTTAATACAGCTCATGAATTAGAAGAATTAGAAGTTTTTCCATTATTAGGTAAGTAACTAATTTGACAGGCCATCTTTTTCACTGCAGAACAAACTTGAATTGCCGTGATTATAAGAAGGATTATACGATCCTAATATTATTGATTATTGGTTTCAGAATAAAAAAAAATAATAATAAAAATGTTTATTATTTCTCAATATTTTTACATAATTTGAGTTGAGATCCACCCTTCCAGCATGATAAATGCTTGTATTGGGAGGAACTCGCAACTTCCCACGGTTACAAATCATTTAGGTATATTGAGACAAGCCAAATAGGTAATAATTTCAAATAAAGTAGGTAAGTAAGTATGCATGCATATTTTATGAATTAAAATAATTAGGATTAAGACTAGACCAGGGGTCCAACCCACCACCCCCAAGCACACCCTCAACAACCCATCCAACAGATCGCTCCACATAACTCGTATGAAAGATAATTATGTCGAACGAGCCGTCAGACAGCAATCAATAAAGAATATCTCTGAATTCCCCCTCGGCAATAAAGTCGTGAGCATAGGCTTATGTTTATTGGTTATAAATATGTTTCAGCCATGTTGTGTCTATTTCAAATCAAATTGAAGATCCAACTCCTTCTAATAATTTTATCCTATTTTACAACGAAACAAACCTTTGTTTATCATCTCGTTTTCAATCGCGCAAAGTGTAGTGCCCAGCCAGGTGTCAGTAAACCAATCATGTGTGTTTAATCCGGGAGCTAATGATGCGTCCACACGACCGTCCCTCGCCTATCCACCTGTCCACCCGTCCGTCACCTCCCGTGTCATCTGTCCGCGTCCCGTCCGCCTGCCGCATGCCGCATGCCGATCCGCTGTCCGCTCTCTGACGACTCATTTGCGCGTGTTCGCTTCGCTTCGCACCGATGTCGGGAATTTAAACAATGAATGAATGATTGAAACAGATTAAAGGATTATCTGTGACCCTCGTCCAATTTTAATACATTTATTGGGTCACCACGTTCATTGCATTTCCAAGCAATTTTCCGATCCCGTGTATTGTGAATAATATTTTAATATGCGTATCATAAAGCGTAAAAAAATGAAATAAGCGCATCAGCATTGAGTAACCGCAGAACAACCCGACCTCATGATTTGAGCGACGCCATGTTCTCGACCGCGCTCCGTGCTACGTGACATCATTATATTTTAGTTCGTAATGTATTAAAGTTTGTAAAATAGAATTTAAAATACTCAGTCAGTCTGAAAAGTTGACAGAGTATATTATTATATAAAACAAAGCTAAAACCATTCTCATGTCTTGCTACAACTGCCAACAACTTTAATTTTTATGCGTGCAGTTGAGTCAATAAAACGTTCTCACTGATAATATAGTATTACCCTCCTTCCGACGCAGTCAGGTAAAAATACCAATATTTTGTTAACATTTTATATGTAAACTGGCGCATGTATTGTTTTCCATTTCGCCGTACCCAATCTCATTGTATTCTAACGGACGGTGTTTCCTATTTACAACAGTTTATGGCGTCGTAACTCCGAATCACCCACATAAGAAAATATAATATCGTTATTGAACAATGAAACGTTTCGAATGGCGTTATTAGGATCCGTGGTCGGTCGCGGTTGGTGAGAGTGCGCGGCGCGGCGGCGCGGCGGCTCGGGCGGGCGCTGGAGTCAGGCCAGAAAGTTTAATGGCATTATTATATCCGGACGGCGGCGGTGCGGGCGGCGGCGGCGGCGATGGTATCGCGCTACGTGAGCCCCGTACTAATGCCGCCGCCGCCGACCCCAGCCCTGATAGATACTGCGCCAATTATAATTCCGTACAACCATCTGGCTTCAACTAGTAATCTACACTCGTAAAATACTCTTGATTCGATCGTACCGAGTCGGATTCCGAAATTATTTGAAAGTCTGTAATATCGCACCGAGTAGTAGAATCGTTTGGAGCGACGGAATTTAATTTAGTCGCCATTAGACATTACTGGAGCAGAACAGCGGAGCTGGATGGCGAGCTGAATTATATAAATGAACTTTGAAAACTCTTAAGTGTTATGATCGGCGTCAAAGTTTCGTCATTATTCAGTTCTAGTCTTTGGTAGTCAGAATGTGGCTGAGAGGATAATTATTGAAAAAAACAGCACGAGAAAATATACCTTACTCAGATATTTATAGCTCAGTCGGTAGTAGTCAACCTGCCTGCTATGTCAAGGGTTCGAGCCCTGCAAGGGGCAATTAAGAATATCAATGTATGTACCCAAGTCATAGAATTGATAGATGGTTGTATCTACATAATATACATATTGAATATCGTTATTTAGTCATCAAAATACAAGTCTGGATTCAATTTTGACATTTCATTTGTGACTGACAAACGGACTGAGTCGCAAAATTTAACGTTCGCTTATTTTTGAGCAACGTCGTGCATCTTTATATCGTTATAAATGGATGACCAATCTATAGGTACGAGTATTTCATCTGGAGCGTGGCTTTCAAAGCTACGAGTCCGCTAAGCAATTAGTTCCGGATAATGCCGATAGATGGTGGATTTTGTTAAGCCAAACCAAACCAGTCTAGTAGGATCTGCGCAGTGAAATATAACCCATTAAATTTCACAGTCATAAGTAAAAGGTCTTTACTCTCTAGTGCTAAGTTGCTTAAACTTACTTTATATTTGTACCAAATTCAAATTAAAAAAATAGGTTCTAAATATGATTGTTTAAATTATTTGTCCATCCAAACTGAAACATTGAAGATATTTATAAGAAAAAGATTGCGATTCAGTTTTTAGGTACCTATCCCTGACTCCAAACTACCCATTTTTATAATTTTTGTCTGTCTGTTTGTTTGTTTGTTTATTTGTTTGTAACAGCATCACGCAAAAACTAATGAACCGATGATTTGACTTAAAATCTAGTATATAATTTGTGCGGGGTTTATAAGTCGTGGGTAAACTCGAATTTATTAATTGCGAAGATAATAATAGGCAAGATTAAAAGGTTATATCTGACTATGCAATCAAAAACAAAACAATGTATTCCGGCCCGGGAGTCGGGAGTTGTGTCGGATCACAATAACCAGCGGGGCGTCCGCGTCGGACCGAAACTGATGCGCTGTCCGGATATTAATATCCGCAGCGACGGATGTTTGCGCGCATTGTGTCCGCGCCCTAACTTCCGCCCCGAGAACGCTTCTGCTTCCAAAATCAATATTATTTTATTTAACCAGCTCCATCTCCTGAGACTGAGAGCATTTCTGTCTAATTAGTTGACTGAGCGGTGAATGTAAGGAGATCTTTTATTTATGTTCGGAGAGGCACTCCGGTGCAGCGACTGAATGCGCATTGAAATATCTTCTATTGACATCGCCTTTTGAACCTCTATTGGGAATCATTCGTACATTTGGGCGTAGTAGTGGAGTGTGTAATGAAGTGTACAAACGGCACTGATTGCCGCCGCCGCAGCGACCGCACCGGCCGCCGGCCGCCGGTCGAATCATGACGTCACGGGCCGCGGCTGCTAATTGCATGCCGTACTACTGTGATGTCAAACATCAAAAGCGCGTACAATATTGGTTTTAGCGCATTTGTGCTAATTAGCTGAAATGACACGAGTGGAAACGTTGTTAGCGATATGCGTTGCGCGTGGATTTTGATTTGTAAAATATATTATGTTAACAGAGTGTGAGATGGTCCACTATTGAGTCCGTACACTCTACGTGTGGTGGATCCTCCTGGGCCAATGCCTGATTGTCTATTTCGATGCAATGTGTGTTAGGGTGTATTCGTCTGGATTTAATTACTGAAAATGAAATTAAATGTATTGACCGATATTGGACCATCTCAAGTAGGTAGATATTATATTTTGTATGATATATTACATAATATCTTTCTTTGTTTCCGTTTTCATCATCAGCGGAGACTGCTTGGTTATATTACCAAGTTTTTCCCGTCCAAAATTAGCAAGACTACGACCAATAAATGGGTAGCTTTGATCAATTCTTATTCATCTTCCGTCTCGGTTTTATCAGATCATCTCCTTCAGTGATTTTGTCATTCAGGAATATACTTTGTATACTTTCGTAGGGTTTGCTAACCACACAAATTTTCAATGTTGAGAATGACATGTTGAGGCACTGGGATTATTGCATGCTGTGTTTCTTTACAATGTAACCTACCAACCTTTGAACAATATGGTAACGATCGTTGAGAAATCAATATATAAAATAATATTTCACTTAAAAAATTAATCAATTTTTTATAATTGTGTAATGCAGATGATGCAAAGATATATTTGCCGATACGGGACACCCAAGATTGCATTCGGTTTCAAGAGGATCTCGACAGGTTGACTGCGTATTGTAGCCGTAATAAATTGGACTTAAATGTCGGACTAAAGTGTCAAACGATCACGTTCACTAGAAAGCGCAAGATTATAGAATTCCCTTACAAACTGAATGGTGAGATTATTTCTCGCGTGTCGCACGTGAAGGACCTCAGTGTTACTCTCGACTCAAAGCTGCTTTATACAATGCATTATGATTGCATTATTCAAAAGGCAAGTAGGTTATTGGACTTTGTTTTTCGTGTAGCAAAGGCTTTTAGGAAACCACAAACACTGAAAACATAAGAACGTACGCACACGTTCGTAGCATCCTCGAGTATGCCTCTCCGGTCTGGTCTCCTGCATATAACACGTATGCAAACAGCATAGAGGCAGTTCAAAACAAATTTTTAAGATTTCTTAAATTTAAATTTAGCCTCAACTTCCACCAATATGGGGAAGGCCGTGCATTATTTGGAATCGTGAGTCTAAGGGATAGAAGATTGATCGTGAATCTTAAATTTTTACACTCCATCCTCAATGGTGCATTGGATTGCCCGGAACAGTTGGCACGGGTGGGGTTGCGTACGAACACCTCTCGTTTGCGGCGGCCTCGCCTTCTGCACCATCCGCATGCACAAAGTAATTATGCCAGGAATTCTGGTTTGAACCGATGTATTGACGCTCACGAGGACCTTATGTGCGATTCTAATATCTTCTTCATGTCGCTGGGACAGTATACGAAAAGAACGAAGGACGCAGTAAAGAATGCAGCCTATTAAACCACATATAAATAATTTTTTTTTAAACAAATTTCATTTCATTTCAGTATCTTTTTATAGTATTGACACCCATTCACACACATACACACAAACACAATTGTTTACACACATAATACATTAACATACTCGACAAACAATTCGGTCATTCAGTAGAAGCATATTAGTCTTTTTATTTGTCCAAATTTTTAACATTTTTTACGTTTTGTCCTTTGTAGCTTAAACAGCTTTTAAAACATGTTATCATGTAATTAGCGCTGTAATATTTAAATGTTGCTGTATTAGAGATAAAGTAATTTGCTGTTTGATAACCAATAAAGATAAATAAAAAATAAAATAAAATAAAATAATAATGATATCAAATTCGTACCAAAATTCTAAATTAATAATACGCTTTGAAGCATACTGCCCGCCGCCGGCCGATAGCTCACGCATCGCATCAACAACGTGCAGGCTGCAGCAGTGGCATGGCAGCTGTCTGTACGAGCACGTCAAACAGATGTCTGATTTGCGGTCTCAGATTGGCATGACTGGGGCATGGCGGGTGAATAGGATACCTACATATAGTGGAGCGGGTACTATTATATCTGTAGAGAGATTATAATAAATGTACTTGGTTGTATTAATTGTTGATCAGTGATCGGTGATCTCATCACTCATAGGTCCCGTTGTACGCTACCTGTTAGTGTAGGTAGGCATTGTAGATGTAGTCTCTAGTCTGGATTTGCTTTAGATTGAGAGTTTGTAAAGGATTTTTTAAGTAAAACATCTATTGACGCACCTTAGCAGTAAACCGACTCGTATGCCGTGAATATAGTGTATACCTATTGGATTTATTAATGATTGTTATTATTGAGTAAACGTTTATAATTAAACGTAACTATTTTAGTCCCACACCTACGAACACGCATTCCACAAACCGCAACAGCGACGTAAGAAGTGAACATCACCCTTGAGTATAGAAGTCTGCACATTACGTGGGCAGTAACAGTACAGTCCCGGTGATACGGAACGCTCGTAAAGCGACCCCAACACACTGTCACTCACGCGCCCTTGAACTTGAGCCATACGCGTGTCGGGTACATCACGACACGTCACTGGGCGACTGACGGATCCACGGTGCGACGTCATGTGACAGTGAGAGACTTTTCACTCGATCCAACTTCTTGTCTCGTCGGGAATTTGTTTTACATATTAATGGTGAAAGTAAAGTTAAGTAAAGTAAATCTTTATTGAGCATAAATTGAAGTTTAACAATTTGCAGGTGTTAGTACAGTAAACCGGAATGTTTGACCTGAGTTGTTTCACGAGGGGTGTACATTTCTTTTCAAGGTCATTGACTGAAAAGGTCTTTTGCTAGAGGAAAAATCGTAAGTACATTATACTATACAGAGGGCGAAATTGATAATTATCATTAGCATCTTTTTAAACTAACATCTACCCATGAAAAATGAATAACTTTTACTATAGGAGGAAAGTGATCGGATCACAAAAGATATGTTGTTCAATACTAAACCGCAATGCCTACTCGACTCAAATGTATGCAAAAGCAAATTTTTTTTTTCTCCAATCGATTTGCTCCCAAAGTAAAAGTTGTTCAGTTTGATGGGTAGACTCTTAGTTTAAACGAATGCTAATGATATCAATTTCACCCTGTAGTTGAGTAAGTATGTTATAGCCTGATCCCATTGCAGGGAAAAGGTTTCCTCTTACAAATAAGGGTGAGCCAGAGTGGGCCACCTTCCACCACGCGGGCCCAGCTTAAGACTTAATTAATGTTTTTATGTTCGACCTTCTCAAACGTTTTATTAATCTCGTGGGCGGCGGCGCGCAGTCTGTCTCAAGTAATGGAGTAAATAAAAAAGTTGTAAACTGTTAAGTCCCTCGGGGCCGGGCCAGACCGGGCCGGACCGGGACGTGCTGTAAGCTCACCGGATCTCGCGGAGCTCACCGACTTTAATCTTCGAATAATAGCATATTTTTGGTGTTGATACAACAACGAAAATAAATTTATAAACTCACGATCGCCCATGTCCCGTTGTAGTACCGTAAAAAACGTTGTTACAGTATACACAAAATAGCATACAATGACTGGTGAATGGAGGGGAGGGGAGGGTATCCCGGGATGTTAGCAGGTAGTGGATGATCTATTGCTATACACCACTAGTTTTAAATTAACTTCAAGAGTGTATTCAAACTTTAAATCTAAACCACTTTCCCTAAGGAACATGGGTCAAATGAGATTTTTTTAACTTCTTTACAAAAGTGAAAATCGGCATATCGCTTTTCTATGAAACGTCCAAAAAATTCTAGTTTTTCGACCCATGTTGATGACACCCTTCAAGTTACGTTACTAATAAAATTAAAAACTAGTGGTGTATACCCCTTGGGATACATGCGTGATGTATGATGTATCCTGTTTTGTAGTATTTGAAGGTATACTTCTCACTATCCTATGGGGGTAATTGTATATTGTTTTTGACGTTTGTCATTCTGTAGCCGGACAGTAAAGAGTTATCGGTGCAATCTCGTGTTTTATTTAGAAATATCACCTAAATATATAATATTTGGCGACGAAGTAATTATTCACGCGTGTAATAACGTACTAGGACCAGTTTTATAAGTGCGCGAGTGATGGCAGGCGGAGGGGCTATGTTCGGCGGCAGTCTCATGTTCGACCACCACGTGCACGATTGGGGAATTTTCCGCAGTCGTTTTGAACAGTTTTGTACAGCAAATGATATTAGTGACGACAGTGATAAAGCGGGAGTAAAGCGACGTGCATTGTTATTAACAGCATTGGTGGAAGATACCTACCGTGTCGTAAAAGATCTAGCGTTCCCTAAAAAGTTGGATGCCTTGGAATACTCTGCATTGATTCAAGTATTAGATGGACATTTTCAGTCCAAAAGGAATACTTTCGCAGAAAGATATAAGTTCTATAAGGCAGAACAACGAGTCGGGGAGGATTTGGCAGAATGGGCGGCACGAGTGCGAAGTTTAGCGCAATTCTGCGGGTTCAGTACGGAACTCGAGAATGCAATGAGAGATCGGTTTGTTATCGGTTTAGAAAACGCTAAGGAGAAGGAGAAGCTATTTACAGAGTCCGTCGAAACTCTGACGTTTAACAAAGCATTAGAGTTAGCGCAGAGTGTGAGATGCTCTCGACTGGCGCTGCAGGAGTCACGGGGTGAAGCGCAGCAAGCGGCTGCGATGCGCTCGGTGTTCGCGTTACGCAGCGAGGCGCCACGCGCGGGCGGCGCCGGCGCCGGCGCTGGCGGTAGGCGAGCAAACGACGCGCGCCCCGGCCCAAAGGACCCAGTGCAAAAGAAGTGTTGTGAAGTGTGCGGTTATAAAAATCATACGAAAGAAAAGTGCCGTTATAGTGAGTTTACGTGCCGGAAGTGTAATAGGAAGGGACATTTGCAACGCATGTGCAAACCCAGCGTTAACGATAACAATCGTTTGCATTTTCTAGCTGCGGATGACGGTGAGGACCCGATAACAGGTACCTTTGATTTATTCAATATTGAGTGTAGGAACGGTGAACCTATGCGGCAGATGGTAACGATAGGTAGTAAAAACATTGTGTGCGAAATAGACAGTGGGAGTGCTGTCTCTGTTGTACCTATTCATACCTACAAAACATATTTTGAGGGAGTTTACGAGTTAAAATCGTGTAATGTTGTACTAAACTGTTATAACGGGAGTAAGATAAGACCTGTAGGTTGTTTGACCTTGCCAGTTATTTTTTATGGTAAAAACAAGTCATTAAAGGTATTTGTTGTATCGTCAGATAGTAAGCAGCAGCCCGTATTATTAGGACGTGATTTTATTTGCATGTATAATTTAAAGTTATGTAGTGTGAATTGCAACTTTATTAAGGAAAATGAAGTAGAAGGAATGTTGGCATCAAAGTATGCAGAGTTGTTTTCAGATGGTCTGGGAAAGTTTAATAAATACAAAATAAATTTAAAAGTAAAATCTGATGCACCGTTAATTTTTTTTAAACCACGTCCAGTTCCGTTGGCTTTAAAAACAAAAGTGGAAAATGAATTACAACGATTACTGGATTTAGACATTTTAGAGAGGGTTGATCATTCGGACATTGCCACCCCAATTGTTCCGGTTCTAAGATCAGATGGTGATATAAGGATTTGCGGAGATTTTTCAGTAACTTTGAACAAAGTATTATTGATGGACAATTATCCTCTACCTCGCATTGAGGATTTGTTTGCGAAATTGCATGAAGGAAAGGAATTTTCAAAATTAGATTTGGCTAGAGCTTATCATCAATTAGAATTGGACGATTCAAAAAAATTTACGTGTATTAATACACACAAGGGCTTGTTTCGTTATAAACGATTAGTGTTTGGGTTGGCAAATGCCCCATGCATTTTTCAACGAACTATGGAACAGTTGTTGGCTGGTATTGAGGGAACATGTATTTTCCTAGACGATATTTTGGTAACAGGTCCAACAAAGGAAATACATGTTGCGAGGTTGGAACAGGTTTTGAAAAGATTACAAGACGCCGGGTTGAGGTTAAAACGTAATAAATGTGAGTTATTCAAAAAGTCAGTGGAATATTTAGGGTTTAGGATCGATGAGAATGGTTTACATAAATCAGAGAAGAAAGTAGAGGCAATTTTGAAAAGTAACAACCCCAAAAATGTGTCTGAACTGAAATCATTTTTGGGTATGATTAATTATTACAGGTGTTTTGTGCCGCACACATCGAGCGCTTTGAATCCATTACATTTATTATTAAAAAAAGGTCAGAAATGGATGTGGGGGGAGGCACAATCTGAAGCATTTAATAAAATAAAACAAGAGCTGGCTTCAGACAGGGTGTTGGCACACTACAACCCTCAGTACCCGGTAGTGGTGACGGCGGACGCGGGCCCGGCCGGCTTAGGCGCCGTGCTCGCGCAACGCCAGCCGGATGGCTCCGAGCGCGTCGTTTCGTACGCGTCGCGCTCTTTGACTCGTGCCGAGTTGAACTATGCTCAGGTTCAAAAGGAAGCGGTTTCTATTGTTTTCGCGGTGAAAAAGTTCCACCATTATCTGTATGGACGCACGACGCCTTTCACACTAAGAACCGATCATAAACCGCTGCTTTCGATTTTTGGTAACAAAAAAGGTGTACCCGAAATGGCTGCTAATCGCTTACAGCGATATGCGTTGTTTTTATCAGCGTATAATTTCAATATAGAATACATTAAAGGTGAGAACAATGTTGCGGATTTTCTGTCGCGCTCGATTGACATGATACCGTTAGAGAATGATGTAGATAATGACAATTCATTGTTTGTAAATTTTATTACTGACACTATTTTAAAACCAATAACAGTAGATGATATAAGGAAGCAAATTACTAGAGACGAAGAGTTAAAAATGGTTAAGGAATTTATTAATAAGGGGTGGCCACACAAAATGTCAGATAAGAATTATTTGAGACCATATTTTAATTGCCGCAGTGAGTTAACGATAGAGAACGATGTTATATTAAGAGGCCACAAGGTAGTTATACCGCGTATTTTTCGCGAACAGTTATTGAATGAGTTACATACGTCACATTTTGGGGTAGTCAAGACAAAAGTAGAAGCCCGTGCTCGTATGTGGTGGCCTCAAATCGACAAAAATATAGAACAAAAAATAGGTTCTTGTAGTTTATGTAGTTCGTTACGAAGTGCACCGCCACGTTCTTCGTTAGCGCAGTGGCCATACCCGGCGCGCCCGTGGGAGCGCATCCATTTAGATATGTTTTCTATCTCGGGAAAACAATTTTTAATAGTAATCGATGCTCATTCAAAATGGGTGGAATGCTTTTCAATGCTGAACACGAACACAGAAGCAATTTTAGACAAGATAGGCGAGTTGTTTAGTAGGTTGGGTTTGGTACGTACTATAGTTACTGACAATGCAACAAATTTTTGTTCCAATGAATTTGAATCATTTTGCTCTATAAACGGAATACAACATTTAACGATTGCTCCGTATCATCCAGCATCAAACGGTCAAGCCGAAAACTGTGTAAAAACGTTAAAAAAGGGATTGAAGATAATATTACAACAAAACTTTTCACAAAGGGAAATACTTAGAAAATTACAAAAGCTACTTTTTGATTATAGGAACTCAGTACATTGTACAACAGGGTTTTCACCAGCACAATTGTTAATGGGTAGGCCGTTACGTTGTCGTTTCGATCTGCTGCGGGGCTCGGGTTCATCAGGTACGTCAGACTCACTGGCATCCGCAGCTAATAATAATGTACGTAAAAAACAGATCTCACAGCATAAACAATTTGGAGGAAACCGTAAAACAAATTTTAATGTTGGAAATAATGTATTGATTAAGCATTTTTTCAATAATGGTACTAAACAGATCTGGAAACGGGGTATTGTAAAACAAAAAACAAGTTCAAACATGTTTGTAGTTTACGTCCCAGAATTGAGACTAAATTTAAGGAAACATATAGATCAGATGTTACTTTATAAAGGAGTGGATTTAAATGAGGACCAGGATGATGACATAAGCTTTAGCGGGGATGTGAGCAGTGACAGTCGGAGTGGTGTTGCGTCCGAACACTTTGAGAGCAACGATCGGTCGTTGCGGGATGAAGACGTGGACACCCCACCGGTCATGGATGAACATGACTCATTTATATCGTTCACGGACTCTGGGACATTGTCACCAACTAGTGACAGGGACCAGTTAGTCCTGTCACCTACTTTATTTGATGTAAGGGAAAGAGAGGCGAGAGAGGTGCCAGAGCACGGTCATACAAGCGCATCGACTAATTCAGCGCTACCAGTTCCTCACGGAGAGCACTGTACCATGGAGTCGAGCGAAGACCCACCCCAGTTTGAACCAGCTGATGCTCAGAGCGCAGAGACTCATCAAACCTTTCCACGACGGAACCCTTTTAGATCCACTCGTAAAAATATTGATTATAAGTATTAGAAACTGAATTTGTATTTAGATGTAGATTCTTTTGTTTATTATTTTCAACTTATGGTGGAGGGATTGTAGTATTTGAAGGTATACTTCTCACTATCCTATGGGGGTAATTGTATATTGTTTTTGACGTTTGTCATTCTGTAGCCGGACAGTAAAGAGTTATCGGTGCAATCTCGTGTTTTATTTAGAAATATCACCTAAATATATAATTATTCACATTTGATCGCTACAATGAGGCAGTTTGATGAGCCGATCACCGCGCGGCTACAGGAGCGGCAGGAGGAAAGGGGGTGGGAGAGGAAGAAGTGGAGGGGCGCGCTGACCCGGAAACGATGCGGCTCCCGACCGGATATTAATTTCTCCACTCGAACGCACCCGAGCGAGCCGCGACCGACCCGCAGGTACCTCCCCCTCTATAAGGAGGAAGGGGAGGTCACAACAAGAATACGCTTTTAATTTGCGACGATTAAAATTGTTACTCATTTTGACCGACAATACATTAGCATTCCGAATCGCATTAAATATAAATGAGAAACTTTCCACAATGTTGTCCAAAGCAAGCTCATATTCAAGACACCGTCGCGGCGTTTCTTAACAAAAACACTTTCCCGAGAATATCTGACGAAATCTCGCGAGAGGATAAAAGCTTTGCGCAAAATGTTTTCTCACATTTATTTTCGCCATCATAATAATTGCAGGCGGTACGAAGATAGTGTAGTAAGGGTGTGTGCACACGCTGCATTATGCAGCGCCGCGGTCACGCGTGACAGCCTCTGTTGTAAGTAAAATCTCACAAAAACAAAATATAAGAATAGAGAGACCTAGTTCAGTATAAAAATAAAAGAATTAAGATATCTATTCAAGTTCCATTTCCCGTTTGTATAACATTAAGTACGTAACCCACAGTCAACAGCAAAAATTCATAAGCTTTAGCGAAATTCAAAAAGGCATCAATCTGGAATAAATAAATGAATAACTTACGAAATTAAATTTACGTGAAAATTAAAAAGCTTTAAACTACCTATGGAAAAAAATAAAAAAAAAATAACGCCGGACGGCGCATACAAGTCACTCGATGTTGAACGCTCGGCATAGGAACGAGTATGTTGCGAACGTTCGTCAGCCAAAAAAAAAGCCTTAGGATGATCCTTGGTTGATGATTTTGTAAGTGTAGAGTATAATTATTTGGGGGTCAGGTGGTATTGCATACCGTGATACAACTTTGTCTACTATTTAGAAGCGGAAGTTGCGATACCGTCATGGATTGCTGCAAAGTACCGCCTGATTCAATAAATTACATGTATTTATGAATTAAATTAGGACACACACGATAAGCCATATGGCTTGTTATGATTTATAATTAGTTATTCGGCTAGACATATAAAGTAACAATGTGGAATTAATAAGAGTAATTTTGTGTTAACTGAGTATTTATTTTGAAAGCGTTTAAATAGAAATATAGTATGATCATCTAGTCGAATGACTTTGTGAAGAACTCAAATAATAAAGTATTATTCTTGTGGAATTTTCCCTTCAAAGTTACTAAACACAAACGTAGCGAATTGTTCCCAATTTATCGTATTCTGAACCATAATTGCAACCAGTATAAAGATAAACAAGACATTTAAACTCCAAACTATAAACTTTCACGTGCAGCCAGACATTGTGGAAGGAACATTAGTAGTGCTGCGGTCAGCATTTGAATCAAATAGGAAGTTAAATATGGTCCGAGTCCGTAGTCTGAGCGCACCGCCCCGCGCCGCGTCGCGCTGCCGCCACCGTCTCGCCGCACTGATCTGCGTCGGCTTCGGCAGCGACGGCGCCGCGCTGATGGGTGTGTTTACACGGCTTTACATCTCGGAAGGGATTTACGTCTTCGTGTGTATTTCTTCCGGATTCATCACGTACATACTTACATAGATACATTCACGTCTAATGTAATGTGATGGGGCTGGAGCTCGAACGAGTACACTTAGTTATGGCAACGTTTTATTTTGCGGCTATATTTTATTGCTACTTTAATACACTTATACTTTTCTAGCAAAAATAGCTGCCGTAAATATATAATATTTTTTGGGGTTGTCAAAAACTTTGCTACTACTGCATCTTTTATTAACAGACCTAAGTTCACTTTTACTTTGTTTTAAATAAATATAGCAGGTCAAGAAGTGGCTAGTTTCTAAATAACCCTCATTCTTGCGCAGTCGGGTGAAAAACACTAAACATCAAAATGTATACAGTCTTTAACGTATTCAGTGAACAATCTCCTCTCACTCTGCTCATACTAATGACAGAGACAGCATCATTATTATAAACATGTTTAAATCTAAATAATGTTTCGTGCAAGCCAGCCTTAATAAGAATGCCTAACACAAAACGTGAAATTTTTGTAATCTCAATTGTACCACAAAACTAATAAACGGATTCGTAACAGATTAAATAACTCAAAATACGATTTGACTTTCTGATTTTAATTATTGATTTCAGACAAAATGGCAATTGAAGTATCAAGTCCTCTCGACAACCTAATATCCCCAATTACTTTCAATAGAGTCTCGTCACCGCCCCCGCAGGCCGGCTTCCCCCGCGCAACCCTGCGAGGCGAGAGGCTCAAAGCTATCATTTAGATTTTACTCTGCGAAGATAAAATGACGTAAACAAAGAGCCTAATAAAGCTCTGATCGTATTACACACTGCCTCGTGGCGTCGCGTCGTCGCTCGTTGTTGCCTCCAGGGCCCTGTTTAATAAACGCGACAATTGACAATGATTATTCAGAGTACATACATTGCTGGTTACTAAATGACGCAAAACTTGTAGTAGGTAACATTTGTGTCCTAGCATTCTCAGCAGAACTCTGGATTGTCATTCATTACTAATTGACACGTTTATTAAATAAGGCCCTGCCTATGAGCCGCGCCCACGCCGCCGGCCGCCGCCGCGCTGTGCCGCTCACCCTGTTCGCTTTTGTCACTTCACAGACCGTATTTTTAAAAGCTATTTCCAAGTAACGGTTTGAAATCAAATCAAATTTAATTTGGTCGTATGCGGACCAGGGATTTCCTTGTATAAATTAATTCTAAACGCTAAGTTATCAGGAATATTCGTATCGAGCGTCAAGCGTTTAAATCAACACAATTATTTGTGTGGTATACAATTTGAAGATAGGTAGGTACTTCGATTGGGAATAGATAATCTGGAGTGTGATTATGTCCAAGTTATTTAATTATGTATGTGATTATAGACCATTCGAATACCAATCACTTGTTGATGAATATAGTTTACATAAAATATTTAAAGAGATTGTGACAGGTTGGAAGCTTTATAGATGTAGTTTAAGGGAGAAAAATTTGATAACAAATGAAGATGCCTTTAATATGGTTTAACTTTGCGACGACAATTTACTACTTTATTGAAATGCAAAATAGAGTGGAAGAGAGGCAGAGGAAACTCTTAAGTAAACAGACTTATCTAGCACAGGTAAAAGACCAGATGGAAATCGTGTCGTATCAAGTACGCAAGACACAAGACAAGTCACGGAAAAGAGGCAAGATTGGCAAATACTATAATATGTATAAGAGCATAGCTCTGAAATAAAACAATGATTTCTTCAGGTAGCTAGGAATAATTTCTAACTAATTATTTTAATTTACTAACGATGAGTTCAAACTAATTAATTAGGAATAACTTGTAAGTTATGGCCTAATTAATGCCATGTTTTTGATGTGAGTAGAACAATTTAATTTACCTGCACCACAATCATGTCACACTGTTTGTACTTTGCGAACCCTCTTTCCTCTTTTTAAATGTTACGACATTTGTAAAACATTTAAAAGTTGTCTGAATTAGTAATAGTTCAGAACCAGTCTTGTCATATTTAATTTTCACAACTCAAGGGCAGTATTAAGTTTGGTGCAGACGATATATAACAAGCAGTTGTGCAGACATCTGGCATCTGGTCAACAATTAACCGACCCGCCGACACGCCGCCGCCGGCGGCCGCGACGACTTAATTGTGGCTAGTTAGTGTTGGCGCGAGTTCCCTCCGGCACGTGACCGGGTTACCGAAGCTTCTGACACTCGCCTGACATATCGGGTAGGTAGGCCCTCCCGATAACAGTCCTTGATGTCCGTGCTCATTGCCTCCTGATTCCTGAAACCCAAAACGAAATCATTAATCTGTATAGTTAGAGTAGTTATAATTTTAATTACAGACTTTTTGACGTCACAATATATGAATCTATTACGATAACTGATGGTTTATGATTATAATACCAGATGAGAAATTGCGAATATAAACCTTGCATATAATGATATAGTATAGTGTATTACACATTATTTTGCTCTCTCGTGTAGTTTAAATAATGTAGTTATACAAAATTAATAAGTTTTTTAGAACCAGACGTGTTGATTATTATAATCCAAATCCACAAGCTTAATAATAAAGGCCTCTTTCACCACTTCTGGATAAGTTCTTAATAGCTTGTCTGACAGATCGTTTGACATAATAATTTCGTACGAAAGATAAAATCAAAGGATCTGTAAGATAATCCACCAAGAACTCATTCAGAAGTGATGAAAAAAGCATTGAGCCTTTTTGCAGAGGTCGGTAATATCTGATACCAGTCTTAAACTGTTACCTGATGGATAGAAAATAGTCTGATAATTATGTTGCGTCACAGAATAAATACTAGTACTACCCATAGTTGCGTTTTAAATGTTTAAGTTTACCTGAAAAGGGAAATATGTCGTGAGTCAAGGCTGTTACGTTACATAATCTTTGTAAAATGTACATACAAATGGAAACTGCGCGCACACCGTCACATGCATGCGATGTTATAAGCAGGTGCTTACGTGTCGTCGACGTAACATACTTTACCTGGAAATACTCACGACACTCTCAACAGTATCAAGAGCTGAGACCCAATTGTAATCCTTCTGAGTGAGGAAGGTACCGGCTGGATGGTACATTAATTTTTTTATGGTCACTTTTGTCGGGGTTGTGGTATCTTGGGCGTTGAGTGACTTACGCGTTATGGCTTAACTTGGAGGTTTCCTATTGGTCGCGTTTTCTATTGAAATCTGCAAGTCAATGTGGAAGTATATGAATATATAGTGTACTATTATTATCTATTCGTAAAATGGAGATAAGCGAGGTACATAACCAATACTCCATGAGGAATGAAAGTCCGTGCCGCAGTGGACGCTCTGTCTCAAAAAGGTGGGTCGACAATCGTTTTATGGTCGCGGAAAGCGACATAAGATGTTATACAGTCATGCATGAAATAATGAAAGTTAATTCCGAGAACGCCAATGTGCGCTGCATACAAACGAAGTCTGGTGATATTTTCAACACTATCAAATTAAAGTAAATGAAAATTTTCAGAAACAATCTAGAAACTAATCTTTGTTTGTATGAAGTCAGATTAAGCAAACATGATCTTTTATAAATATATTTGCCAATCTTATAAATTAATACAGTTGCATGTTTATGTATTAAAGATTTTGTTTCAATTGTCCTAAGCTTGGCCCTATCGCCTAAAGGAAAAAGCACAGGGGCCTTTAACAGTAAACGCCCATTTACTATGTCAGTCGGCTCTTTTAGAGGCTTCGTTTTATTCATTATGTAAGAGTGGTGCGTAAAGGATAATCTTTACCTTTGTCACATAATCAGACAGGTGCCCGGCGCGGGGAAGTAGGCGGGGTACCCGCGGGGCAGGGACGGAATGTCATTCTCTTTGCGGTCGACCCTCGACTAACGGCAATGATAGTGTAATTCTAGAGCCTATTCTTGCGAATTATCATCGTGGGTGTAGCCTTTTAAATATTTTAGTTTTCGGTTACAACTCTTTTTGTGACATTATACGCGTCTAGTGGAAATAGATGACTATTAGCCCTCTAGCCTCAACTAACGCCCCTTATTATTATTATTGGGTGATGAGTTAGATTATAACCCAGAAACCACCTGGCCAACAAATGAAGCAATGCTAATGAATTCATATTCGACATAGGTAACTTCCCCTCAGGTTATATTATCGTGTCTTTCATAATAATGCTTATTCATACTAATATTTAAATTCGAAAGTGACTATCTGTCAGTCTGTCTATGTTTTCAGGGCTAAACCAATTTTAACAAAGGTACAGGTATAGTTTGAGCCTTGAGAAAGGTCACTGGCATAATAATTCCACACGAACGAAATCAAAGGTAACAGCTACAGCCTAGTGCTGAACAAAATTAATGTTTAACCAAATGAAAAACTGTGACATAAATAACTAAAATAAAATCTATGGATGATAATATCCGTCGTAAAATTAATTGCGTGACACTGATTACTTCGCTATTTGAAGCGAATTTAATTAAATTAGACTCGTGTTTTACGGTTGTTACGGCTCTAAAGCGCGTTCGTCCTAATGAGATGCCAGAGTGATAGAGTAGTTAAGAAGCCCTTCTGAGCGAGCGGAGGCGGACGATAATTAGATCTGTTGAAAAAGTGTATTAGCCGTAGCATTTGTCGCTGTAAGATAGCTCTTCCATCCAATGGTTGTCTGGAAGAAATCGCTTTTAGTGATAAGACTGCCTTTTTTACCCTTCTCATTCTTGTTATTAAATGTATGTCTATTCTATTTGTGCAAATAAAGAATATTAATCTTATTCTATAATTATTATCATCATCATCGTATAGCGTTTTTGTCTTAATGCTTGCCACCATTCCGAGGAGGTTATGATTTGATCTCAACATATATCAGCCAGTCTGTCGCTGTCGAGGTTAATCTATAGAGTTCTTCAATTGTTGTGAAATGGCATAGAGTCTTGGCATAGAGTACACTTATTTACCACATGGGTGATGCTGCAACAATCTATAAGTACCTAGATCCCAATAAATCTCAATTAAATACTTCACGAAACTCTCCATAAAGCTAATCCGAGCGAATAGCAAAGAGAACAACACGACGTCGACAGGCTCAAGAGTTCAAGACAGAGGGATCAAAGGAACCCTAATAAAAAATAAAAGAGCTCACGAGATCACGGAGCGGCGGCGGGTGGAAGTAAATATAAAGTTTATTAGGGAGTAAAGCAGTTAAGCCCCTTGGGGTCGAAGCGACTCGCAGGTCTCCAGAACCTATTCCCCACACAGATCGCACACATCAAACGAATTTAACACATGCTACGTATAAATAAGATCTCTGTAATGTGACGTTGGAATGAAGTGTATTGGTGTCGACGAGGCGGTGAGAGCTAGGAACGAAACGGACTTAAGCTTCGTTACCGCACGGAATGGACTCGTACACTGAAGCTCATTATGTACAAAGCGTATACAGCTGTGTGTTATTAAAGCCATGATAGTATGGCTAGCTAGTGGGTAGTAGCTTCACCTTTTTAATAAAATTACCTACAGCTTGGACCAGACACCAACGAAGCTTTAGGAACTTGTTACTTGTACCCACGACTTGTTACAAAACTGGTTTTTGATAAAAATAAAGCCACGCCACAGGTCCGACACTCTGTAGAACGTTTTTTAATTTCAAAATGGCGTCTGCACTTGCGCACTTTGTGCAAACTGTCCATGACATTGGGTGTAGTGTTGAAAGCCGCGCTTTGAATTTAGCGTCATCTACATTCTGATACGTTTTATAATTCGTTCTGTTATTAAAAACAGTATTTGAGCTAAAGAATTGTTGAAAATGTAAATTTAGCGTTATTTTTCCACTTTTTCTGAAAATAATGAAAACTAAAAAAGACCGAAAAGACACAATTTTATGTAGTCAAATCCAACGGGTGCGCGCGTCTAACTGCATTCCCTTGCTCGACTCTCCTAAAGTGTCCCCAGAAAGTGTGAGGTGAGGTGGGGTATCTGAACTCAGAGGAAACGAGCAGTCGCCTATCTGTATGTAGAACTATATATTATTACTTATTCAGTGACCACGCACACAAAATGATTAAATTGCCAGCATGTCATCGGCAGCTGCTGAACCTTAAACTATTCTACGCAAAACTCTATCCTCGTCCATCCTGACCCTCTACCGTTCTCAGGTCGAGTGCCGGAGCCTTAACTCTTAAGCTCGGGCACTTAATAGGTACCAATACCAATTCGTCGTCGTTTTACTAAAATATAGATATTAGCAATTTGAAAAGAAAAAAAACAAGAGGGTTCTGATTGGACGACTTTGTTTTGCAAATCGCCTTGATGAGTCGTTTTTATTATGCGCATAATTGATAAGTTTTCTTTCAAGGGAGGGCTTTGAAATAAATCACGTTCAGAGTTACTGTGTACATGTTTTAGCTCTAAGTACGTTGTAAAGTTTCAGAGTCGCGGCGAGCATCAGTGACTTAGTGATCTCACGTGCTTACTAAATATGAATGGACTAAAATAACCTAATAGACTTGTAATTTAGAGCAAACATTTCATATTCATATTAATTTATTGGTTGCTTGCATGAGTACATAGGTTCTTAATAATAATAACTTAAAATATTTCCGTACATGAACCCCGGTTGGGCACTACAACATTTACCTAATAACTTTTGAGTATACTCGAGTTTACCCACGACTTTGTCCGCTCAAATTATATACCAGATTTAAATCAGATCAATTATTAAGTTATAAAACAAAAAAGTGTTATAAAAAACTGGTTCAGTAGTTACAGACAGAAATTCTAAAAAAGGTTGATTTTGAGTCAAAACCTAAAAAATCGATATCTTGTACATATCTTCTATGTACATACTCACTCCTGTTACGATTTTATAATAGTTTAGATTAGATTAGAAGAAAGAATGTCGAAAGTAAATCATCAAAGGTAATATACCTCCTCATTCTACTTCCAAAAGGTGTTGAAACTTTTTGTATTTAATGAGCATGTGTTTGATGTCTTTTAGGTTAATTTGTCTATGCTTCTAGTTCATATGAGTACAGTCCTCCCTCCCCTCCCCCCGCGCCCAGGGCTCAGGGGTGGGCACGACACTAGAGCCTCGTGCCCACAACTTGCCAACTTTTAAAAGTTTCACATTTAATTGCGCTAGTTACAGTCGTCTACCACCGAGTCTTCGGGCTGAGTTCTCAACTCTCATCATTTATTTAAAACATACTATTCTTCGCATGAGAGGAATTATATAAAAAGTTGCACGTATTATCTTCTCTCATATTCCTATTATCGCTTGCAACTCTTGCAAGTGAGTGGGAAGAGACAGGGTATCTTAACATATAAAATAAATTACATACATAAATAAATTAACCACAGGAAGTCGAAATATAAATTTCTGTGAATAAAATCCGTGGTTAATTCAATTCATTAGAATTGAATAATTATATAATCTGCTCGTTTCTAATGGTTAAGAGCATTGGGCTCTTGACACGGAGTCCACAATGGGTTCGATTACCACGGGGGACACCTAGTGATATGTCACTTTGTGCGTTTTTCTCCAGTTGGTTAGGACATTGCAGGCTGAATCACCTGATTATCTGAAAAGAAAGATGATTCCTTACTTCTCATGGTACGTTAAGTCGTTTGTCCCGGCTACTATCTCTGGTGGTAGTAGTCATTACATAAAAACTACGTCAGAGGCAGCAAGGAGGCCTGGTAAAACTCTGAGACCAGGGCTTGCTGCCCACACGATAAGAAGAAGAAGAATGATGGAACCAATAGTGTAGTAAAAACTAATAGTGGTGAAGCTCGCGGTCGCGACAGGTAAATCGAGCGCGGTGTGCGGAGGCCGGGGGAGCGTGGCCTGACCCCTCTGCCTGCGCGGTACACGCATATCCTCAAAGCAAATTCAATTAGGGTACGCCCACGTACGCCCTATGGTACACCCACCGCGACCATTGAGCTTTACCACTATTAGTTTGTATTACATTATGATGAAACTAAACATCTGCAACCACGCAGTGAGTCGAGACGACACTGTTGTTATAACTAAAGTAAACGCGAGCGAAGCTATGACGTTGTTGTTGCAACTGCGTCAAAGAGAACATTCACACGCTGTATGATGCTTCACTCGAGCGGACTGACACTGTGGGTACGTACACTGTGTACGGAAGGTTCACTTACTATACGTGCATGAAGCTCATCATTCAACCGTGACATGGAAGGTCTGGACTGGACTTGGACATTGTATTTTCCATGCATCGTGAACGTTTTCGTTCAAATGTGGGTTTGGCTGTGATAATACTAGCGGTGGTTGTTGGTCTGAATAAATACCGTGTAAAAATTATATAAAAAACACAAAAAATATACATATTCACATTGACTTTTAACTCATTGCATATTCAAGACAAAATGGTCTATGACATCGGTTGTCATAGAATTTTGTCTTGAATATGTATATTTTTTTGTTTTTTATACATTTGTAAGTACTGACTGCCTCGATAAATATAATAATAAACTGTTTGTTCTAGTGAACTCTCTGCTCTGCATGTATACGATGCAACTAGTGAGATGATAGCAGAGCGGTGCCGGTGGTAGAGAGCGGGCGGGCGCGCGCGGCGCCGCGGGGCGTCGGAGTCAAAAGATGACAGTTTCACAGCAATTAGCTAATGGCGAGCCGAGAGCAAAGCCCGGTGTACGTACGACCGGCGCGGCGGACCTCGCCACGTAAACAGCTGGTACAGTACGCTGGTTGTGCAGTATCAACACTGTACCAGCCCTGTCTCAATACACATCCTTATTATTTAGAAAGGTGCGTGATTATTATTACGCACATGTACGTTCATTTACGAGCCATTTATTTAACCTGTCTTATAGTAACCTCCTACTACACCATCCTCAATGCGACAAAAATATCCTCTTCTTCTTGTTTTGTATTTTTAACCCCCAACGCAAAAAGAGGGATGTTATAAGTTTTACGCCAATGTCTGTGTGTATGTCTGTCTGTCTTCGGCATCGTAGGTCCCAAACGGGTAGACCTATTTCGATGCGGTTTTTTTTAATAGAAAGCTAATTATCGCGAGTGTTTTATTTTTTATTTAAGTTTATTGAAGTAATCAGCAGCGTTACAAACCAAATGTACAAAATAATATAATAGATTACTCTAAATTAAAAATGTTATTAATCGTTTTTGAATTTTCTCTATTACCTCCTTGTATTTATTGTATTGTGGAGCCCAAATGGATGATCCGAACTCAAGAACACTTCTCACATAGGCGAAATAAACACTTTTAATACATAAGGGATTACGGAATGGTGAGCAAGTGCGCATGTCAAATCCAAGTGTCTTTAATGCTTCGTTAGTTACTGTATCAATGTGACTATTTAATGCAAATTTTGTATCAAAATAAATGCCAAGATCACGTATCTTTTCCACTCGGCTTAGATTTTTACCCTTTATGTTATAGTTGTAAAAGGTGGGGTGATGGCTACGTGTAAAACTAATAATGTGACGTTTTTCGGTGTTGACTGATATTCTATTGCGATCATGTATTCGGACAAGTTATTGAGGTCGTGCTGAAGTTTGAATGCATCTTCTGGTGAGCCAATATCATTCAATATTTTTGTATCATCTGCGTTTATAAGGAGATTTGAGTAAGACAAACAGGCTTAAATGTCGCAGAGAAAAGTGTTGTACAGAAGTGGGCCTAAATGTGAGCCCTGGGGCACACCAGAAGGAGTATTTACATAGTCAGAGTTATAACCGCCCATGACCACCGCCTGTGATCTGTTCATGAGATACGATTTTATCCATTTTAACAGGTCACCATGGATGCCAAGAGAGTTTAGCTTGTGTTAGCTGTCAATATTTTTTAACGAACCGACTCCCGTCAATTACTCACGGCTCGGCTAATGGCGCGTACGCACGTTTAGTGATGATTGTAATTATTGTAACCGGATCTGTACAAATAAATAGTTAAAAGGATTACCAGAGGTTTTTTAATACACTTGGAGAGGAAAATGATGTGATCCACTCGGTCGAATGCTTTTTCGAAGTCTATGTAGATCACATCAACCTGTCTATCTTTTCTGTGACATGAGAATTTAATTTCTATTATCTATCTTTTCCATGTTATCGCGAACAAACTTAGAGAATAGAGTCAAATTTGTAACCGTGCCCTTCAGGAACCCGTGTTCTTAGTTTTGTTTTATGAAAATTGGTTTAGTAGTTTTCATGCGACTTTAAAAATTATGAAATAACATTAAATTACAAATTAGACCCCCAACGCCAAAAACAAACATTTAAGAAGTAAAATATAATTCAGTCACCCATTAATGTTGATGTAAGCGCTCTTACAGACGAGCGACACTTTGCGCTCGCTAAGCTAGCCAAGCTAGCTAAGCACTTTAGGAGCGCTGAGCATTAATATATTTTAGGTCAATTAATGCGTAGGGGACCGCTATGAAATGATCATTGATTTTTTTACAATCACTTTCGGTCACCGACACATTAATTGACCTGAAATATATTTTTATGTTGTATGTTTTGTAGCGTTGCATACCTGGAGGACGATCGCGCTAATTTAAAACATCAAAATTCAATCTTAATCGAATTTCAGAACTAATCATATTGCAATCCAATTACTATTACACTGTACTGAATTCCGCATCGCGCTAAACTCTGACTGTGATTGACAGCCTTTAGCGTCTGAGCGATCTGTCAAAACGGCTCAAATGGCAGTAGTTGTGGTTCGCACGCGGTCCAATCATGGTTCAGTTGCGATTTGTTTACCGCAATTGCCCTCCTGATTCCTTCGAGCAGACGTTATAACGCACGCGTCTTTGCTTGTGCTGTGCCCAATTTGAACTGGTAGTAAACATTGTCGCTACTGCTTGACTAGTCTATTGAATTATTGTTGTATTTTTTAATTTGCAAATGTTTGAAACATTTCAGTATTTGTGTTTGTTAGAAAATATTTCAGTTCCAGTCGATTCCGCATCCAGGCTAGGCTTAAATCAAGTAATATATGAACATGATATATGCATGCAACATTTAACTATTGTATATCACCCATTTGAATGTTGGCAAACTTACAACCTTGTCACAATCAACTGTATTAACGTCTATATTTCTATGAACTATTATTATATAGGTATTTATTTGCTTAAACGGTGGCCTACAATGAAATTGGTCAACTGTGCATTGATTTTATATATTTCTGTACAATCATCAAGTACGTGAACCCTGTCATTTATTTTTGCACTAAATAATAAAAAAAAAAACTAAATAATCAGTGTTTACTATGATTTTTTTTAATTACTCGCATAAATTTTTAGAATAGAATAGAAATTATTTATTTGCATGAATACAGTTTACTTAAAATAGATCTTGTCATAGTGTATTATTTTATTATTTAGTATAAGTGTATCCAGCCTGCTCGCAGGCGTGCAAATATTACGCATGTCAAAATAAAATTTTACAAATTCATCATCATCATTTCCCATAATATTTACAAACTATTACATTAAAATGTCACAATTTATCTTCAAAAATATACATGATGTCAAGCTAAATCTATATACTAATTTGTACAAAATTAATTTATAACAGACATGTGCATCTACCAATCAATCAAAATATTAAACAACTAAAGAACACATCACAGGAAATTAGGACAAAACAAAAATAGTCAAAATATAATAGTAAATTCAATTCAATTAATGTCAAACAATAGACAGACAGGCACAGTTCTAAATTTTATCTAAATATTATTTGACGCTGTAGAAACAATTATCTGAAAGCCAGCTTGTCAAGGTCTTCTTGAAAACATTTCCTTCTAAAATTGTAATGTGCTCGGGCAGTTTGTTGAAAATCAATATGCTCATGTTGTATGCATTTTTTCTATATAATTGTAAGTCTGACTTGATGATTTTTAATATCTATGATCTGACACAATATACTTCCAAATATCACTAATCACTTGCCAAGTACCGGATGATTTTTTTTACCGTTTCGAAACATTCAGGGGTAGTTTCAGACCATCAAACTGAACAACTTTTACTATGGGAGCAAAATTGAAACTGCAATGTCTACTTAACTCAAATGTATGAAACAGCAGATTTCATTTATAGGAATTCAGGTTTGCTTCCATAGTAAAAGTGGTTCAGATTGACGGTCTGAACCATCCCTGAAAGTATAGCCAGTGACACGGAATGGCGGAATATAATATACTATAACAGCACATACAACCAGTGATTAAAAAATATACTGAAAAAAAAACACAAAATAGTCTTCTCACAAGAACAATTGTGAATGGGAGCAGAACATACTCCACCACGTGTGTGTGCACAATGATCATGTTTGTGACAAACTTGCTGTTAGAGTATTTTGAAAGCCTCAAAGAATGTTACCTTAATTATTTTACTCTTAGAATATTCATGGCTAGCTCCAATAACGGTAATGTAGCTGTAAAGAAAACATTCGTCGAGTCGTCTCTCGGCCGCAGGTCGAGTCGAGACGAGCCCTCGTCCGCACAAATTGGCCCCTCTCGTATCGTCGGCCACTCGGCCGCGGTCAGCGCTATAAGAAGGGCCTTACTATACTGGCGGTTTGCGAGCGCTTCTACACCGAGAATTTGCCTCAGTTTGCGAGGTTGCTGCGTTTTCTCAGTATCTACAGAAACTGGTATAAAAACGCGCGGATGTCGCGCCGATTCCGGGCGAAAACGGTACGCAACCCAGTCGAGCTCAGGAGGGCGATTGCGCTAATTCAAAACATCCAAGTTCAATCCTCACCCAATTTCAGTTCTAATCACATTGCAATCCAATTACTATTCAACCTTGCTAAATTCTGTGTCGCACTAAACTTGACATAAGTATTTCATGTAAAAAAGTGGTTAAGACTCCTTTTACTCTTAAAAAGTTATGAGATCTCATTTCAAACCAAGTCTTAAGTAAAGTCATCAGTTTATCTCGGTCTAATAAAGTTAGAAGGCTTGGCCGACATCCTCGTCCCATGTACAGCTTAATGATTAAGTCATTATTATATCTTGGTCTTTATTTTGTCATTTAGATTGACTCTACATGGGATGACGACGTCGGCCAATCCTTCTAACTTTATTAGACCGAGATAAAATGATGCCCTTAGTCAAGACTTGGCTTGAAATGAGATCTCATAACTTTTTAAGAGTAAAAGAATTGTGAGTCTTGGCCACTTTTGGCACATGAGCGCTCAAAAATACGGCGAGTCTCTTCGAGAAAAGGTACGGTAGTGCGCCGCTTTTTTGGCTCGTCTTGGCGAGGGTACTGCCGTGCCTCCAGATACTATGTGACTGACAGTCTTTAACGTCTGAGCGATCTGTCAAAACGGTTCTAACGGCTGTCAAATGAGTAGCGAAAAGCTGTGGTTTGCACGCGTTTCAATCATGGTTCAGTTGCTATTTATTTAGCGCGATTGCTCTCCTGAGCTGTGGTGCCGGCGTTGGTGATGGGTGCTTGCCTCGTTGCTGGACGCCCGCTCGTGAGCCGCCCGTATGATAAGGTCCTTACTGCACAACTACGCTCGGCCATGTCATCCACTTGTCTATTTATAATTTCGCAAGATAGTCCTAGAGCTAGCTCGTCTTGTGCTGGTGTACTGTCAGACGTGGCTCTGCCTGGCTCGTTGTTGCCTCGACTATAGAATCATTCTTAATAGACTAAGATCATGTTACATGTTTTCAACATCAATATGTAAGATACTTAGTTATTCCTAAAAATATTGGACTCATTTTGATGATTTTTTTACACAAATGTCCTCTCCTCTAATAAGGTTTTAATAATATAATACTCTCACATAAGGACGTAAGAAGAACAATATTTTTGAAATAGGCAGTAACCAAAAATGTTGTATCTATACTATTATAAAACTGTAACAGGAAGTTTGTCTTTACATTGAAGATATTAACAAAAAAAAAGTTACGATATGGTTTTTAGGTGTCCCTGATTCCATTTCACCAATTTTTGGATTTTTTGTCTGTCTGTTTGTGTGTTTGTTTGAACGAGTATCACCCAAAAACTACTGAACCGATTTTGATGAAACTTTTTTTGTTTGATAGCTTATGATCTGACTTAAAATCTTGTATATAATTTGTGCAGACGAAGTCGCGGGTTAACGCTCGTAGTAACATATAGGTACATTTTTTTAGGATCAGAAAGGATTAATCGAAGTTCTTGACAAACACTTTTCTTCCTTTTAGTGATTCTACACAATAATGGATTCCGCACAACTGCCATTGAACACATTCTCTATTCCACACATATCCGGAAATATGTATCATTGCTTAAACATATTGGGGGGTTTTCAGAAAACTTTCCACGTGAATTTGTAATATGAATTTTTCTCGTGGTGTACGGTCGGCATCAGAGAAATGCAACCCCCTTGCGCTTATAAAGATTAAGATAAGAATGGTCAGGTTTCTCTTATGCTGACTGTACACGAGTCGCATACGATTCGGTATATTTTTGTGAACTTCTCTTATTTGGTTTCTCCTAAAGGACGTGGGTGCGGCGTCGCGAGTCACGAGCCGCGTTCATAAAGCGATTCTTTAATCTTAATAATGCATCTCCCCTTCCCCCCCCCCCTCCCCCTTTCCCACCGACCTTTCCTTCCAGAACTACGAACCATATTCTGGCAAATAAATAAGTTCATAATACAAAATATTAATGAACACTCTTAGGATTCGCAATTACACTACGTTTGGACTTATTCGGCAGCAAAATAAATATAACATTGTATTGAATAACACAACGTAACCAGGCGTTCTATTTTTCGTGTATATAATATAGTCTAAAAGAGGCAGTTAAAATCTCAAATATTATAAAATAAGTAATTAATAAATGTCATGTCGTCCATGAATGACAACAAGAACGTACTATAATTGATAAGAAAGGACAAAACGCTGCGTGAACCACCTTAAATACAGACACATCTTTGATAAGTTCTTTGATTATATCGTTATTGATAAGGTAGAGGGTCGAAGCTACGAACATGTCGAAAAAAACCGATCTTTGGGGTGATAAACCGTATCGGTATACACGCACACAGAGATAAGTCTATTTAGAGTCTAGATAGAGCCTCACGTTTCTACCGACAACAGATATTTTATTAATATTTGAAAGTCGACTTATATGTTAGAAAATATATTAAACTAATATTGAATGTGACGATACATTTGTCTACAGATACCTCGCTGTTAATGAAACACTTGAAACATAATACCTACATTACAGCGTCCTCTACACTAGACCGACTCACAGGACCCTTTGTTCTCGCGACACACTTGAAACTGAGCCGATCTCACTCCACTCTCTTACGTTATTGTTGTAGATTCTTTCATTAGATTCCATTTTGTCTTAATGTTACTGAAAGACTTGTACTAACTAATACATAGTGTTAGTAGGTAGCCATCTAGATTGGGTTTCCATGTCACAAAATTATTATTGTAAAAACCAAACAGTGTGTAGGAGTCTATTATTATTTATTTGAGCATTACTACAACCACATTCTTAAACAAAAAGTTGGTAGTTGTAACAATGTTTCTGACCACCCCGAAAGGGATCACGGTCGTCAGTTTACGTATGTATGTATTATTAGAGTTTTGCTGTCAAAAACATAGACGTTCAATAATTATTTTAAGTTTTAGCTCTGACACTAACCCGCTTGGAGTACCATCCTTACCTCACCCCTTACAATATTTAATCCTCAGAAATAGAAAAATACAATTCTATTATTGGCTTTCTAGCAAAGGACAATTCAACCCCTCTTGCTTTACATTATAAAACTGAACTTCGTAAACTTTCTAAAGGTCTGCTGAAAAAATCTCTTAAGAGATAAGCTTGCCTTTTGTACTTGTTTACTATGCTAGTGTCACGGATGCTGTGAAATGACAGATATAGAAAGACATTTAAAAAATTCGGCCTCTTTGTCAACAAGCTTCGTAGCTCAGCGGTCGAGGCATGGACTTCCATGCCGGGGGTCGATGGTTCGAAACTCGACGAAAATAATTATGGATTTTAATGTTGTTAGAAATGTTTTAGAAGTAAGAGGGAGTAAGAATATTTGGAAAGAGACAAAAAAAATGGGCGTGTTTAGGAATGTTCTAGAAGAAAGAGAGAGAAGAAATATTTGAAAAGAACCAAAAAAAATAGGAATGTTCTAGAAGAAAGAGAGAGAAGGAATATTTGAAAAGAAACAATAAAAGTGGGCCGTGTTTAGGAAAATTCGAGAAAGAAGGCGGCGGGATTAAGAAATATCCGGAAGGGGAGAACAAAAGAATAAAGAAAAGACTAATGAAATTCGGGTATCTAGAAAATTCTAAGGGGTGTATGCCCGCGAGTTTGCGGTCGCAAGTCAGTATTGGTTTTACAGTTAAAAGTGCGAAACAAAAAGGGAGAAAAGTAAAAGTGAAAAAGTACAAGTGAAAAGTAAAGTGCAACAGTGAGTAGACAAGTGTCAGTGTAGTGTCGTGACGTCATAGTTGTGTCGCATGTAGTGACGTCATAGTAGTGACGTTGTGAACAGTGAATGTAAGTGGTATAAGGGGAAACCCCTGCGAGAAGGACCGTGTAAGGGGGAACCTCTATGAGGTGGACCGTGTAACCCAATAAACTCCTTAAAAATTGGACTTAGCGTTTCACTCCGATCCCGAAACCCGTCGCTCGTAACACTATATTCATCTATATTTATGTGTGTAAAATAAAAATAATTCAAACTCGAGTTTCGAACGGCAATCAGAGCTGCAGAGCTTTTAAAATAAAAATATATATCAAAGTAAGTTCAGTCTTTTTTGAGAAAAAGTGGTGACAAACACACAAACATCTTCAATCCGTAAAATATGTCACAAGTGGTAAAGGTCACGCATGAAATTCAATCAAAATATACCTAATACCAACAATAAAAATACTAGATAACATTAGAAACGAAAAACGTCGTGGATATTATTTGAGATCAATAACAGCGATCTGTCGGCCCAAATTCTTGTCGATCAAACGTTACGTCGGTCTAAAATGTTTGTCGGACAAAAGTTCCACAATCAACCGAGACCGATCCGAGACCCTACAGTATTGCGTTACGTGTACACTGAAATCAAATCACAATAAAATTATTTTCTACATAATTGCTGAAATAAAATATTGAAATAAAACACGTACAGAGTGTACCCCCTCCCTTCACCCCCCTCAGCTCCCCGCGTCGTGTGTCTAATATAATGCACGGTGCACCACTCCCCTCCCCTGCCCTCCCCGCATCCTGTGTAATAGTGTAATATCGCCGCCGCATCCGACTATGAACAATACACAAAGTTTCAAGCTGCATCTCCCATTGTGCTCCCTAACTGTTTCTATTTACATTTTAACATACCTCCATACGGTCTGTTTTTAAACTCCAAACAATACGTTATATAGTTTGTATAATTATAGTATATTGCATATTGATGGGTGGCTTTTTTAGTGAAGGAAAACATCGTGAGGAATCCCACCTAATAAACCTGTATTAAAAGTGGCCATGGGTCACTACCAGTCGCACTGAAGGGTGTAACAACTTACATATCAAATCGGTTTCGTTCTTAGTTACATCAATGTGAAAGAGTATTTAGTACTACATACAGTACGGACACTCCATGCCTCCCACCGACTTTTTACCTCACCCCCTCTGGTTGAATCGTGGTTCCTCCTAAGCAAATGCGTATTCCTGTCACGCAGTCACTCAGTATCTTATAGATGAGTGTACGTATATAGGTATAAAACGGCTCTCAGCTGATAGCTTGAGCCACAATATAACTCATAGTGTCCCACTGACTGTACGGGATCACCTCCATCCATAGCACAACATGGTCGCTTTTATGAGAGGCGAGCTTTCACGGGGACGTGAAGTTCATTAAAATTATCGCCATTTAAGTAATTATGTAACAGCATAGGTGTATATTCACTGTAACGATTAGACAACTTCAAAACTGAAATGTTCAAAATAATAATACAACCAATGTCTTATACATTCACATCTGTATGAACATTAATTTGGGTTATATTGGAGTCGCTGTCAAGCTCACATGATTTGCGACTGAGCGACTAGGTTTGGATACTTTCTCTGGCTTGGTTTGACCATCATCAGATTATCAGATTTTCAACAAATTTAAGTGGGACTTACGCGGAATTAACTCACTTTCCTAGACAGTGACCGGCTATAGCAGTGATAAGAATAAAATTTCTATTGTGTCTCTTTTAAAACAGACTAATTGATAGCCTCCTTTTTCTTGTCCTCCTTCTTCCATAAAAATTCGATAATTTACATTCAGAGATCAATATATTCGAATAAATGTTTTCTACGACTACACCACAAGGTGATTCTGGGCCTTAGTCGGCAATTTAATGATAGAAATGATGATTGGACAAACTCAAAAATAGATATCAATCAAAAGTAGGTTGATGGTCGGCAAACACACATTGATGTATTTATTGGAAAGATTTCTGGTTAATTCTGTTTGATGTACACTTTCTCTTTCATCTTATATTTTAATCTAATTGGCTAATCTGCTTGGGCTCATGCGTCGTTTAGGTTAGGAAAACTGACTCAGGGAAGGAAATCTATGCCTGAGGTGCTCACAATATGAAAAACGGGACGAAAATCTGTCACCTGAATTTTATATATTTGACGACCTCTTAACGACGAATATAGTGTATAAAATAACCAGTAAAGATAATTTAATATTTATTTTAATTTAACTTTTTGATTGGATTGGATCCATTGTTGACAACAGATGAAAACTGATGAAAACACTGAGTTAACCGTACGCTGTATCTTGTGCCGTGGCCCGTGCAGTAATCGCCTGTCGATATCGGAGTGAGCGCCGCCGCCGCCGCGCCCGGGGCCTCGTCCTCGAGATTGAATGCACTGTCTCTCGCAAATACACACCCAATAACCCGACCCACTATGCCCTCCATTGTACGGAGCACACCCGTCTACCTACACTTAAGTACTATAGCCATTGACTTACCAACTACCTGGACGTAGGGTCCGCGCTCAAAAGTGTCCGAACCAAAAGAGCATCAAAACGTATAAAGAGAACTGATTACGTGACAGTTTTCGTTTAGATCGACCGACTACGCGCACTTATAATGCCGTGCTGCGAAGGGGTAAAAACTAGGCAAGCAAAATGAACAAGAATATTAACATTTTCAATGTTTTTGGTTAGTTAATATTTACTACACGTACTTAGGTTTGTGTAGGTTAATCCCGGACCCTTTTTTTAGAGAATTTTGTTCTAGACCTGGCGTCCATTGTTTTGTATGTCAATGACTATAGCCAACGATCTAGGTAAGCTCATCGTTGTATACGTAATACCCACCGTATACACGGAGATATCGTCACAAATGATTCATAAGCTCCAATTATTAACGAGCACAATAGGTACGACGACAAGGCCCTGTAAAGCTTTCGGTGGTCGAAGAATTTCATTCACATTTGTTAAAGGAATAAGTTTCAATTCATTTTATTATTGTTGAATAGGCAGTATCAAACTGGGAACCAATAATGTTGTTGCATTGTCCACGAACAAACAATGGACGTACGTGCGAGGGAGCGGGGAGGAGTGGGGGGGGGGGGGGCAGAGGATCGTGGATGCAGAGTTATTTACTCGGTGCGGAGATCGTCCCGGTTCACAGGAACTGCTTGGCCGCATCTCGCGTTGTAGGTAGACTACAGTAGGTCTACTTCATATTAGGCGCTCGTGACGTATAGGTTATTCGAATTGGTATTTCAAGTCAAGAAACGTTAAAAATGGGTGCGTATTTAGATAGGTGACCACTTTCGTGGTTCTTCTTGAGTGTCTTTGTGATTTGGGAGGCAAAATGTAGCCATATAGTAATGAGAGATAAGTATAGAAAAGTAAGATATAGTAAGATAGTAAGTAGAGATGGATCAGATATCCATTTCTGACCCGCAACCCTTACAATGTCGTCTGACCCACGCATCGATGGTCTGCCCACGGAAATTCTTCCTTCTCTTGGCCACCATTCAGATATAGAATTGGTCTTGGCAGTCTTCTTTTCTAGCCAAGTGTCCCGCTCATCCCCACTTTAACTTTGAGATCCGCTCTCCAACATCGTCGACCTTAGTTCTTCGAAGAATCTCTATGTTTTGGTACGCTGTCCAAAAGCGATGAGCCCAGCATGGTATACGCTCCATGGCTCTTTTATTTGGTGCATGTAATAGGTTGTGTTATTCACTTAACTGAAAATCCTATTGAGTTGGCTTGTAAGTTGACCATTAACTTGCTTCTATCATTGTACCAGCGTAAGAAAAAAGTGAGAGGGAGTGAGCCTTGCTCCACCGTGCCACACTTGCTCACATTTTTTAAGTTTCATTCCATTTTACAAACTATAACTAGCTAGTCTTGAAAATTTTACAACACATTTAATTTAAGAACCGAACATACATATCGTACGTAAAATCAAACTATTAGAGGGTCCACCTAAACTGTGTTTCAATCATTTAACATAATTATGTGGAACCCAGAGAAAAATATCTGACATAATATATGTCTGTCAGAGCGCAGCGACAAGCAGCGAAGACCAATCATTAATCTAAGTATGACTAGTATATTATATGCTTGACTGGTTAACCTACTGTGCTCTCTATATCCTGCGGCTTAGCATTTGAATCAGGCGTACCTACGTACATGTATGTGTAGGTATAAGAAGCAAATTAATTACCCGCATTAGTACAGCGACAGCATCCTTTGTTCCCGATCGCTAATATTCGGCAAAATATTAATTTCGCGTTTGATATTGTACCGAGCAATAGCTTTGATCTCTGCAATTGAAAACGTTTTGGGTAACGTGAGCAGCACTACGTACAATATGTGTAATTGTGTATATGTAGTGTGATATGTGACGGCTAACAGAGGACGCGACAATAAAGTGTGAGTAGTAGTTACAGCTGTAGTGACGTCACAAGCGGAATGTTTATGAGAATGCGACTCTGCGTCGACGTGCTGCGAGGTACTATGATGTGATAGTTCGGCCACAAAAACTCTGATGACGAAGAAACGACGGAATTACTACTACCTATTCTATTCAGTACAATGAAGTGAATGAATGATTGAAAAAAGTAAAGTATGATGAGTGAGATGAGTGCTTATTTATAAAAACAGTCTAGTACGCAGGAAATATTTAAGTGCATAAGTGTGAGCGCTAAACAGAAATGCATTCTCTAGTCTTTACCCTCCAGATTCTCTAAGCGTCATATCGCTGTCAAAAACATCGATGAGTTCACCTCAGAGGAAGGGTCTCTTTATTCTAAAGCATAGAATCCGCATCAATTTACGATTATATTTAGTCTCTTTTGTCTTATGACTTATCTTTAATAGTAAAAGGAGACGAAACTATAGATATTTGTTTAAGCGGCGTTGTCCACTTTTTTTGTGCTAGTGTGTGTGAAAAGTGACCGTAAACATTAGGACCGTTGTCACTTTGGTTTACTTGGTCTCTTTTGTCCATACTACTTAACACAAACGTCAAAAAAGTGGATATTCTTGCAATGGTATGGCTCTTTGGAGCTCACAACTGTAACATTCTTCTTACATCAAAGGTCGTCGAAGTTTTTATATGAGTTTGACACATGACATAACCTAAGCCTATTTATGTGAAAGTATGTGTGTCGGAGATCCAAATAAATAATTTCTTTTTTTCTTTTAGCGAATACCGAATCGACAACTCGCCGATGTTTCAACGACGAATTTAACACGTTCCGGGGCAGTGAACGAGACACAATAGAACTTTTATTGTTATCACTGCTATAGCCGGTCACTGTCCCGGAACGTGTTAAGGTTGTAACGATGTTTGCATAATTTTGTCACCTGTCCACAACAGAACAAGTTAGTGAGGAAGCCAACAGATGGTGTTACCTGTCGCCCTCGCAAATATGCTCTCACCAGCAACGACCTATGCCGAGGTCCGTACCCCTCTGGGTGCCCCTTGGTCGGTTGCTTAAGTTCATTCATTTGGCCCGGTAGACCTTTCGTGGTCTCCCCTCCAATAGTCCGCAGTAAAAAGCAGTAGTTGCTTCCTGAGCAAAGCTGTAAAAGTCAACACCAAAAAAAAATTTGAAAACATGCGCCATACAAGACCACTCTCAACGTGAATACATAACCCGTAGCCTGCAAGAAATAAGGTACACAGTCGAGTATAGTACCTGAATTACACTATAGAAATAATCACAGAGATTCGATACACAAAAAGATCCAACTACCACGATCACGTGGACCATAACCGGTCTCCAGGCAAAAAGGCTAGCCTGGCTGAAGATTTTTCCTTTACAATGGAGAAACCTTTCAGGATGCCCGTCTGGGTTGATGCTATATAAAGCCACATGCTATTTGAAGTGTAAATTGTAAATTATAAATTTTAAAATATTTATCTCAATTTCTTGCTCAATATTGAGTCCGATGTGAGTGAGTAACTCGTGTACCGCGTAGTACTCGAGCGCTTGTGTTTCATTTTGTTTTGTGAAGCGATAATTTATGTTGCAATAACTCGATCGCGCCGACTGTTGCCATTTTTATGCGATCCTGTCCCCCCACCACCACCCCCTCCCACTCCTCTCCCCCCTGGCTCCACTACATCGCAATGCGTATTGTTTCTGTAATCAATGATGCAAGTTTGCTATGGATAGATTCAATTGCTCACCCTACAGTGGATATTGAACATAAATTATTAAAATTACAATATATTTTTAGGTAGAACTGCTCTTAGACTCAATAAACTTAGTTTATATGTTTTCCCAAAAAAAGAAATGAAAAACATGTTTAACCTACCTAAAAAAAAGAGGCGGTTCTATAATGATTGGCAGTACCTTTTTAAACAAAAAAAGATTTATTAAAATTGGTCCAAAATTGACGAAAATGTCGGAGAACATAATATGTATGTTCACCGACATTTTAATAAATCTTTTTTTTGTTTGAAACAGCATGCTCTCGAGGTGGTCCCATTTAAATTTTGTGAATATCTGATGACGCGCTTTGGAGCTACACAATAGATTTAAACAAATTAATGTTTGTATGGATGCGAACATAAAAGTCATAGGCTCCAATACTATTTTTAACTTTTTTTAAATGTCGACATCGGATGAAATTTTTTGTAAAAAAAATTACTGAAAAACTAATCATCTTTGTTGCCGCAGCACGATTTTATGAAAAAACATCGGTGCGGGGCTTCCTGACTACTCCCAAACTACTTAAAAACGTGCTGATACTGTCACAAGTAGGTTTCATTAATTCCTTCTAAATATGAAGTACACACTACAACCAACAATATGCCGCCAGTTACACACACACCACAAGCTGTTCTATGTGATGTGTACTCGAGTGAATGTTCCGTCATCAAACCATTTATATTTCCTTTTAATATTATTTCTCACTTCGCCTCCCTTTCGTACGATACGATATAAATATATCGTATTTCATCGGTCAGAATGTAAGAAACACAAACACGGGCGAAAACTTGAATGCCTCTGAAAGCAGTGACTTCTTACATAATTCCCGTTATGGAGTCGGACGGAGCGGATAAATATCTTAACAAATATAAAACGCGATGATCTGAACTAAAACGTACTCTATGCGGTAGTAATAAGAACTTGTTCGGCGGACTGAACCCGGGGGTCCGGCGTCAGCGATCCGTGACATTGGGTATAAGTATCATGGAACTACGAGTCGCACTCTCACGCTGATGTGGCATTATTTGTTAATAAATGTGTATATAAATGTTATTTGAATCCAACATTCAAACATTGAACCTTCCGGGTTTCGAACACGTGATCTTCTTCTTTAAGGGTAAGCTTACTGACAACTAGATTATCGAATGCCATCGCCTGCACAAAGTATCATACCCACCCCACATACAAGCAGATTAAAATGTTTCTCTGGGCTGCTCTGCCCTCAAACAACAGGTTCCCGCCGCCTTCACCAGGTCGTCGGACCACTTTGTCGCCTACCCACACTGCGCTTTTCAGTACGCTTACCTACTGACTAAGTATCAAATAAGAGCACTGTTGGATAGTCTGCACACTCACCAACAAACCAGAGGGTCAATGTCACAACCCACACAACCCGACCAAACTATCGGCCGATAGTTTAGTATGCCGCGTGCGGGACGGTCACGGAAAGAAGTTTCAAGTGATGTATCATAGTGTGTCGCTTCACTGCACTCGCCTGAAACCCATGACATGCGACGTGTGATGTATTGTTCCAGGAATACAATAATGTGTAAGTTATGTATGATTGATGTACTTCTGAAAATGTTCTCCATTCCTTAGAGCTCTATCTGTCTATCACTCATATACAAAACTATGTCACTTAAAATGGTCGTCTGTTTTTCAGGTTTAAGGTATTTTTTGAAATTTGACCCCTATATTGTGTGTGAAAATGGGGATGGAAGTTTGTATAGGGGACGGAACTCTCAGTTGAAGTGATTCATATACCGCGCCGGAACACACTCGTCCATTGGAGGCGTTACTTATAGCGAGTTTGTATGGACGACGGACGACGCGTCGCACTGTGCACCCAATGGTTTCCTGTAGGAGACCGTTCCAAGGAAATAAAAAAATACCAGTATTTTGGAAAAGCCAAGAATATTCTAGCCTATAAGTAGTCTCAGAAACTAACCGTTTGTAATGTTTACAGAAGCTTGTGGTTTTAGACTTTAATGGTTTAAAGCCGTTAGTAACAAGTGCCATATTATTAATCTTTGCAAGTGGGGGTGTCATGAGACATAATAGCATAAGAATAGTTAAGGAGCCACGTTGCAGGTTCTGACGCGAGCACTTGCCTCGCATAGTTTTGGCGCGTCGCGTTTTTGCCTGCCACGAGACTCCGCAATCCTCAATCTCTTCTTGTTCTTGATCAAAAACAATCTCAGAGATTGGGATAGATACTCCTATAAACTACTTGACACTGGCGGAAATGCAGTGCTATAGCACAAGCAAGAGTCCATTAATTATAAATTAAAAAAAAATAGTTAACATAATGTACTATTATTAACTATTCTTATGCCAATACTTTTTTTACTGTTTCTTTGTCATAAGCATATTTTACAACTTATTTATATAAGCTTCCAAATTAATTAAACTTCTATATTAGGGATTAAACCAAAATGGCTTCAGATGTTTTTAATTTTATGTTAATGATTTCTTTTGTACGGAACAAAATAATTTAAATGTGTATTGTTATATTTGTTATCATTATAAGAGGAAAAAGGCGGGCGCAGAGTCGCTCGCGGCAGATAAATATACACAAAATGGTTCCAATGTTAATTTTCCTCTTCGTTGAGTTTTACCTTCGAAGCAGTGAATTAGCCCGACGCGAATTGGCGCGACACAGCGCCGTGATGGTGCTACTCCGAGCAATGCTCCGATACACTTCATAAAGGAATTATTATTACGAGATGTTCGTGTGTTGTGACCGGCCGGGGCCGGCTCAACTTATCACACGAACGTACTCTTTTATCACCCTCGTGAGAGGTAGGAGACAGCAGTATTGTTCGCCTCGCATTCTTTACTTGTAGCGACTATTACGAGTAGGTACATCAAAGTTTCACACGGTAAACAGGAAGGCGATCGCGCTAATTTATAACATCCAAGTTCAATTCTAAGCCAATTTCAGTTCTAATCATATTGCGATCCAATTACTATTCAACTACATCGCAATTAACTCTATGTTACTGACAGCCTTTAACGTCTGAGCAATCTGTCAAAACGGCTCAAACGGCTGTCAAATAAATAGCGCAATACCGAATGTGTTAAAAGCTGTGGTTCGTACGCAGCTCAGTCATTGTTCAGTCGAGATTTATTTAGCGCAATTGCTCTCCAGACAGTTTCAATCAAATCTCAAGGCTTGAATGGTTCTTCGAACTTTTACCAATTGACAAAATGACTATGCATGTAGTCGTTCTAAATATGTTGTACATTATTTATAATTCGGAGGACACAAAAAAACATCGAGGTGCTAGGTGGACTCGTCATTATTATGGTTAGATAGATTAGTCGTACAAGCAAGCAGCAGCAGATAATCAATCATTAATCGAACTAATTATGATTTGCTATTAAATCTGTGTATCGAATGGTTTATGTAAACCGTCTCCAGCACATCGGGGTGTCAAACAGTTGTGTGGATGAGACAAGAGCTCGTACCAACGGCGCGATACTCACAACCCAGCTCTGAACGTTTCTACTCTTTTCTACCGCTCGGCTAATTGTACATTAATTCCAGTACATTACATGAAACAAAAAGATACAATGGAATGATTAAAGGGACTCGCAGCTGCCTCGGGGCTAATTGCCCTCCGCGGACCACAGCGAGGGGGCTACCTGGTCGGGCAGAGGTGAGGGCCCCCCCTTACTTGCGGCCCTGACTTAATGAACATCCGTACTGTTGTTTTTTGCTAATTAAATAGTCACTTTGTTTATTGTTTGCTAACAAAGGTACAATGTGACCTACTTCACTTTGTTCGTGGTCTGCAAAGGAAACACCTTTATTGTCGTATGGTCATAGCTAAAGCATTAAGTGAGCTTATTTTGGTTTACCCTGTTCTGTTATCGCATTACTTTTTTTCGCAGAATTTTCTAATGCATGATCACTATAGGCATACATGACTAGTGGCATAACTTCACTTGGCATACTTTGTTTGGCATCCATTCATAACGCATAGTCTTCTATGGCAGATCAGTTGAATTGCATTAAGTTTATTTTCAGAAGTATTGTATGGCATTATTGCCTTTTCGCAGAGTATTGTTACGGCTCTCACTATTGTCGCATAATTTTGTAATGCATATGCATAAAAAAAAGAAGGTCTTAGATAAAATATACCGCATTGACCAAATTTTTCAGAATCGGTCAGACACAAAAACTGGATTTTTGAAGGCAATAGGAGCTAATTTAAGATTAGTTTAACGTATATTATCTTAATATTCATAAATTATGCATGTTCTCGAATCGAATCGAATCGAAAATCGAATAATAACTGATTATGCACATACCATGTTGTTTTTTATTTTGTTACTTACCTAATGATACAAACTAAAATCTACCATCTAGCCTAACCCAACCTACAGTTTTGAAGCTAGGTATCTTTCTGCGCCCGAAGCAACTAACATGCAGCATGCAAGCAAGCATGATGATGCTCCGCTCGCTTCGCTCGCTCCACTTAGTGTTATACATGTTCTAACCTAACCTAACCTAGAATTTTACAAGCACCAATTTGTTTTTCTCAGGCAGGGGGCTTCCGCCCCCCGCACCCCCCGAGCGGGGGGCGCAGCCCCCCTGCTCCCCCCCAACATGCAGACAAGCAAGCAAGCAATCATGCACACAAGCAAGCATGCATGCACGCATCCAGCAAGCAAACAAGCATGCACTATGCATGCACGCATCCTGAAAGCAAGCAAGCATGCAGCATGCAAGCAAGAATGCAGCATGCAAGGCAAGCAAGCATGCAGCATGCCAACGCAGCTTCCATCCACTGCCCTAATGCCACATGATCATTATGCTGAGCGAAATAATGCCACATGATCATTATGCTATGCAAAATTATTCAATATTAAATTCGATTATGGTAGTAGTATGCCATATTAAATTCGCATAAATTAATATTCTGCCACTTAGTTGTTATACAAAATAAAGCTTTCTGCATTGTTAATATTCGTCCAAGAACAATTATGCCAAGTATGTTATGCTACATATGTTTCGGACAATGAAAGTTATGCCAGATAGACGGCACCCGCTTATTTTATTGCATGATATTGTTACGAGCGACGGGTTTCGGGATTGGAGTGAAACGCTAAGTCCAATTTATTTACAGAGTTTATTGGGTTACACACTTACACACGGACCACCTCGCAGAGGTTCCCCTTTAAGCAGTCCTCCTCGCAGGGGTTTCCCCTCTCACCACTTTTACTGTTCACTACGTCACGACGCGCGACACGCTATGACGTCACGACGCACGGCACTATGACGTCACGACACGCGACACACACTACACTGCACTACACTGACACTTGTCTACTCACTGTTCCACTTTACTTTGCACTTTACTTTTCACTAGTACTTTTCCACTTTTACTTTTCTTCCTTATTGTTCCGCACTTTTCACTGTGAAATCAATACTCACTTGCGTCCGCAAACTCGCGGCCTTATATACCCCTTAGAATTTTCTAGATGACCGAATTTCGTTAGTCTTTTCTTTATTCCTTTGTTCCCTTCCGGATATTTCTTAATCCCGCCTTCCTTCTCGAATTTTCCTAAACACGCCCCCTTTTATTGTTTCTTTACAAATATTTCTTCTCTCTCTTCGTTCTAGAACATTCCTATTGTTTTTGGTTCTTTTCAAATATTCCTTCTCTCTCTGTTTTCTAGAACATTCCTAAACACGCCCATTTTCTGTCTCTCTCCAAATACTCTTACTCCCTCTTACTTTTCTAGAACATTTCCAACAACAATAAAATCTAGAATTATTTTCGACGAGTCTCGAACCATCGACCCCCGGCACGGGAGTCCATGCGTCGACCGCCGAGCTACGAAGCTTGTTGACAGGCCGGCGAATTTTTGAATGCCTTTCTATAGTTGCGTCATTTCACAGCATCCGTGACAATATTTTAATTCCGGCAGCGTTCTTTATATGTAAATGATAACTGTTTCTATACCTACTCATCATCATCATCTCGTCTGATGGACATCCACTGCAGGATATAAATCCTGCAGTCAATCAGCCGAGATGATGATGATGTAAACGTTTCTATACCAATTTAATGATACAGACGTAACGATGTAAAGCACATACTCACGCAATATAACATCATTTGTATTCAGAACGTAATATTATACATCACAAATGTTCTTTTCGGAAATTTCAAGTCGTTTTTATTTTTATCACTTCCAAAATTTGTGTATAAGATCAAATGCAGAAAAGATGTATTCTATTCTAATTTAAAAACTTTGACGTCCATCTTGGTTGTATATAATTTAGCCATAGAGAAATTACGCGCTTTAGCCAATGTCTATTTTTATTTGTAGCAAAAGTGCTTGACGTTGTACGGTTATAAATGAATATTGGAGACTTCAAAGGTTGTTTTTAGAATAGAACAATATCCTGAGCCACAACTGGAGCTTCGTAGTGAGAATATCTCTGACTACCCCTTCGCTCAATATAGTCATGAGGGTATGCTGTATATTGCTTTGAAAACAGTGCTTTCGTATACAAACAGTTATGTAACGCCGATTATGCGGCGGCGGCGGCGGCACGAACCAGAAGTCATATACTCGGATAGCAGTACATCTTATCTCATTTATACTTCTTTCTACTTTAAAAACATGTCGTATCAAGTGCCTAATACAGGTTGTTAGGGTAAACAGTAACATTACTTTAATAAGTGATTGTACCCACGATACTGAACAACTTTCCCTAAGAAACCTATGGGAAATTAGGAAATGTTTTTTTGACTTTCCATTCTAAGTCCAATTAGCTGATCGAACGTTTGTATGGAAAGTCCAAAATATTTTTTTTTATTTTCTATAGGTTTCTGAAAGAAAGTTGTTCAGTACCATGTGTTCAATCACCCTTTAAAGTAACGCAACTGTTTACCCTAACTTCAATCTAAATAACAAATTAATTTTATATTTTCATTCTTTCTTCTGAAAGTTATTTTAACGCCGTCGTCCCATTTGATGTTTTATCCACTCCTATTATCCTCCGGTACGTGGTAAGTCAATGGTTAAAGTTGAAAGTAAAGTGTCAGAGATCTTATCAGCATTAACATATTTTCCGTCATTTGGTTATTTTACTGAGCATTTGGGATAATATTTGTATAATAATATTTTATATTAAATCCTCATAACAATACATTAGTACAACAAGGTGGTTGGTCGCTGTGTGAGTGTGGAGTAACAATGACAATGACTGCATCAATAACACTTAACACTTAACTAGTTAGTGTAGCTCACTGTGATGTTATGTGATGCTATACAATACATACATACATACAAAGGGATCACAGCAATTGATCTGACACTGAGTTATAACAACTGTGTTACATACAACGTTATACATATTATAAATATACACATTAACCTATATACGAAACATATATTGTATCTTAATGTAGATACTGGATAATGATCTAAGTTGCAACCAACATATAATTATGAGACATTATGCAAATACGTATTACACTCACGACCATATTCCGTTTCGCAGTAGTCAGGTATCTTTGTACAATCACTCGTTTAAGTTTGTAATTGTTATAAAGCTGGCTAATAGCATTTTTAACATTTTTGGAATATTATGACACTTGAAGATAATTTGCTAGCCAGTTGCTTACCAAAACTCAGCATTAGAGACCCTATTCCTTAGTCATCTCACACGACATCCACTCGTAGACATAAGCTGGTATGTTCTAAGGAATTCGGGAACTAAACGATCTGAGGAACTGTATAAAATAACGATTTCCTTATACTCTAGAGACGCGACAGAAGCTGCAACTTCTGATGTACTTTTACTTTTTATTTAAAAATAAATTGGACAACCCAAAAAATTAGTCACGTATAGGGCTTTACGTGCCTGATCAGTACTTGCGCGTGGGGCTGCGCAGTGCGCAGGGCTCGGCCGCCGCTCGCGCAGGCCGGGGCGGGGCGGGGCCTACAGCGCGACCCATTAACATATTCAATTTAGTAGTTAGTATTTAATCTGAAGCTAATTTTTTTAACAATAGTCCTCCTTTGTTTTATAGTTATGCAATATCTGTTATCAATAATTTATAAGTTAGCTATTGGCTCTGATCTCATTTAAATAAGTATTATCATTAGTAAGTAGTTACCTTATTTATTTTTAGCATGTTAGTATTTTGGAAATTTTTAATTTGTGTAAATTTATATTATTACAGTGTAAATTTATATGTAATTTTTATAATCTATATATCTATACTATTATAAAGCTGTAGCAGAAAGTTTGTCTGTACATTGAAGATATTAACAAAAAAAAAGTTACGATATGGTTTTTAGGTATCCTGATTCCATTTCACCAATTTTTGGATTTTTTGTCTGTCTGTTTGTTTGTGTGTTTGTTTGAACGAGTATCACGCAAAAACTACTGAACCGATTTTGATGAAACTTTTTTGTTTGATAGCTTATAATCTGACTTAAAATCTGGTATATAATTTGTGCGGACGAAGTCGCGGGTTAACGCTCGTAAATAAATAAAATGACGACGCGCTACGAACTACGCCGTAGTACTTATGTAGCCGAGAGAATTGCTACGAGTTAATTCGTAGCATTCTCTCTGGTCAGTTTGTAACTGACAACTTAATTTGATTACCATTTAAGAATAATAAGTAAAGCCTAACTTTAACTATGATTATTATAATAGTTACATTGGAACACAACTGTTAAACGGTGAAAACTTGTAATTGGCTCAGATTGTACTATAGCATTAACAGAACTATTATTGTAATTGTAAGCTGTAAGTTTTCCGAATAAAATAAAATAAAATAAAAATAAAATAAATTCACACACATTGGACGCATTGAAAAGGGAAGATCTTCCACCAGGCTAGATGTGAAACCCAGGGACCGGCCGTGGTCCAGCAGTTCTTAGTTGGACCTTGTATGCGGGGTGTAAGGGACAGCCCTCCGCAGGCTAAAACGCTGAAACGCTAAACGCAGACCAGACCAGCAAAATGAATATCAGCTGCTTCATATAAAACTGCAATACCGGCTCGACTCAAATGTGTGGAACAGCTGAATTTTTTATTTTTTTCTCGGTGTTGGCTCCATAGGGAAAGTTGTTCAGTTTGATAGTCTGAAGCAAACTCTTAAGTATTACAAGTGTTTTTTGTTACGCCCTGTGTATCGAATCTCTGTGATTGTGTCTCTTATGCGATGTATGTCTTGCATTCCATTGTGAACCTTATTTGTAGTAAGTTACGATTTACGTATTTACGATGAACGTTGTCTTTGTATGAAGCATATTTCGGAGGGTGAAAGTATCGCCATCTGTGGTTTCGTTTCTATAACTTGTGGGTGTTGACATCTGTGGCAAGTCCCCACACTACAAATCTCAGAAGGTACATTTTGGGCTAGATTTTTTGTTACTGGTCATCACGTGTCGCATTTGAAAGCTTATAAGCTGCTGACGGAATAAATTATAAAAAAGTAGCAACCCCAAAATGGCTGTCAATGTTGTTTGATAGAAGGTGATGCAGGCACAATGTTCTTTTTAAATAAAAATGATAAAAACTAAGATACAGAAGACAATAAAAGACTTTTTACAATCGCTTATTACTTTTATCTGTGTTTTTATGTTTTAATTTGATTGTAATTCAGTTTGAACATTTTTTTATTCGTTATAGGATTACGAATTTCCAGGAGCAATTATCATTCCTATTAAACACAACTCCCGGAGCTCAGTTTCGAACACTATTGGACCTCTTATACGCTCCTAATATTATTTCAGAGTATTTAACATAATCTTAGAGTAATTAATATATTAATACCATTAGGTGCTCAATGTGCATTACTTCCCTCTTTCACTCTGCTGCACACACTAACTTACAAATGCGTGCGTGTGTGTGAGGTACTCTCGCGTTGCGGCATGGATCCGTGTAGAGGATTACCCGGAGCCGCGCCGCTGTTCCACTTCCACTTCCACTTCCATTTCGCTCCACCGTGTATTTACGGCTCTTATTATTCGCGTCTCTAACACTCTCCGGCTACTTGCTACTTATGCGTAAATACTTGTACATTACCTCTTTATTATTTACTAGTGTTTACCCGCGACTTCAACCGCCCAAATTATACAGGGTGTAGGGGAACCACTTCCGAAAACTCAAATGTGTGAAAGTACCCATAATTATGAACATCTTTTACTATGGAACCAACTATGAGATCACAAAAAAGAAAGCTATCTAATACTAACATTAAATTCCATCCGCGCAAAAAATATCATAATTGGTCCCATAGTAAAATTAGATTTCACATTGATGGGAACTACTTTTACTATGGGACCTCTTAGAGTTTTAGGAAGCGGTTATTTACACCTGATTTTAAATCTAATTATAAGCTATCAAACAAAAACTTTCATCACAATCGGTTTAGTAGTTTTTGCGTAATGCTCGAACAAACAAATAAACAGACCGACAACAATTCTAAAAAAGGTTGGTTTGGAGTCAGAGACACCTAAAAACCATATCGTAATCTTTTTCTTGAAATATCTTCAATGCTGTACAGACCCACTTCTGTTACAGTTTTAAATTATAAGTTAGATTAGATTAGATATCTCATCGTTTGGATTATTATCAAAGGCTTATCGTTATTCACGTTATATTAAAATATGCCTCTACTATTTAGTGCACAGAGTTCTTTTGATTTCTTATCGCATTTATCGTTAAATGCGATAAGAAATCAAAAGAACTCTGTGCACTAAATAGTAGAGTGATGAAAGTTTTTGTTTGATAGCTTATAATTAGATTTAAAAGAACTCTGTGCACTAAATAGTTGCCAGGCAACTCAAACCATTTTTCTGTGCCATTGTGCTCTTATATATTTTTAGATATTCCTCAGATTTATTGTATCTTTCTCGGGTAGGTAGGTAGGTTTCGGATAATTTATATTTCACGTCGTAGTAACCTTAAGAGCATGAGATCACTCGAGGTCGGCTTATTAATATATGTAAAGGTCGTTCTTTTCATTTCATTTCTATTATTCTTCAGAAATACAAAAGCGTAACGAAAATATTATCCTTATTACATCTATTAATCTAAGAAAATGGTTCTCTTATAAAAGAAACGTTACAAATGAAAACTCATAAAAGGTGATTTAGTTAGGAAGATCTACGATAACCGGGAGCCGTACTATAAATTCCATCTAGCGCTTTAATGCTATGGTAATAGAGGCTATTGTCGAGTGACCGTGGGATTGTCGGGCCTCAGTGAATTACCTCAAGGCGGTCATTGTTCGTGCTGGAATCGAACGCTCACAATGCTCCACTCCTCCCCGCCTCACCCCCTCACTCGCTTCGACCGATGATATAATCGTGTGTAATTAAACAGTGTAATCTCAGACGGCACTAAAGCCCGCGCGTCACTCGGCAGATGTTAATTAAGGCGCCCCGTGCAGCTGGCTGGAGGCTGTTGGCTGGCGCTCGCGTGACGTCACACTCAGTGCTGCGCGACAAAGATAACGCGACGCTAGTTACCGACGATTTATTATTATCTCACGTTGTAACCGTTAGCACACATTGAATTTAATACATCTATGATTTGCTTCTATTACTGATGCCACTGTCTGTTGTGTCTTAGCTTGGTGACATGGGTCGATACGGCGGGATACATTATAGAACTACCGCTACCGAGTTTCATTATGTCTTATTGTTGAGTAGGAGATAAAAGATTTGCTGACTTCTATCTGATTCTTTGTAGTTAAGATAGTAGGTAGGTACGTATTATGTCGATGGTTGTTGTTGGTCAAAGACTTTGAAATGAATACTTGAATAGATCATATTACTTTGTGTAATTTGTATATTTTGCTTTTAGTTTAAAATATGCGATGTTGTAGAGATTCTGGCTGCATCTTAGCTACAATTAGTCCTTCCAACACAGTGGTAAAATCACTTAAATAATTTCTCAAAATTGTCTATAGGAGTAGAGGATACAATTTTTTGATTTCACAATCACACTTTATTTTTTAAATTGGGCTAAAAGCAATAATCAGTATTGTACAGTGCTGAACTGTACATATGTTTTTGGTAGGTAATAAAATGTTAACAATATAAAATTTACATTCAATTTCCTCAACAATTTAGAGGCTTGCAATACGTCGTAACAAAAATTCGACCCAAAAGGAATGTTCAACGAATTCAAGTAATTTCAAATGAAATAGGCAATGAACGGGGCGCTGGAAGTGAAGCACTCGAGTCATTGTGTACCGCGCCGCGCCGCGCCACACCGCACCGCACCGTACCGCCTCGCTCCGCACCGCACCACAGTGATGAGACTCGGTGCGGAGGAACAACAATCTGCCGGTTAATGGAACGCTTTTGTGAAGCCTGCCGCCTCCAGCCCCGAGTAACTATGCACTACAGGAAGTACACTGCCGATGCCGCTTCAAACTATAACTACGCGAGACGCACACAGTGACTTGTGCCTAGTACTTTATTGCTACTTATTACCTCATCTTTTCTAGTGTCCGCATCAAATAGTTGTTACTTACTGCAGTACTCCCTAAGCAAAGTCGTAATGCTCCTTTCCAAGAAAAAGCTAATAGATCTTTCTGACCATCGGGAAAACTCTTCTGATAGAGCGCAGCAAAGCAAAAATCTGATTAGTAACTGATTTAAGGGCACCGAGGAACCATGGTCCATAGAATTAATAGTATTTTTTAATATATGCTCCGAATTCCAGTACCTCGGTTCACTTTTACGAAAACCTTAAACTGAAGGGGAAAATACATAAAACCATCATAAGACCTGTCGTCATGTATGGCTCGGAATGTTGGGCCGTTTAAGTGATGGATGAAAAACGACTGCATGCAGCAGAGATGCGGATGTTGAGATGGATGTGATGTTTTGAAAATTTTTAAGATTAGAACTGAGTATATTTATAGGAAGTTTAAAAGTAGCACCTCTGAATGAAAAACCACGAAGAGGGGAGGACCAAAGAAAAGATGGATGGATTGTGTTAAGGATGACATGTGTAGGAAAGGAATGTGCGTTGAAATGACGGCTAAAAGAGATAAATGGAGGAAGACGACATATTGCGCCGACCCCAAGTAAAGGGATAAGGGCAGGAAGATAATGAATATCGTTCAAGATCAAGAAGAAATGGCACGCGAACAGCGACGATAACGTCGCAGTACACTGTGAGAACGATACTAAACATGTTCACCCACTCATCTTTAAACACATATATACATTGACTATAAAGTGGCCTCGCTGTAGTAAAGTCCACTGCGACTATGAGTGAATTGTATTACCACTTCTTAGAGCGAGTCCCTGTATGTACTCGCAGCGGATGCTTGTTTGATGCCGCCCGGGATTCATAGATACTGATATTATACCTTGTACGATATCATGTTATATCGTCATATAATGAACATAACTCTGTACCTACTCTGAACAGTATGAACTGCTGAGAATCTGTAAGGATAAATAACAAAAGACATCATCTGCGTTTCATACATTTTTGGTCCAAATTTGAAAGTGCCGGACAACAAAAACGAATGCTATATTCTGTTCGAACTTGTCCGTCTAAGCATTTATCATTATAACATGAAAAATGTTGTGGCGCTCCATACAAACGAAGTCTGGTTATATTTTTAATATTTATGAATTAAAATCAATGAAAATTTTCAAAAACAATCTATATACTTAACTCTACGCTTGCCTGTTGTCAGATTTTCGTTAATATAATTTTATAATTTTTATGACAATGTCCAAGATATTTATTTATTTATTTATTATACAGTTTCAATACTAAAATTAATTTAAGATTTGTTAGTATAAAAATAATATTTGAGGCACTGTAACTTTAAAACTATACATTTTAATGAAAATCTGACAACATGCAAGCATAGAGTTTAGTTTCTAGATAGTTTCTGAAAATTTTTAATGATTTTGCTTGGTTAGTATTAAAAATTGTATTACCACTTTGGTCTTGTGGTGGGCTCTCAAAAAGAAAATGTGCCTGGAAAATACCTTGAGTTGATTCGTGCAATGTACAGCCGATCCAGCACATACGTCCGATCATCTGCTGGTACCACCGATAAATTCAATGTGGCTGTAGGTTTGCACCAAGGGTCGGCTTTAAGCCCTTACCTCTTCCTGTTGATTATGGATGCTTTAACATCAGACATACAGGAAGAGGCACCCTGGTGCATGCTGTTTGCCGACGACATTGTTCTTGTCGGTGAAGATGGACTCGAGGTCCAGAGCAGATTGGCACAATGGCAGCAAAAACTGGAGAGTGTTGGCATGAAAATTAGCAGAACTAAAACGGAACGTTTGTTCTGCGATTTCGGCGGTCTCTCCAGTTGCATGCCTATTGCCCTTGATGGCGTGCCTTTGCCAGTCTGCTCCGACTTCCGGTACCTCGGGTCACTCATACAAAAAGATGGAGAGATAGACCGGGACGTGAAGCACCGAATCAACTCAGGGTGGATGAAGTGGCGGCAGGTTACGGGAACGATCTGCGACTCCCGAATCCCCCTCAAATTGAAGGGGAAAATATATAAGACCGTAATACGACCTGTCATTATGTACGGATCAGAGTGTTGGGCCACAAAAGGGACGGATGAGAAACGATTGCATGCAGCTGAGATGAGAATGTTGAGATGGATGTGTGGTGTAACTAGAATGGACAAGATTAGGAATGAGTATATTAGAGGAAGTTTGAAAGTAGCACCTATAACGGAAAAATTGCAGGGTAATAGATTATCGTGGTATGGGCATGTAATGCGGAGAGACGAGTGTCATGTTACGAGACGAGTGTTAAGTATGAATGTGGATAGCTGTAGTAGGAGAGGGAGGCCGAAGAAAAGATGGATGGATTGTGTGAAGGATGATATGTGTAAAAAAGGAGTGAGTGTTGAAACGACGCCTAAGAGAGATGAATGGAAGAAGATGACATATTGCGCCGACCCCAAATAATGGGAAATGGGCAAGACAATGATGAGTATTAAAAATATTATAACGCGACTTCGTTTGTATGGAGCCCGCTCCGAATAATATCCTCTTAATAGAAAAACATAATAGTTATACTTTTACGACTATCTCGTAAATGAAGCCATCATTGGCAGGTCTCTAATGTAACTACATATTATGTATGTGTGTGTGTGTGTAAGAAGCTACGATTTTGTTTGAAGGACGAGTGCCCCGCTCCCCTCTCCTTTCCCTCGTAATAATGAAGGGTGCTTCGGTTTGATGTTTTTCTATTAAGAGCTCTTTATAAGTGCCGTGAAAACATCTAGATGTTAGGATAAGATTCAGTGATCCTGACAAACGTTACACTTGTAATTGAAGGTAGGTAAGGAATGCTTACAGATATAGTTTGTTGGTCGAGTGAGTGGAGACAATGACGGAATGATTTATCTTTTTAAGTTTTAGTTCAGTGGGTTAAGTCAATCAACAGGAATAACCATTTGTGTGTCTACACTACGCCGCAATCCTGTCTCTCGCTTTATTCATATCTTTACTCTTTATAAATAATCCAAATAACAAATATATCATCATCATCATCATATCAGCCGATAGACGTCCACTGCTGGACATAAACCTCCCCCAAAACGGGGGAGATTTGCCATAATCGCCATGCTTGGCAGGCGGGTTGGCGATCGCAGTTGGATTGAATGTGTGTACTCAGAGGATGCTGCTGCCCATCCGCCGGTAGATCCCGTAGTCGCCTTTTACGACACCCACGGGAGGAAATGGGACGGTGCTATTCTTAGCTATTCTGCTTACACCACACGGACACGGACACATGGTTATTTATGGCATCATAATAATCCGAAACTAAAAGTCTTACACTCAATTGCAGAAACGCTCATTAATGTTAATCCTCCATTAAATCTCTTGCCAGCTTTTACTACGTCAACACATCAACATGAAAAAAATTGACAGCAAGAGATTTAATGGAGGATTAACTTTAATGAGCCATTCTGCAACTGTGTGAAAGACATTTAATTAGATTCCAGACTTTTTAATAGTTTTTAGTAGATAAAGCTTTCCCTCCATCACATAGTTTTACACGTATAACATATCAGTAGTGGCTACCGTCCCTCTGTGTACAGTAGTCATTGTGTGTCATGTACAAAATGCATTCAGTTTCGTGAGTTGCATTCAAATGGTTCCAGCGCTCGCTGTGTACAGTGTTCTCTTACTAACCACAAAACTGATAACGCGCTCGCTGTTATCTCTCGCGGTAGATGAGCTCCCGCGTCGCTATGAATAAGTAAATAGTTTGCTTCACGCCGTCCCGCCCTACCGTCCGCGTCCGCCACGCCGCCGCCGCGTCCCAGGGGCACGCTTTTACTTAATCATATAAAAATGGCTTATCTACGTATCTCATTACTATCCACTTCCCTGCTGAAATGGATAGAGGATTATCTGGGTAATGTTTTCAGATTTAAATATATTTGTAGTTCCGGGTGAGAATAAACTATCCTGTTTCATCGCATCCATAAAGAATACTAAATATTATTCCTCTATCACCTATCACCTCTTGAAACGTTATTTCATTTTGAAAACTCAGCCTTTAACCCTTAAATTTTCATGGACACGATATCATTGAATCACCCATTGTTTATCTGTTGTTATCTTAAAGCCAGGTTGTGAGTAGTTAAACGGTGATCATTCGTTCTTCCTACTTGTTGCAGAGTTTCAAGTGAACGCAACTGTCTGGAGTTTATGTATGTTTTATATTTACATCATCCTTATAATGTACGAGCGTTAACCCGCGACTTCGTCCGCACAAATTATGTACCAGATTTTAAGTCAGATCGTAAGCTGTCAAACAAAAAAAGTTATATTACAATCGGTTCAGTAGTTTTTGCGTGATACTCGTTCAAACTAAAAAACACACAAACAAACATCCAAACAAACAGACAGACAAAAAATCCAAAAATTGGTGAAATGGAATCAGGGACACCTAAAAACCATATGTCACGCTCAGTGGTTTTTGTATGTAATATTTTTACCAAGGCAGCTAGTTTCCATGGAAACATTTGCATGGAAAGCTCTAATGGATGCCTACTATATTAAATTTCAGTCGCTCTTAGTGAGGCTATCAGATGACCGGCCGTTGTCACTGGAATGAAACGAGAGCAAATATTTACCGAAAGGTATTGTATTGGGGGCGAAATCGCACGGGAACTAAATTACAATCTATTTAAGACGGTCCGGTAGCTCAGTAGACGGCCTGCTAGATCAGTGGGTAGTGAACCTGTCTGCTGTGCCAAGAGTCGCGGGTTGGAATCGCGTAATGGACAAATATTTGTATGATGAATATTTGTACCCGAGTCATGGATGTTTGTATCTATACTGTAGGTATATGTATTATATATCGTTGTCTAGTCATCATAATACAAGTCCAGGCTAGAATCTGGTATTTTAAATGTGACTAGATAATTTGTGTGACAATGTAAAAAAAAATTGACAGTAGATGGAATGGAATTTCACAAAGTGGAGCTTATTTCAGAGGAGTCGGTTCACCCGAGTCTCCCGAGGGGGAAGTGGCCGACCACTTGTTGTGGGCTACTTTTTTAAGTTTTTGTAAGAGATAATAATAGGGTACATTTTTATTTCGACTTACTTATCTATTTTGATATCAAGAGATCGGACCGCGAAGCGTGCGCGTACACTGAATATACAGTGTGTACACTTAAATGCGTTACATACTTAAGGGGATGCTTTAGACCATCAAACTGCGAAATCGCGAAGAAAAAATTGCCTGCTGTTCCATAGAAAATGCAAGTAGCTACTCGACTAAAATCTATGAAACAGATAATTTTTTTTCACGATTTCAAAGTTGGTCATGAAGTAAAAGTTGTTCAATTTGATAGTCTGAAGTAGCCATTTATGTATGTTATGCATTTAAGTTTATAACCCTGTACAATAAAACTTGTATAGTAGCATAAAATACAATAAAACAGTATTGTCAGTAGTAAAATGATTTGTGCCAAACACCAAACAACTGTATTTTAATATCATTTGAACATTTCAATCGAAGGTTGAGATCTTTGAGTGTCCTCTTCGAAACACAACGAAATGAAATAAAAGTTAGTGGAGACTGGAGAGTCTCCGAAGCCTAATACCTCAGGTACGTGACGCGTGGCGCGCTCCTCCGCTCCGCTCCGTGGTGAACTCGACGAGACGAGAGAGGAGAGCAACGCGGCCGTCACACGTGTGCTTTAATTTACTTGCGACGGCGGCGGTGCTACAGTTTTGCCATCTTAGTCCTTGTAGTTAGCTAGATCTAGCTCTATTGCAGGTCGTTTAGCTCATATTTGAATGATTTAGCACCTAGACCTAGCTTGGAAATAGATATAAGCTAACTTAAACACTTTATGAAAAGTCACCAAAATGCCAAGAAAAAACTCGCACTTTTAACCTTAAATGAAAAGTGAGGGCCCACATAGAGATAGTACAAAAATAATTGTTTTCCCACATCTTCTTTGACCATACGAAAGTACTGTTACTGTTTATGTTTTGGTGTAAAATAACGTATATTAGATTGATTGATTGAAAGTAAGTGGTTGATATCAGGAAGTGGATTTTGACTCTGAAGTAGAAGTTGGCGGAACACGTGGCCAGACTGGATAATGACAGATGGACGAGGGTAGAGACAGAGTGACAGCCGTAGGAGGAGAAACGGTTAATGGGCAGACCAGCAGCCAGGGGGGTCGGATGACATAATTATGTAGAGTAGCCGGCAAACAATGGATAAGACGCGTGGGACTGTTCTGGTTGCCGTGAGAATTAAGAGTCCTATACCCAGCAGTGGGGTTTACCGGGATAATGATGATGATAAGAAAGAAACAAAATTAAAAATATTCTCGAGAGACATTCTACTGATGCCGAAAACAAAATGCTCTTTAATATTTGCATTGTAATTTTTCCGGATCCAGTACTTTTTAGGATAAGCCTAAAACCCTTAACCGTGTTGACAACACCTCAACGTTACGGACGTGTGGTGTTATTTGGCACTAACACTCGACGCGAGCTTTTTTTGCTTTTCATTCTCATCCATTAATCCATTAACAAATTAAACAAGCGGAACAGAGAGCGACACGTCTCGTTCGTTCACCTGCGAGTGAGTGAATGAATGAACGCACTCGACCCGTCGGTCGCTCGCTGTATGCCGGTCATTAGTGCGGCTCCGCTTCTATACTGTAATTGCATTTACAAGGGTGGCTTCTTTATGTGGGCTTGAAAAGATTTCAATTTGTTGAGTTTCATTTACTACGGGAACCACTCCTGTCCCGCTATCCACTTGCTACTGTGTACAAGTGTTTTTGAATGTCATTTCTTGAAATTAAATTTAATTCAACTGGAAAAAAAGCTATAAATTTTCACAGTTGACTGCGCAGGCTGCCATCGTTCACTTAATTTCGAAACAGAATCATATAGTCACAGCGTCGTCTTGTGTCGTGATCTCAAACGAACCGTGGTTGACTTAATACTAGCGTAAAAGTAATATTATCTGTGGTAATATAAAGTTTATGGGTCGACTAGGTACGGGTACGGTGTATCGCTGTATGTCTCTACACATTCACGCAGAGTGCACTCTGTGCACTACACGCATCACGTCTCGACCTTCGAAATGAAACCCTTATTTGTTTTTATTTGGTGTGTATCAGCGTTGCCAGACGTCCGGAGTTTAGCGGGACGTCCCAATTTTTAGCCCAAAATGTTAGTCCCGCTTTTCGGGAATTACTCATCCAATTCAATCTGAAGCCTATCCTGTGCAGATTTCCTCAACTATAAGTATATTAAAGAAAAAAAAATGAAACTTTAAAAGAAGTTAAAATCTTTAGAGAAATTAAATCATTAAAATACGTTTTCTATGGCTATCTATCCTCAACATCATTGTAAAACTCAGATAAAAGCATAAATAGTACTTTAAAAAAAACTACTGCTTATTTGGATTTTTTAGTGTTCCGTACCAAAATTGGCAAAACGGAACACTTATGGAATCAGCTCGGTGTCTGTCCGTCTGTCCATCCGTTCGTCCATCCGTCTGTCACAGGCATTTTTCTCAGAGGCCGTAAGACATAGGAAGCAGAAACTTGGCACAGATACAGCAATTGCTGGTCCAATATCATAAATGAAGTAAAAAAAGCTTAATTTCTATATTGGGGGGCAATTTGGGGTTTGTCTACCCTACGGTGTGTGGTATCAATTGAAAGCTAAAGAAAATAGGAGTCTAAAAATATGTTTTTCAAATTTTTAATCAAAACTTTGTTTAGTAAAATTTTCAATTAAATCCGAGAAATTGCTGTCCCCACCTCTATTACAAATATATAGCCGTATACAATCTGTAAAAAATCATGAACATCAGAAATAACGTGTAGATGGCGGGAAAATTAATAGGGTGGCATAATTTTTTTTCTGTACCCAAAAAACAACAACCAGTGTAAAATGATCTTCTGTTACTATGTGACCACATACAAAGTAAGTGTCAATTTATAGTGGTTGTAATCAATGACCCATGTTAAACAACTGTTAGTACGGAACACTTTGCCCGAGTCCTGACTCGTACTTGGCCGGTTTTTTATTATGTCCCGCTTTCGACGAAAGAATCCCGCTTTTTTACTTAAAAGGTTTCGGAATCCCGCTTTGCCCGAAATAAAATCTGGCACCGCTCTGTATGCGCATCAAAATATATAGGTATGTTATATTTTGAATTCCATTGATATGCATCCAGAGGGGCATTAATTTCACAATCATTATCATCATCTTCATGCCAGTGATCACACGCATACAAACACGCGCACTTCACACTCTGAAACATCTCCAGCCGATGACACGGTTACACACACGGAATCAAAATTATGTGACTTATCTCGTCTTATGTCTTTGTCTTTACTTAGATTTGTTGTTGTAACTATAATCCTTGTCGACATAACTAAAATATACGAACTAAGTGTATTAAAATGAAATAGTTGTCACAGATTATTATTTTTAGAAGAATTTACTAGAAGATTTGTTTTTTTGTTCGTATATTTTAATAATATCGACTAGAACAAAAACAGCAACAAACATTTTTTTAAGTAAAGTCAACAAAATTAGTGGGTTAACGCAGATTTTTTTTTCCGTGCACGACAGATTCAAACAGAAGTGCGATTTTTGAAAGTCACACGTTTATATAAACATACAAGTTCAAAAATAAACATTTATCTTATCTTACCTAAATAACTATGGAGGTTATGCATCATTTGGACACGATTTTGAATCTCACGATTCAAAAATATCTCTTCAGGTGATGTGTATTGTCTCGCCCAGTTGACTGGTATCCCCCCCCCCCCTCCCCTCCCTCGCATGCAGTCTGTATGTCGCGGCGCTCGTCCCGGGCCTCATCTCGTCCCGACTCATTTTCTTTTCATCGCGGAGTCTTCACGCTCCACGCGCCTCCAGCGTGCTCCCTGCCGTAGATTACCATTGTCTTCTCGTTTTAGTCTTCAATAATAATATACCAAATATGAGTTAATACCATTAAATATTTACAAAACCACACGAAGTCGTAGATGAAAAATTAGACACAAAAAAAATCATGTTAAGTTTAAGTGAAACAATAACGCACAACTTAGCGAGCCTGTTAGTGGAATATTGTGAGCTGCTGAACTTACATTGAAAAGATATTCTTTATTCCATAGTCCATAATATACTTCTTATATTAACTTATAATGAGCTTAGCTAACAGAAGTTAAGAATTTTAATATTAACGAGCGTTAACCCGCGACTTCGGCCGCACAAATTATATACCAAATTTTAAGTCAGATCATAAGCTATCAAACAAAAAAAGTTTCATCAAAATCGGTTCAGTAGTTTTTGCGTGATACTCGTTTAAACAAACAAACACACAAACAAACAGACAGACAAAAAATAAAAAAATTGGTGAAATGGAATCAGGGACACCTAAAAACCATATCGTAACTTTTTTTTTGTTAATATCTTCAATGTACAGACAAACTTCCTGTTACAGTTTTATAATAGTATAGATACGTTTTAATTATCTTCCGCTATCTCAGCACCTTACGTGAGAATATGTGACTACTATATCATATTAGATTTAAATAAACGCAGTGCATTACATGGTGCTGCAAGTGCCTCCTGGGAGATGGTTATCCAAAACCTTAACCTGAAGAGTGAACAAATAAATATGTAAGTGATACCACAAAAGATTCCATGGGGTGGAAGTGTTTCTGGCTTGCCAGCCCCAAAAACAACATAAGATAAGATAAGATGGTGTGGCAGGATTTATTCGGATGGTTTTAGAGGTCTATAGTACAGATGGTCCGTACAGCAAGTCTCGCGACTTCAGCAGCGTCTCTTGAGCTCGTCGCGGAGCTCAATCTTTCCCCACTCCCCCCGCCCGCTGGCCGCATGTCCCCTCCCCCCGCTCGCTCGTCGTCGCTTCACTTTGTCTCGAGGTTTTTAATTTAAGCCGGTGTCGTCATCGGAGCCGGATGCTCTTTGCAACGAGCATCTCCTGAGGCAAAAACCTACAGCTAGCGCCTTATTGATTTAAGAGGATATTGTTCGTGTATGTATTGTCTGTTATTATTAGTATTCACTATAGAGTATATCAGAAAGAGGGTGAACACAATGAGACACTTTAACCTTGGATAACGGATTTATTTAGGAAACAATATTATAATTTGCTTAGTTACTAAAATAGAAAAGCAATGCGTGCTAAAGACGCGGGACAGGGCTAGGCGATAAACAGGGAACGACTGAGGGGCAAGCGAGGTGTGACCGCATGGTTTACCGAAACTGCTGACGACATTAAGACTGTCCCTACAATATCATTCGAAGCGCGCTTCAAACAAACGAATTCTGGTTATATTTTCAATACTAAACAATTAAAGTCCATGAACATCTTCAAAAACAATATAGAAACTAATCTCTATGCTTTTATTGTGAGATTTTTGTTAAAATATACAGTTTCAATACTAGGATTAATTTAGAATTTGTATGAAAATCTTTGAGGCACTGTAACATTAAAACTACATTTGATCAAAAATCTGATATTATAGAATTATGAATTATTGAAAATATAACCAGACTTCGTTTGTATGGAGCGAGCTCCGAATTATATCCGCTTAACTAGACGTCAAGTCTCCTCAAGACGCTACAGATTGAAAATTTCGTTCTCTGGCTAGTGGGCTCGGTGGCGAAATTGGATAACGCAATTCCTCGGTTTGGAAGAGTGCGGGTTCAAGTCCCACCCGAGACTTTAATTTTCAATCTTTAATTAATCAGAACATTAACTCACGACCTTCCTTCCTTCCGAGGTGAACTGAAACTTTGCTACATTCATAGAGTACTATAGAAATTACTATTAACTAAGTATCTATTTACGTGTTTTACGTTTCTACAAATTCTTAGATACGTACGTTTTTAAAAATATATTCCGAATTTATGTTTATATTAAAAGGTATATAAAGGTACCTACTGTTTTAATTACAATACTTAAAAAGTTAAATTAATTATTTAAAAAAAACACGAAATAACTAAGTTTCATTTCATTTCATTTATTTATTTCCAGTAACAATATACATTGTGTCGGAATTACATAACTTAATATTAGGTTTATTACAAATACATCACAATATAAAATCAACAATAACAATTTTATAGTGGTCTTGAACAATGAATATTTACTAATGTCAAAAACTAGAACATACTTTAAATAATAATCAATTTAAACAACAATTAAAAACAATAATAATGAATAGGTATACAATAACATTTAAATAACAAAATATTTCCAAATCATAATAAAATATTTATTGTCCAGTAAACTCTTCTGTAGAATAAAAACATTTTTCTAACAAGAAGTCCCTTAATTGAGTTTTAAAAATACTATATTTATTAACAAGTTTCAGGGCATTTGGCAAACTGTTAAACAATTTCACGGCTTGATAACGAACACTTTGGTGGACAATTCTTAGTTTGGGGGCAATACTATTTGGAATATCTTTCCTGCGAGTTTTTTGGCGAAGTGAATTAAAAATTGTTGCAACAAATCACGTTCGCTACGTCAGACGTTCGTCGATTGTGTGGACACTATGCAATTGCAATTACAAGGCTTAGAATCAATATTATTTGGAACGAGCGGTAACCCGCGACTTCGTCCGCACAAATTATATACCAGATTTTAAGTCAGATCATAAGCTATCAAACAAAAAAAGTTTCATCAAAATCGGTTCAGTAGTTTTTGCGTGATACTCGTTCAAACAAACAAACAAACAGACACACAAACAAACAGACAGACAAAAAATCCAAAAATTTGAGAAATGGAATCAGGGACACCTAAAAACCATATCGTAACTTTTGTTTTGTTAATATCTTTAATGTACAGACAAACTTCCTGTTACAGTTTAATAATAGTATAGACTAGAATTTTCCCGCGACTTCATCGCCGTCGGCACGGGTTCCCGTCATTAAATGTGTACGATTTGCTACCGTACGATCTTTAGAAATGATAAGAATGATATTGATAAAAAGGGATTTATTGAATATCTCCAATAGATCTAAAGTTTATGATAAATGATGATAATGCTAAAATGATTGCTAATGAGTGCACGCGGAATGATGTGTAAACGTGAACTGATGAATGATACTCAATATAATTTTAATGTTAGTTCGGGGACGTTGACCTAGCTGACGACTTCGCAATGTATGTACTTACGTGTACCGTACAAAATGTATGTGTCTGTGAGCGTTATTTGTTTTATTTTAACAAATAACGCTCACAGACACATACATTATAAGTAAGCCTTAGGCTTTTTGTGATAGAAACCATACAACAACGGCACAAATGTATAACATCCATGACCGGACCGGGATTCGTACCCAGGACCCTGGTTTGGCAGTCCGGCGTGGCAACCATTACACCAACCGGGTCGTCAAAAATGCATTATAAGGAGATACATTATAAAATAGAAGAGAATTTCGTGAGCATAATGAACTTTCTGAATCTTTACAAATTGATAATATTCTCAAATTCATTGCGAACTTTAAAAAAAACATTGTACTCTCTCTAGTGTAAACTTAGTTAAATCTAGCTAAGATAAGTTATGCATGCATTATGTAAATCTAAAGTATTGTTTAGATAATTTTAACCTAAGTACCTTTGCATCAGTAAGCCTTACATCATTATTATTACGCTTAAGTTGTGTTTGCCTGTAAATGGGTCTACTTCGTTTAAAGAATTGTGACCAAGATTGTTATTTAATATTATACGATGTTAGCTTGTTGGCAAACCTAATAAATAAATAAATAGAACACACACCGGACTACCAGATATACCTACCAGATTTTAAGTCTAATTATAAGCTTTTATATACAAAAAATTTCATCAAAATCAGCCTGGTAGTTTTCAAGTGATGCGGGAACAAATAAACAAATAGATAGCCAAAAGATCCATAAAATTGGAGATTTGGTGTCAGGGACATCTAAAAACCATAATTTTTAATTTGTAAATTGTGTATACGCATTTTGCATTTTTATGGAACAATTTTTTTTGTATTAATCTTTTTTAAATATCTGCAATATACAGACACTTCTGTTCTCTTAACTATTATAAAACTGTAACAGGAAATTTGTCTGTACATTGAAGATATTAAAAAAAAAAATACGATATGGTTTTTAGATAACCCTGATTCCATATCACCAATTTTTGGATTTTTTGTCTGTCTGTTTGTTTGTTTATGTGTTTATTTGTTTGTTTGAACGAGCATCATGCAAAAACTACTAAACCGATTTTGATGAAACTTTTTTTGGTTTGATAGCTTATTATCTGACTTAAAATCTGATATAAAATTTGTGCGGACAAAGTCGCGGGTTAACGCTCGTAGTTTTATAAAAGTAGAGAAGAGAATGACTCGCTTTGCTCCTCGATACCGGTGCGATCGTAGCACCGTAGCGTCGTAGCGTCGTAGCTCACTCGTAGCGCGGCGCCCGGCTGCTACGCACGGCTACGAGCTACGCGCTACGGAACTCGTAGCAATCTCACTTTGCGCGCGCTGAAGTTACGCAGTTTGTTTCACAGTTTTACTTTATTTACATTTGACAGTAAAGTATTACAATATTGTTTAAATTAATATTTAAATATGTTGCGGTGTTTGTTGATGTGTCTGTGTGTTTAAACTGTGTTCACGGAGTTGAGAACCGTTAGTTGCTGGTAAGTTTCAAAATTAAAAGGATATCATTTAATTAGTATAATAATTTTATTGTTACAATAAATAACGTTAGCTGCGTGAGTTGTTCGTGGATTGTGTTGATAATAATCAATTTAATATACTTAAAGGGAAATACTACCTTTTATGTACACACGGCGACACTTCAAGCTAAACAAAACCAACATAAGCTGGCCGCGCGACGTTATACGTTACTCGACCTACGCGCCGCCAGCTTATGTTGGTTTTGTACAGCATGATGTGTTCCGTGCGTCCATATGTTCGCATGAATAAGTGAAATAATTCGGAGCGTGCTCCATACAAACGAAGTCTGGTTATATTTTCAATAAATAAACGTTTTAACGGGTTCTTACCCCGTTTTGCTAACTTTGAGTTCACGATATCAAACGAGGTAAAAACCCGTCAAAGTGTTTATTTCTAGATTAAATAATATAACTATATTTTCTATACTAACCAATTAAAGTCAATGAAATTTTTCAAAAATAATCTAGAAACTCTATGCTTGCATTGTGTCAGATTTTCATTAAAATATACAGTTTCAATGCTAGAATTAATTTAATCCATATAAATATATGGAAATCTTTGAGGCACTGTTATTTTAAAACTATAAAATATTAAAACGAAAAAAATTCATGTGTATGGAGCGCGCATGGCAAGTTATTTTTTGGACTGGTCGAAACAAAAACTATTTCGAGATAATTGTACCAATAACGATATTTTTTAGAGATTTTAAAATTAAAGGATCACAAATATAAAAAAAAATAAAACAAAACGAGTGACGTCACTCAAAGACCTGAAAACTCCTTGGTAATCGTAAAGTAACTGGCATTCAATAAAAAAATAAATTGACTTAGGGCTGTAACTTTTGAACCGTAATAGCTATAGACAGTCGACATTTTTAAATAATAAAAATTAAAAAATGTTAAAAAGACATTGTCCAATCCTGTTTCGCCTCCAAAACAGGTAAATTTGAATGTTATATGAATGAATGAAATTTTTATTTGCAAAAAATAGGTACATTTAAGATCCTATGACATATTTTTTTTTAACCTGTATTGTCCCACTGCTGGACACTGATATAATATACATATTTATATATTTTCATCTATTCAAATTCAAAACATGCAAATAAATTTAAATAGACTCTAAAAATTCCTGCGCACTGTTAAAACCAGAATCAAGCAACCATTCCCTTTCATTTCATAATAATTCCGAATCCGAATAATGAACACATTCCGTATCCCACGATATGCGATATAAGAAATCCCACAATAGAAAAGCATAATTTCCATTTCCTTGGGAAGTATGATATTCCTCCTATTTAGTTGTGTATGATTTGAGCTATCATACTCTTTGCATTTGTTATTTGATTGTACTCATTCGTAAATTCGGAAACTATCAGAAACGAATACATGTCGTCGCGTGGGCAATGTCTTTTTTCCTAAAGTTTACTAAAAAAAATTGTTGTCACAGAATATTTCTATTTCAGTAGACGATACTAGATTTTTTTTAAGTATATTTTAATTACATAAACAAGAATTATAGTTACAATAAAAAAGCTCAGTGAAGTCAACAAAATATTAGGGGCCTAACAGATTTTTTTTCCGTGTAAAAACTTCAAACTTCAAACTTTATTTATTAGTATTAAGCAACTACATCACAATTTTATAGGCCACAATCTTTAAATAGGTACTTAACAAACATACAAAAAAAACACACGCGTCGAATCAAGAAACTCCTCCTTTTGTTTAAGTCGGTTAATGATAATGAGACAGTACGAAAGAGGTCCTCAATCTTAGTATGGGAAATATGCTAACATAAAAATGTTAGCATACTCTAACAGTTGACGTATAGTTAAGAAACTCATGTACATTAGTTTCTCATAATCTTTAGATTATAGTGGTAATATTATCTATACCTCATCTAAACGGGGTGTCGCGTAATCACAGTTAATGCACATCTTGTCAGGGTAAGATATGATGTTTTTTTTATTTTTATTTTTGTATTAACATCTAAGATGTTCCTATACCTACACGCATTGCTTTACATATTCCGTTTTAATAGGAAAAATATCTTAGCAAAAAAAGTCAAAGCGGGCCATTTTTTATATCTATTTCATAATAAAAGAGAATTAAATTATGTTTTTAGAGTGTCATATCACCAATAAACGGTTACGTTTATTGGTGATATAGGCCTACAGTAAATTGGCTCCTTTGCCAGAAATTACCAACTAAAGCCTAATTAGGGAAAGAATGTCTGACTTATTAATATTATACAGAGAGATTATTACATTATTTGAGGCCTATTCCAAACGGAAAAAAATTATAATTAAATGTTAAAATACGATACAATATTTGGCCCTTCGACATGCGCTGAGGTGACCACCGGGGGGTTTTAGTGGATAAAAATCCCACATAACCCGACTCTTCCCAAAAAAAGGTAGTTATATGATTACGCACCAAATTGATTGGTGTATGCACTATACAAGAAACATGCGAGCTATGGAAAACAAAGTGAAAGACTGTGAGTTGAGTATGGGTGTATGTGTGTGTGTGTATGTGTAAAAGGGTTGACATGGTCAATTTTTTACATGAAATGTTCAAGACTAATTAACAATTTAACCCTCTTCAGACACAAACAAAGCACATAACTATCACAGTGAGCTCTAACTACATCGCTACGAGTTTCGTAGCACACGCGTAGCGCTACGGATATCCGTAGCCGAGCTACGAGCGCGCGGCCGCGGCGCGGGTTGAACTATCTAAAAAAAAAAGAAAGTCATTGACATTGCAGAAACGCTCATTAGAGTTAATGCATTAAATCTTTTTTTATATCTTTCTACGTCAACAAGACAAAAAGTGACAGCAAGAGATTTAATGGAGGATTCATTTTAATGAGCGTTTCTGCAACTGACCGTTATTGCCTAAATTTTTTTCTTAATTCCTAAGTAAACTGTTATAAAACTGTAACAGAATTGTGTCTGTACATTGAAAATTTATTTACATGAAAAAGATTACGATATGGTTTTAAGGTATCCCTGACTCCAAATCAACTTTTTTTAGAATTTTTGTCTGTCTGTTTGTTTGTAACAGCATCACGCAAAAACTACAAAACTGATTTTGATGAAACTTTTTTGTTTGATAGCTTATGACTTGACCTAAAATCTGGTAAACAAGGTGTTACAAAAATACAAATAAAGATTTAAGGGGGTGGTTTAGACCATCAAATTGCACAAAGTTCACTATGGGACCAATACCTAATTTCCAAAAAAAAACTACAAATCTATTCAATATATAAATGTATGAAACAAATGTTTTTTTTTTTCACGATTTTGAATTTGGTCCCATAGTGAAAATTCTTTAGTTTGATGGTTTTAACAACCCTACCCCCTTAAAAACTTAACCCTTTTAAAGTTTTTAATGTTTCTTTTTACTTTTGTAACACCCTGTATAACTAGTGCAGTCAAAGTCGCGGGTAATACTCTAGTTATAAGTAAATTGAAATGATTTGCATGTTGATTTGTATGAGCTGGATAGACGTGACTAATACTGAGGGAATAATAGACGAAGAATTGGTCGCTTCCGCTGGTAGACGGAATATCAGTGTAACCGGCTATGAGATGGCGATAGTCATAAAATCCTATACAATTTCAGTACTTCCTGTCTCTTATGTACAATTTATATGAAGTGACATTTTTGAGTCATGTGGCCGTAGTACAAAAAAGTGGTTACGCCGATAAGGACAGCAATAAGGTAGCGATGTCCTTTTTAACTAGAGCGAATTTGCTAAGTGCATCTCTTATTGAGTGAATATGACAAGACACGTGCTTCCTTCTAGTACCTTCTCTTTCAACGTAATGTGTTTATTATAAAAGACCATGATTGTACCCTATTTACTGCAAGTAAATATCATTTGTAATACAATATTCGCAATCCCCGCATTAAACTTAATTAGATAAGTACATTATTGAATCAATAACATAAGATTAGTCATCAAGCATTATTGTTATTGTGTTTTTCTTTATATGGAATAAATAAAATAAAATAAATCAATTTACAAACAGATGCAGCGTAATTAGTGTTGTCAAAACCGTATTAAAATTTGAAATAGTTTCTAACTTTGCTATAACTGCAACAGAATGCTTATAGTTAGCTGGTTTCTATTACAGCTAATGCTTAATATTCTTTTTATTAATTTAAATTAGGTAACATTACAATATACATCATAGCGGAGGACCCATATTATAAATATACCTTAACCTAAAAATCGGACCATCAAAGTGAAGTTTTTCAGTTTGATGGTCTGAATTAGCCGTTTCAGTATTTGCCCGGCTGTCACTTACACCCTGTATAAACTAGACATTAATAAAATCATTAAGTTAGAGCCACAATTTTAAGATTATAATCTATACTATTATAAAACTGTAACAGGAAGTTTGTCTGTACATTGAAGATATTAACAAAAAAAAAGTTACGATAGTTAGGTGTCCCTGATTCCATTTCAACAATTTTTGGATTTTTTGTCTGTCTGTTTGACTGTCTGTTTGTTTGTGTGTTTGTTTGTTTGAACGAGTATCACGCAAAAGCTACTGAACCGATTTTGATGAAACTTTTTTTGTTTGATAGCTTATGATCTGACTTAAAATCTGGTATTATAATATGTGCGGACGAAGTCGCGGGTTATCGCTCGTAGAATATAAGTCAGACATCGCAGTGCCATCCATCTACGAGAAAGTATTGAGTATTTAGTATGAATCGTAGAGTATTTATAGTGTCCTGCGGCGAGCGGAGTGAAAACGTTAAGAAAGCTGAAAGGGCATAGAGGGTGGCTAGGATTGTTTCAGTATAGATATAATACTATCACTAAAACACTAAATAATGCACACAGTGGATATTTATACAACATGAACCTTCAATTCGTACAAAATACTAAAAAAATACATCAATCTTGATATGTCAATTATTTATGGGTGGAAAGCTTTGATTGTTTATTATAAGGACGACGCCTTCTCTAAGGTCGAAAATGTATAATAACTTTATTGATAGACTAAAATAAAGCATATTAATTGTGTAAACTCTCGGCAACTGAGGAAGCAGGGGATGAGGGGGGGCACTGGGAGCATAACACGTTCGTTGCGGCTTCGTATGAAACCCGAGAGGAGGGCTCGATTTATGTACCCGTTCACTTCGTAGCTTCGTATTGGTACGATTATTTACTTAGATTTAAAATAAAAACTTTCATGGCTGTCTTCTTATTGCAATAGAAGGAGGTAGTTAGACTCCTCCATGGTCACTGCACAGTATAAGGAAGATTATGGTACTACATACAGTGAACTGGGAGGGGACGTAATCAAAATACTGTTAAGTTGTGACCATAGTTTAATCACTGTCGCGTCAATTCTTCTACCACCCGGTCACCCAGTGACCCCACCTTATCCACTTACTAAACTAATCGCTATTATATTACATGCTTATCTCTATTTTATGATATACTTAACATTATCTTATCCTAGTATAAGAGATAGAGATGATAGATGCTATAAATGCTGCCTATATCTCACAACATCATCCCACAATAGTAAGGACACTCTCTCTTTCCCCCACCAACTTTTACCTCACCCTCTCTTAATAGGAATTGCCTACATTTCCTGAGCAACAGAAAAGGATAGAGCTTGAAAAAATACGACTCCGGGGTGCCAGATGAGGCTCAACCATAAGTGTCTAACTGTTATGTTAGGAAACTTACTTAATTTGAAAACAAGCAGTTTGATACAGCAGGTATGTTTGTTTGTTGCATAGCTCCGGGCGCGACGCGACGTAAGCGAGCGTGGCGCGTGGAGTGCCACGTGTGTGTCGTGACGTCATGTGGCTCCGCTCCCGCGTCGCCGTGCCACTACTCGCCATCCTGATCGCACGTGAGTACCTCACACCTGTCTGCTCGGAGTTTACAAGTTTACAAATACAATACTATTTTTGATGATTAGAACTGCCTTTGAACATGTTATTTGATTAATTTCAAGCTAAGTGCGATTAGAAATGCATTGCTGCGAGAGCTCGTTATGTTTTAAGTTTATGTCAAACTAACCAGTCGGTGTACCTCACGGCGAAAATCAACTCGTGTAAATCCCGCTTAAGCCAAAGAGAATGGAATCACTGTGTCCAGATGGACACTCATTGGATACTCAGGATACTCAGCTGTCACTGCAAACACCTCTAGAGCCGTAGAACGAAAAATATTTCGCTAACGCTGACCTCAAGCAAGTTTTAACGGTGTACGTCATAGATATAGTCACTAGATGTAACCATAACGTGGCCGCACAGAAAACAGCAATAGTGTATACTAAACGTAAGCGAAAAAATGTTCGTACATGATACAAAAAGACCATTTGTATGGCAAGGTGGTTTGACATTTTGCCAAACACAAAAACCGGCCACGGTGACCGAAATAAAAAGTAATATTTCTGCCTTTTTTTTACATAAGTTTTCATAACTGGCTATCTCGCTCTTTCATTTCTTAGCTACATCTTTCAGCGTAAGCGAAACGTTTTTAATCTACTGGTATACGTAGTACTTTCTATCTCTATGGTTTTAACATACAGTTCAAAGTGTACTTGTTCCTAGTGTGTAGGTCAATAATTGGTTTTCTACTTCGTCACATTTTGTATTGTATTATAGTGTGACCAGGATTATGTTATTTATTTTATAAAAGTCATAGAGATAATGATAATAGCTAAGTCTGAATCCTCTAAGGCCCGATTCGACCAAACGCGAGTAAATTTTATTCTTAGATTAAGTCGCCGGTTACTCTAGAGTAAGTTGAGAGTAAATTTTACACGGCCAATTTTGACGGTGTAAAGCTTATAACGAGATTAATAAAAAAATGTCGATGTCAGATAATTAAAAAAAAATTATTAAAAGAAACCTAACAAATTAAAACTGTATAACCTCATATTTCAATAAGTACGGATACAACGACCTCTTTCTTTAGGTGGATCATACATTTGTTCTTTTTGTATGGGTTTAGTGGTGTAGAAGAAAAATGAAGTTATTTCGGAGTAAACACTACGAGCAAAATTGTTCCCTGTATAGTTTTACTCTTCTATAAATCAAAATCCGGCGTAACATAGCTAAGAACAGATTAGGTCAAAATTCTTTGGATAATAGTATGTACGATGGTGTCAAACCTAATAAAATAAATTAAATAAACTCAACAACGTATATTTGGCAGTCGCGTATATTTTTCCCCGCAGATTCCCTGGCGGGCGGAGGGAGGTGCAACGGTTCACTTTAATAGGTCAAACGGTTTCAAAACTCAACTCGTGTCACGAGACTTTTAAGTGGCTTAAACTTGTTCGTTACGAGAAAAGAATCCCGCCGGCGGGAGTCCCCCCCCCCCCCCCCGACCCCCGCCCTCTCCCCGCGAGCCCCGCGTCGCTGTATGTGCGGCGAGGGACGTCGCGATGTTGCCGAAACAGCATCATAAAGCCGACCAACTTCGCGCTCCCGGCGATCTCTTTGTTCTGCTCCACTTTATTTATTTAAGAGACGCGGTCTCGCGCAAACAATAAAACATTAATAAAGTACTACCTACCTACTGCTCGCTACAAGAAGCTGAACGTAAACGTTACAATGTTTTATTATCTATATTGTACGTTTGAGTACGAAAATAAAAATATCTACAAAGTTTTTACAGTCGCTGAAATGTGTAGGACTGTGTATAAGGATCATTTATTATTAATCAAATATTATGTTAAAAATACGTCATCGTTGAGATCTCTGTATGAGAATTCCAGTGCCTGTGTCAGGATTAACGGGGCATACACTGACTGGTTCGGCATCTCTCGAGGGGTCCGACAGGGATGTGTAGCGTCCCCGTGGCTATTTAATTTATTCATGGACAGTTGTTTGGAAGAGCTGAAAGAGAGTGAATGTGGATTAAGAATGAATGAGTTGCTGGTCAAATGTCTGTTGTACGCCGACGATCAAGTTCTACTTGCATCGTCGGCGAATGACTTGCAGGCGATGGTGACTTGCATGAATGAGTCGTTTAAAAAGAAAGGAATGAAAGTGAATGTAAGTAAGACAAAAGTTATGGTGTTAGAGAGGAATGATAATGACGAACGTACCTTATGTAGTATTATGATTGGTGATGAAAAATTGGAACAGGTGAATGAGTTTGTGTACTTAGGTTGCATGTTTACCAGAGACGGTAAGTGTCAGAGTGATATTGAGAGAAGAGTGAAAGCAGGAAATAGGGTAAATGGAGCTCTGAATTCCTTTGTGAAAAGCCAACACGTGTCCAAAAAGGCACGGATGGCAGTTCATAATGGAGTGTTAGTCCCGACATTGATGTATGGAAGTGAATCTTGGGTATGGCAGAAGACGCATGAAAGTAGGATTAACGCAGTAGAAATGCGCTCACTGAGAAGTATGTGTGGTGTGTCTGTGATGGACAAATTGAAAAATAGTTTTATTAGAGAACGTTGTGGTTTGAAAGAGGATGTAGTGACAAAAATAGAGAAAGGTATGTTGAGATGGTTTGGTCATGTGGAAAGAATGGATGAGAGCAGATTGACGAGGGCAATCTATAAGGCAAGCGTAAGTGGAAATGTTGGAAGGGGACGGCCTAGACGTACATACATGAACCAAATTGGCGACGTGCTTAAAAAGGGCCAGGCCAGATCTACCCGTAACCGACGAGCATGCATGAAAGGACTTATGAATGTGGAGGAAGCTAGAGAGGTATGTCAGGATCGTAGCAGGTGGCGTTCCGTTGTCTCTGCCTACCCCAGTGGGAGACAGGCGTGAGAATATGTATGTATGTATCGTTGAGATGGTGTAGGGGACCCACTACTATAACTGTAACTTATACTTGTACCTACTATTTTTTGACTTTAATTTGTTATAGTTTTAAAATAATAATAAACTAACCAAGGATCTCTAATCTAAGTTCGCATAAACATTTATCGAAGTCACTTGCGATTTTGAAGCTTGGCCAAGCTTGATAGCAAGCAAGTGACTTCGATATTTGGCTCGATATCAATAAAACAATTCAATGTTCGTGTAGATGCGAATTTGAAAGATGTTGGTTGATTTTTATGTTGTTTTTTTAGTTTTGAATCCAGAGTCCATTTTTTAACCTACTTCAAAAAAAGAGCAGGTTTCTCAATTCGACGGTATATATATAATTTTTTTATGTGTGTTCGCGGATAACTTCGTCGTTTATGAACCAATATTTTTTTTTTGTTCTGGAAAGAAGATATCCCAAGGGTGTTACCATGATAAAGAAACCAGGATCTGATGATGGCATCTCAGAGAAATCGAGGAGAACATTAATATCAGTCGTACAGTTAGCAGCAAAAAGATGTATATACTTTAGTGCTACGACGTAGAACAAAAGTGTATACATCTTATTGCTGCTGACTGTACATACAAGGGGCACGATACAATTTCTTCATTCGCTGATGATTTGCTATTATCTTTTGAGCAGTTCCACTGTCTCCGTTTCCGAAGCGGATCCTGGCAAGGGCTATTAGATTAACGCGACATTGTTTGGTACAGAGGCGGGGTGTGAGCTGCCAGCGACGAAGGACGAAACACTGGCACCGGCGCCCGCCCGGCACACGCTAGCAGCCGGCCTGCACGAGCCGACACCCGGCCAGCACGAGCCGATACCTGACCTGCATGAGCCAAAACCCGGCCTGCACGAGCCGACACCCGGCCAGCACGAGCCGATACCTGACCTGCATGAGCCGAAACCCGGCCTGCACGAGCCGACACCCGGCCTGCACGAGCCGACACCCGGCCTGCACGTGCCGACCCTCGACCCACCCGGTGCCAGGTACGCTCCCTGCTCCTCATCTCAATGGAACGACACTACGATAGGATTTACGATACACGTTGCATGAGAGTATAGGGCTCTCATCTACGTACTTGTTTCGGATATCTGTATAACTGACTGTACAGCGCCGTGCATTTCATTATCTTATTTTATTATTTGCTACAACAAGAAAACCGATGACACACATCCGAGATGGATATTATTTCATGTATAAGTGGTTACAACTATACATGAAATAATATCCTTTCCATGTAGACCTTGATGATGATGATGCTTTATGGCATTATTTAATTTGAACAGTCAGTAAGCTCTGCTGGTCTCAAGAAAAATATTACAGAAATTGTTCAAAAGAATGAACAAAGAATACTAACGAAGCAAATTTCCTCGCAAAGTGAGGAGAAGGTAATTATTAAGCAGAATCAGGGTAATTATAAGCTGCCACCGTATACGAACCGTGCTAGTGCGGCGCGGCGCGGCGTAACGACGCGACGCCTTCAAGGTCGGCTCCCAGGTTGTATTAAGAGATTATTGTTTTACAATTCAGAGGATATACTCCTGTTTTTTCTATATAATACATAAACCTATACATAAATCACGACAATAATCCCTTCCGGTGTGGCCAGAAATATGTTTCTTCTATCTGCGGTATAATGAATAATGTGTGTTCCAGACACGTAAACTGTAGCGGCACGCCGGAGACCACGCCGACGCCGGCGCAGCCGGGCCCGGTGCGGTCCGGCGCGGTCCGTGGCCGCGCGCTGCCTGGTGAGTGTTCAGACCATATGTAATTATGAATTTAAAAATTTTTTTCTTTCTACGAACGCAAATGTTCCAAGGTGTGATTCTTTTAATGAGAGAATATATCTCGATCCATAAATTCGAGCCGTAAAGGTTTCTGACCGTAAAAACATCCACTCGAGCAGAATAAATCAGTCGACCAACCCCACGCAACCGGGCGTTATGTTTTGTTCTACAGGTTACTAACTACTCACATAATTATACAGGGTGTTAGGGTAAACAGGTGCATTAATTTTAACCTTTGGTATGCCGAAACGAGGATCTGCGTGACGAGAGTTGAATTGACCCGTGATACTGAATACCTTTGCCTAAGCAAAAGAAACATAAATAGGAAATTCGACAAAAAAAATGACTTTTCATACAAATGTTCGTTCCTATAGGTTTTTTTGGGAAAGTTGTTCAGTTGGTGGTTGGTTGGGTGCAATCACCCTTTAAAGTATTGCGACTGTTCACCCTAACACCCGGTATAAAGACAATAAGGTCCAGTGTTCTGTAATAACTTTTTGATATTAAAATTTGAGCTGCCAGGTAGTTTTTGTTAGAGTTCGGGTATTCGATTTTGTTACTATAGTTTTACAAAATATTAGATCCTTATATTAAAATTAAATTAAAAATACATTAAAATTTTAATTATAGCACAGTCTACAGAATCAGTAACGATTGGTAGTGTGCGAATCGAGGTCACTGTCGCTGTTCTGTCGAATTAGTTAGTGGTGCCGTACCTATACCTATACTGCTGTGTTCGGGTATATAATTATTTGTATTATGTATAGGGTAAATAATTATTTTACGCAATACAAACCTACTTAGGTACAAATAGATTCGATTCGCATGAGACGCTTAGCCCTTGTACACATATAACATTCATATAATACTTCGGTAACTCTGGGCTACTTCCAGACAACACCTAGATATGCATGCTCGGTTCCAAGTTAAAGGAATAATAATATTGTTTTTTTTTTGTGATAAATAAATAAATAAAATATAATAGGAAACAAAGTAATATTAATTAAGGTACTATGTTAGTGTAGCGAGCGAGCTGCGAGCGTCGGCCGTCCGTCACCGCAACGCTGACCGATGCCGAGGCATACGAGTAGTCCCTACAGAGGACAAGCTCTCTTACAACGTGGAAAATTCATACCTAAACCGATTTTTTCACTTGTAACAGGTGTCAACCCCCCTAGGGTTGACACCTGTTACAAGTAAAAAAATCGGCCAAATGTGATGTGAGTCGTGTTTTACATGGGTCGCGGTCGGTCACAAACATACTACCCACCATAGATAGTGAAGGGTATAATAATATGAATAATATATAGCAAAACATAAAAACGCTACTTGACATACATTCGCACTTATAACAACGGTCGATTAGAATAAACGAGATGTCAATAATAAATAGATGCCATCTTAAAACCTTGTGTCACCACGGACGGATCCAGCTGGAGGACTGCGTTATGTCCTTAGTTTAAGCACAGAGTACTAGATTGAAATTTGCTTGAATGTCAAATTTTTTAAGCAAATGCTTCCAAAAAATTTAAGTTTGTTTAGACTTAGAGAATATAACAAGCTGATATTGCCGGTCTTTAGTTGATAAGTTATTGCTACCAACCGACCGTAACCTAGGTGGATTACGGTGGGTAGCAATAACTTATCAATTAAATTGTATTCGTAAAAGGTAGCTAGTACTTACATAGTTACTACACAGAATATCTAGGACGAAAAAAAAAAGATTTTTTTTTTTAAAACTTTCAATGCTTACTGTACAAATTGAGAGCATCCATTATTTTAATATTTATCAACACAAATCACAAAATCATTCACTTTTGCCTGTCTATTTCCTCGAATGCGCGTGACGCAGCCCTTGTGTTCGTCTCGCAATGGAACCGGCTCGTTGAGCTGGCGCCAACCAAAGAAGTTCCTACGACAAAATCTTAATCCATTGCAATAAGGATCAAAATCGCATAGTTATGGGGCTAGGGGCTACTACTTGTTCATTTACACGGGCTGAGCGTCGGTGAGAGGTCACGCACACATCGCCTCGCTATGTATGGGTATAACTTTACTTTCCGCTTTGTATGAAGCTTCCGATCTGTAGGGATATTTAATCATGTCGTCGTCCCCCCTCCATAGCCATTCTCGTATAAATATCTAACGTCAACGTAGTCCTCGAATCAGTTCAATCGTAAAATAAACTGGTCGAGCGTGCAGCGCCTCGCAAACGCCTCTCGAAAATTTGTACCTAACGAGTGTGCGTTCACAGATCACGACACGGCGACGTCGCACCTCGCGCCCGCGCCGGCTCGCGTGCACGTGACGGACGACGCGCCCTTCTGCCTGCCCTGCGCCGCCACCGACCACCCGCCGCCGCCGCCGCCGCCCGGGGCGCCGACCACGTGAGTCACAATAATGTCGCGGCGCGCACTTTCTCACTCTCACTATCTCACGTACCTACCGTCCCGTAGTCAGCATAGCGGCGCTGGCGCGGTGCTGTACGTCACACGCGCGGCTGGTACGTGGCTGTGTCGCGCCGGCGCCGACACCCTGCGCGTGGACCTGCGCGTCGCGCGCCCGCTCACCGTCGCCGTCACGCGCGCCCTGCTGGTGCGTATGTCTCCTCTCCTCCCGCCCGTCACGTCAGGTCGTCCGGACTATCACAGTGTGTCGCATTGCAGCTCGTGCCGGCGGGCGCCGTGATGCGGCTGTACTGCGAGAGTCGTCCGCGTCGCGGGGCGGCGGGGGCGGCGGCGCGGTGCGTGGTGGTGGCGCGCGGCGCGGCCGGCACGTACCGCTGCGTGATGCGTGAGGCGGGTCGGAGGGCACTCGCTCATGTCGAGCTCCATCTCACAGGTGCTACAAAACTATCCACCCTCGTGCCGATAAAGTTCCTTCATGTCTATCTAACGATTCACGATACTTTCCCTTCCGCCCCCACAGACGACCGGTCTCTCGAGCTCGAGCCCCGAGATGTCGTCACTTACGAGATCAATGCAAAGCGAGTGAGACGAGAGACGCGAGTGGATCCGGTGGTTTCGCCAGGTTGCTACCACTTTCATAAATATTAATTTCGAGTGCCGATGCTCTAATATTTATGATTTAACTGAAACTTGCCGTGGTCGTCTTTAGAGTCGCCGCCGGAGCTCGGCTACACGTTCATAGAGCAGGTGCTGCGGCCGGGCGGGCCGGTGTCGCTGCGCTGCGAGGCTCGGGGCGCGCCGGCGCCGCGCGTGTCCTGGCTGCGCGACGACGTGCCTCTCGCTGACCACAGGTACCGTCGCGTCTATCAGAACCATGACAGCTTTAGTTCTAATAAGTCCGTTGTGACGATTAAGTCACATTCTCCCTCATGAAACGTCATCATAGGACGATGGTAAGACGCCATATTAAACTTACAGCAACAGTAGCTTCATGCCGTGCTGCTGCATGCATAGTGTTGCGTAGAAGCTTATATCTTGTGTTTTTCCCAATATTTTCACTTCAGTTGAGAATCTTTGCGAAGCACCAATTCTTCTCCATTGTGTGACATAATAATATCATTGATTAAAATCAAATATTTCTATTTTTGCATTCTGGAATCACTGTACAGGGTGAAATCGAAGACATTCGACAAATTTTGGTGGCAAGTTGTACTCCTGATTTAGATCTTATATTACAGGAATTCTTGAAATCTAAATTATGAAAAAAAAAAAATACAATCTAAGCATGCCAAAACATTCAGAAGGTGTTCATAATAAACGCTCTGTATCATAAACATTAAATAAAAAAAAGTTAAAATATTTTTATTAAAATAATTCCTTAAATAAACACTTTTCTCAAGTGAACTGTACATTTTACCGGCCGGCCTGGCCCGGTCAACGTTCATTCCCTCGCATGCAGGGCACCCCCGCGCAACTCCAGTGAGCCGAGCATATCCCCACTGCATGGCACGGTCGCATGCGCTTCCCGCAAAGAAAACAAAAACAGTTCCCGCTCGATCGCGATCGAATGAGGTTACCGCTCTGTAATCAATCAGTCCCCGCTTACGAATTGGACTTGAACTTGGATTTTAGTGCAGTGTCATATTAGTTTCAACCTGAATTTGTATAAAGATGGGTGTGATCGTAAGAGAATAAAATCGAATGATGCAGATGTCGCTATTGTTTCGTACCGTTCACTCATCATCAGTCATCGGCAACGCGCACATTCAACTACGCCGCGCCGGTATCTGTACAGTCAATCACAAATTAAATCAGCTACAATAAATAAATACGATTATTTATTGTAGCTGATTTAATTTAATTTGGACTAAATCTATTTTTAAAACTAGCCTTATCTCGAGTATAACACTATCTTAAATTTTGTCGATTGATTTCAATTTCACCCTGTATATAAGGTCTAACAAAATTAGGTGAAACTATTTTAAGGGGATGATCAGACCATCAAGCTGAACAACTTTCTCTATGGGACCAATATCGAAATCACGAAAAAAAAATCTGCTGTCCCATACATTTAGGTCGAGTACGTTTGTATGGAACAGCTGATTTTTTTTACCGCGATTTCGATATTGGTCCCATAGAGAAAGTTGTTCAGTTTGATGGTCTGATCACCCCCTTAAAATAGTTTCAGCTTGTTTTGTTAGACCTTATATACACTACACCTATAACTACAAGTTCTATACAAATTAGCCTGACCACAGCAGCGCCACAAAGGAGCTATTATTGGAACTAAGTGAAAATGTCACAGTCGCAGTACTAGTATTTATTCTGTGCTACTATAGCTTGCTACATATCAGTAGTCTGTGCCGTCCCGCGAGTGCCCGTGCAAGCACCGTGTCATTACATTACCCGCGCAGGTACTCCGTGAGCTCGGAGCCGGCGCCGGCGGGCGGGGTGGTGTCGGTGCTGAACATCAGCGCGGCGGCGCCGGCGGACGGCGGCCGCTACACGTGCCGCGCGCACAACGCACGGGGCCACGCCGCGCACTCCGCCCGCCTCAACATCTACGGTGAGTCCCGGCGGGCTTGCGCGGCCCCGGCCCCGGCCCCGTACTTCAGCAAATGAGTGCTCGCAAGGGGGGTGTAGATTGAAAGGTCGAAAGCAGAAAGTTTGACTTCGGAACTTTGTTTGGACTAGATAAGAGACAAACATACCAAAAGTCCTCACCCCTCTGAGGTGAGCCCGAGGCACAAAGAAGGTCCCATTTTTTGGTTTTTTGCTGACATCTCGAAAACGATGCGTCATAGGAAATTATATTGTATGACATAATAAAAGCTGATAAAATTCTCTACAACATTAGTTTTGTATACTTTTTACCTATTCCCAATCGTAGCTATGAGGTCCGAAAAACGGTCGATTTTCAAAAATGCGTTTTTTACTTCACTATTTTTTTTGGAAACTATGTAAAATTAGCGGTAAAAAAATCCAAAATAGTGAAATCCGAGATGGCTGCCATGGAAATTTCAAACGCCAAAGCAGCGTGGACTGAAAATTTGTATCCGAGGGTTTTCGGGGTCATTAATCAAGAATATGAAATCATTTTCTTTTTATCTTAAACTTTCATTAGGGTCGCCATACAAATGTCATAATTTTTAAAATGCTGTTACTTTCGCGGCCCTGTAGCTCTCAAAGGTTAAGTCCTATGACAAAAGTACATACAACTAGTTTTGTAGGAAATTTTATCAGGTTTAATTTGTAGGTACCTACAAAACTTGTTGATTAGACTTTTAGAGGTTTAAACAGAAAACCAAAAAATGGGACCTTCTTTGTGCCCACCCTCGGGCTTATCTCAGAGGGGTCAGGACTTTTAGTATATTTGTCTCCTAACTAGTCCAAATAAAGTTCCGCAGTCAAATATCCTGCTTTCGACTTTTCCATCTAGAATCATTCGTTGCCTGCACTACAGGCCCCGCGTCAACTGATACTGACCAACGGTCGTCACAAACTCTCGCTATAATATGTTTCTGTACTCTTCTTTCGCAGAGTAGAACTAGAAGAGTACCAGCAACGTATTAAGTAGGCGTGTGTAGTAACTCTTAGTCTTGTGACCTTAACGCTCCCGCCGGCCGCAGGTCCGCCGTCGGTGCGCGCGGTGCCGGCGCTGCGGCTCGTCGCCGGCGCCAACGCGTCCGTGTTCTGCCCCTACGCCGGATATCCGATCAGGTCCATAGAGGTGCATTCGATGAAATAATTCGTCGTACGTGTGGTGTCCGCGGGCCGGGCGCGTGTGTGACGGTGCTTGTGCTTGTGTCCGCAGCTCGGTGACGTGGTGGCGCGGCGCGGCGCGGCTCGGCGCGGAGGGGCGCGTGCGCGCGCGCGGCGCCGAGCTGCGCCTGGAGCCGGCCGCGCCGCCGGACGCCGGCCACTACGCCTGCAGCGTCGCCGCACCCGCCGGCGCCGGTCCGCCGGCGCGCGCCGACCTGGAGATTCAAGTGCGCAGTGAGTACGGCGCCCGTTCTCCGTTCTCGTCTATCACCACTCTCCCAGCCGATGTTGACCGTTCCGTCTCCCGCAGATCCTCCGAAGATATCCCCGTTCATGTTCTCGTCGGAGCTGACGGAGGGCAGCTCGGCGCAGGTGCTGTGCGGCGTGTCCTCCGGCGACAAGCCCATGTACTTCTCGTGGTTCAAGGACGGCGCTCCTCTGCCGCCTAATCTTCAGGTGAGGGTTGGACCGCCGGGAAGGGTCGTACGGAGCCGACTAGACGATGAATCCCTCTGAGACGCACTTCTGTCCGCAGATCGAGGAGAAGAGTCTGAACGAGTTCTCGCTGCTGATGTTCAGTGACCTGACGGCGCGGCACAGCGGCGACTACACGTGCCGCGTCACCAACCACGCCGCCGCCGTCGACTACACGGCTACACTCAGCGTCAAAGGTTCGAAACCCTCCCTGTTCATAGGTTTAGTTCTCTAAGGCTCTAAGCAAGCACCTGAACTACTGTGCTATGACTGCTTTATTCTTAATGTCGTAAATAAGCATATCCTCCGTCTCGGTGAGAATTTAAGAGGTTCAGAGGTTCAGTTAAGTATCTAGAGATGGCACTTATTATTGTAAGTCAATAGATTGCAGTTTTTATGGTTCACATCTGTGTCAAGGAACTTAAAACCGTTTGTTTTTTTTTATTTCATATAATTTGTCATAGATGGCACGTAAAAGATTTAGATAGGGGGGTCAGGTCCCTCTGAAGCTGACTGTACCAAAGGAATGTCTGCTTGAGAAGCCGGTCATGATTCCTTTCGCACGCTTTAGTCCTAGCGTATCCTTCAGAGCATGCAAATGCGGTGCACAGCCTATTCACTACATATTTACGCTCTCTACTGAATTACTTTGCTTTACGGCAAAGATCGATTCTACCTCAGGAAATCTAAGGCAATTACCGCTCGACTTCCTTCCTCGCAGTGGCGCCGACGTGGATCAGCGAGCCACGCGACGCGGCGCTGCTGCTGGATGCGCCGCTGCATCTGCGCTGCGTCGCCGCCGGACACCCTCCGCCCACCGTCGTCTGGTACCGGCGTACCGGTGAGTCGCCGGATGGTCACCGTATCGAAATAACTAACTTATGATTTCTACCACAGAACATTGTAAGAAGGGTTAAAAGTGCAAAGTGTGCAAAGTAGACGTGGAATGTGCTACACGGTTATGCAATGATTTGCATAACACCGTAAGGCGCGGGAAGACAAGGGGCGACTGTCGTCTCCGAACGTACTTTGCATTTTTAACCCCTCTTATAATGTTCTGTGATTCCTACGTACTTAGAACTTATGCGTACGGTCCGGCAGGTGTCAGCGGCGAGGGCGCGGCGCAGTCATGGGAGGCGCTGGGCGACGGCGGGGAGGGGCCGCGCGCGCGGGGGGGCGACCTGCGCGCGGGGGGCGCCACGCGCTCGCTCGCCGGCTCCTACCGCTGCGTCGCCGACAACGGCGTCGGCCTGCCGCTGCAGGCGCACGTTAACGTCACCGTGCACGGTGAGTGGCGCGCCGTCACGCCGGGGGGAGGGGGAGGGGGGAGGCGGTGTAACGTAGCGTGTGTTCGCCCGCAGAGCCGGCGCAGCTGGTGTCGGCGGGGGCGGCGCGGCGCAACGTGAGCGCGTCGCTGGGCGCGGGCGCGCGGCTGGTCTGCGCGGCGCGGGGCGACGACCCGCTCGCACTAGCTTGGACGCGTCGCGGCGCCGCATTGCCCGGCGACGACTATAGGTAGGTTTTTTTTACATAATATTTTTGTACCTACTTAACGTCTCCTCCGCGATGCCCTATTAGCTTATAGTAACGATCGGACCGGTTTAGCGACTTTCGCAACGGTCCCGAAGTGCCACCGACCGAAACTGATACCGTCGTCCCTCAGATGGTCGGTGTCGGAGTCCCGCTCTGCACAGACGCTGCACTCGACGCTGTCGCTGCGCGCCGCCGAGCGAACCGACGCCGGCGAGTACCGCTGCGTGGCGACCAACCGCTTCGGTCGCAGCGAGCGACTGATACTGCTGCACGTTGAAGGTGATATCTATAGCTACGATTCGGTAAATTACCACTAGTGTCAGTCGACTACAAGTGGACGCCTTTTCATGTCGGCAGAGCCGCCAGCCGCAGCCAGGTCGGTGCGCGCGGCGGGGCGGGGCGCGCGCTGGGCCGGCGTGGCGTGGCGCGGGCTGGCGCCGGCGCGCGCGCAGTACCGCGCCCTGCTCGCGGCGCCGCGCCCGCCCGACCGAGCCCCCGCCGACGCGCCCCTGCCCCTGCAGCCCGCCCCGCAGGAGCTGCTCAACCTGACACTCGGCACCGTACTCGACGACGGGTACGTCACTCGTTCCTCTCATCCTATCCACACGACTAACAGACAGATAAACGAACAGTGTCCTCGACAGGCCGGCGCCGGACGGGCTGCGGTCGCTGCGCGCGCGCCTGCACGGACTGCGCGCCGCCACGCGCTACTCCCTGCGCCTGCTGACCGTGACGCGCGCGGGCCTCTCCGCGCCCTCCGACCCACTCGTCTTCACCACCCTCGAGGACGGTACGTACGACGCTTAAGACTGTCGAGGCGTACCTACACGTGTGCTGAGGTGACGGAAAGAAAAATGATGTCTTGTCAAAGGTCTCCATAATGTTTGAACCTAATGTTGTGTTGGTGCGCAGCCCCGACGGGAGCGCCGCGCGACGTGCGCGTGACGTCGTCCGGCGACGGGGAGCTGCACGTCACGTGGACGGTGAGTGCAGTCAATATTACTCGCGCTTGGCCATGTCCACGGCGCCGTGTCGAGAAAAGTTCCGGTGCGATCGTGTACCGTTGAATTAAAAATAAACTAAACGGTACACGATTGCACGATCATTAATTTCTTCCATTCGTCGAGGTGAAAAGCGTTCTTCCAGGGCCGCTTCACACGCGTAAGGCGCCGCACCGTTTTGCGGTAACGGCGTCGCGTTGTGGTGATGTGGCTGAGCCATAATATGAATAGATACAATTAGAAATCAAGCTTGTTATAGCAAAAAGTTGTAATCCATTGCTTTATGATAGATCAAAATTGTGTATACAGGGCGGACAGGCATAATATTATCACAATCCCGTCGTCATCCACCGGCATACAGTTTTGTATCATAATAAGGGGATTGCACTTTTTCGTGAAATCGGGGCCTATACTGTAGCGAAAAAAAAGACATTTCCATTGTCAAAAGTGCTTCTCCAAAAACACTGCCTTAATCATGTGCAACAGATGTCTTAGGCCTATGATGAGTACGGAACAAATTCCATATATTTAGTCTATATGGCGATGCTTCCCACACCTAGTAGTCAGTCGTTTTACAACATTCAACTAAGCGGCTCAGGCAACCGAACTCACTTACTTTTGACATTAAACTTACGTCAACTTCTTACTGTGTCTTAATCTTCAACTTCTACATCATACTTACAACTCAACTACGAGGCCTACGTGAACCAAGGAAAGCCCTACGTCTTTTGATGATGATGATGATACAGGATGTAAGGAAAAGTATCATTAACTTTTAAACCACATACTTTAGCCATCAAACTGAACAACTTTTGCTATGGGGGCAAACCGATCGGAGAGAAAATCTGCTGTCTCATACATTATTTGAATCGAGTAGCATGCGCATTGCAGTATAGTATGGAACGGGTGATTTTTTTCTGCTCTGATCGGTTTGCTACTATGGGATTGTAAAAGTTTTTCATTTTGATGGGTAGAATAAGTATGTGTTTTAAATTTTATTTTATTCATTTTAGGAAAACTTACGGACTAATTACAGGATAGTAGGGTATCAACATATTTATAAAACAACATTGCCAACTAAAAGTTTCCACAGATAAATATCATTCGTTATACAAACGTTTGTGTGAGAAAAAAAAATACAAATTTAAATCGATAAAGTAATAAAAAGTTAAGAACCCGATCTCAACCCACCACACGGGCACACTTACCCTACTTCCTACCAAAACAAGATCCTTAATATGTATCCATAACCACGTTAGTGCTAAAATGATAACAAATCACATTCGCCTCAAAACTTAAAATGTGAATAACTTTAAATTTTAAGAATCAAAATAATTAAATTATAGTTTCAATCTAATTATCTTGTTATAAATCAGTTGGGGTGTATGAGGTTTCCTGAGGTATTTCCTGATTGTTTGCTCTCCGTATACTCTGTTTTTTGGTGTCAAATAAAGTATAATTGATTGATTGATTGATTGAGGTTTTGCGCTTATTCATTAACTCGTTATATTAACTAAAAACTAAAAGTAAAGAGGTGCCGAGTGAGCCGCAAACTCATTAACCTAAGTAGGTATTTTTCAGTAAGCACTCGTTTAACTGAGGTCGTGCTTCTGCAAAACAAATCAAAGTCAAGATCAACCGAGACACTATTACAGCTATTAGCGCTGCGCAGTAAGAATGCATTTTGTCTATAGTTAGTTTTAACCAGGGGAACGCGTAACAAGGGACGTTGCCTTAGGCCTAACTGATTGGTACGAAGATGTATTTTAGAGACTAGATCGGGGCTGTCAATGGATCCATTAGAAATATTTATCAAGTAGCAAATATCGCTTCCCCTTGAACATGGACGTAATCCATGTTCAAGGGGAAGAAAGTGGTAGCGCTTGCAGCGATGTTGATAGTCGACTGACCATTGCCGTGCTTTATAATCTAGAAAACGTAAGAATCTTTTCTGAATACCTTCGATACGTGCCTTATAGACCTCATATCGTGGGTTCCATACCTGAGATGCATATTCCAAGTGACTGCGTACGAAGGCGCAATAAAGTATTTTGAGTGACTTCAAATTTGTAAAACTCACCGTAGACCTGATAATAAACCCTAAAGCCTTAGAAGCTTTGCTTACGATATGGTTGATATGTTTATCGAATAGATGGTTAGTGTCGTGAAAGACGCCCAAGTCCCTGATCTCATTTACTTTAATTAATTGATGGTTCAATAGACTATACCCAGAGCCTAGGGTGGTAAATTTGCGCGTAAAAGACATATAAAAGCATTTGGACAGATTTAGGTCTAATTTATTCACAGGACAATAGTCTTGGAATCTAGATAAGTCATCTTGAAGGAGTTGCAAATCCTGGGAACTGTGTATTAATTTAAGAATTTTCATGTTATCAGCAAATAAAAGAATGTCTGAATTTTTAAAACACAACTTAATATCCAATATAAATATTATGAATAAAAGAGGACCCAAAATTGAGCCCTGGGTCACGCCCGACGGGATTGAAGTCCAATCAGAGGTACAGCCTTGCATCGCTACTGCTTGGGTACGGTTCTCTATATAGGAAACAAACCACCTGTAAAGATCACCGTGAATGCCAGACGACAACAGCTTCTGTAAAAGGATACAATGGTCTATACGATCGAAGCATTTGCTGTAGTCAGTATAAATCACATCTACTTATGCACGTTGATCCAAGGTTAATGATTATTTTCCTGACATCCTGTTATACGGGTCTAACGGCATATGAAGCTTATCTTCTGGTCTGGCCACGCCGAGATTTCTATTCATGTGGCTGAGCCCTCGAGTTCACGGGCGCCGAGCCGCCTGAGAATCGACGTCGCCTCTCATCTAAAAAGCTCGTCCTCCCGCCCGCAGGCGCCGCCGCGGGACGACTGGAACGGCGAGCTGCTCGGGTACGCGGTGTCGTGGATCGAGCTACGCGACGTCAATGAAGGGGAAGGGGACGAGGAGGAGGAGGGGGAGGGGGAGGGAGAGGGAGAGGGAGCGGGGCGCGTCACGGTGCGCGGGGGCGGCGCGCGCTCCGCCACGCTCGTGGGGCTGCGCGCCGCCACGCGCCACCGCGTCGCCGTGCGCGCCTTCACCCGCGCCGGCCCCGGCCCACCAAGCGACCACACATACCCCACCGCAACAACCGGAGGTAACCGCTCATCGTATCATAGAGTAAAGCGACAAGAAGAGTAGGTACTATTCTCCATACTAAGTGGCGTGCCTCGAAAAAAGTACAAAATCTCGTCTCATAGATGGCGCTGACTCCTTGCCCGCGTATAGATATATTGCCAATATATCCTAAAAGAGATGAATCGAGGAAGACTACATATTGCGCCTACTTCAAGTGATGGGATAAGGGCAGGAAGAAGAAGATACCGAACCATCAATAATTTTTCCGACTCTAGCAAACTCCAAGACAACCTATCGCGTATCGCCGAATGGTCCAAAAACAATAGGCTTCCTTTTAACATCAAGAAGTGTATTCATATAAAATTTTCCAGAAAACTTAGCCCATTCCAAACGTCCTATTACATAGATAACCACAGGCACAAAGAAGTGGATGACATCAGAGACCTTGGCGTCATACTCGGCAGTAAACTCTCTTTTACCAAACAGATAGATAGCATCGTAAAAAAGTCGTTATAGCTTCTGGGCTTCATATGGAGGAGCTGCAAAGGGTTGAGGAATAGCAACACTCTAAAATTTGTATATTTCACACTATTACATTCACCTCTTGAGTACTGTTCTTCTATATGGAATCCATATTACAAAATAATGTCATATTGATAGGATTGAGAAGGTTCAAAGGAGATTTCTCTTCTACTTAAGCCTACATCAGACAAAGTTATCCGATCTTAACTTAACACCTACTCTGAACGTCTCATACACTTTAAGCTACATTCCCTCGAGCATAGGCGTTGGACCGCGGATCAAATATTATTATTTAAAATAATTAGAGGGCTCATAGATTGTCCAGCACTATTGAGTCATATTGGTTTCCTTGTACCAAAACAAAATAGTAGGTTGATAAATTTTTGAACATACATACATACATACATATTCTCACGCCTGTCTCCCACTGGGGTAGGCAGAGACAACGGAACGCCACCTGCTACGATCCTGACATACCTCTCTAGCTTCCTCCACATTCATAAGTCCTTTCATGCATGCTCGTCGGTTACGGGTAGATCTGACCTGGCCCTTTTTAAGCACGTCGCCAATTTGGTTCGTATATGTACGTCTAGGCCGTCCCCTTCCAACATTTCCACTTACGCTTGCCTTATAGATTGCCCTCGTCAATCTGCTCTTATCCATTCTTTCCACATGACCAAACCATCTCAACATACCTTTCTCTATTTTTGTCACTACATCCTCTTTCAAACCACAACGTTCTCTAATAAAACTATTTTTCAATTTGTCCATCACAGACACACCACACATACTTCTCAGTGAGCGCATTTCCACTGCGTTAATCCTACTTTCATGCGTCTTCTGCCATACCCAAGATTCACTTCCATACATCAATGTCGGGACTAACACTCCATTATGAACTTCCATCCGTGCCTTTTTGGACACGTGTTGGCTTTTCACAAAGGAATTCAGAGCTCCATTTACCCTATTTCCTGCTTTCACTCTTCTCTCAATATCACTCTGACACTTACCGTCTCTGGTAAACATGCACCCTAAGTACACAAACTCATTCACCTGTTCCAATTTTTCATCACCAATCATAATACTACATAAGGTACGTTCGTCATTATCATTCCTCTCTAACACCATAACTTTTGTCTTACTTACATTCACTTTCATTCCTTTCTTTTTAAACGACTCATTCATGCAAGTCACCATCGCCTGCAAGTCATTCGCCGACGATGCAAGTAGAACTTGATCGTCGGCGTACAACAGACATTTGACCAGCAACTCATTCATTCTTAATCCACATTCACTCTCTTTCAGCTCTTCCAAACAACTGTCCATGAATAAATTAAATAGCCACGGGGACGCTACACATCCCTGTCGGACCCCTCGAGAGATGCCGAACCAGTCAGTGTATGCCCCGTTAATCCTGACACAGGCACTGGAATTCTCATACAGAGATTTCAGCGCCTGTATCAATTTACTATCCACTCCATACATGTGCAGCGTGGACCACAGTTCATTCCGAACCACTCTGTCATAGGCTTCTTCCAAGTCCACAAAAGCGCAAAAGATCTTTTGGTTTTGAGCCAAAAACTTTTCGCTTATAGACCGTAATGCAAAAACCTGGTCCTGCATCCCATTCCTTTTCTAAAACCTGCTTGTGCATCCCATATCTTTCGTTCAGTCTCCTTTAACACTCTATCAATTAACACTTTTGCATACAGCTTTCCAACCACACTGAGGAGGCTAATGCCGCGGTAGTTTTTGCATTCCTGCTGTGACCCTTTTCCCTTATAGAGCGGAACAATTACAGCCTTACACCAGTCCTTTGGGACCCGACCGGATTTCCAGCACTTATTAAATAAAAGGTACAGCATGTCTATGAATACCCCACCACCATTCCTCAGCATCTCTACCGATACCCTATCATACCCAGCAGCCTTACCTACTTTCATGCTTTTCATTGCTTTCATTATCTCTTCCACACTCAAATCATTCTCACACTCTGAGTCCACATTCGTGGGCCACACATCTATGCTTGGAGTTACTGCTTCTTCACATTCAAATAAACTTTCAAAATATGCCTTCCAACAATCCAGTATTTTTCCCTCTTCAGTTAACATGCATCCATCACTACCTCTTATTCTGTCAACTTTGGATGTCTCGGTTTTTCCACGAGTTAATTTTACCATTTTCCAAAAAAGCCATTTTATGTTAAAACCGCCAGAACCAACTTAGCTCACCATAGATTGCTATCTTGAATTTTTCGTGAGCATAATGAACTTTCTAAATCTTCACAAATTGAAAATATTCTCACATTCATTGCAAACTTTAAAAAAAACATTGTACTCTCTCTAGTGTAAACTTAGTTTAATCTAGCTAAGATAAGTTATGCATGCATTATGTAAATCTAAAGTATTGTTTAGATAATTTTAACCTAAGTACCTTTGCATCAGTAAGCCTTACATCATTATTATTACGCTTAAGTTGTGTTTGCCTGTAATTGGGTCTACTTCGTTTAAAGACCCAACGTATGAGAACGAGAAGTAGCTTAGGTAATTAAAGAGAGTACTAGTAGATCCGAAATTGTTGATGCAAAAATAGCAATTCAATATGTAAATGATGTTCATAACGACCTCTTACGAATTAAATTGTACTAAATTCCGGTATACGCCACTGTACAGAGAATATTTAACAGTCTTCTTGTCTCCTTTACTCTATGATTGTATCTACCGACGCCTCGTCCCGCGGCCGCGGTCGCGGTCGCGGTCGCGGTGGGTCGCTACTCGCTACAGTACATGCCGTGGTGCCCACAGTGCCGGCTCGCGCGCCGCGCGGGGTGCGCTGCGAGGGCGGGGGAGGGGGCGGGGGAGGGGGAGGGGGAGGGGGAGGTGGAGGGGGCGGGGCGCAGTCGGCTCGCGAGCTGCGCGTGCGCTGGGAGCCGGAGCCGGAGGTAGCGCCCGCGCCGGCGCTGCGCGGCTACGATCTGCACTACGTGCCGGTCAACCTCGATCACTGTCAGTGTTGCTTTAGTACTCATTCGTCCTACATTCAATCGTTAAACTGTGAATACATTGAATAAAACTGGTCAAGTGCAAGTCGGGCTGCTCGCGAATTCAGGGTTCTGTACCACAACAACACAACACAACATATTAACTTGCAAAAAAGTTTTGTGCTTTCGAAGATTTAAAACGAGAACGACTCACGCTTGGCTGATTTTTATTATTTTTGTTGTTATACTGTAGAGCTTACACTAAAATCGTATTAAATTTGACACTTGCATCCATTACCGTTTTTACTATAGAGCGAGAAGAAGAAACATTGATAAAAACTAGTTTCTTGCATGGGAATGGGTACCTTCCGTAATTTTTAATTTTTTCTATTTTTATTATTTGTCGTCAAATCCAATACAACGATACACAATCCGTGAAAATTCCATCTGGCTACCTATTTCAGTTTAGACGAAGACTTCTGAAGCTGGGACAGACGGACGGATAGCGTAGACTATTCCTAATACCCTATTCGAAATAGGATTCCGTTTTCACAGTTCGAGTACGGATGCCAAAAAATAATAGTTAAATATTGTCAGCGTGGTCGTCGGCGGCCTCCGCCGGCGCCGGCGGCGTGACGCAGACGACGGACGGGCGCGCGGCGGCGGCGCTGGTGGGCGGCCTGCTCGCCGCCACCAACTACTCGGTGAGCGTGCGCGCGCGCAGCGCCTCCGGGCCGGGCCGAGCCTCCGCGCCCATATACTGCGTCACCGGCGAGGACGGTGAGCGACCACCCGATATCGTATCGTATTCATCGATCTACTCGCCGACAGTAATATAGAACTGTAACGTGCGGTGCGCAGTGGGCGGCGTGGTGACCGCGGTGCGCGCGCGCGGGGCGGGCGCGGAGGCGGTGGTGGTGGCGTGGCTGCCGCCGGACCGAGCGCGCCGCGGCGGCCTCATCACGCACTACACGCTGCACATCAGGGAGCTCGGCAAGTAGGTACATCACATCGCCGTCACATCCAGTGCTGCCAGCTTAGAGGACTTTCCACTAAACCTGATGATTTCGACGTTTCGACCCCATTTTAGTGGAGAAATATATATTGCTTTTAGTCCCCGGTGGTATTTTCTACTGCTTCATTAGAATAAAATTTAATTTCAAGAAAGCCATATTTTTTTTAAACACACATCCTAATTCATTCTCGAAAGTATCTTAAGCTTATGAGTTTACGCATTACTTGATTATGATTTTGAAAGTGTGAGATTCAAAAATACTAGGTACTCCATAATTAATAGAAAAACGATAACCAAACCACTAGCCGGATTTAATGATTATTTACATAGAAATTTAATATTTTTTTACACAATCATTAATAATAAAGGTAACAAATTACCTACAGGGTGTAAGTGACAGCCTAGCAAATACTGAAACGGTGAACTCAGACCATCAAACTGAACAACTTTCACTATGGAGGCTACCTCAGCGACGAGAAAAAAAATCTGCTGTCCCATTCATTTGGGTCGGGTAAGTACAGCAATTTTGTATGGGACAGCAGATTTTTTTTTCGCGTCTCCTGAGGTAAGTTTCATAATGAAAGTTATTCAGTTCGATGGTCTGAGTTCACCGTTTCAGTATTTGCTGGGCTGTCACTTGCACCCTGTATATGCCCATTTTTTTCTTCTTTAGTGGAAAATTTTGTGATTTTGAGAATAGGGTCACTTTCTTTTATCGGTTTTAGAAAACGAATCTAGAAGGTATAGAGCTAATTTAACTGTTAGCAAAATAAGTCACATCGTACTACCGCTGCGTGCGAGTGAGACGTGACTGATGAGTGATTGAGTGATTGAGTGTCCGTGCTGCCGGCAGGGTGGGCGGGGAGTGGTCGCAGCGCGTGGAGGCGCCGGGGGCGGCGCGGGAGGGGGTGGACTCTAACGAGCGGGAGGGGGAAGTGGTGCAGGTGGTGCGGGGGCTGCGAGCGCGCGCCGGCTACGAGTTCCGCGTGCGTGCGCACACGGCACGCGGCCCCGGCGCGCTCTCCCGCGCCGCCAGCGCCGCGCCCGCCGACACGGGTGAGTATACGTTACCATTTCCGCTAAAGTTTTCAATTAATATGAGTTGAATAAAAATATTACAAGATATGAATCTTAAGGGCCTTACATACGAGCCATTATGCACTACTAGCTTTTGCCCGCAACTTCGTCTGCGTGGACGTGATTTTGTCTAATCCCTTGTCCCAACCCCTTGACACGTTCATTATAAAAGAAACAAATCATCTAAAAAGAATAGAATAGAATCCGATTGTGGTTCGTGAGTGTACCGATTCTCTCTCTGTCCCTGTAGATATGCATCATAAATCACTATTAATTACGGTTGATCCGATAGCGATACACAAGATATATGATGACGTCAGAAGTAAGTAGGGACCTAACTCAACCCTAGCGATTATCCCGCCATATTAGCCTCTCTTAACCAAGTCATTTGGACTGACTACTTGCGATCCAGTTCACTAGAAGATTCTGCTACACTTTTTTATAATAAATTATATGAATTAAGGGTTCTTTTACTTTATGGCGCTATCTCAGGTATGGAACCCACGATATGAGGTCTACAAGGCACGTATCGAAGGTATTCAGAAAAGTCTCTTACGTTTTCTAGATTATAAAGCACGGCAATGGTCAGTCGACTATCAACATTGCTGCAAGCGTTATCACTTTCTTCCCCTTGAACACCGACGTAATATTAGCGACATTTAATTGCTACTTGATAAATATTTCTAATGGATCCATTGACAGCCCCGATCTAGTCTCTAAAATACATCTTCGTACCAATCAGTTAGGCCTTAGGCAACGTCTCTTGTTACACGTTCCCCTTGCTAAAACTAACTATTGACAAAATGCATTCTTACTGCGCAGCGCTAATAGCTTTAATAGTGTCTCGGTTGATCTTGACTTTGATTTATTTTGCACAAGCACGACAAAATACCTACCTAGGTTAATGAGTTAGCGGCTCACTCGGCACCTCTTTACTTTTAAGTTTTTAAAATTCCTTTTCGTATTGTATATCCTTTTCTTATATTTTGTAATGTAACTTTTTATTACCTTTATTGATTAAAATTTTTTTTTACTCACCAGTATGTAAAACGAGAATGATATTTATCTTTGGAAACTTTTAGTTGGCAATATTGTTTCATAAAAATGTTGATACCCTAATATCCTGTAATTAGTCCGTAAGTTATCATAAAATGAATAAATAAAATAATGTCTCTCTAAGGTCATGAAGGTCATGGTCGGAACCAAGTCTAGGAATCCTGGCATGTAACATTAGAATGGTGATTAAGGAATGGGCTGATAAAAGACACAGGCTAGAATGCTCTGACCTCTCGGGTCTGCAACACTGGAGGAAATTCATTAGCACCACGAGTCCCACAGTTCATACTCAGCATCAGCAGGAGCAAATAATCACCGAGAGATGTCTGTCTGTTAGACAGGCTGACGGCCTTGCAATCTAGAGTCAGAGAGAGGCTATGGTCGAGCGTACGAATTCGACCTTACATTTGTACAAAGGGGAGCCATAGTCACATAGGAGGTGCAGGAGAGTTTCCATCTCCTCCTTGCAGAATCTGCAGCCGGTCGTGTCACTTAAATTCAGTGTGCGCATGTGCTTATTTAATTTGCAGTGGCCTGTGGGTGACCTTGCTATTGTACAAATTTGATCCTTGCTGAGGGCAACGAAACCGTTCGCAAGTTTGCGATTTTACCCTTTGGTAAGTGCTTTGGAGTGGCCCATAACTGGGGTGTTGCACCAAAGCTTTGTTGCCTCTCCAAAGCTGGCCCTATTCAAAGAATCATGCATTAGACTATTAGGTATTCCAAGAAAGGCTTCGGGGCCTCTGAAGTGGTTTTTTGTGCCCCTTCTGGCCAACTCGTCCACCCTTTCGTTCCCTTCTATGTCTGAGTGTCCTGGTACCAATTGTAGCATAAACTGATCGTTATTGCCTAAGGCGTTCAGTTGTGACACGCAGTCTTGTACTAGCTTAGATATTATGATCGAAGAGTCTTATGGCTAGCAAGGCTGCTTGGCTAAAGGAGTTAACTGTGATATATTGGTTGACGTAGCGCTTGCTCAAATTCATTTCAGCGCAGGCTGTGATAGCTTAGACCTCCGCCTGGAATATGGAGGCGTAATAGCCAAAGATTTTGGGTCTGCCTTAGTCTTGGGTTTCGGCCATATATCCCGCTGCCAAAGTCATTGCTTGTCTTGGATCCATTTGTGAACCAGGTTAGGCAGTTGTCTTTGATGGACGTTTGGCCGTCAAGCCAGTCATCCCGAAGGAAATGTAACAGGGTAGTTCTTGGTGATGTTGTTGGTGTTTTATCGGATACTCTTCGGCAACTGTGCCCAGGAGCTACATGACCTGATTCCACCATCCCCATTCCACCAACGTACGACCAGACGTAGTGCAAGACTGCATCCATAAGTAGTAGATATTTCAAAAATCTGCACAAAAAGGTTCACAATTTGACATACTTTTTTATAATGAAAACCGGTAAGGTTTGGAATTCTCTCTCTGCGTCTGTGTTTCCAAGCAAATACAATCAGGATATTTTTAAAGGAAGAGTTAATAGGCTTTCTCTGGGCGAACGCGCTACATCCTCGGCTCCATCTACACTTCCCATCAGATGAGCTGAAGCCATCGTCACAAACATTCGCATTTATGAGATTATTATAAACGAGCGTTAACTCTCGACTTTGTCCACACAAATTATATACCAGATTTTAAGTCAGATAATAAGCTATCAAACAAAAAAAAATCATCAAAATCGGTTTTGTAGTTTTTGCGTGATGCTCGTTCAAACAAACAAACAAACACACAAACACACAAACAAACAGACAGGGATATCTAAAAATCATATCGCAACTTTTTTTTTGTTAATATCTTCAATGTACACACAAACTTCCTGTTACGGTTTTATAATACAGTTTTTGAGAGTTACGCGGTTATTATTTAATCTAGAAATAAACATTTTAACGGGTTTTTACCGCGTTTTGGTATCAATCCGCGTTTGTAATATCGGGAACTCAAATATACTAAAACGCAGTAAGAACCCGTTAAAATGTTTATTTCTAGTTTTATAATAGTTTAGATTACTGAGATTTTAATCTATATACACTCGTTCGAGCGCTCGAGATCCGTACCACTACGCATACTCGATTATTCGTATTCGTATTCGTATTCACTCAAAATAAATATTGAACGGTACAGTGGCGGTGCGGGTGTGGTCGTTTAGTCGCGACCTGACCGCGGAGGAGGGCGCGCGGGTGCGGCTGCGCTGCGGCGCGGAGGGGGCGCCGCCGCTGCGCCGGCGCTGGGCCCCGCTCGCCCCGCACCACTCCGTCACTGACGCCGGTGACCTCGTGCTGCACAGTGAGCAATCTGCTTCCTTCCGTACCTTCAGCTTATCACAAACGGCCGCTATAATTATGTTGCTGTATTCTTCTAACGCATGCATGTTACGAGTAAAGGAGACAAGAAGAATTCTATTCTGTGACGTGCACTGGGTTTTAGTACATTTTGGTTCGTTAAATGTCGTTAATATGAGCATTATTTCGCTATTTTTGTATCAATAATTCCGGATTTAGTACTCTATTTAGTTGCCTAAGTTACCTCTCTTACGTTTGGTTCATAACATTGGAAGACTAATTAAAATTTATTAGCATGTATTGGCAATTTATCTACTAGCGGGAAAGGAGTCAACGCCATCTATGAAACGGGATTTTGAACTTTTTCCGTGGTACTCCACTTACTATGGAGAATAGCCAGGAAGCTGGCATAGGTATATGATTCTAAAATCCTTGAGAATAGTTCTTCTCTCCTTTACTCTATGCGCGAACGTACTGAAATATCGATAACGTACAAAGGACTGGAGGCTGCGTGGGCCGGCAACTATACGTGCTGGGTGCGCAACGCGGCGGGCTCGGACTCGGTGACGCACCGCGTGCGGACGCCCCCCGCACCCCCCGCGCCCCCCGCCCCCCGCCTGCTGCGCGCCACCGCGCACTCGCTCACCGTGGCGTGGCACCCCCCGCCCTCCGCCGGCCCCGCGCTCATAGGTACGCATGAGACATGCTCCGACACCACGCCAGGCTTCCGTCACTCGGTCATAGGAACCGAGATAACCAGTTTTTTATGGAATGTATCTGTTACGAAATAAGTAGTAATATGTGATCACGCTACGATACGCACTATCACCGACAGTGAGGTTCCCCGCAGGCTACACGGTGGAGTGGAGGCTCGCGACGGACGCAGCAGGCGCGGGGGGGTCTATGTGGGTGCCGGCGGGGGACGGGGCGGCGGCGGCGCGGGGGCTGGCGTGCGGGGCGGCGCACGAGGTGAGGCTGCGCACGCACACGGCGCGCGGCACCTCCCCGCCCTCCGCCGCGCTGCGCGCGCACACGCGCGGCGACAGTAAGTATCTCTGTTACGTATGTTACTGCTGCAATCCATACCTCTATAATAAAGAATTAACATGGTCCACAGAGGTTAAATATCTGGGGATGATACTAGATAAAGAACTGACGTGGAAATCACATGCTAAAATGGTTACAAGGAAAGCTGCAATGGCTTTCAATATGTGCAGATCAGCCTACGGTAAAACCTGGGGCCTAAACCCAAAGGTGATTTACTGGATCTACACAACGATGGTTAGACCAATACTTTCTTACGGCAGCATTGTTTGGTGGACGAGAACAAAAATGCAAACATGTGAGAAAGAACTTGGAAAACTACAACGCATAGCGTGTATGGCAATGACTGGTGCATTCAGGTCCACACCCACCGCGGCGCTAAACACTATACTGGACCTCAAACCGCTTCATATATTCATACAAGCTGAAGCGATGAAGGCTCTTTATAGAATGAAGGTGACCCAAATCTAGCACAATGACATGCCCAAGATAAGGCACACTGCACTGAGACTGAGCAGTGAACTTGAGAGAGGGTTCAACATGATCGGTGACACAATGCCGAGCATACGAATCTTGAAAGAAACTACAAAATATATGTCCCAACAAGGGATGAATGGAAACGTGGAATGCGTACCCCGGACGCGAACACTCTTGTTTGGTACACTGATGGTTCAAAAACCGAGTCAGGTACGGGTGCAGGCATACACTCCAAAGACCATAGCGAAAGTGTTAGTCTAGGAGAATTTGCAACTGTCTTTCAAACAGAGACATATGCTATCATAGCATGTGCGCAGGAGAATATATACAGGAAGGTAACCAACAAGACTATATATATCCTCAGTGACAGCCAAGCAGCGCTCAAAGCCTTGAACTCCTACTATGTGAGTTCCAAGCTAATTCTGAACGGAGTGAAGACCCTCAACAAGCTTGGTCTTCACAATACCGTAAGATTAGTTTGGGTTCCGGGACATACCGGCGTCCAGGGTAATGAGAATGCTGACGAGCTGGCGAGGGCTGGGTCAGAACGAAAGATGGTTGGCCCAGAACCAAGTGTGGGAATCCCGGCATGCAGTACGGCCATTAGGGATTGGGCTGATAAAGCACACAAACTGGAGTGGTCTAGCCTTGTAGGCCTACAACACTCCAGAACTTTATCAGCAATGTGACAACTCGCGTCTCAAGATTCATACTGAATAATAGCAGGAGCAAGGCTCGCGCCATAGTCGGAGCCCTCACTGGGCACTACGCTACAGGCGCGATGATGCACAAAATGAAACTCACCCTAGATCCTAGCTGCAGAGCATGCGGAGAGGATGAAGAGACTATGGAGCATGTTCTTTGTGACTGTGATGTCCTGGCGGTAAAACGCATGTGCCTCCTCGGAGATAGATACCCGAAACCGGGAGATCTTAGGTTTCTTCCCCTCAATGGTGTTGCCTCCTTCATTGACCATGTATTTGAAGGGTGAAGACAACAAAAAGTATTGGGGCTAACACAAAAGATCCCATTGGGTCGAAGTGTTGCTGGCTTGCCAGCCCCCACAACAAGATAAGATAAGATGTTACTGCTGATGATTTTGCAAAAAAACTTTGAAAAAATGAGACCTAAATTATTCTGTATTAAATACAAAATTATGTATCTTTTGAATCGTAATAGTTAGCCGTTTGAAATTTTCACAGAATAATTAGGTCTCATTTTTTCCAAGTTTTTTTGTCATGAACAATTAAGTAGGGTAAACCACCCAGTTGTTAGCACTTTAAGAGAGTGATTCGTGTCAGTCCGAAATTATTTTACCATAATTTTTTTTTACATCTTGGATACAAGTTTAATAATATCAAAGAAAATATTTTTTCGTTGTTTTTAAAACTGTTTTTATATGATGGAACAGTAATAAATAAGTATTTTTTACTTAAATCCAAAAATCTACAGAAAATCCTATTATTGGCATACAAATTCTCAATACAGGCATCTACTCGTCCAGTTATTGGAACACAGTTAAAGTATCAGATGGGATCATTAAAAATGAAAAGAAATAGGGTAATAATTAAAACTATTGTTATTTATTCCTTCACTATTTTAATTAAAGATGTTATTTCAAGCTTACATCAAAATATTTAAAAAAAATCATCTTATGTAACATAATTATTATTTTCTCTTATTCTACTTGTTTTGGCAGTCTCACTAAATCAGTCAATAACTTATCTATTCTTATGTAATTCTCTATGTTAATTTTCATTTTCTCTTTATTATGACGAACCGGTTGGTGTAATAGTTACCACACCGGACTACCAAACCAGGGTCCTGGGTTCGAATCCCAGTTCGGTCATGGATGTTATATTATGTTTGTGCCATTGTTGTATGGCTTCCATAATAAAAAGTCTATATTTTATTTATTTTAGTTTTATTTATTTGGCAAATCAAATGAAAATTTTTTGTTTAAAATAATATCACATAGAGAGCTTTTTGACGGCATTTTCTGACTCTACCACCGTGTCGGAAGGTGTTCCGTTGAGAGAAGATGCGTCCAGAAACTCTACACACACAAAACAAAATTATAGAAAGTACAATTAAAATACAATATTGCATTACATAGAGTAACATTGTCAAGACCAGACATTTTGGTCATTCAAATAGTCATTGAGTTCATAGTAGCCTTTTTTACAGAGGATTTGTTTAACATGGGACTTAAACTTTTTTCTGGCAAGTTTAGAATATCCTCTGGTATCTTATAACGCAATTATAAGATACCAGAGGATATTCTAAACTTGCAGTGCCTCATGAAAAAAGTAACAAAGTACAAACTAATACTTCGATCTTAAAAATATTACATATTAAACTACATCAAATTTGCACCTCAATTATGACTTCGCACAGCATTCCAATATATTGTTATGGGCTGACATTTGGATATTACTATTAGGGGAAAATGTTTAATGGGGAAGGAATAATTTACTTTTGCAAATAACCCACAAACTTGCTTGTTGATAATATTTTAAAATATCCCATTAGTAGCACCAATGCCAATAAAGGGATTTTGAAGAAATTTTTGTTTCAGATGTTGGCACATCTGTTAAATGAAATATGATAAAGATTGTCAAAAAATAATCATTGAATCTACTGCCTAGAAGTGTAATGAACTTGAGTAGTCTCTAGTTTCCTTGTATTTTCGAAGTAACTCTAAAGTGTCAATAATTGGAGGGTGCCAATGAAAGGACGGTTTACCCTAAACCGTTGTTTTTGTATAATAAAGTACCTACCTACGTAGCTCGATATTTAATGGTGAGTGTTATATTTGGTACGAGTACAGAGGCCGAGGCGCCGCCGGGTGACGAGTTCGTGTGGTCGAACAGCACGGCGCTGCGCCTCAACCTGCTCGCGTGGGGCGGCGCGGGGCGCTGCGCCGTGGCCGAGTGGCGCCTCGCCCTGCGCGCCGCCGCCGCCCCGCCCGCCCCGCCCGCCCCGCCCGCCCCGCCCGCCCCACCCGCCCCGCCCGCCGCCTGGCACGTGCTGCCCGTCCTGGACGACGTCGCACAGGTACGTGCCGGCGTCCATCACCAGCAGACTCGTTGCAGAGAGGGGCGCCCCTCTCTGCAACGAGTCTAACACACCGACCGTCTTCCGGCAGGCGGACGACCTCCGGCCGGGCACCTGGTACGAGATCCGCGTCACGGCGACCTCCTCCGCTGGGGAGACCACCGCCGTCTACAGGGCCGCCACCCTTGCGCTCGACGGAGGTGAGTCTATCGCCCTCGAACTCGTGGGTACCTACACCTCCTCGCTCCGCTTCCTCTCTGACCTGTTTCGTGTCCCGCAGAGCCGGTGGGCGCGGCGGCGCTGCAGGCAAGCGAGGGGCGCGTGGCAGGCGTGGTGGAGGGCGTGGGGACGAGCGCCGGCGGCGCGTGGCGCGGCGCGGTGCCGGCGGCGCTACTGGCGGCGGCGCTGGCGGCGCTGGTCGGCGCACTAGTCGCGCTCGCGCTGCTGAGGCGCCGCGCTGAGCACCACTCGCCCGCGCCCACGCCGGCGCCGCCCCCGTCACAGATATACTCGACGGAGCCGGGCCGCAGGAACGGCAAAACACTCGGCCCGCCGGACGACGGTGAGCATGAGCACCTCACCTCCCCGTACCTACCGTCTGGTTGATGGTGACGTGTGTGTGTGTGTTTGTGCAGGTGACGCATCGGAGATCAGTCCATACGCGACGTTCAGTATGTCTACGGCGCGGGGTGGCGCCGGCGCGCTGCACCTGCACACGTTCGGGCGCGCGGAGCCGCGCGGCTTGGCCGCCACGCCGCCGGCGCCGCGCCCTGGTCACCAGCACACGAGTACGTAGTACACGACACAACACGCTTTCAAAACGAGACTGACGTATACTCGCCTACTCCTTTAAATAAATCACGGAGCAAAAAATACTGCGGTTTGAGACGGAACTATCGAAAGATCCAAGGGTAACGGATTATCGACCACGTAAAATCTATCGCTTTAAACGTGTGCACGTGCAATAATGCCAATTTCCAAAAATAAACGTAGAAATAGATATCATACTTACTTAAGATTAAAAAAATATTGTAAATCGATCGCTCCGCTACGGGAGATTGTACCTGTGCGGCGGTCGGAGAGACGGACGGCGAGATATTAAAAACACCATAAAATAGTAATAGTTCATTTCGCGGGTTCTTCTCCGGTTGCATCGAGAGGGAGTACAATTTCCATTTCGTTGCCCCTTCCCTCTCCTTTTCCCCCTCGCTCGAAATTTACGTTCAGGTCGTCGGGAGAATTATTTATCATTGTTTCGGCCCTAACCGATCCCTGAAGATGCAGGCGAAACGGCGAAAAGAGAGGAGCTGCCTTGTTTATGTCTGTGATAAAGGCTCACGCCTGTTTAATTTACTTTCCAGTTTACGAGCTTCTTCCTTCGTTAATTGTGGCCGGACACGATCCAACATTGTAAACTACTGTACTTTTGACAATGAGTTCCTCTAATGAGACTCAATTATATTGCAACCTGAAGTTAAAAAGGATGTAATTACCCGGACAGGTTATAATCACCCGGACGGAGTACACAGTTCTGGTCACTGGAGACTGTGCACTGCGTCCGGCTCCGGGTAACCCAGAAGCTCACAACCCACTAGAGTCCAGTATGCTGTGTCTGGCTCCGGGTAACCCAGAAGCTCACGACCCACTAGAGTCCAGTGTGCTGTGTCCGGCTCTGGGTAACACAGAAGCTCACAACCCACTAGAGTCCAGTGGCACATGAATAGATATCTCAGCGAGGCCGCACAGAAGACAAGCTTCATACGAACGCAACGGTGTGCTACGCTCGCACTAACGCTAGACCCGTACGCAATAGATTAAGATTTTTTTTCGCGGACTACATTAATGGCGCGCTTGTATGAAGCTCGTGTTGTGGTCGAATATCTATTCATAATGCAGTGGGTCGTGGTATCAGTTCGGTTGCGCCGGTGCAGGCAGTTCGTGCGGCGCGCGCGGGCGCGACTCGGACTCGGACTCGAGCGGGTCGTCGTGCGCCGCGTGCCGCCGCGCGCCGGCGCCGCTCTCTCGCGCGCCACACGCAGCCGGCGCTGGCGCCCCTCCCGCCGCCGGCGCCGCGCTCGTCGGCACGGGTACGTGCTTATTGTTCGCCTGACCGGTTGACTCCAGAAACCAACCGGATGAACTTGTACCTTCACCGTTGTATGTTCACAGATGTGCTCCATGCGCCGTGGGGGCTGCGGAGCGCGTGCAGCGTGGGAGTTCCAAGCAGTGCGGGGGGCACGGGCCTTCGGGGGGGTGGGGGGCGCCGCCGGGGTCACACGCCCATCGACAGGTGAGTGTCACAAGTGCTAGGTCTGCCACACACAAACGGACTTCCGAATCAGGATTAAGATTTCGTATGGAATTTCCCCCTCCACTATTCCGTTCGGCATCGAATCCTATACAAAATAACATTACTGATTCGGAATTCCATAGGTATGTGGCGCACCTTACGCACTTATGATACAATCGACGCTATAAGCAAGGTCCACATTTGTAGCATCCTGATAGGAATTTTTCTTTTATTAATTTTACTTTTAAAATGTACTTTTAATCTAGAATACACAATTTCTCTCCAAAACTCCTTAAGGAATTTAGCGGGAGATCCGCGATTGCTGCGTGACGTTAGTCATCACATCACACACTAATTACAGTGCAATCAAAACAACGGTTGCAGGGCTTAGTTTTGTTTTTAACTACAAAATAACATTTAAGAAATTATTTTCAAGTCTGTATCGATAACAATACCATCAATAATGAATGCATGCACACAATAATGTATAACCACACAACCACTATCCGACAAGGTCTAATCACGTATTACTTTCGTATTTTTATGTTTACAGTAAAAATTACAGATTTAATTTTCTGATTTCGGAACCTAAATCTAGTCAAGTTAAGTCACTTTTATTTATTTTTCTTTTTTTTGTTTTTAATGGAGGTGTGAGTGACTTTGCAGACACATTGGTAATGATATCTATCTATCTATCTAAACTATTATAAAACCGTAGCAGAAAGTTTGTCTGTACATTGAAGATATTAACAAAAAAAAAGTTACGATATGGTGTTTTTAGGTGTCCCTGATTCCATTTCACCAATTTTTTGATTTTTTGTCCGTCTGTTTGTTTGTGTGTTTGTTTGGGTGTTTGTTTGGGTGTTTGTTTGGGTGTTTGTTTGTGTGTTTGTTTGTTTGAACAAGTATCACGCAAAAACTACTGAACCGATTTTGATGAAACTTTTTTTGTTTGATAGCTACTGATCTGACTTAAAATCTGGTATATAATTTGTGCGGACAAAGTCGAGGGTTAACGCTCGTACTATTATAAAACTGTAACAGCAAGTTTGTCTGTACAATTGTACATTGAAGATATTAACAAAAAAAAAGTTGCAATATGGTTTTTAGGTATCCCTGATTCCATATCATCAATTTTTAGATTTTTTGTCTGTCTGTTTGTTTGTTTGTGTGTTTGTTTGTTTGAACGAGCATCACGCAAAAACTACTGAACCGATTTTGATGAAACTTTTTTTCTTTGATAGCTTATGATCTGTCTTAAAATCTGGTATATAATTTGTGCGGACAAAGTCGCGGGTTAACGCTCGTGTACAATATTCGTGTACATATAATTACTATTTGTAATTTGAAATTTTTAAGTACATATATACCTACCTACCTACTGTATTCTTGTTTTCGCTGATGTATCTTTGTATATTAACTACAGACTGTTACCTAAATAATTTGTAATTGGCTGTTTTAGTGCTACTGGTGAAAACTTGTAATTGGCTCAGATTGTACTATAGCATTAACAGAACTATTATTGTGATTGTAAGCTGTAAGTTTTCCGAATAAAATGAAATAAAAATAAATAGTTATCTATACTCCTGCCTAGCCCTTCGACGGAGTCTTGGGTTCGGATTTCACATGAGGTTATACTGGACTGGACCACTAGGCAGGAGAAATAATGCAAATAGGGCATAATAATACACATATATAATACTAGCGTTAACTCGCAACTTCATCCGCACAAATTACATAACAGGTTTTAAGTCAGATCATAAGCTATCAAGCAAAAAAAGTTCATCAAAATCGGTTCAGTAGTTTTCGCGTGATGCTCGATCAAACAAACCATTTTTTTTTTGTTATCAGTTTTATAATAGTATAGATATACATACATCTGTATTTTAATACAGGGTAACACCGCGGTGTTGTAAGTATAGGTTTATTAATCCAATATATATCTTTTTATTCTAACTTTAATAGTTCTGTTTTTGTATCATATCGAGTTGGTACTTGTAAAGTAAAGTAAAGTAAAGTAAAGTAAAGTAAAGTAAAGTAAAGTAAAGTAAAGTAAAGTAAAGTAAAGTAAAGTAAAGTAAAGTAAAGTAAAGTAAAGTAAAGTAAAGTAAAGTAAAGTAAAGTAAAGTAAAGTAAAGTAAAGTAAAGTAAAGTAAAGTAAAGTAAAGTAAAGTAAAGTAAAGTAAAGTAAAGTAAAGTAAAGTAAAGTAAAGTAAAGTAAAGTAAAGTAAAGTAAAGTAAAGTAAAGTAAAGTAAAGTAAAGTAAAGTAAAGTAAAGTAAAGTAAAGTAAAGTAAAGTAAAGTAAAGTAAAGTAAAGTAAAGTAAAGTAAAGTAAAGTAAAGTAAAGTAAAGTAAAGTAAAGTAAAGTAAAGTAAAGTAAAGTAAAGTAAAGTAAAGTAAAGTAAAGTAAAGTAAAGTAAAGTAAAGTAAAGTAAAGTAAAGTAAAGTAAAGTAAAGTAAAGTAAAGTAAAGTAAAGTAAAGTAAAGTAAAGTAAAGTAAAGTAAAGTAAAGTAAAGTAAAGTAAAGTAAAGTAAAGTAAAGTAAAGTAAAGTAAAGTAAAGTAAAGTAAAGTAAAGTAAAGTAAAGTAAAGTAAAGTAAAGTAAAGTAAAGTAAAGTAAAGTAAAGTAAAGTAAAGTAAAGTAAAGTAAAGTAAAGTAAAGTAAAGTAAAGTAAAGTAAAGTAAAGTAAAGTAAAGTAAAGTAAAGTAAAGTAAAGTAAAGTAAAGTAAAGTAAAGTAAAGTAAAGTAAAGTAAAGTAAAGTAAAGTAAAGTAAAGTAAAGTAAAGTAAAGTAAAGTAAAGTAAAGTAAAGTAAAGTAAAGTATGGTAATATTAATTATTTGCTATGTATTGATTAGGATACACAAAAATTACAGGAGTTACAATTAGATGCCAAACGTGAAGAATTAAAAGCCCGGCCACCTGCGGCTATAAAATATCTCTATGAGAAATACATGCTCACCTGCCCGGGATCTTCTCTATGAAGATTGGCTATGTTAGCCACATGAGAGCCCATCAACGCCAACAACGCAGTTGAAGCAGTCGCCGTGGCCAAAATAGGTCAGGAGCAATACATACATACATACTTGTCTCCTAAGTATGGACTATCATTTTAGCCATGTCGTAGTCGTCACTAGTCGTATCGTGTCAAAATGCGTCCATCGCAACGTCGTATCCGAACTTTATGTTTTATTATGTCCGTGTGTACAATAAAGTGTTATAATATAATATAATATAATATATATAATTATATGGTGACGGAGTTAAGAGGAACTACAAAATACATGTCCCAACAAGGGATGAATGGAAGCGTGGAATGCGTCCCCCGGACGCGAACACTCTTGTTTGGTACACTGATGGTTCAAGAACCGAATCAGGTACAGGTGCAGGCATACACTCTGAAAACTACAACGAAAGTGTCAGTCTAGGAGAGTTTGCAACTGTCTTTCAAACAGAGACGTACGCAATCATAGCTTGTGCGCAGGAGAATATATATAGGAAGGTAGCCAACAAGACTATAATATACTAGCTTTTGCCCGCGACTTCGTCTGCGTAGACATGTAATTTTGTCTAATGTCTCGTCTAAGGTCATGAAGGTCATGGTCCGAACCAAGTCTAGGAATCCTGGCATGTAACATTAGAATGGCGATTAAGGAATGGGCTGATAAAAGACACAGGCTAGAATGCTCTGGCCTCTCGGGTCTGCAACACTGCAGGAAATTCATCAGCAATCTTCTTATTATCGTGTGGGCAAAGCACTGGTGTCAGAGTATAACAGCAATATAACACCACGAATCCCACAGTTCATACTGAACAACAGCAGGAGTAAAGCTCGTGCCATCGTCGGAGCCCTCACCGGGCACTACGCAACAGGCACGATAAAGCTCACTCTAGATCCCGGTTGCCGAGCGTGTGGAGAGGAGGAGGAAACCATGGAACATTTGTACTGTGTGACTGCGATGTCTTGGTGGGTAAACGTATGTGACTCCTGAGAGATGGTTATTCATTACAGATTTCTTACCCTGAACGCTATTGCCTCCCTCATTTTCCAAGTTTTTCAAGGATGAAGAAAATAATATGTAGGGTTCAATACAAAAGATACCATTGGGTCGAAGTGTTGCTGGCTTGCCATTTCCCATAATAAGATAAGAAAGTCATGAACTTAAGCTAAATCAAAATCAGAAAGTACCCCAAGTAATTCTGTAGGTATCAGATTTAAAAGTCATTCACTGGATCCATCACTTTAATTTTTCTACTGTTCGTCGTTTATTAGTTTTTTATTTATGTCGAGCAGCATAATAATCATCTTACGACCCACTGCGGGTCACAGACCTCCACTCACGTATAAACGTTAGAGTATACTCTACCACGCGGGTTACTGTAAAATGGTGAAGGCAAGAGCTAAAACGATAATATTCTAGGAAGCTAATGGTCAATTTGCTAAAAAAGATTTTCAATTATGTAAGTAGCTACATTACCGACCTGTGGTGTTATATTATAAGGACCTTTTAGATACGTAGGTACCTTTTTATACGTTGTGGTAGAATGATGTTCTATAGTTAAGTTGCACAAGCCCTCAAAAAATCATAATTGAGACCGAAAATCAAACAAAACAAAAATTTGGCAAGAATTACTGCAACAAAATTCGTCCTTTCTGTAAAATAAGGTTATCATTCCGTAGCATTGGCTCAGATTGGACTCAAACAATCAATATACTTACAACGATGTATTACAACGATAATATAATCAACTAAATTTATTAAGCTCCTGCTATAGCTAGGTTTTTGAATTAATAATTGTAGCACACTTGCTTTAAAAAAACTCCCAACGCCATCTATTAAGATGAAAACAATACTACGATTAAATTTTTGAACACTTGATTTTTAATATTTGACGACCCGGTTGGTGTAATGGTTACCTCGCCGGACTGCCAAACCAAAACCCGGGTCCTGGGTTCGAAACCCGGTTCGGTCATGGATGTTATAAATGTTTGTGCCGTTGTTGTATGGTTTCTATAATAAAAAGCCTATAGTGCTTGCTTGGAATCATAACAATGTTCCTGTAAGCGTTATTTATTTATTTAATTATTTTTCTAATTCAGCCGGTAAGTAACTATACAATCAAATCTGTAAGACCGAATATCTGAGATGTCTTGAGCGTGAATTGAGTATGGTACTTGCTTCAAAAAAACACACAACGCCATCTATTAAGATGAAAACAATACTACGATAAAATTATGAACACTAACTTTAGAAAAGGTTAAAAGAAAGAGGATTTTTAGTATTTGCCAACCCGGTTGGTGTAATGGTTACCACGCCAGACTGCCAAACCAGAGTCCTGGGTTCGAGTCCCGGTTCGGTCTTGGATGTTATATGTTTATGCCGTTGTTGTATGGTTTCCACAATAAAAAGCCTACAATGCTTGCTTGGGATAATTAAAATAATGTTTGTGCCTGTGAGCGTTATTTATTTATTTGTTTAATTATTTTTCTCGCGTTCTCCGCTGGAGAATACGCTTGCCCAGTGTGGGGCCGATCTGCCCACGCCAAGCTGGTGGATACCGGCACTAAACAAAACGTGTCGGATTATAACTGGATGCTTGAAACCGACTCCAGTACAGTTGCTTTACCCACTGGCTGGCATAGCGCCCCCAGATGTAAGTAGGGCTGTGGCAGGTTCCTCAGAGAGAGCCCAAATGGTGGACGACACACGACATCCCATGCATGGCTTTATTCCTGCGCTGCAAAGGCTGCCAAGCCGACGCAGCTTTATGAAGTGTGTCGACCCCCTGAATACTGGCCCAGCGCAAGCAAGGTGTACTCTATGGCGACAAAAAGTGTCCCTCCCAACTCCATTTGTGTCGCCGTCTGAGAGCCTCACACCTAGACATGACTTGCCTTGGGCGACCTGGAAGTCTTTAAACTGACTTCGAACCCAGGTCGGTCGCAGTAAGGACAACATGGTCAGGTGGGGATACTCGGATGCGCAAAATGTGACTTGCTTGTGTGGAACTCCACAAACGATGGCCCATCTCACATCGTGCCCTGCGTGCCCTAACACCTGCACGCAGGAGGAGCTCATGACTGCTAGCGACGGTGCAGTATCGGTTGCCCAATTCTGGCAAGCTACTATGTAGCGACTTTGTTCAGAATTTGAAGTCGACACGATAAGAAGAAGATTATTTTTCCAATTCGCCCAGTACCTATACAATCAAATCTGTAAAACCGAATTTCTGAGACGTGTTGATGATAGAACCACAAACATAATATTAATATTAGTGAGATACCTGGTAGGATGGTAGGATTAAAATTAGAAAAAAGCCAAAATAAAACATCCTGCGCTAATATTAGATCTGATATGATCTCAGGATATATATTATTATGATTGAAGGTCAGGCCCTTAACATATCAAGCCTAACTGCTTCTGTCTAATCCGGTGAAAAATGGATATAGTCGTTGAATGTATTTAAAAAAAATAAAAAAAAACTTTCTCGACCAAGAATCGAACCTCCACCTCATGCACGAAAATCTAACCATATACCAAATATACTACACAGCTGTTGTCAAAACTGTTGAAAAAATTAAATACTATTTTTATCACTGCAATCTACACAAATGCATCTGTCAGCGTCAAATTGGCGCTAGTGAGCATAGAATAAAAACGTGGTACATGTTTCAGCATGATAAAACATTGTAATTTATCCCACAGGAACCCATTGCTAGGATAAAAAGTATCTTATATCTTGATCCAGAACACATTCTATCTGCGTGCCAAATTTCATCAAAATCCATTCAGCCGTTTATGCGTGATTGCGCCACAAACATACAACATTACAACTTTACAAACATCGTCACAAACTTTCACGTTTATAATATTAGTGAGATTATTAGTTCTTCTTCGTGATGGAATCTTTCATTATTGAAAAGATACAAAATTATTTGTTAAGTATGATTATCACTGAACGGAACGCGTCAGGGCGCATTATATATATATATTACTTAATTTTTTATATATTTAACTTAATATGCTGACACTTTTTTAAGAGGATGATCAGACCATCAAACAGCTTTCTCTATGGGACTGTCATCGATATCGCGAAAAAAAATCTTCTGCCCCATACATTTTTGTAGAGTAGGATTGCAATTTTGTATGGAACAGTTGATTTTTTTTCGTGATTTTGACTTTGGTCCCATACAGAAAGTTGTTCAGTATGATGGTCTGATCATACCCTTAAAAAACTGTCTGCATATAAGAAGGACCATATTGCAATCCGGTCAGATGCGCGCGAAATCGGTGACGGCCGCATTCCACTGCAACGTCGCCTGGTCAGCACTCGCTGTCAATTTGCGTGCATTTGAAACAACGGCTGAGGCGCACGTATGCGCCTGGATTCCAGCGAATAATTTCGTCCGGAAGGACGCAGTCGGCTATTGCCGAATGTTACATTAATTTATGTAAAGCTCATATCAAGCGACAGTCCGTAGGGCTGTGGCAGGTTCCTCAGAGAGAGCCCAAATGGTAGAACTAAACATTTAAAAGGAAATCACAGATATTGGTTTCTAGATTGTTTTAAAACCATTCATTTTTTACTTTAATTACTAAATGTTCAAACTATGCTTCGTTTTGTATGGAGCGCCGTAGAAAAATGCGCAAAATGCACGGCGGCACATCGCATCGGCGGCAAAAAAACCGACCCTTATTAATTTGTTAGAGTTGTTCGTTTGTATTTTAGTAATAATTTACGGTATTTCAAAATAGTTCCTTACCTGTCTTTAAAGTATTAGCTATTATACAGTTTTGCGTAACTGTGTGATTACACCGTAAATAAAAACATTCCGAATTAAAAATCGAGTTTTAGACACCTTTGGGCTGCTGATTTGAAATCATGATTATATGCTCTTTGTTTGAAATTGGCGTGCAGTTTTTTTTTAAATAATTACTCTTGCTTTGTTTGCACTGTAATTCTACAAAATGTCGAGAAATTTGTAATTCGAATCTTGTTTTCTTGTGGCAAGTACTAAGGTTTTTTTTGTTATGCAAAGGTTTTCTCCATGGAGTTTGAAAGATTTTATAGCCAAAAAGAAAAACAATGTTATACCGGTGCAGTCATCAGCACTGGACAATGATAAAATTTATAATTATTGGTATTTATTTTGTAATTTATTGTTATTTTCGTTATTTATAAATCAAACAGTCTTCAGAATTATCTTACTTTATTACAAGTCTTTTAATTTTAATTAGTGTTACTTAGTTGAAATTGAAATGGTACCGTACATTGGTTGCACTTGCGGTTATATGTTTATATCTTCGGCTCCCGTCAACGTAGCGAGATAAATTATATACCAGATTTTAAGTCAGATCATAAGCTATCAAACAAAAAAAGTTTCATCAAAATCGGTTCAGTAGTTCTTGCGTGATACTCGTTCAAACAAACAAACAAACAAACAAATAAACAAACAAACAAACACACAAACAAACAGACAGACAAAAAATCGAAAAATTGGTGAAATGGAATCAGGGACACCTAAAAACCATATCGTAACTTTTTTTTTGTTAATATCTTCAATGTACAGACAAACGTTCTGCTACAGTTTTATAATAGTTTAGATATTCTCAGTGACAGCCAAGCAGCTCTCAAAGCCTTAAACTCCTATTATGTGAATTCCAAACTAATTCTTAACGGAGTAAAGACCCTAAACAGGCTTGGTCTTCACAACACCGTAAGATTGGTTTGGGTCCCGGGGCACATCGGTGTCCAGGGTAATGAGAATGCTGACAAGCTGGCGAGAGCTGAGTCAAAACAAAAAATGGTCGGACCAAAACCAAGTGTGGGGATCCCGGCATGCAGCATAAGAATGGCCATAAAGGAATGGGCTGATAAAACACATAGGCTGGAGTGGTCTAACCTTACAGGTCTACAACACTCTAAGAAATTTATCAGCAAGGTGATACCTCGTGTCTCAAGGTTCATACTGAACAACAGTAGGAGCAAGCCTCGTGCCATTATCGGAGCCCTCACCGGGCACTACGCCACAGGCGCGATGATGCACAAGATGAAACTTACCCTAGATCCCAGCTGCCGAGCTTGCGGAGAGGATGAGGAGACCATGGAACATATCCTTTGTGACTGTGATGTCTTGGCGGCAAAACGCATGAGCCTTCTCGGAAATGGATATCCAAAACCGGAAGACCTTGGGTTTCTTCCCCTCAACGGTATCGCCTCCTTCATTGACCATGTATTTGAAGGGTGAAGAAAATCAAAAGTATTGGGGCCAACACAAAAGATCCCACTGGGTCGAAGTGTTGCTGGCTTGCCAGCCCCCACAACAAGATAAGATAAGATAAGATGGTGACGGAGTACCAAAATACGCCTTCAGTACGTGTATCCGATACTCGTAAGAGGTGTATCAAATAAGTAGATCAGTATGCGGTGTAGTGCGGAACGAGATTAACACATGATGATGCCACGCGTTGGAAATTTTATGCGATACTCCAAAATACTACAAATGTGGACCCTGCCTTATATTATAATCAAATAAATACGTACTTTACTTACTTATTACACTTAACGCCAAATAAAAAAAGGTAATTTACTTAACAAAACAACTTGACAAGAGTGCTTCAGTAAGCGAGGAGCCATAACGGGAGAGCGATAGTGATAGCGCTGACACTCGACGCCACTGAGCGAGTTTGTGTTACTTTAGGATACCTACGAACCTACTCTGAAGCACATTTACATTTTACGAGAGTTTCATCTACTTGCTCGGCTCGCGCCTCACGTCCTATCTTATTATTGTTCGACTAAACTAGAATTTTGTCTTTTGTACAAAGCCACCGGTTCTAAAAGGAGGACTTAGTGAATGTTTGCGGAGCGCTAGCTGCGGTAATATGATAGAGCCCCGATATATCCCGCAGTCCGAGCATGGCTTCACTGCTTTTCTAGTACATACTTAGTTACTACACACTACAGCGACCTGCGCCAGGGTACTACAGATATGTACTGATGACTTCCCACCAGCTCGCCGGCGAGATATGCTTCAACTACGAGTTACCTGTTAATGTGAGGGGACTCTCTGGCTAGAGCTTCCTATCCCGCACATCCTTGCGGGATCTCGGTATAAGCGAGATCACTAATTTTTGATGGTGCGCATTTTATGATAAAAGTGGATAAAAGTTAAGTGAATAAAATAAAGCATGTTTTAGTTTAAAATAACTTTGCAAACGAAATAAACAAATTCGAGAAGAACGAAAAATCAAATCAAAACAAAGCAACATTGACCACGCGCAATGCAACCGAGCCGACAATTTTCGAAAAAGGTACATGCTTTTTCGAAAAATGTCGGCTCGGTTGCATTGCCCCTAACTATTTTTAATCCTGCAGATCCCGCGGGATTCCGTATCTGCATTGAGTGGGATTGAAAAATCGTGTGAGATCTCGGTATTTCGGGATCTCGGAATACAGAGATTGATAGCCCTACTCTGAACAATACTCTAGAGTATGTCTAGACTTATACTTTACTTGCATGTCCGCTGGCTGCCCGTCCCCATGCCCGTAGCTCGCGACTGTACCTCGGGCGACCACTCACTTACTCACTCATGCCCGCAGGCCCGGCGAGCGAAGGAGAGAGAGAGACGCACCCTGAACTCTACCGCCAGCGCCATGCCGGCCGTCTCACACTGGATCATTGTACATACTAGTCGTGTTGGTTGTATCTTTGTAAGCGATCTTAAAGTTTGTCTCTTTCTGACTGACATTATATATTTGAGTTTTACATTTTGTTTTATTTATTACCCTTCTGGGTATGTACCTACTCATAAAAAGCAAAATTAAAAAAAAACCTGCGACAGATGTAGGCGTTGTAATGTTTGAAAAACCCCCGACTAAAAGAAAGTAGGTAAGTGACGAAAGATAATAAACAAAACCCTAGAAAATCAGTCGGGCGGGGGTGCCATTTCATGCCCTGTAATGAACTGAAATTTTTCAGTTTTATGCGTTTGTGTCTAATTGAAATTGGGAACAGCAGTAATGGCAGCCCTCGACGGATTTTCTAGGGTTTGGTTTATTATCTTTCGTTACTTACCTACTATCTTTTAGTAGTAGAATTTTTAAAAAATTTTAATTAATCCTTTTTCGATTACAACGTCTACATCCGTCGTGGGTTTTTTAGAAATTTTAAATTTTGCATTTAATTTTAAACTTTTTAGAGAATTCCTACATCACCGTCTAAATATCTGTCTATAATGTTTGTCTTTCTGTATGTTTGATGCCATAACATAAATCGGTCAAGCCGTTTTAGAGAAAAAATGAGCTAAAACTAATTTTGACAACCGAAAAATGTTTACTGCAGCGCCCCCTGGTGAGTTAACACCATAACACCTATCCAAGACCATTTCCTTAGTCACAAACCCTTGACAGAAAACCGTATCTAAATAGGTCTAACCGTTTTGGAGATAAATAGGAACATTCGTTTGCACACACAAACAAACAAACTCTCACCCTAAACGCGTGTACCTTCTCCGTCCCGTCGCGGGTAAAAAGAGCTTAAACGTGGTTTACCTACTTACTACGTGCCTCCACATAGTTTCCGAAGATGTGTTTCACCTGACACATCAGACCATCAGAAGTTCATGTACAAACGCTATCTAAAGAGCCCAAACACGGTCTACTAACTATTTGTGCCTTCGCAGAGTTCCCCACGATGTTATTCTACTCCATCATCAGACCCTCAGCAAATTATGCACAGAAGCTACTCACCAAACGCTTTCAAAGAGCCCAAAACCGGTCTTCTAACTATGTACCTTCGCAGAGTTCCCCACGATGTTATTCTGCTCCATCATCAGACCCTCAGTAGCTCACGCACAGAAACTACTCACCGAAACGCTATCAAAAGAGCCCAAATATGATCTACGATTATTTTTGTTGGTCTACAACCCACCAAAAATATCTTTGCATGGTCTACTAGCAAGCACTCCACAAAAAACCGGATCTGCGCCCTCTGGTGGTTTGTTACAATCAAACCCATCTAAGAATCATTGCAAATAAACCGCAAGTACTTTACAAAAAAACCGCATCTAAATCAGTCAAGCCGTTTCGGCGTAAATGCGCAAAGACCTATTTTGACGGAAAAAATGTTTACTGCAGCGCCCCCTGGCGAGTTAACACCGTAACACCTAACTAAGAACCATCGCTGATTAATCACAAACCTTTTACAGAAAACGGTATCTAAATCGGTCTAGCCGTTTTGGAGATAAACGGAAACATTCAATGTGCACACACAAACAAACAACATTTCACCAATGACATTAGTGACATTAGTAAACAGTAATGTCATTGCCTCAACGCATACACGTTCTCCGTTCCGTCGCGGGTAACAAATGTCTTCTTGTTTGCTGCCTTTGTTTAAGTTCTTCAGTTTGATCATCTGAATCGCACCTGATTGTCCAGCGTTTCAATACAGGGTGCTTCACACCATCAAACTGATCAACTTTCACTATAGAACCAACATCGAAATCGCTAATAAAAATCAGCTGTTCCATAGAAAACATGAATGGCTTCTCGAATCAAATGTATGGGACAGCAGATTTTTCACCTCATAATGGTATTACGGTCGTGAGTATAGGTATTGTATCTAATCGTACTTGTACAACATCATCGAACGAAGTTCGTGGGGCGTAGCTGCACACGCGTCGCTCTCCTTGTTACTAAATGTTACCCTCCCCGGGCGCAAATGCTAATGAATGAAAATGATATTCATATTAAATTCAGACGAGGGTCGGTAAAATTCAATTTTTGTAAGCGTCTCCCTCGAGAGCCCGCATTTGCATTCGAGACGAACGAGCCATTCGGAGCTATGGACCTCAAGCCGCCTCCCGGCGCCGTTCGACCACCGTAGATGCTAGTCGTGGGTACCATCTAATCGTTTATTACTTTACTTCTACAAGGTGAAATTGATATCATAAGCATCCTTTTAAACTAAGAGTCTACCCATCAAACTGAACAACTTTTACTATGGGAGCAAACAGATCGGAGCAAAAAAAAAATGCAGCTGTTCCATACTAAACTGCAATGCCTACTCGACTCAAATGTATGCGACAGCAGATTTTTTTTTTTTGCTCCAATCGGTTTGCTCCCAGAGTAAAAGTTGTTCAGTTTGATGGGTCGACTCTTAGTTTTAAAGGATGCTAATGATATCAATTTCACCCTGAATAGTACATAGAGTTAGCTATGATGGATGAACCTACTCAGCAAATTAATATTAATTCCATAATAAAGCTATGCAGTTGTTGGCATAATATAAATTAGCAAGCTGAAGTGGCGATGGGCAACTCATATTTGCCGAAGAACTGATAACCGATAGGGTGTCAGAGTTCTAGAGTGGTGCCCGCTGGACAGACGACCTATAAAAGGTAGTGGGGAGCGACTGGATCAGGAAGGTTGAGGATAGAGTTTTGTGGCGCGCCTTGGGAGTGGACGATTATAGGCTGATGATGACTCGATGTGAAATGAAAGTGACCTCGAACCGAAAGCAGTCTTGTTGGTCGCCCACCACAATCTAGACTGACGATGTAAGCCGAACAAAACCGATCATTCTGGAAACTATTGGTCCAGAGCAGTGTCGACCTCTTCGTGGCACTGTTATTTATTATTATTTTCGATGCGGAATTTACTGAAAAAATCAAAGTTCCTCATTACCGGTCAAAAATAAAGATGTCTTTCCTATTACCAGCACCGGCCGCCATCTATAATATTACGCCTGTGGAGAGCTTTTCTTCACCTTTAGGAGTCAGGAGAAAATTTTTCCCTGCCTTGTTTCACTGAAGTTTGCAACTATTCGTGTACTGGACGGTAACACGACACTGACCTACCTCTCTACGCTAGCTATTCTGTAAATACTACGCCGAACTGACTTTATAGAAGGAGTAGCGGGAGGTGGAGTGGAGTGTTAAGAAGGGGGAGGGGAAGCACCGGTACAGAGAGCAGATGTCACCTCGCGCCGCCGGTACAAAGCGTTTGATTACAAAGGCGACCTCCATAAATTCCTTTTATTTCTCTCCACTTTAATTTCCCTACGCTCCGCGTCAATTGACACAAAAAAGCTAATTTACATTCCACCTCGCCTCCCTCTCCCCCTTTCACCCCTCACCCGAGCTCTCTAAACAAGCGATCTATTCATTTCGTTTATTGCGTTTTCATCATCACAATAAACATTTAATTATTCTCCTTTGTCCTTGTTGATTCTGTATAACCTTAGATTACCTACTCAAACCTACAAAAGCAAGCGAAGATGCGTGCGTACTATAGCTTGCTTATTAGGATTAATAAAAATATTATAGTTTAAAAAACTAAAAAATACGCTTATTAATGTATTTAATTAATCAGATTTACTTAAAATATAATAAGTTACGATAATTATGCATCCAACCATTAAAAACAACAACAACAAAATCTTCTCACTTTTCAATTATCAATGACCAAGTAAAAAGCGTGGGGCTCATTGGGGGAGCATTGGTAACGTTTCTTAGAGAAATTTATTTCGATAAAGCGCCCCACGCTTATTTACTTGGTCATTGAACATTAAAAAGTGGGAAGTTTGCGTTTATAATGTATGATGCATAAATCATGAGATCCACGATACCATATTATAATGTATGGGACTCGTCAAAGCAAACCCAACAAACCCCAAACTCGAAGGGCTTACTAGTAATCGGAGTTCCACTATCCACCTCCTCGCTCCATTTTTAGACCCTCGTCACCATGTGTAATGATTGGGTTCGTTAATTAAATCAAATCAAACGAGCCCAAACTCGATGGGTTTATCGAGCCCAAACTCGAGTGGTTTTCTAGTAGCCATTGAAGAGTTCCACTATCTATCTCATGACTCCATCATCAGATCAGCTCGATAGTACCAAATTATTGTATTGTAATACAAACTACATACACCGGCAAAGTTTTAAATGTATAAATTAATTAGAAGTAGGTTAAAATTGACTTCCTAGATTTTCTTACATACTTAGTTAATTACATACAGGTGGAGCTAATATAAGCGTGTTAATTAAATAAATAAAAAACAAACTTAAAAATTTTCTTTCATTTATTGCAAGCATTACACAGTGTAAGTACCTACACACCGTACTACTATGTTGTAATAGATACTCTTTCTTATACTGAGGTACTACCGTACATACAGATTACGTATGTAGGTACAGTAGGCACGAGATACCAGTATAACACAAAATGATAATTCATTATGAGAAAATGTTTTTAGGATTCACTATTTCCTACCATGGTGTTTTAATATAAAGAGTTTGCTGTCATATTGAATGTATCAAAACTATTAATTTCTACTAACATTTCAAAAGTGTCATGCGCGATGAAATGAGGTACACGAAACATCATCGTACGCCTCATTTCAACGCATTCGATACGATGACCGCTTTGACTAAATAGTCAAAGGATGACTGATACAACAGTGACGCGGGTGGAAGCCGGCGCGGCGTGGCGTGGCGTGACGTGGCGTGGCGTGACAAGGTGTGGTGCGATGCGACGTTTAGAATGTATCCACCTTCGTCTGACGCAGCACCGCGTAGAACGTGTACGACGATTTTAAAATCTGAAATTATTAACAGTTTATAAGAATATTTAGTTTAAGAATAGAGATGATAACATTTAATAATTGAAACGGTAGAAAAAGTAGAGTTGAGTATGAGTACGTACTGAAACAGATTATACTACAGTATAGGGTACCTGCTACAAGTTGGTAGGTGGTCGTCGTGATTGTCTTTTCTGTGTGAACGATTAGGTAGGTAGGTGCTATATATTCGTCTGGAATGATCTGTTACTAGAATAGAGTGCATTCAAGTGTAGTTGCGTCCGACCTTGAGGAAGGTCTCCAGTGAAAGCGGCACGACGCGGCCGGCGGCGGGACGCAGCGGCACCCGCGCGCGCTCCATCACCAGCACCAGCGCGCGGCGGAACACCCGGGGACACCCGGCCCGCTCCCACCCAGCGCCGTACAGCGCCGCGCACACCAGCCCGCTCTGTGCACACACACACACGTACACATACACATCACCAGCACCAGCGCGCGGCGGAACACCCGGGGACACCCGGCCCGCTCCCACCCAGCGCCGTACAGCGCCGCGCACACCAGCCCGCTCTGTGCACACACACACACGTACACATACACATCACCAGCACCAGCGCGCGGCGGAACACCCGGGGACACCCGGCCCGCTCCCACCCAGCGCCGTACAGCGCCGCGCACACCAGCCCGCTCTGTGCACACACACACACGTACACATACACATCACCAGCACCAGCGCGCGGCGGAACACCCGGGGACACCCGGCCCGCTCCCACCCAGCGCCGTACAGCGCCGCGCACACCAGCCCGCTCTGTGCACACACACACACGTACACATACACATCACCAGCACCAGCGCGCGGCGGAACACCCGGGGACACCCGGCCCGCTCCCACCCAGCGCCGTACAGCGCCGCGCACACCAGCCCGCTCTGTGCACACACACACACGTACACATACACATCACCAGCACCAGCGCGCGGCGGAACACCCGGGGACACCCGGCCCGCTCCCACCCAGCGCCGTACAGCGCCGCGCACACCAGCCCGCTCTGTGCACACACACACACGTACACATACACATCACCAGCACCAGCGCGCGGCGGAACACCCGGGGACACCCGGCCCGCTCCCACCCAGCGCCGTACAGCGCCGCGCACACCAGCCCGCTCTGTGCACACACACACACGTACACATACACATCACCAGCACCAGCGCGCGGCGGAACACCCGGGGACACCCGGCCCGCTCCCACCCAGCGCCGTACAGCGCCGCGCACACCAGCCCGCTCTGTGCACACACACACACGTACACATACACATCACCAGCACCAGCGCGCGGCGGAACACCCGGGGACACCCGGCCCGCTCCCACCCAGCGCCGTACAGCGCCGCGCACACCAGCCCGCTCTGTGCACACACACACACGTACACATACACATCACCAGCACCAGCGCGCGGCGGAACACCCGGGGACACCCGGCCCGCTCCCACCCAGCGCCGTACAGCGCCGCGCACACCAGCCCGCTCTGTGCACACACACACACGTACACATACACATCACCAGCACCAGCGCGCGGCGGAACACCCGGGGACACCCGGCCCGCTCCCACCCAGCGCCGTACAGCGCCGCGCACACCAGCCCGCTCTGTGCACACACACACACGTACACATACACATCACCAGCACCAGCGCGCGGCGGAACACCCGGGGACACCCGGCCCGCTCCCACCCAGCGCCGTACAGCGCCGCGCACACCAGCCCGCTCTGTGCACACACACACACGTACACATACACATCACCAGCACCAGCGCGCGGCGGAACACCCGGGGACACCCGGCCCGCTCCCACCCAGCGCCGTACAGCGCCGCGCACACCAGCCCGCTCTGTGCACACACACACACGTACACATACACATCACCAGCACCAGCGCGCGGCGGAACACCCGGGGACACCCGGCCCGCTCCCACCCAGCGCCGTACAGCGCCGCGCACACCAGCCCGCTCTGTGCACACACACACACGTACACATACACATCACCAGCACCAGCGCGCGGCGGAACACCCGGGGACACCCGGCCCGCTCCCACCCAGCGCCGTACAGCGCCGCGCACACCAGCCCGCTCTGTGCACACACACACACGTACACATACACATCACCAGCACCAGCGCGCGGCGGAACACCCGGGGACACCCGGCCCGCTCCCACCCAGCGCCGTACAGCGCCGCGCACACCAGCCCGCTCTGTGCACACACACACACGTACACATACACATCACCAGCACCAGCGCGCGGCGGAACACCCGGGGACACCCGGCCCGCTCCCACCCAGCGCCGTACAGCGCCGCGCACACCAGCCCGCTCTGTGCACACACACACACGTACACATACACATCACCAGCACCAGCGCGCGGCGGAACACCCGGGGACACCCGGCCCGCTCCCACCCAGCGCCGTACAGCGCCGCGCACACCAGCCCGCTCTGTGCACACACACACACGTACACATACACATCACCAGCACCAGCGCGCGGCGGAACACCCGGGGACACCCGGCCCGCTCCCACCCAGCGCCGTACAGCGCCGCGCACACCAGCCCGCTCTGTGCACACACACACACGTACACATACACATCACCAGCACCAGCGCGCGGCGGAACACCCGGGGACACCCGGCCCGCTCCCACCCAGCGCCGTACAGCGCCGCGCACACCAGCCCGCTCTGTGCACACACACACACGTACACATACACATCACCAGCACCAGCGCGCGGCGGAACACCCGGGGACACCCGGCCCGCTCCCACCCAGCGCCGTACAGCGCCGCGCACACCAGCCCGCTCTGTGCACACACACACACGTACACATACACATCACCAGCACCAGCGCGCGGCGGAACACACGCGAACACCCAGCCCTCTCCCACCCCGCGCCGTACAGCGCCGCGCACTCACGCACACATACACATCACCGGCACCAACGCAAGCCGGAACACTAATTAAAACATAGATATTACATCCACGATTCCGCTCTGTCTCATTGCAAGGTGTTGCACGGATTAAGGTCAATACCTTCTAGTTTATTTAGGGCCTTGCTAGTTCGAGAGGTTTATTGCGACTAAATTGAAATGATATCTGCAATAGTCTGAACATACCGCGGACCGTAAAGGACAGGACAGTGATTTTTTTACCAGACCAAACAATCATAATAATTTAACTTCCAAAATTTTTTACAATTTAAAAATTTATTTATTACAAATCATATCTAAAGATAACATGATCCTCAAAAGGAAGTCAACAATCTAAACTGTCCTCCTGTCCTCCTGAGGACTGGATTGAGGTCAAGAGCAATTTTAATTTAAAAATAAAACTAACAAATAAGGCACGCTATTGACGAACTTTATTAAATAGACCTAATTATTTTTATGGTTAAACATGCAAAATTTGGTTTATATTATTTTTACATTTTACATTAGATTTTACACAATTACTTGATTTTACACCTATTGTTTATTTATTACTATAATTATAGTTTTATATTTTAATCTCTCTTTATTTGTATTTGACACTATTCTCACAATATGACGGCAAAAAATTATTTTATCTTTCCTTTTTTCAGGTATAATTATTTTCCTATGTTTCAGGTTTCTTCTTGCTGCTGCTGAATCTTTTGCTTTTGTATCTTTTCTTGTATATATAATAATGTAGATTAATTCTTTCAGATGTTCAAAGCATTTATCTTCTAGCTGTTGTTTAGCGTTGAGTGATTTACTATTTGAGCCCTTACATGACGCATTAAACATATTTTGTGTCGTCTCTTTGTCTTCTCTTGTAACTGCATCATGAGGAGTGTATATTGCTGAGCTATTCATCTTCTCTTCTGAAATTTGTTCGATTTGATTAAGTTCTTTATATAGTCGTCTACATCCTTAACAAATTCTTTCTTCTTTTTTGGATTTTTCTCAAAATTCCGTTTACGTTGAATTGTGTTTTAAGTGGTGTCTTTGTAATATATTTGCATTTTTGTGTCCTGTTGTTTGTATTGACTTTAATTTCTTCAAATAACTGTTCTTCAGTTGTATGTCAACGTTTGTTCGTAGGTTTCACGTCCCACTTATTTTCAGCTTGTCGTGTATGTCAATATCCAGGTGAATGTGCAATACAACAATTTCCTTTTCTGAGTGTTTATCATTGAGTGCGCATGGTGTGCCTGGAGGACCTACGCATTATTTAAAAGTAGTTAAGTTTTTGTCCGGCGTTGAGACTCTTGTTATTATCTATTAGCAAAATGAAAGTGTCTTCAAAAGTTTGCCATTCTTCATAGGCGCCTGAGAAGCTTGGTAAATTGATTGTGGGCAATTTGACATTCACATGCACATCTGAGTTTGCACTGGGTGACGAAGTTGAATTTGATGGTTGTGCCAAGATTAAACTTAGCAAACTATCACTAATATCTGCCTTCAGGTTCAAATATATATCTTCGCACTCACTATTTCAGCGCCAGTTTTCTGTGAAATATGAAAATGTGATCTTGAAAAAAAATTTGATGTCCAGTTTGAAAACCCTGCCACTAATTATCAATACATGACAATCTTGCTTCTAAATAACCACGTGTAAGGCGAACCTTAGGGCACTTTTTAAAGCTTGTGCCTTTGAAATCAAATCTTTAAAAGACTCTTGTTGATTGACCAAAGTTTCTGACGGCGTTATTGACATCTTTTTTCACTAACTTTATTGCAAATTTTCTGTAGATCGTAGCTGATAACATTCAATCACTAATCCGGTTGCTTCTATTCAATACCGCTTGGGTGATTAGTGGTACACTTGTCACTGATTTATCCGGCTCGATTATGACCACTATGTTAAACGGATTAAGGTCTATACTTTCCAGTTGATTTTGGGGGAACATTTAAAAACACCTTGCTAGTTTGAGAGGTTTATTGTGACTAAATTTAAATGATATCTGAATGCACATTTCTAGGGAGGGATTATAGTCAGAACACAAGGTGTAGGTATCTTACCTACAGGTTCATACAGTACTTGAGACAAATATGTGAGTCAAACCTGTATTTTATCTAGAATATCTATGCGTGGACCTAAATTAGAAGTCTATATTTTTGCCTTTTTATATTGACGCGAATGAAACTTATAATAATTTTTGTAAAATATTTGCTTCTAAACATGATATTACCTATCACCTGAACCTTATTACGTCCATATTAAAAGCTAAATCAGTGGATACCTCGACGGTGACCTCGTTCCCGTAGTAGCAGTAGAGGAACAGCTCGGTGAGGATGCACACGATGAACAGCACCATGGAGGCGAACTCGACGCTCAGCACGCTCAGCTGCGATACACAACACTGTTAGCACTCAGGTAACGACTCCGACCGTCCTGCCCCGGCACTGATCGGTACTCACGCTGACGATCTTGTAGGCGGCCATGCACAGGATCCACCCACCGATACCAAACTGGATCAGGATCGCCGTACCAAATATATCCTCCAGCAGCTTCGTCGTTCTGATGGAGGAAGGAAAATCAATTAGATGGATGTTAAAGGAGCAAAGTTTCCTGGCCTTCACACCGTGTCCCTAATGGCGTGAATGTTAAGAAAAAATGTCTCGTCAGTATAAGGTGCGGTAAGTTGGCAAAAAACTCACTCGCATATTTTCCTGTAGTGATCCAAGCACTCGACTAACAATCTCATAAGAATTTTCTCATAATCTCCCCCAGAAACCTTATGACTCTCCTTCGCCCTCTCCATCAAACTCTCGAAATTCATGCTGGGAACGAAAAAAAGAAAGTAAGCGTACGCCTGCGGGTTGCGTGGACGTATAGATTCTTAGACGGCGGATAACCGACCGGAGGATGGTGAGCTGAGTCTTGCACTGATACAACACCGTCGCCATGAACGCGTCCATCGTAGTATTCGCAATGCCGACCAGCGTCGTCACGTAGTACGAGTAGAGCATCACCACCGCGAACCTGCAACATGCGGGAGGTGACAGCGGAGTGCGGCGCGGCGAGGGGTAAGAGTAAGGAGAGGCAGCCGGGGTACGTACGCTCCCGGCGCGGAGTAGTCCACGCCGAGCCAAAAGGGGAACTCGACGCTTTGCCCGCGCGCGCGCTGCGCGGCCGGGAACACGAGCCACAGCGAGCACGTGAGCACGGCGCAGCCCGCGTACACGCGCTGCAGCCGCGCCGCGCGGGCGCCCGTCCTCGCGCGCAGCCGCCGCGCCGCCGAGCCCGGCTGGTTGAACGCGGCCGCTGCGGGGATACCTTATTATACATCACATAGTACCACCGACCGGTCGAAAGCTACGCGAGGGGGTGCGGACGCGACGCACTAGCGCATCGTGGTGCAGTGATTCGGATGTTCGTGTGTGTGATTCGTAGATACTTTACTACTGAGACTTCGAGAGATACGATCGGACTTTCGTCGCGACTCACAGTCGAGGCCGGCGACGAGTCGGTCGATGCGGTTGGCGTCGACGTGGAATACGATCTGCTTAGTGATGGAGGTGACGTGGCACAGGAGCAGGAACATCACGCGCGCCAGCTCGTCCATATCCGCGCGCTTCTGCAGAGTGACGAGCGGGGAGCGTTAGCGTGCAGTAGGTAATTGCACGTGTGGGATCTGAGGCGGGCGCGGGCGCGGATGCGGGCGCGGAGGAGCCCTCGCGTACCTGGTAGGCGTAGACGCACTCCTGCAGCAGGTAGAGGCAGGTAACGGCGAGCACGGCGGCGCGGTAGAGCGCGTGCGCGCGCGAGCGGGGCGGCGCCGCCTGGCGGCAGAAGCCCGCCGCGCGCGAGCAGGGCGGCGCCGCCTGGCGGCAGAAGCCCGCCGCGCGCAACGTGCGCAGGTGCGGCGCCACGCTGCCCGCGGCCGCGTCCCGCTCCTGCATGCCGCCTGTCGAGAGTAGACACGGTCGTCTTCCCTTAGATTCTAAACCAGAAAATTGTGAAGTATTCTTAATATGCTGACATTTTTTTAACAGAATGATCTGACTATCAAACTGAACAACTTTCTCTATGGCAACAACATCGAAATCGCCAAAAAAAATAAGCTCTTCAATATAAAACTGCAAAACTACTCGAGCCAAATGTATGGGACAATAGATTTTTTTTCGCTATTGGAACAACATCAAGTTGGTCCCATAGAGAAAGTTGTCCAATTTGATGGTCTGAACATCCCTTTAAAAAGTGTCAGCATATTAAGAAGGACCCTGTATAATAACGAAGTTAAAAGGAACACTGTCACAGCTGCTTGAATGATAGTGCACGTGGCCCGACACGTAGGTATTTGGCCCGTTTTTAATAAACATAAAAATTTTAAGAAAAAATTAAAATCACCTTCAAAAAAACTAAAAAGTAAAAAAATTATATTGCAGCCGATGACTTTTCGTTCGCATCATAAAAACATTAATTTGTTTTATCGAAGTTGCGGTACGATTCGCGACAGGGCTTGCATTAGTTTTTTGGCTTGACTTAACACCGACTTCTATAAAACAAATTAATTTTCTTATGATGCGAACGAAAAAGTCATCGGCTGCAATATTATTTTTTAACCGACTTCAAAAAAGGAGGAGGTTTCTCAATTCGACCGTACATATGTTTTTTTTTATGTGTGTTCGCAGATAACTTCGTCGTTTGTAAACCAATTTTGATGATCTTTTTTTGTTCGAACGAAGCTATTCCAACGGTCGTACCATGATAAGGAAACCAGGATCTGATGATGGAATCCCAGAGAAATCGAGGGGAACCTTTGAAAATCGTAGTGCCGGCTAGTGCGTTAGTTAATTTAAAGCACTTCTATTAAATTGAACTAATGAATTCACCACTGAAAATTGTGAAATAAACAAAATTTTAACAAAAAATTAAAAGTCGGTGTCAAGCCAAGCCAAAAAACTAATGCAAGCCCTGTACCGAATCGTACCGGCTTGACAGCGACTTCGATAAAACAAATTAATGTTCTTATGATGCGAACGAAAAAGTATTCGGCATCAATATTATTTTTTAACTTTTTAGTTTTTTTGACCGCGGTTCTAATTTTTTGTTACTTAACTTTTTAGTTTTTTTGAAGGCAGTTTTAATTTTTTGTTAAAATTATGATTATTTCACAATTTTCAGTGGTGAATTCATTAGTTCAATTTAATAGTAGTGCTTTAAATTAACAAACGCACTAGCCGGCACTACGATTTTCAAAGGTTCCCCTCGATTTCTCTGGGATGCCATCATCAGATCCTGGTTTTCTTATCACCCTTAGGATATCCTCTTTCCAACAAAGAAAGAATCATCAAAATCGGTTCTTTAACGACGAAGTTATCCGCGAACACACATAAAAAAAAAAAAAATATATATTTATATATATATATATATATATATATATATACGGTTGAATTGAGAAACCTCCTTTTTTGAAGTCGGTTAACAAATGGCAATTAACAAAATGAAGAAGGAAATTATGTAAATTATGTAATTGTCGGTACGTACTTTAACCATAATGAACTACATTTTGACAAATTAATGTATCAGAATTTGAACAATTTTGTATTATGTACTAAAGTACATAATACAAAATTGTTGTTGTTAAAAAATACGACGTAAAGACAACTAAACCTTCCCCCATCAGGTACACATTTTATCTGATTTAGATGAGCCTAAGTAGTTTTTAATGACGGAGCCGTTTGTCGGTCATGTTTTACTATTTGTTTACTTTGCACGGCGCGTGGCTTGTTGTGTGCTTATCAAAATAAATACTGATGACTATTACAATTTTTGCATCGACATGAGAATAGGTGTGCCATAGTCGATTTACCGTGCTTGTATACGATATAATTATATTTATTTTTTGTGGCCATGAGCTATAGTTCAGTGACTTACTATGGATAATGCTCGTAGCAGCCCAGAAAATATTTTTTAAGAAATATATGTGTAATTACATTTAGTCTACCTAAACATCACACAGCCAAAATCGGTCTGAAATACCTACGTATTCGATTTAAAACACTATAGTAATATATTTTATACCTTCTGCAGATAACTATGTAGACCTATATACAGAATGTGGTTTTGGTTAGTGACGCGCGACTCAGTAGTGATAGTCTGAAAAAATGCTTATTCCTAAGAAAATATTTTCGTGTAATTAATTATACATTTTACTGAAAAAAAAAGTCTTGTTTAATTTGTCTTAACTCGCGACGTTTGGGCGCTCTATTTGTAGCGAGTATAGCTATGTACAAAGCTATGTATGTAGCTCAGCTGGCCTCAGCGAGCTCACGAGGCGGAGACGGCAGGAGGTTGCGCTGATTTGTTGACTGCGGTTGATTTGTATATTAGGGATTTTTCCATGAAAACTTAGGGTATTTTTTTAATATTTTTTTTGGCATCAGTGTCGTGTGAACTAACACCTCTGAGACGGGTGTCTCTGAACAAAACCACGGCGATCGATCAAACTGGTCTATTCGAAATAGATTCTTAGTTAACTGGTCGGTCGACTGTTGATGTCTGAATTATCTGAAAACTGATGAGTTAATGAGAGTGTTACGTCGCGGTAGGAGGATCGCCGATCACTTAATTACCACCCACCGATGAGGGCGGGCCGGCACGCCCCTATGTGTCCTGTTAACTATTTAACTAATTACAGCTTTGAAATGAAACGTGATATGTTAATGATATCTAATTGCGCTGACAATATTAAAACGCGCTATAATACAGAACATCGGATATAGTTAAATTAAATTCAATCATTTTTTTTTCAGAAAACACGTTCCATAATAATAATACTGTAGTGCAGAGATAATGAAGCTAGTTCTAAAAACACGAAATGAAATGAAATTAATATGTATTTGCTATGAATAGGTAACATAATAGTGGTAGGTAAATAAAAAGTTTCTTCTATTCAGCTATAAATGGTAGCATGCAAATATTAGAGGTTACATAGGTTTGTCACAAAGTTAAAAACATTATTAATTAATTACAGGGCATTATCATTACATTATTACAAATATTAGAGATTAGAACATATCACAAAGTTATAGCATTATTACAGTAGGTACATTATCAAAGTTATTATTAGTTACATTATCACATTATCGATCTAAGAATTCTTGTACACTATAAAACCCAGACTCTAACAACCAGTTGTACAGTTCATTTAACAATCGTTTGGTTGGCAATTTTTTCATCCTGTCTGGAATTTTATTACAGACTTTAATACTCATACTGAAGCAGTTATTTTGAAACAAACTTGTTTTACGAAAAATATCTGAATCAATTCTATCAGGATTTCTCGTGTTTCTGGGGAAGACTACTCTAGCAGTTTTGAAAAACTCGGGGTGTTGTTTGACAAATTTACATAATTCAAAAATATACATGCATGGAAAAGTTAATACACCCAATTTGCCAAACAACGGTTTACACGAATCCCGTGGCCCCGCGCCACACATGGCTCGTATGCACTTTTTCTGCGCCATAAACACCTTTATATTGTATGCACCATTTCCCAGAAGCAAGAGAGTTACAAGCTTGCTTGCTATCGTAGCTTGAAAAATTAGGCTCGTTTATTCTTGGTTCCGGTACCGACTTTAACCTAACTTCGTCACTCGGCGCGCACGCACCTCGGTTGCCCTCCCCACCTCATCCCCTTCCCCTCCCGTTCCACTATCCCACTCGCTTATCCCCCCTCACTACCCCTTACAGCAAAAAATACTTCTTTTCGCACCCACTATCGTCTAACAAGGGGCTTTTTGATTTTCATCACAAATTATTCTTTCTTTTTGTAGCCCAGACGCGTCATTTCACACCCCAATCAGCCACGTAGTCCCAAAACTCACGACACCAGGGCGGTGTCGCACTTTCGCTGAAAATTGGGCATAATACTGAAGCAAAAAAAAACATTTTAAACTATAAAAGATAGGCTAGATTACAAATTACTTCGTAACAAACACATCACTACCTTAAAAAACGAAAAACCGTCACGGTTTCATTTCCTACTGCCAGAACAGTACGTGCAAAAATGAGGGTATCCCTTATGTTCGGGCAAGCAAAGTACAACATTTCTGACAACTTATCAATTTACCTTTTCGACCTCATTTTATCATTTGCACAAATCAGTTCGAAATAGCCATCAAGAGAGCCGCGCGTACTCATCAAATCATTCTATTTTTATATCAAGTTTTCCAAATATATTTTACTATCAAGTCTATAAGTTTTATCAGTTATCATTCACTCACTTAGTCAATCAATCACTTAGTTTCGGGACTACCCCGAACATTGGTCCTTCGAGTCTTAACAAAAGGCGGGATCACCACGTGTCGGTTATTGAACTGTAATCGTGTCAGTGCTTCCGCTCACCATACCTACCGGACATACAGTTCGTGAAGTGTACGTGTATTACGGAACTTTTACTGTTTAATCAAGACGATCGTAACTTATCAAGAATCAAGAAGCTGTGCATCAATGCGCACAGCAAGTTTCAGAGCAACAAGGTCTCTGGAGATCAAGGTTAATCAGGTGCCGAGGGCGTGTCCACTCGCAGTCACCACCGCTCACCAAGGAGCATTATCAAGTAAGATCAGTCCTTTTATTCTTTATCTATTATGTCGGCAATGGATGATATCCTTGCTAATCAGCAGCAAAGCGCAAAAGCAATAGAACATGTCTTAGCTAACTTCAAGAAAGACGGCTCTGAAAGGAAGACACCGGAATATTTACAACGTCCTTTGGATATTCTGGATAATTATTGGCTTGAATTTCAAAACAATCATGAAAGGCTATCAGAAATCGGTATAGATTCTCATAGTTATTACATTCACAAGGAACATGAACGGGTAAAAAAGAGATATGACACCATTAGGGCACAAATCCAAACTTATCAACCAGCTTCTGTATTGAAGCCTCCTCCATTTACGGGTAGGCCGATTGAACCGCGCTAACCCTCGCCGTCAACAAGAGGAACGGCTAGTAAAACGGAGGATATGCTCAAAAAACAAGCGAGCAACTTTAAGGCACTGCAACGAACAACAGAAACCATTGATTTATCTAACGTATCCGAGAGATGGGAATTTGAAGATAAGTTACGCTTGCTACAAGCACGCTGGGCTGCTATCGATGCACTTCACTGGAATCTGGATAGCGAGCTTGATGGCTCAAACAAGGAGTACGAAGAGTCTTACAGTAACTACGAAAGAGTATACAACGTATAAAAAACAGCAAACAGTCTTTTCGGTGTCTTAGATGACCGCTTCGCTGAGAAGAATGAAAAAGACATAAGCCTTTTAAAAGAAAACTAAAAACACTTAGCATCCCTATGGAAGAATCGGACTTCCGTAGTGGAAGCCGAGTTTAACATGGTGAAACGCACTGAAGATATCATGGGGAAACATCACAAAATTATCAATAAAAAATTTAACGACTTGGATAATGCAATCAAGCAAGCTAAAACCGAAATACATCATATTTATCTAATGAACAAATTTATCACTACATCCATGATGGCAAGCAATGTTTTATTAAACGATTTTATTTAACTTCGAACCTAACTATCTATCTAACTAACTAACAATGGATTCTTGTAATCCAATTTTCACCCATTTCCTGTCAACCAATTAAGTTGAAAATTTTAACACACGTATAGTTTTGATGACATTACAATATTATGGTAACATGGAATTGATTTGATGATGGAGACGGAAGGTGGTTAAGAGATCGACTCGATGAATTATAGCAGAGAAATCGTATTTGGTATCATTTAAATTGTATCGATGAGAAGTTTATGGTACCGGTAAGACTGAGGGTCTGATGATGGAGACGGAAGGTGGTCAAGGGATCTCATCAATGAATTATAGCAAAATACTCGTGTTTGGGCTCATTTTAATTGTTGCGATGAGAACTTTGTGGTACTCATAAGATAGAGGATCTGATGATGGAGACAAAACACGCAAAACATTCGTGTTTGGTTTAACTTCAATTAGTGCGATGAGATCTTTGTGGGATCAGTATGATTAAAGATCTGATGATGGAGACGGAAGGTGGTGTAGGGATCACCTCGACGAATTATAGCAAAACACTCGTGTTTGGGCTCATTTCAATTGTTGCAATGAGAACTTTGTGGTACAAGTAAGATTTCGTTCAGGTCAGGTTCGTTCAGGTCAGGTTCGCTCAGGTCAGGTTCGCTCAGGTTAGGTTCGCTCAGGTTAGGTTAGGTTAGGTTAGGTTAGGTTAGGTTAGGTTAGGTTAGGTTAGGTTAGGTTAGGTTAGGTTAGGTTAGGTTAGGTTAGGTTAGGTTAGGTTAGGTTAGGTTAGGTTAGGTTAGGTTAGGTTAGGTTAGGTTAGGTTAGGTTCCCGTGGCAGGTGGGTCTGCTATCGGGCGCGTCCCCCGGGTGGTGGATAGGGGAATGCCCCCCAGATATGGGGGGTACCGGCTTGCCGGCGCGAACCAACCCAAGGTGGGGTGGTTGCATCATTGAGATGTAACCACCGGAGGGCGGCGGGTCAGTTTGACTCGGCCGCATTGTTCCCGGCGGGGCTCTTTTGAGCCCGTCAGGCGGGCCGCGTATCCTAGAGAAAGGGTACGCCTCTAAAACAAACTAACATAGCAAATATGGACAACACACGTAATTTTAAAATGTGTCCCCAGGTGGGTCCCTGCGATGCAGGGGAATCCCACCCCACTGATGATTCTTCAGTGGGCTGCCCTCCGTACTCTGGGGTGGGTAAAAATTGCGTCGTGGGTCAGCAGGAGGCTGCTGGCTCTCGTGAACACGAACTTGGCTCTTCTTCTCATTTTAACGATTTTGCTTCTGGCGACCTGGATTTTATCGACTTGGCGGTGGAGTCGCATACCCAGATGGTATGCGACGACACCAACGACCATGGCATGTCTACGGAATCTGATACTGGCTCTCAGGCCAGTCTTATTACGGTGGGGTCTCACTCTGAGACAGAGATGCGTTTCCGACGGAAGCGATCGCTCTCTGGTGGAGCATCTGACTCAGGCACGGAACCTGTTCCCGCTTTGGCCAAAGGCAGAGTGAAGCCTCCGTCAAAGAGAGGTCGGGGCCGCCCGCCTACCACCGGCAAATACGTCGGGTTAGCAGCGGCCCAGGCCAAACTTAACGAAGATAAACGCGAGGCGCAACGCCTCGAGGATGACGCTAAACTGGAAGACCTGGCGCGCCGCCTTCCGCCTCTAAGAGGCTCGGGGGTCCCTGAGTCGCACTTGGAGGGGGCAGGGCCAGCGCCAGCCACGGCGTCCGACCTAAAAAAGAACATCAGAGCGAGTCTAGAGATGGTCACTCATGTGGCAAAGACGTCGCGCAATTTGTGCGGTAAATACGTGGGGAACTTGAATAAGGCTGTCGCGTGCATTCAGGAGGCCGTAGAGGATCTTTCGAAGTGCACTGTCTCTAAGGAGGTAAAAAAGCTGGAGGCGGAAAATTTCATTCTTCGGGATAGGATGATAACGCTCCGGGCGGATATGGATCAAATGCGGAAAGATCTCCGGGAGCTTACTATAAGGTCGGCTTTGTCCCATGGTGAAACGACACAGGTGGCTGTTGGGGAGAAACAGACCATTCGCTGCGACTCGGCCCCGACTACGGTTAGTGGACTCAATGCGGTGCTTGAAGATTTCTCCCACGCCTTGATGGAGCGGGTCTCGACAATGGTTGGAGCGAGGCTGTGCTCACTGGAGGACCGTCTTCTGCCACCAAAACGCATGCGCCCACCTCTGGCCGCGGACAGGAAAAATGATGCCGCAGTCACTTTAATCTCGGAGCGGCCCGAGCCTCCACTGGCGAAATCTGGTTCGGCTTCTACATCCAAGCAGTCCCAGAAAACCTCTTCTTCGATCCCCAATGGCGCCACTCCACCTCCTCGTACGGAGGAGGCTTGGAATGTGGTAGTCAGTAAAAAGGGGAAGAAGAAAAAGAAGCCGGCTCTAAACACTGGCTCAGGCAAGTCGCAGCCCCAGCAGGGCCCCAAGCCGGAACCGGCTCCCCAGCCCAAAACCAAGAAACGGCAAAGGAGGAAGACTCGTGCCCCCACCACTGCAGCTGTAGTTATTACACTCCAGCAGGATGCAGTGGAACGAGGGGCCACCTATAAGGAAGCTCTGATCAAGGCTCGTCAAGAGGTTAAACTGGCGGACCTGGGCATCTCAGACGGAGTCAGGATTAGGAAGGCCGCCACGGGAGCGCGCATTATCGAGCTCCCGAAGGGGGTCGATAACGAAAAGGCCGACTGCCTGGCTCAAAAGCTGCGTGACGTTTTGGCAGGAGCAGCAAGGGTGTCCAGGCCAATCAAATGCTCCACGATCCGTGTGTCGGGCCTAGACGACTCTGTAGTCAAGGAAGATGTACTGGCTGCGATCGTCGCAAAAACTGGCTGCACTACGGAGCATGTGAAGGGGGGCGAGATACGCCCTGGTCCGGGTGGCACTGGAACAATGTGGGTTCAGTGTCCTGTTGCGGCCGCCAACACCCTGTCCGCGGCAGAGCGACTTTTGGTAGGCTGGAGCTCAGCAAGAGTCCACACCATGGAGGCACGGCCTATGAAGTGCTACCGCTGCCTAGAGATAGGTCACACGAGGCAGCGGTGCACAAGTGTCACCGACCGCAGCCAGCTCTGCTATCGCTGCGGTCAGGAAGGCCACAAGGCTGCTGACTGCTCGGCCAAGCCCCACTGCGTGGTCTGCGCTGGTGCAGGCAGGGCAGCCAATCATTCGGTTGGTGGGAGGAGTTGTGTCCCTCCCAAAAAGGGAGCTCGAAGGGATAAAGCCGGAAGGACCCCGGCTTCGGAAAGGGAGGGTCGGTCGCAAGGCCAACAGGAGGAAATGATAGTCGATCACAATAATGGATAGTGATCGTCTACATTTCCTCCAGGCTAATCTTAACCACTGCCCCGGTGCCCAGGACCTGTTGTTCCAGGCTCTGGCGCAGTGGAAGATTGACTTTGCGGTGGTGGCAGAACCGTACCACATCCCAACCCGGTCCAATTGGGTTGGTGATACATCTGGTACTGTCGCCATCTGCAGCGCTAGCGGCGGCCAACTTCTCTCCCCCAAGGAAAGGAGCCGGGGCTTCGTATCGGCCCATTGGGGGAGATACATTGTGTTTGGGGTTTACTTCTCCCCAAACAGACAGCTGGCCGAGTTTGAGGTTTTCCTCGGCGAGCTCTTGGAGGCGGTGAGAAGGGCGGCCCCAATGCCCATTATTCTCGCGGGGGATTTCAACGCCAAGAGCATGGCTTGGGGCTCCCCTACCACTAACCCCCGAGGGGACGTTCTGCTGAGGTGGATCACCACGTCCGGTCTCGCTCTCCTGAATCGCGGCAACGCGCCCACCTGCGTTAGGCATAACGGGAGTTCCATCGTGGACCTCTCGTTTGCCAGCCCAGCGATTGCGAGACTGGTCCAAGACTGGAGGGTGATGGAGGACGTGGAGACGCTGTCTGATCACGTGTACATTCAGTTCAGCGTCCCACCAACCAGAACGTCGAGTGCCCCCTCGGGCCGCCCAGAGGGACCGCTTCAGTTCCCGCGATGGACCCTGTCCAAACTGGACATTGATGCGCTGGAGGAGGCAGTCACTGTCGAGGCCTGGAACCCGGTGCCCACGGCTCCAATCTCTGTGAGCGATGAGGCACTCTGGTTCCGGAGGGCCTTGACTAGTGTCTGCGACGCCTCCATGCCCCGTTGGCATCGTCGACCACCAAGGAAACAGGTGTACTGGTGGTCAGACGAAATTGCGGAGCTACGGGGTGCCTGCGTAACAGCCCGTCGTGCCTCCCAAAGGCAACGGAGACGCCGCCCTCGAAATGAGGTCCTGGAGACGCAGCTGCGGGAGGCTTACGCGGACGCCAGAAAGGAACTGAAGCGGTCCATCTGCCGAGCGAAGGACTCCGCCAGAGAGGAGATGTTGGCCGATCTCGACAGAGACCCGTGGGGACGCCCCTACCGCTCAACACGGGGGAAAATTAGCCGTGGGCCGCCGGTGGTGGAATCGCTCCCGCCGGAGCGGCTGACTGCAATTGTCGCAGCGCTGTTCCCAGCTCCGGAAGGTGAGGAGCATGGTTCGTTCGAGCCCGGACCTGCAGAGGGGGTGCCGCCGGTTTCGGAGGGCGAGCTCGGCGCCTCAATCCGAAGGTTGAAGGGGCGCAAAACTGCCCCAGGTCCGGACGGCATCCCAGGTCGGGTCTGGGTGAAGTGCTTGGGACCACTGGAAGAGCGCCTGCGGGAGCTCTTCAGCTCTTGCCTCGAGCAAGGAGAGTTCCCGCAGTGCTGGAAGGAGGGCAAACTTGTCCTCCTTCAAAAGGAGGGCCGTCCAGCCAACTCTCCATCGGCCTACCGACCGATCGTATTGCTGGACGAGGCAGGGAAGTTGTTGGAGCGGGTAATTGCATCTCGCATTATCCAACACCTAACGCGGGAGGGCCCCGACCTCTCTGAGGCCCAGTATGGCTTTCGTGCCCAGCGCTCCACCATCGACGCCATACTTGACGTCAAGGCGTTCACGGAGGAGCAGGTGGCGAGGGGCGGTTCAGTGTTGGCGATATCTTTTGATATCGCTAATGCCTTCAACTCTTTGCCCTTCTCAAGTATTGAGGAGGGCCTCGAGTTCCACGGGGTGCCCCGCTACCTGCGCAAGATCGTGGCATCGTACCTTCGAGGGAGAGAGGTGGTGTGCGTAGGGCGGGACGGCGTGCCGGTGCGGCGCCTCTCATGGTGCGGTGTTCCTCAGGGGTCGGTTTTAGGCCCTCTCCTGTGGAACATTGGCTATGATAAGGTGTTGCGTGGCGCTCTCCTCCGGGGGCTGCATATCGTCTGCTATGCAGACGATACCCTACTCCTAGCCCGCGGGAGATCGTTCGAGGAGGCCACCCGCCTAGCGCGAGTCGGTTCGGGCCTAATAGTTGCCCGCATTGAAGGGCAGGGCTTGAGAGTGGCTCTGGAGAAGACAGAGGCCCTCTACTTCTATGGTCGTGGTGGGAGTCCTCCTGCGGGAGCGACACTCCGCATCGGCGAGGTCGAAGTCCGGGTTGGGTCCGCGATGAAATATCTCGGGCTCTGCCTGGATGGAAAGTGGACTTTCGCCGAGCACTTCCGCAGGCTGGCTCCGAGACTCATCAAAGCGTCTGCGGCGCTGGGGAGTCTCCTCCCTAATGTCGGAGGGCCAGGGTCTACCTGCCGCCGGCTCTATATGGGGGTCATCAGATCGATGGCCCTGTATGGGGCACCCGTGTGGGTGAATGCCCTGAGCGCCACTAATAAGGCGCTGCTGCGACGTCCGCAGCGCGTCATGGCGCGCAGGGTGATCCGCGGCTACCGCACGATAGCTGGAGAGGCGGCGTTTGCACTGGCCGGTTCCCCGCCATGGGAGCTGGAGGCCCGCGTGCTGGCTGAAGTGTATCGGCGTGGCGCGCAGGTGAAGGAGCGGGGTTATGAGCCGGCTCCAGAGCAGGTGGCAAGGTGGCGCCGCCAGGCTCGCGTTATTCTACTGCAGTCCTGGCGGAGCCAGCTCGCATCGCCAAGTGCTGGATTAAGGACGGTGGAAGCCATTAGGCCTCATTTGACGGCATGGCTGGAGAACTGCCACGGCCTCTCTTACCGGATGGTGCAGGTGATGACCGGACATGGTTGCTTTGGTCACTACCTGCACCGTGTGGCCAGGCGTGAGGAATCCCCACGGTGTCATCACTGTGACTGCGCTGATGATACTGCGCAGCATACTCTGGAGATATGCCCGGCGTGGAGTGATCCGCGTGCGGAGCTGGTCGAGGTTATTGGGCGGGATCTCTCTCTGCCTGCCGTCGTCGGACAGATGGTCCGTAGCGCAGAAGCCTGGAGGGCGATGGCCTCTTTCTGTGAAACAGTCGTGGCACAGAAGGAGACCGCAGAGAGAGATCGGGAGGATGATGCGTTGTCCGACCCAATCCGCAGGCGTCGTGTAGGGCGCAGGCGAGCCGCATATGATCGGAACCTGCCGCCCTAGAAGGGTCTCTGGGTGGCAGACTGGGGAGTCTGTCACCCGACAGAGAGACCCATGGTTGAAGAGCGCCCTTGGTATTCGGAGCGCTCTCCAAGAGGACACCAGGCACATGCCTGGCATCTGGTGTGGGTCACGGTATCCGTGACAGTCGCCGCTAGGTCGCAGCAGTTATTGCTTTTGCGGGCCCTGCGACCTGGCCTCAGAGCGGTGGCGAGAGTCCCGGGGAGTTTTAGTTGGTAGGTCCATCCTTAGGATGGGAGTCCAACATAACCTCACCAGCGAACCCCAGCTGGTGAGGTATGCATGAGCATTTCTCCTCGTTAAAAAAAAAAAAAAAAAAAAAAAAAGGTTAGGTTAGGTTAGGTTAGGTTAGGTTAGGTTAGGTTAGGTTAGGTTAGGTTAGGTTAGGTTAGGTTAGGTTAGGTTAGGTTAGGTTAGGTTAGGTTAGGTTAGGTTAGGTTAGGTTAGGTTAGGTTAGGTTAGGTTAGGTTAGGTTAGGTTAGGTTAGGTTAGGTTAGGTTGGGGTGCTAGGTCGGGTAACCTCCTCGAGTGCTCAGTTGAGCCGGTGCACCCTGGGCGATGGGCAGTGACTTCATCCGTTTTTGGGTGAAGTCACTGCCCATTGGCGAATAACCCGACGGGGGAAGGCGTTCTTCCGCATGTCCCTCTGATTAGCAGAGGGCATAGTGGAGGAGCATGGGCGGGCTCTGCGCGCACTTACCCTGCCGCAGAGCAGGCAGGCGGAGGACTTTCCTCTTCTTGCCACCGTTGTTTTCACGTAACCCTAGCGTACACTGAGTTTCTCAGGGCTAGGAGCGATGGTCTTGCCTTAATCGGCTGGACCGCGAGGAGTAAACCTCTATAAAAAATCCTCAATCCTCGGCGTTGCGGCACGTGGCGTCGGGGTGCTCGCAAGAGTGGCTGGGGAGTCCATCAGTCGTTAACGGCCAACCCTGGGATACCTCCTGACCTCCCAGTGGTATGTAGGGTTACCCGGGTACAGGGGGCACTGCCCGGGTCGATGTTTATTTCCCCCATACTCGTGGGATTCAAAATGGATAAAAATATAAATAAACATAAAAACCAAGAAGTGGAAGCTGGTTTTTTAGCCAGCGGAGCAGAGAAGGAAGACGTGAGTAGGCGGCCCCGTCCGGGACCGTTAAAACTCATCTTCACGAGGAGTGGACAAGCCACCAGACCTCCCACTCCAATTCCGGACATTGTGAGTGTCAGTGGTGATGAGTCTGACGGCTCTGCGATGTCGCAGACGTCGCTCTCATCCCAGGGCCGAGCCGTGCGGACGCGAAAGCGGAGACCACAGGGCCCGGCTGAAGGAGAGCAGGCACAGGCGAAACGCCCTCACAGTGCCGAAGTTGTGGGCCCGGTGGGGGAGAGACCCTCCTCGGAGATAGGCGCGGAGATGCTCCGCAGCCTCTCTAACGCAGAGGAAACCTTCTCCCGACCCAAGTCAACGAAGGCAGAGATGGCTGCTGCCTTCCAGGGGGCTTGTGGAGCCCTTCAGAAAGGCACGAAGGAGCTCTGTATAAGGGCCGAGCGGCGTGACAGCGAGAACGAGCGGTTCCGCGCTCACGTCGCGGCCCTGATGACTCGTGTGGAGGAGCTGGCGGGTGAAGTGGAGGAGCTGCGCCGTGGTGGGGCGAAATCCGGTCAACGGGCTGGGCAGTCCAAACCGGAAGCCACAAAGGGCCCAGCTGAAGCTGAGCAGGGTCCTCAGGAGAAGGCTGCCGGCATGGACTGGGACCAAATCGCGGTCCAAATGGAGCGCGATTTCGCACGGTTCCAGTCCTCTATCATGGACCGGTATTTCCCGGCGAGGGGGGCTCGTCCACCCTTGAAGGGAAGGCAAGGGGCGGTGGGGGCTACTCATCTGGGGACGAAGACCCCGGTAGGGCTTGCTCCCGCTCCTTCTTCAATTCCTGCAGGGGGGGAGAAGAAGAAGGGGAAGAAAAAGAGGAAGAAGAGCGCGGCACAGGGGCCCAAAGTAGCTCCTTCAGTGCCTACCGCCGAGGCCACCGCCCAACCTCCTCCTTCGGGGTCAGTGGCGGGACAGGGGGAAACCCCTTGGTCCCGAGTGGTTGGCCGAAAGGCAAGAGCCGCTGCCAAAAAGGCCGCAGCGCCACCCGTCGCACCCCGGACGGTGGGGACCCGGGGACGGCCGCAACCCCAGCTGCCCCGGCAGCCTGCGGCGGCGGCCGTATTGGTTACAGTACCGCCGGGATCGCGGTACTCGATGTCCCGAATACTGGCTGATGCCAAGGTACTCATAAAGCTTGCAGACCTGGGCATCACCAGCGGGCTTCGCCAGCGCAAGGCCGCCAACGGGGGCCTTTTGTTGGAGGTTCCGGGACCGGAGAGTGCCGCCAAAGCGGACGCCTTGGTGAAGAGCCTTCGGGAAAAGCTCTGCCTAAACGAAGCGGACGTCCGCTTCACGCGTCCGTGCAAGACGGCGGAGCTGAGGGTGATGGACCTGGATGAGACCATCACCCCCACCGAGGTGGCGGCGGCCGTGGCGGAAGTCGGTGGGTGCTCCCCGGCTGACGTGAAGGTCGGGGAGATCCGCGGCGGGCCCCACAGGCTCGGGTCGGCATGGGTCAGGGCCCCACTCTCGGCTGTGAGGAAGGCGGCGGGGGTCCGACGTATCCAGGTCGGATGGTCATCGGCGCGGGTAGAGGTTTTGGCAGCGCGTCCCCTCCAGTGCCACCGGTGCCTCGAAATGGGGCACGTCAGGGTCACTTGCCCCAATAACGTGGACAGGAGCGCCCGCTGCTACGTATGCGGAGACACGGGCCATAAGGCCCGGGAGTGCGAAGCGGACGCTCCGAAATGCCCGGTGTGCGCCGATTACGGGCTACCCGCCAACCATCGGCTAGGGAGCAAAAAATGCTCCCCACCGAAGAAGAAGAAGGGGACTGTAGTCCAACGCCCAACCCCCGCCTCAGCCAGAGAGGGAGACGGCCAGCCGGTCCAACGACCGGGCGAGGAGGCCATGGAGGCTTAACAGGCCTACTACCCCCAGCCAAAGTACTCCAGATCAACCTGAACCACTGCCGCGACGCCCAGAATCTCATGTTCCAGACGATCGCGGAGTGGTCGGTTGACCTGGCAGTTGTTGCGGAGCCACTCTCCATCCCGGACCATCCTCGATGGTTCGGGGCGGCCGATGACTCTGCCGCCATATACTGGGCGGGAAAGGATGGCCTCCATTGCTCCCTCTTGGGGAGAGGGTTGGGCTACGTGGCCGTAGAGTGGGGTTCTACGGCCGTCGTGGGCTGCTACATTTCTCCCAACAACGTGAGCCTCCCCGCGTACGAGGCCTACCTGGACGGGCTGGCCAACTTCATTCGCGGTTGCGCCCCCCGACCAGTCATCGTCCTGGGTGACTTTAATGCCCACTCAAGCGAGTGGGGTGACACCCGGGACGATATAAAAGGAGAGACACTCCTGGAGTGGGCGGCAGGGCTGGACCTTGGTCTATTAAACCAAGGCTCAGCTAGCACCTGTGTGCGATGGCAGGGGGAGTCGGTCGTGGACCTCTCATGGGCGACTCCTTCTGCGATACGCATGGTGTCAGGATGGAGGGTGGCGGTGGAGGCGGTCACCAGATCCGACCACCGATACATCGTATTCGATGTATCGCTCCGCCGCCCCAGCCACACAAGCGAGGATGGCAGCCCTCCGCGACGTTGGTCCCTCAAGCGGCTCGACCGAGATATGGTCGTCGCCGCAGCCCACGTTGCGGACTGGACGGAAGAGGAGATGTCGTCCGATCCAGAAGCGCAGGCGGTCTGGTTCCGGGACACGATGACGTCGATATGCGACGCATCGATGCCCCGGGTCAGGCCGGCCCGAGGACGCTCGGCGTACTGGTGGACCGAGGAGATCTCGCGACTTCGCAATGAGGTTGCGAGATTGCGTCGCCCGTACCTTCGAGCCGGAAGAAGAAGGCGAGCCCCAGCCGAGGAAAGAGACAGAGCGCGTCAGGTGTACGGAGCCGCCGTAAAGGCTCTCAGCAACGCCATCGCTGAGAGCAAGGCCCGGTGCTGGAGAGAGCTCTTGGAGGGACTGAACAGGGACCCATGGGGGCGCCCGTACAAAATTGTACTGGGCAAGCTCAAACCGTGGGTCCCCCCGGTGACGGAAACCCTGGAACCCGAGTTCGTGGGAAGAGTGGTAAACACGCTCTTCCCAAGGGTCCAGGGTAGTCCCTCCGACCCCCCGTCACCGTCGGACCGGCAATTCTGGTCCGACGAGTATGAGGTGACGGAGGATGAGCTAGATCGGGCAGTGCGGCGGTTGGCCTCTCGCAACACAGCGCCTGGACCTGACGGTGTTCCGGGCCGAGCGCTGGTGGTGGCTCTGTCGGTGCTAGGGGATAGGCTGAGGCGGCTCTTCACGAGCTGTCTCCGCCTCGGCGTGTTCCCCCTCGGCTGGAAGGAAGCGAGACTGGTGCTTTTAAAGAAGGAAGGTAGGACCGCGGACTCTCCCTCCGCATTCCGACCGATATGCCTGCTGGACGAGGCGGGGAAACTCTTCGAGAGGATAATCTCCGCCCGTATCAGCGGACACCTGTCGCAAGTGGGACCCGATCTATCGGACTGCCAGTTTGGATTCCGGCGGGGACGTTCGACGGTGGACGCCATTAAGCGCGTCCGTTCCCTGTCGGAACAGGCAGTCCAAGAGGAGGGGGTGGTGTTGGCGGTGAGCCTCGACATCGTCAACGCCTTCAATACCATCCCCTGGCAGGCGATCAGGGAGGCACTCGTATATCACGGCGTGCCTCCCTACCTGCGGGCCGTAATCGGGGCCTACCTGCGCGACAGGACGGTGCAGTATATCGGTCGGGATGGGGTAGTACTACGGACGGAGATCTGTTGCGGGGTACCCCAGGGTTCCGTTCTTGGACCCCTGCTGTGGAACCTCGCGTACGACGCGGTCCTTCGCACCGGTCTCCCCCCTGGAGTGAATGTCATCTGCTATGCAGATGATACCTTAGTGATGGCCAGGGGGTCGGACTTCCAGGATGTTCTGCGGCTCGCCGAGCTGGGCGTGGCATGTGTCGTGGGAAGGATACGCGAGCTCGGCCTTGAGGTGGCGCCTCACAAAACCGAGGCGTTATGGTTTCATGGCCTGAGATTAGGTCATGAACCACCAAGCTCGCGACTTCGGGTAGGTGACGTCGAGGTCCAGGTGGGGAAGCACATACGCTACCTGGGCCTCATACTGGACAGCCGATGGCGCTTCGAAGAGCATTTCAGGCGACTCGTCCCCCGAGTCCGTAAGGTGGCGGGTGCCTTGCAGCGCCTGCTACCAAATCTCGGGGGACCGCGGGAGGAGGTTCGCCGCCTCTACGGTGGCGTCGTGCGATCCATGGCACTCTATGGGGCACCCGTCTGGTCCAAACAGGCGGGTTCCTCCCGCTGCAAGGCTCTGCTGAGGAGCCTGCAGCGGTTGATTGCCATGCGTATCGTACGAGGATACCGAACGATTTCGTTTGAGGCGGCGACGGTCTTGGCGCGATATCCCCCCTTTGACATCCTGGCCGACATGGATGCATTGGTCTACGACCAAATGCGTGCCGTCGACCGGGATGCCAATGGGGAACCGCCAGGCCAAGAGCCTGAAATGCTGCGGCGGAACGCGCACCGACGTACAATGCGCAAATGGCGCGCACAGCTCTTGTTACAGGGCTGTGCGAGCCAACGCGCTGTCGGAGCCGTTCTGCCGAACTTCGAAGCATGGGTAGGGAGGAAAGGCTGCGTCACCTACAGATTGACTCAGATACTCACCGCGCACGGGTGCTTCGGTGAGTATCTGAGTCGAATTGGACGGGAGGAGACGGCACGATGCCACCACTGCGCTTCCGACCAGGACTCCGCTCAGCACACGCTGGAGGACTGCCCTGCGTGGCAGTCCGAGCGTCGAGACCTGGTCAACACGATCGGACGAGATCTGTCCCCGCCAGCATTAGTCGCAGCTATGCTGGCGAGTGAGGAGGGTTGGAGGGCAGCGGTCTCCTTCTGCGATGCAGTGATGCTCCAGAAGGAGGCCGCAGAGCGGGATCGGGAGAGGGCCGATCCCACTCGAAGACGGCGGCGTCGGGGCGGCGGAAACACACGCCACCCTCAGGCACCGCAATAGGGTCGCGCGCGGTCACATCTTGGGGCGATGTGACCGTGAGACGCGACCCGGGAGAGGATGACACTCCCGGTGCGGCCGGGGGGTGTCGTCGAGAGGGGTGACACTGCCGCGCCTCATGCCGCTCTTTACACGGTATGAGGCGTGACACTGTTCCCCCCCGGGGGGCGGACTCGATCGCCCCCGGGAAAGTTCCCCCCCCTTACAAGGGGGGGAAATGCACAGAGGATCTCCTGGAGCTTAGCTTTACGCGTACCCGGAGATCCTCATACTGCAGAGGAAGGCCGCCGCAGGGGTTTAGTGGGTATACCGAGAGGGAGTCCCACATAACCGTCCCGCCGACCCCCAGGTGGGAGGGTATGCGTAACGCATTCCCCTGCGAAAAAAAAAAAAAAAAAAAAAAAAAGGTTAGGTTAGGTTAGGTTAGGTTAGGTTAGGTTAGGTTAGGTTAGGTTAGGTTAGGTTAGGTTAGGTTAGGTTAGGTTAGGTTAGGTTAGGTTAGGTTAGGTTAGGTTAGGTTAGGTTAGGTTAGGTTAGGTTAGGTTAGGTTAGGTTAGGTTAGGTTAGGTTAGGTTAGGTTAGGTTAGGTTAGGTTAGGTTAGGTTAGGTTAGGTTAGGTTAGGTTAGGTTAGGTTAGGTTAGGTTAGGTTAGGTTAGGTTAGGTTAGGTTAGGTTAGGTTAGGTTAGGTTAGGTTAGGTTAGGTTAGGTTAGGTTAGGTTAGGTTAGGTTAGGTTAGGTTAGGTTAGGTTAGGTTAGGTTAGGTTAGGTTAGGTTAGGTTAGGTTAGGTTAGGTTAGGTTAGGTTAGGTTAGGTTAGGTTAGGTTAGGTTAGGTTAGGTTAGGTTAGGTTAGGTTAGGTTAGGTTAGGTTAGGTTAGGTTAGGTTAGGTTAGGTTAGGTTAGGTTAGGTTAGGTTAGGTTAGGTTAGGTTAGGTTAGGTTAGGTTAGGTTAGGTTAGGTTAGGTTAGGTTAGGTTAGGTTAGGTTAGGTTAGGTTAGGTTAGGTTAGGTTAGGTTAGGTTAGGTTAGGTTAGGTTAGGTTAGGTTAGGTTAGGTTAGGTTAGGTTAGGTTAGGTTAGGTTAGGTTAGGTTAGGTTAGGTTAGGTTAGGTTAGGTTAGGTTAGGTTAGGTTAGGTTAGGTTAGGTTAGGTTAGGTTAGGTTAGGTTAGGTTAGGTTAGGTTAGGTTAGGTTAGGTTAGGTTAGGTTAGGTTAGGTTAGGTTAGGTTAGGTTAGGTTAGGTTAGGTTAGGTTAGGTTAGGTTAGGTTAGGTTAGGTTAGGTTAGGTTAGGTTAGGTTAGGTTAGGTTAGGTTAGGTTAGGTTAGGTTAGGTTAGGTTAGGTTAGGTTAGGTTAGGTTAGGTTAGGTTAGGTTAGGTTAGGTTAGGATAGGTTAGGTTAGGTTAGGTTAGGTTAGGTTAGGTTAGGTTAGGTTAGGTTAGGTTAGGTTAGGTTAGGTTAGGTTAGGTTAGGTTAGGTTAGGTTAGGTTAGGTTAGGTTAGGTTAGGTTAGGTTAGGTTAGGTTAGGTTAGGTTAGGTTAGGTTAGGTTAGGTTAGGTTAGGTTAGGTTAGGTTAGGTTAGGTTAGGTTAGGTTAGGTTAGGTTAGGTTAGGTTAGGTTAGGTTAGGTTAGGTTAGGTTAGGTTAGGTTAGGTTAGGTTAGGTTAGGTTAGGTTAGGTTAGGTTAGGTTAGGTTAGGTTAGGTTAGGTTAGGTTAGGTTAGGTTAGGTTAGGTTAGGTTAGGTTAGGTTAGGTTAGGTTAGGTTAGGTTAGGTTAGGTTAGGTTAGGTTAGGTTAGGTTAGGTTAGGTTAGGTTAGGTTAGGTTAGGTTAGGTTAGGTTAGGTTAGGTTAGGTTAGGTTAGGTTAGGTTAGGTTAGGTTAGGTTAGGTTAGGTTAGGTTAGGTTAGGTTAGGTTAGGTTAGGTTAGGTTAGGTTAGGTTAGGTTAGGTTAGGTTAGGTTAGGTTAGGTTAGGTTAGGTTAGGTTAGGTTAGGTTAGGTTAGGTTAGGTTAGGTTAGGTTAGGTTAGGTTAGGTTAGGTTAGGTTAGGTTAGGTTAGGTTAGGTTAGGTTAGGTTAGGTTAGGTTAGGTTAGGTTAGGTTAGGCTAGGTTAGGTTAGGTTAGGTTAGGTTAGGTTAGGTTAGGTTAGGTTAGGTTAGGTTAGGTTAGGTTAGGTTAGGTTAGGTTAGGTTAGGTTAGGTTAGGTTAGGTTAGGTTAGGTTAGGTTAGGTTAGGTTAGGTTAGGTTAGGTTAGGTTAGGTTAGGTTAGGTTAGGTTAGGTTAGGTTAGGTTAGGTTAGGTTAGGTTAGGTTAGGTTAGGTTAGGTTAGGTTAGGTTAGGTTAGGTTAGGTTAGGTTAGGTTAGGTTAGGTTAGGTTAGGTTAGGTTAGGTTAGGTTAGGTTAGGTTAGGTTAGGTTAGGTTAGGTTAGGTTAGGTTAGGTTAGGTTAGGTTAGGTTAGGTTAGGTTAGGTTAGGTTAGGTTAGGTTAGGTTAGGTTAGGTTAGGTTAGGTTAGGTTAGGTTAGGTTAGGTTAGGTTAGGTTAGGTTAGGTTAGGTTAGGTTAGGTTAGGTTAGGTTAGGTTAGGTTAGGTTAGGTTAGGTTAGGTTAGGTTAGGTTAGGTTAGGTTAGGTTAGGTTAGGTTAGGTTAGGATAGGTTAGGTTAGGTTAGGTTAGGTTAGGTTAGGTTAGGTTAGGTTAGGTTAGGTTAGGTTAGGTTAGGTTAGGTTAGGTTAGGTTAGGTTAGGTTAGGTTAGGTTAGGTTAGGTTAGGTTAGGTTAGGTTAGGTTAGGTTAGGTTAGGTTAGGTTAGGTTAGGTTAGGTTAGGTTAGGTTAGGTTAGGTTAGGTTAGGTTAGGTTAGGTTAGGTTAGGTTAGGTTAGGTTAGGTTAGGTTAGGTTAGGTTAGGTTAGGTTAGGTTAGGTTAGGTTAGGTTAGGTTAGGTTAGGTTAGGTTAGGTTAGGTTAGGTTAGGTTAGGTTAGGTTAGGTTAGGTTAGGTTAGGTTAGGTTAGGTTAGGTTAGGTTAGGTTAGGTTAGGTTAGGTTAGGTTAGGTTAGGTTAGGTTAGGTTAGGTTAGGTTAGGTTAGGTTAGGTTAGGTTAGGTTAGGTTAGGTTAGGTTAGGTTAGGTTAGGTTAGGTTAGGTTAGGTTAGGTTAGGTTAGGTTAGGTTAGGTTAGGTTAGGTTAGGTTAGGTTAGGTTAGGTTAGGTTAGGTTAGGTTAGGTTAGGTTAGGTTAGGTTAGGTTAGGTTAGGTTAGGTTAGGTTAGGTTAGGTTAGGTTAGGTTAGGTTAGGTTAGGTTAGGTTAGGTTAGGTTAGGTTAGGTTAGGTTAGGTTAGGTTAGGTTAGGTTAGGTTAGGTTAGGTTAGGTTAGGTTAGGTTAGGTTAGGTTAGGTTAGGTTAGGTTAGGTTAGGTTAGGTTAGGTTAGGTTAGGTTAGGTTAGGTTAGGTTAGGTTAGGTTAGGTTAGGTTAGGTTAGGTTAGGTTAGGTTAGGTTAGGTTAGGTTAGGTTAGGTTAGGTTAGGTTAGGTTAGGTTAGGTTAGGTTAGGTTAGGTTAGGTTAGGTTAGGTTAGGTTAGGTTAGGTTAGGTTAGGTTAGGTTAGGTTAGGTTAGGTTAGGTTAGGTTAGGTTAGGTTAGGTTAGGTTAGGTTAGGTTAGGTTAGGTTAGGTTAGGTTAGGTTAGGTTAGGTTAGGTTAGGTTAGGTTAGGTTAGGTTAGGTTAGGTTAGGTTAGGTTAGGTTAGGTTAGGTTAGGTTAGGTTAGGTTAGGTTAGGTTAGGTTAGGTTAGGTTAGGTTAGGTTAGGTTAGGTTAGGTTAGGTTAGGTTAGGTTAGGTTAGGTTAGGTTAGGTTAGGTTAGGTTAGGTTAGGTTAGGTTAGGTTAGGTTAGGTTAGGTTAGGTTAGGTTAGGTTAGGTTAGGTTAGGTTAGGTTAGGTTAGGTTAGGTTAGGTTAGGTTAGGTTAGGTTAGGTTAGGTTAGGTTAGGTTAGGTTAGGTTAGGTTAGGTTAGGTTAGGTTAGGTTAGGTTAGGTTAGGTTAGGTTAGGTTAGGTTAGGTTAGGTTAGGTTAGGTTAGGTTAGGTTAGGTTAGGTTAGGTTAGGTTAGGTTAGGTTAGGTTAGGTTAGGTTAGGTTAGGTTAGGTTAGGTTAGGTTAGGTTAGGTTAGGTTAGGTTAGGTTAGGTTAGGTTAGGTTAGGTTAGGTTAGGTTAGGTTAGGTTAGGTTAGGTTAGGTTAGGTTAGGTTAGGTTAGGTTAGGTTAGGTTAGGTTAGGTTAGGTTAGGTTAGGTTAGGTTAGGTTAGGTTAGGTTAGGTTAGGTTAGGTTAGGTTAGGTTAGGTTAGGTTAGGTTAGGTTAGGTTAGGTTAGGTTAGGTTAGGTTAGGTTAGGTTAGGTTAGGTTAGGTTAGGTTAGGTTAGGTTAGGTTAGGTTAGGTTAGGTTAGGTTAGGTTAGGTTAGGTTAGGTTAGGTTAGGTTAGGTTAGGTTAGGTTAGGTTAGGTTAGGTTAGGTTAGGTTAGGTTAGGTTAGGTTAGGTTAGGTTAGGTTAGGTTAGGTTAGGTTAGGTTAGGTTAGGTTAGGTTAGGTTAGGTTAGGTTAGGTTAGGTTAGGTTAGGTTAGGTTAGGTTAGGTTAGGTTAGGTTAGGTTAGGTTAGGTTAGGTTAGGTTAGGTTAGGTTAGGTTAGGTTAGGTTAGGTTAGGTTAGGTTAGGTTAGGTTAGGTTAGGTTAGGTTAGGTTAGGTTAGGTTAGGTTAGGTTAGGTTAGGTTAGGTTAGGTTAGGTTAGGTTAGGTTAGGTTAGGTTAGGTTAGGTTAGGTTAGGTTAGGTTAGGTTAGGTTAGGTTAGGTTAGGTTAGGTTAGGTTAGGTTAGGTTAGGTTAGGTTAGGTTAGGTTAGGTTAGGTTAGGTTAGGTTAGGTTAGGTTAGGTTAGGTTAGGTTAGGTTAGGTTAGGTTAGGTTAGGTTAGGTTAGGTTAGGTTAGGTTAGGTTAGGTTAGGTTAGGTTAGGTTAGGTTAGGTTAGGTTAGGTTAGGTTAGGTTAGGTTAGGTTAGGTTAGGTTAGGTTAGGTTAGGTTAGGTTAGGTTAGGTTAGGTTAGGTTAGGTTAGGTTAGGTTAGGTTAGGTTAGGTTAGGTTAGGTTAGGTTAGGTTAGGTTAGGTTAGGTTAGGTTAGGTTAGGTTAGGTTAGGTTAGGTTAGGTTAGGTTAGGTTAGGTTAGGTTAGGTTAGGTTAGGTTAGGTTAGGTTAGGTTAGGTTAGGTTAGGTTAGGTTAGGTTAGGTTAGGTTAGGTTAGGTTAGGTTAGGTTAGGTTAGGTTAGGTTAGGTTAGGTTAGGTTAGGTTAGGTTAGGTTAGGTTAGGTTAGGTTAGGTTAGGTTAGGTTAGGTTAGGTTAGGTTAGGTTAGGTTAGGTTAGGTTAGGTTAGGTTAGGTTAGGTTAGGTTAGGTTAGGTTAGGTTAGGTTAGGTTAGGTTAGGTTAGGTTAGGTTAGGTTAGGTTAGGTTAGGTTAGGTTAGGTTAGGTTAGGTTAGGTTAGGTTAGGTTAGGTTAGGTTAGGTTAGGTTAGGTTAGGTTAGGTTAGGTTAGGTTAGGTTAGGTTAGGTTAGGTTAGGTTAGGTTAGGTTAGGTTAGGTTAGGTTAGGTTAGGTTAGGTTAGGTTAGGTTAGGTTAGGTTAGGTTAGGTTAGGTTAGGTTAGGTTAGGTTAGGTTAGGTTAGGTTAGGTTAGGTTAGGTTAGGTTAGGTTAGGTTAGGTTAGGTTAGGTTAGGTTAGGTTAGGTTAGGTTAGGTTAGGTTAGGTTAGGTTAGGTTAGGTTAGGTTAGGTTAGGTTAGGTTAGGTTAGGTTAGGTTAGGTTAGGTTAGGTTAGGTTAGGTTAGGTTAGGTTAGGTTAGGTTAGGTTAGGTTAGGTTAGGTTAGGTTAGGTTAGGTTAGGTTAGGTTAGGTTAGGTTAGGTTAGGTTAGGTTAGGTTAGGTTAGGTTAGGTTAGGTTAGGTTAGGTTAGGTTAGGTTAGGTTAGGTTAGGTTAGGTTAGGTTAGGTTAGGTTAGGTTAGGTTAGGTTAGGTTAGGTTAGGTTAGGTTAGGTTAGGTTAGGTTAGGTTAGGTTAGGTTAGGTTAGGTTAGGTTAGGTTAGGTTAGGTTAGGTTAGGTTAGGTTAGGTTAGGTTAGGTTAGGTTAGGTTAGGTTAGGTTAGGTTAGGTTAGGTTAGGTTAGGTTAGGTTAGGTTAGGTTAGGTTAGGTTAGGTTAGGTTAGGTTAGGTTAGGTTAGGTTAGGTTAGGTTAGGTTAGGTTAGGTTAGGTTAGGTTAGGTTAGGTTAGGTTAGGTTAGGTTAGGTTAGGTTAGGTTAGGTTAGGTTAGGTTAGGTTAGGTTAGGTTAGGTTAGGTTAGGTTAGGTTAGGTTAGGTTAGGTTAGGTTAGGTTAGGTTAGGTTAGGTTAGGTTAGGTTAGGTTAGGTTAGGTTAGGTTAGGTTAGGTTAGGTTAGGTTAGGTTAGGTTAGGTTAGGTTAGGTTAGGTTAGGTTAGGTTAGGTTAGGTTAGGTTAGGTTAGGTTAGGTTAGGTTAGGTTAGGTTAGGTTAGGTTAGGTTAGGTTAGGTTAGGTTAGGTTAGGTTAGGTTAGGTTAGGTTAGGTTAGGTTAGGTTAGGTTAGGTTAGGTTAGGTTAGGTTAGGTTAG